>JAMXBB010000006.1:110254632-110995122 GCA_024138015.1 Lumnitzera littorea | reverse complement strand
ACATATATACATATGTAATTTTATAATATACCCTTAAATACACTATTTGTACCTTACGTATATACATATACTATACTTATGTTTTTGTACTTTATACATACATACATACATAAACCGCAATATATACATATATATAATGAAAATAAATAATATACGTACTATATACACATATATATGTACATACACACAAATCCCTTTATACCAATACCTGTATAATCAATTATAATATATATGTACACATGAATATACTTAAGTATTTATATACATATATGAACATATTTAAATGATATAATACTAACTATTCATAAATTCCAATACATGTAAAAGTAGTTTAATTACAAGAATAGAAATTACAATTTGAACTATATTATATATATCCAAAATACAAATATTTCTACAAAATACATACTTACATATATAACAAGGGTACATGTACATTAACAAAATAATAATAATACTTAACTATTCTTCTTATACTTGATGATTGGTTGATCCTAAGAGTTTTTCTTCTTCTTACTTCACTTACTCTGCTTTATAAAGTTGAAAGAAAAGGAAATAAATAAAAGAAAAAGAAATAGGAAAATGAGGGAGGGTTTCATGGTTTGTTTTAAGAAAAGAAAAGTGTGTGTTTTTGGTTTGTAGTGAAATAACTTAGAGAATTGAAGAGGAAGAGGGCAACACATGAAAAAGAAAAGGATAAGAAAAGTGAAAAGAGAAAAAAAAAAAAAAACCAAAGATAAGATAAGGTTGATTTGACCACCCTTGCTTTATCCTTCTAATTTTAGCTAGACATTTCAAACACATGGTTTGCTACATCTTCTAACAGGGGAGAAAAAAAAAAAAAAAAAAACCTGGGAAAAGGAGAAAATAAGGAAAGGGAAAAGCAAGAAGGGAAAATGGAGAGAAAAAAAATTAAGAATCATTCTTCCAAATGTAACATTATAAAATTATATGTTTAATAATAATATTTAAAATCTTATAAAATTTATTAATTAACTTGTTACCTATTGCGTTTATAATATTTAAAAGTTATCTCAACTCATTTGTTAACAATTTTACGCAATTATGCGTATTAGTTGATAATTATATTTAATTAGGGTTTTATTACGATTAGGGAAAATTTGTTCATTTTATAAGTTTAAAGTTACAATTTTAGTGTTTTTGTCAAGTTCGAGTTTAATTTTGGGTATTTATGTATACATAAGATTTAAGGTTTTTTTACGCGATTAATGTTTAGATCAAAATTTTAAGGTTTATATTACTTATAATATATTCAAATTTATAATTTGATAAAATTTTTATCTTACTTAATATTATCAACATATGAAGTTATCTATAGTACTAGAATTTAATTCTACTATCAAATAGCTAAATTCATTGGGTTTACAGTATTGATATGTAATACTTTACTTATCAAACTTTTACAACATGTAAATTACTTTTTGGGACTATAAGGCGATTCTTTATGTAAATATGACTTAAGGTTTTCAATTATATTTATAAATTTTGTCTATAATTATGAATGAATCGTTTTACTTCAAATTGAGAAGTCATAGACTCCTTATGTAAATTATATTTATGATAGGAACTGTGAGTTCAGCTACTATCATATGTTAGTTTACATAGAAAGACTATTGAAATCTCTACCGCTTTAGGGCATAACATATTCTGACCACGAGATACTATCAAGTATTGTATGCATCCATTGAGTGATGACATATAGCGGTACCACTATGGTGAAGCCTCATTTGGGGCCGTAACAAAAGCAAACACTCTATAAGTTTTAATTTTCTTATCGGAGAAAATTTCTTGCAGAATATTATATATTAGACATCATGAGTGATATTTTAAGATAATCTGGTGTAACTTCAAAGATTATATCAATTTAATGACTAGATCAATAAAACCACAGTTTGATGTATCATGTAACATTTTACAATAAAGACGTATAGAATATCATATTAAGGTTATGACATGAAATTAAACAAATTAAGTAAAGCTAATAACATCACAAACATATATACATATATTTATTTATATATATCCCTTCTATCTATATTCATATATACAATAAGTAAATGAAGGTGTTCAATAAAATTTTATGCCTATTGGTATGGTAAATATCTTTGTTAAATCAATAGGAGATACATACATTAATGTTATGTAAATCTAGTGTTAATTGGGCTTATCTTTACAACTATTATTATTATCAAGAGCATTTTCTTATTAACTACTTAAATTATATATCTATTCCTACAAAATACTCAGTTTGATCTTCAAACTAAACTGAAATGTAAGATAACCATATTTTGCAGTTAAATTATCAGCTTAAGCCGGTTCAACTTGGTTTAATGACCTTAGAACTATATTATTTTATCTATAATACTAAAACCAAATGCACCACTTTCTATCTTTATTGTTTTAACATTTTTTTTTAATTTCCAAATGACTGAATGACCTTTATATACTTAATAGCTATTAATATTTAATCAATATGTTAAGATTATTATGATAAAAACTGCTATATGTTAAAATGGTATACTTAAAAATCATTCATCAAATTGACAACTTCCAGTTATGATTTTAATATCCACGTATCCTAATAATTCTTGATTTTGAATCAAATGATTTCTAATTATATCTCAAAAATCCGTAGAGCCTAATAATCTTTTTTGTTGCAAATACTTCGATTACGTCTTCTGGATTCCATAACCTGCTTCGGTTTCCTGGATCCATTATATTCTCTTGACAAACAATTTCCCGACCATAATCCCTCAATTGGTCATGCATCCATAACAAATTGTTTTGCTGTACTTTTATAAGGGACATTTGTTGAAGGACCTCAATTGCTTCTTCTGGAAAAAGTTTAGAAGCATCCCAATAGTAGATTGCCAATCTTTGGTCAACACTGATAAAAAAGCAAGCTATATCAAGAAATATGTTCCTTTGATATTCATCTAATGCCTCAAAGCTAATTTTCAACTTTTCCATAACTTCTCATTGAGGAACTTTTTCCAATTTTTTCAATATATTATGCCAATATTTCATGTTCTTGCCGCATAACAAGGATCCAACAACCTCAAGAACCAAAGGAAGTCCTCCTGTTGTCGCTACTATTTTCTTGGAAAGTTCGATATGCTCTTGCGGAGGCTCGTCACACCGAAATGCATGTTTACTAAACAGTTGAAGGTCTTGAGGGGGACCCAAACCATTAAGTTCAAAAGACCAATTGACTTGAATAAAATCAAATGCACTCTTGTTTCTTGTGGTTACGATGATCTTAGTTCCGGACCAAACCAATTCCGTTCTCCCACAAGTCCTTGTAAATGGGATTTCTCATCAACATCATCAAGGAGAATGAGGACTTTTTTGGTTCGAAAACCTCGTACTGATAGCTTCAATTCCTTCATCTACATTATTGATAGTTGGAAATTCTGTTTTCAAAAGATTGGAAACTAACTGACTTTGTAGAAATGCCATGCCTTTAGATCGAGAGGTTTCTCGAACGTTAGCAAGAAAGGTGGAACTCTCAAACTGGCTCAAGAGACGGTTATATACAACTTTAGCAAGAGTGGTTTTTCCAATACCACCCATGCCGTAAATCCCAAGGACCTCAACACCACCCATTCTTGCACACATCTTGTCTAGAATTTCTTCAACATGATGATCCACTCCAACTAAGCATTTGGTCACCTTTAAATATGCCTTCTTCAGCTCTTGTAGGACCTTCTTGGTGACTTTTCTTACGAGCTCTCCTTCTTGTCTAAAAAATCAATTCAAAGAAAGAAGAGTAGAATATAAATTATAAGAGAAGTGACAAGAAAAAAAAGGATTCAATTAACTCATGTGTTTAAACTATCTGTAATTTTTACTAGTTACCTGCTAACATCACTCTGAACATCACAGCCCTTCAATTTTCCAACCACTTTCAAAGCATCTCTCCAAACCTTAGTCTCATCACCATAGAGTTTCTCATGTGAAACAAAGGCGTCCGCGAAATCTCCAGTCTGGTGTCGAACATCAGATGGTGCGACATGGTAAAATGTGGGCATCACGTTTAACTTCTTAGACTGCTTACACTCTACTATGTAAGTTAATTCCCTTAAACACCATTTACTTGCTGCATATCCTTTTGAGAAGATGGGTATGGCTATTCTAGACTGGTTGATCCCTGCGATGAGCTCTGGACCAATCTCTTCTCCAACACAAAGCTCCTCATTATCTTGCTAGACTCTAATTCCAACATCAATGAGTCTAGTGTAAAGATGGTCAATAAATCCATTTGGAATATCCAATCCTCTAAAACTCAAGAATACTTCATATTCGCGTGCAGAGGAAACCCCATCCCATGCTTCACCACCAGATATATTATATGCCGAACTCATCGGGTACAAGAAGCAGCGGTAGATCACTTCAAGCAAAGAGCAAGAACTGGGTAATTAAAACAAGCTTAGTTCGAGAACCTCAGTAGTGACCAGGGGACGAGGAACAACACGAAGAATATTTATTCTAATAACCTTTTTAGTGGAACACGCTTTCAAATAACTTTCCAATACGTTTCCTTGACTCCGCATAGAAAATGAGAAACGAAAATTGTGAAAGAAAGAGAATTAAGCGGCAGCAAGGTGAAAGTTCAAAAATATTAAATTATTAAAAGGAAAAAAGTGGAGCAAAATAAGGAATACGTAAATATATATAAAAAAAAGAGAGAACTCTCTTTATTACCAATACATTTATGCGCGAGTTGTATAATTATTTCATTGTTGCCGATGAATTATAATGCTCGCACTTGCTATTGTACATGTATATATTAATACACGTACAACGGGTGCATTTTTGGGTATTAATATGAAAATCGTCGCGGGAAGAAACTTTGAAATTTCATTAAAGATACATTTTTAACTTTTCACTTTAGATTGAACGGGTAGGTCTTCTCAATGAAAAATGGCATGTGACCAAAGGAAACATTCGTCGTAGAAGGCAGCAATAAATGAGAAGTGCATGCCAGCCGTATGAAAAAGATCTCAAATCTAAAAAGTGAGCATGTGGTCTACATGGAAAGCACCACGAAAGCAAACAACGTACAACATTAGAGAAAAATAAAAAATAAAAAAAATTGAAAGGTACTGGAAGACTGCGACCTTGACCTGCTTTCATTTGGAGACCAACCACGCGTTTTGTGCTAAATTAGTTGGAATAAAATTAGTAGACTTTGTATGAGCTTTTTTCCTTAGATGAAAAGAAACTTTATTAGGATTAAAGGATTACATTATTTTTGATAAAACGAGTACTCTCATATAGGGAAAAAAAAAATATGGCATTTCGTAAAAATAATTTTTAAAACACTATAAGTAATCGCATGAATACCTTATATAAAAAAGTATTTTCAAGATATAATTTCAAATTAATTGAAATCAAGAGTGCTTTTTCTTTTTCTTTCTTTTTAACTTTTGGTTTGAAATCGTATTTTGAAGATATAATTTTAAACCAATTTGAAATTATGCATTTAAAACATGATTTTATGTAAACTATTTTTTTTTTTTAGGTAGTTTTGCTTGTCGTTGTTTCGATGATTGTTTTTAATAGGGATAGGTATAGCTTAGTTTGATTCGATTTCCCATTAATATCAAATCTAATCATGAACGTGCAAATTGGTTACTTATATCTTTGAATCAAATTGTACAGTTTGAATTATGAATCTTTCAAAATCATAAAATTTCAGTTTGGTTCAGTGTAGATTAATGATTAAACTGTATCTTCCAATTTAAGAAAGTGTATTTACGTAATATATAATCTTATATAAAAAGTATTGAATTTATTTTGTATAATAATGAGTATTCATGTCATAATAATTTTTTTTTTTTGGGTAATACATGTGAAGTTAATATTCATATAAGAAAAATTTTCAAATGTTCATTAATAGCTTAATTTATTTTAAAATAGCATAATTGTTGAGTCAGATTATATATATAATTCATAGTTCAATACATATACATTTTAATAAATGTAAATTGAGAATTGTTTTAAATACTATATTATAACAGAAGAACTTATTTAATTGAAGTTAAATATTAACATATTTTTTATAGGACAGTTCGACTCGATTTTATGAATTCGTTATGTTTATCCTTTTAAACTAATCATAAATTTTCAATTTGGTTCCAATTGAAAAATTTTTTAACTAAATTATAAGAAGCAATATATTTTTCTATTTTTTTTTTTGTTTGGTTTACGAATTGATTTGATTGATTAGTTTTTTTCTTATCCCTAGTTTATATATATGCCATATTCTTTTTCCTACTGCCAAATTCTAAAATGACAAAACCCATATATAACCATAAATGGATGGAAGTAGATCTACATTAATCATTTAATCGACGGAATTCGTAAGCAATGCTTAGAGATGCAACACCATTTTTTTTGCTTTTACTATTCGAAAGATCAAATCCAATGAGATCTTACTTTTATCAAGTATATATGTGTTTGATTCGAAAAAAGAATAGCTATTAGTGGTGAATTATTATGACATGAGAATGGCTTAGCTGTTATTATGATTAGAAATTTATTATTTTAATCATTTAATATATAAGTGATGTTCAAAAATGCCTAGGTTCACTTAATAATCTAATTTAAAAAATATATATCACTTAGATCAACATATGATTTTTTTATTATATTATGATTTACGATATAATAATTAATTAAAAGCTAAAGACCCAGATAACTTACTTTTCAAAAAAGAAAACAAAAAACAAAAGATGAGGCCGTTAATAACATGATAAGAAGACTCATTTTTTTTTATAAAATCTCTATATGTTGTCTTGGATCATCAATAAGTCCTATAGATCCTTATATAAAGGGATGAGCGAGTTGGGACCAGGCTATCCACCTATACTTGTTTGATTGGATAGGTTTTGAGTAAGTATTAACTATTATAGAATAAGTTCTAGACAGCAATTTATTAGAACTACTCATGTAGGATGGGTAGAGTATGATATGAGATCTTCGTACATAGTGCTTACCTTAGAATCTATACCCTATACATTAAAGTATAGGGTATAGGTTCCAAGGTACTTTGTATCTACCCTTTAAAATTTATAAAATAATATAATATATATTAATATTTGGGAAAAAAAATTATATTAGTGAAAAGCATAAAAACAATATTTTATCAACATGGAAAAGCAATAGATCAAGCTTGGTACTATGGGTATAAACGAACCAAGCCGATTCGTAAACTACTTGAATTTGATTTGGTGATGGCCAAATCAAGTTGAGTTCAAGTTTTAAAATACTAAGTTTGTTAAACTCAAGAGCCTAATCGAACATAGTATAATTTTTAATTTTTTAAAATTTTGTAAATATAAATGATTTTAAGGTTATCAAGGGACAATTTATAAATATTTAAGCTAACCAAGCCGAATTCGAGTTTACCAAATGTATTTTCGAGTTGAGCTTGAGATTAAAATTCAAAGTTCGTTCAGCTTGAGTTTTGAGTTTTTTAATTAAACTTGAGCCTAATACTTTATTAGTTCAACTTAACTCGATTATACTCTTACTCGGTACAAACCTTAAACTTATACCAAACAAAGGAAACATCATCGAAAAAGGGCAGCAATAGTGAATGTGAAACGGAGCGCATGTCCAATCCAGAAAGTGAACAACATATGGTATATACCGAAAGCAAACAAGGAACAACATTCAAAAAAGTAAAAGTATAAGAAGACCTTGACCTGCTTTCATTTAGAGACCAACCACGCGTTTTGTGCTAAATTATTTAGAATATAATTAGCATTAACTACAAATATATCAAATATTTCAATATATGATTGATGTACACCCGGTTTCCAACCTTAATAATTGAGTATTCATATGCTTAACTTTAACTACATATTTTACAGACTTTATATGAACATTTTCCCTAATATATATAAACAGCAAACTGTATTAAGATTAAAAGATTACATTTAGAAAAACGACTATTCCCATAGGGGAAAGAAAAAAAAATGGCATTTTTTTTAAAATAATCCTAAAAATATAACAAATATGAAACATATTCCATGAACATCTTATATTAAAACATATTTTAATAACTATTTAAATAGAAAGAAAGGAAATGATCATTCTTTATAAAGAAAATTCGAGGTATATTTATGAAAATGAATCATTTAAAATAGTGAAGTTATAAAATTATCTAAATTTTTAAAATATTTTATGATATTAGCTTGATTTATAGCTATTTTCTAACTTGGATAGTTGGGTTGCTGACTAAGAGGCTCCTCGTAGTGTACAATAAAAATAGCTCGTGAACACAGAAAACATCGTAGAAAAAGGGCGGAAATAATGGAAGAGAGACGTTGTGCATGCCAGCCTTATAAAGAAGATCTCAAGTCCAAGAAGTGAACAACAAAGTCAATATTGGAGTGCCAAGCAAGCAAACAAGGAAAAAAGACCTCGACCTTGACCTGCTTTCGATCGGAGACAAACCAAGCGTTTTGTGCTAAATTAGTTGGAATACAACTGGCAGACTTTATATGAGCTTTTTCCCTTACGATGAAGAGAAACTTTTTTAGGATTAAAAGATTACATTATTTTCGGAAAAATAAGTACTCTCATAGAGGAAAACAAAATATGGCATTTCGTAAAAATAATTTTTGAAACATAATAAGTATAAAAGTAATCACACAAATACCTTATATAAAAACATATTTTAAAGATATAATTTCCAATTAATTGAAATTATATTGTAAAATTAAGATTTCAAAAATTGGATGAAAGTGTTATTTTTTTTTTCTTTCTTTTTACCTTTTGATTTTAAATCGTATTTTGAAGATACAATTTTAAACCAGTTTGAAATTATGTATTTAAAACATGATCATGTAAAGTTTTTTTTTGGATTACTTTTGCTTGTCCCCTATTTTGATGATTGTTTTTAATACAATTCTGTTTGATTCAATGATATAAATACAGCTTAGTTATTCATTTCGAATGTCCCCTGACTGCGTTCGAACGAGGTACTTCCTCTTTTCTCCATTGTCCATCCATTCCAGTGCCTTGTGGGAAAAATAAAGAAGGCTAAAATTTTGGACTTTATTCAACTTGCAAACAAAGTCCATTCCTCGGGTCGGGTCCACATATGATGTTCAAAACTCTGTCGTCGTTCTCATGTATAAACAGCCCACTTTGTTAAATCCAACTAGCCATTAAAAATATTATGGAGGATTGAAAAATAAAATAAAGAAATCAACCACAGGACATTTTGGTAAATACAAGGAAGCTCAAGCTAGAACGACAGACAATTTTTACTGGAGAACCATAAACTGGTTGCGTTCTATATTTTTCCTCAAGTCTGAACCTCAAATTCTCTCAATATGTATATTGCCCACAGGGTACGTTTTTAACAAGTATTTACGGTTCAAAAGTATGAAACACTTGTTACACATGAAAGAAACATTGTGACCAGCCCTCATCAGCCAAGCTGCCAAAACACTGGTTGGAAAAAATGATCACAGCACATGTCCAATTGAATTACATTTGAATTATATGAAAGCATATTTTAATAACACGATTTTGAAATCGTGTTTGCCAATTTTAAATTATGTTCTTGAAATATAATCTCATGTAAGGTATTTTTGGAATTAATTTTGCTTGTACAGTATTTTCACACTTGTTTTTAAATATGCCATATTCTTTTTCCTATTTCCTATTCTCATATGACAAAAATCATAAGCAGTATTAAGAGACTTTCCTCCATTAGCTACGATGAAACACCATTTTTATGGCTTTTATTATTCAAGAGATCTACTCCAGTCTCCAATGATGCCAAGTATAAATATGGTTGTTTCGCAAAAGAATAGCAATTACTAATCAATCTTATAACGTGAGAATGACTATAGAGATTTTCTTGTTTCGAGCATTTAATATCTAAAAGTTTGAAAATACCTTGGTTCACTTAAAAATCTAATTTTAAAAACATGTATATCAATTAGAACATAACATATGATTTTTTATAATTTGATTTATAATATAATTACTAATTTAAAAGCTAAAGACCTAGATAACCTACTTTTTTTAAGATAAGGCATTGAATAACATGGCTAGAAGACTTGTTTCTTTATAAAATTTCTGTATATTGTCTTGAATCCTTAATAAGTCCCATAGATCTTTAAATATATCAGTACTTTATGGATTTATTGATTCCATTGTCCTTTTGTTAGTCATTTAGGGAGAGAATAACTATATAAATAGGAGGAAAGGAAATGACCATTCTTTATAAAGGAAATTCAAGGCATATTTATAGAAATGAATCATCTAAAATATTTTAAGTCAAGTTATAAAATTGTCTAAATTTTCAAAATATTTTATCATATTACCATCCAAATGGCCCGATTTTCTTCTACTCTGCTAGTAAGTCTTCAACATTTTCTTGTGATTTTTAAGGTTGTTCATAATAAAAAAAAAAAAAAGAAAAAAACCCAAAAATTACCAAAAAAAAAATGACATTGATTATGTTTTGATTTTGTTTTGATGTGTGTATGATTATATTGACTAATAAATTAGTAACACGTTATGTAGGTTTCAATTATGTTATGGTAATTACTTAGGTACTTTAATTTAATTAGTGAGTTAGTATTATAGGTTTCATTAATATGTCCTTATTAATTTTTGCATGTTAAGTATAATAATATAGTTAAATGTTTTGTGACATGATTGATTATTTTATTATTGATTGAACTTTAATAATATTTTCAAATAAAGATGAACTTCTTTTTCTCAAAATTCAATTTATTTTCCATAAATAGAATGTTTTTCATAAATTAAAAAAAAAAAAAAACCAAATTGGCATTTTTCAAAATTTAGAAATTTCTTTGGAATTTTTGAAAATTTAGTAATTTCTTTATAATTTTTCAAAAGTGGACTAAGAGAACCTATTTTAATAAAATTTAATAAACTTAAAGTGAAAAATTTTTTCCAAAAATAAAATAAACCAACCTAATAATTTTTTCTTAAATTGAGAATTATGCGAGCTTAATCCTACTTCATAGGTACATAAACACTTCGAGCATCCTAAAATAACAAAAAATTTTGCTTTTCCCCATTTCCTTTTTACTAAAAAAATAAAAAAAGCCCAATTTATTTGAAAACATATTTAAGGCCCATTAAGTGATCTCATTAATTGCTTTTATGGAAACTATCTTATTTTAATAAGTTAGTATCCAAAATAAAGTTTTTTTTTTCCTATTTCTATTTTTCTAAAGTTTTTTGGAAAACCCATGAGTTAGTAGCTGGAATTAGGGTCCATCTACCCATGAGCCCTAATTTCATTTTCTTTTTCTCGATTTTGATCGGATAGTGACTCCTTTTTGCAAAGTTTTTCTTTTTTTTTTTTCATAAAACCTTTTCTTAGTATGGTCAAGATATTTATATTAAGTTGGCCTAACTTAATGTAAATTAGGTTAAGAAAAGAGAGAAATCAAATTTTCAACTCGAAATTTATTTTATATCATAAAACTAACGGGGTATATGCAATTCAACCTAATATATAGTTAATATAGATTTTTTAGTATTACGATATAAAAAAATTTTAAACAAATATTTAAAATTTATTTTATATCATAAAACTAATGGGATAAATGCAATTTAACTTAATTCCTAATTAATATAAATTTTTTATTATTATGATATAAGACAATTTTATGTCTCCCATGATTCTCTCATTATAGTATTACGATATACAGTCTTTTTACCATGAAGTAATTGTTTCATTTTAGGTTGGCAAAATATTCATTAATGAATGTAGCTAATGTCATTTTACTATTGTATATGTATGATTATTCATTTTGTATTTTTTAATGGCAATTAAACATTAAAAACACACATATAGACATACATAACATGAGATTAAAGATATTTACGTGCAATAAGGACTCATACAGTTTGATGATAGACATATAATATTATATGTGCAATAAATATATAGTATATTTTAGGTTTTACAATATATAATGTATGATAACCTCTTATTTCATATTCTTGTTTTGCCTCAATTTTGAATGCCTAAAAAGATAGAGCATATGATACGTACTTAGCATTTGTATATATTTTATAAACATAAAGATTTTATAGCTAATTTTTAAAAATATATATATAAATATTAGTCATATAAATACAATAATAAAATGACATTAGCTGTGGTTGCTAATGAATATTTAGTTAAATTAAAACAAAACAATTATTTTATGATGAAAGGATCGTATGTCATAATACTACAATATAAGAATTGTTATTTAATCATTATTTCTGTTTAACTTTTAATTTCACGTGTCATATGTCAGATTTGTTGTTTGACAAAGGAGGAAAGTCCTAATATTTTCCATAATAATATGGAACAAAATAAAAAAGCTCTTTCTTGGTAAATTTAGATACCATGTTGCATAATATTATAAGCAGAAACATAGGGGACGGCGATTTTGTGATGGTGAATTTTCATCCCTTTTACAAATACAAATGCTCAATTTCAAAAATAGAAAGTAAAATGCCTATGAAACAAATATAATAATACATTTACCATTAAATTTATCCACATAATTAATTTTACCAACTATGCATGAAGACAAATTACAAGCTCAAGTTGGTAATGGCCTTCGGGCCTAATAGCATTAACACCAATCTTCTAAATATAATGGACCAAGCTCAAATCTCCTTTTCCTATTGTAATCAACGAGGAAAAAGGAAAAAGTTATCAATGGCAAAAAACCTAACATGATCAATCACTATATAACCAGATTAATATATTGATGAGGCTAATCAATCCACTAATGAAGAATAATCTGTCTACAATATTAAAGTGAATTGTGCACCTTTGATATCTTTAATAATTTTATTTTTCCTTCAATTCCTTATTTTATCCAAAAAAAAAAAAAACTCTAACTTAAACATGTAATTTTTTCTTTTCCCTTCCTTGTAAGGTGTTCACAGCTTGCTAAATTAAAATTAGTTACTGTATTAGTCAACTCTTAACTCTATCTTATATAACCACCCATTACTAATATTCTGTAGTCTGATATGATTATTTCACAGATTTTCAATATTTTGTTTGTTGTACTGTGATTTTTGCTTTCTATTAAATGTGTTGATTTGTGAAATATTTATTTTTTCCTTTTTCTTTTTCACCCGTGATGGAGGATGGTGTGCACAATCTAAAATACATCCTTGATCGTTGCCTGCAATTTAATATTCCTTATTCTTTGATATTTGGGTTAATTATATAATACTAGTCGATAACATACCTGCATTATATGTATACAAAATGAACAAAATTATACAATATAATTAAATATATTATAATATTGATAAAAGATAATAATAAATGAAGAAAAGAAAAAGATGGAGATCATGGAGCAGAAGAATAAGGAGTAGTGAGAATGTTGGAAGAGGGAGAAAAAAAACAGAGAGTTAATAGTGAGAACGTTGGAAGAATGAGAGAAAAATAAGGGAGAGAGTTATATTTTCTTAAAATCTTTAAATTATCCTTTATCTATAATCAAATATATTAAAGAAAATTATTTATTAATAATGAAAATTTTATTTAAAAGGTTAAATAAGTAAAAATAATTAAATTATTATTTCAACAATTACTTAAAACTATAAACGTTTTAATAATATAGATATATGTATATGCATTTTTTTTTTAATATCCAAGTTATTTATTTTCAACTGTCTAACCTTAGTTTTCATTTTCATTTTTATAAATTTGTTATTCTACATTCAATTAAATAACACCCAGTGTTTGCACTTTTTTCTTCACTTGGTAGGCAAGGGTAGAGAAACCAACATGATCAACAACTAAAGTATTGATGAGGCTGATTTATCCACTAATTAATGAGAAATAATCTACGTCTACAATATTAAAGTGAATAGCCTACCTTTGATTTCCTTAATATTTTTATTTTTCTTTCAATATCTTAATTTACCCAACGAAAAATAAAAAACCCCTCAAACATAAACATGTAATTTCCCTTTTTCCGCATATGGTGCTTATTGCTTGTTAAATAAAAAGGACTCACCATATGAGTCAACTCTAGCTATATCCTGCATGACCACTCACTACTAATATTCTATTATATGATTTCATTATTTCACGGTTTTTCTCTATTTTATTTATTGTATTGTGATCTTTTTCCCCTCTTTAATGACCAGCATTTTTTTTTTTTTGTTAAATGTGTTGATTTTTCGTATTTTTTTCCCCATTTTCTTTTGCACCATATTGAGTACGGCATCATTTCATGTGAATACATTTAAAATATATTCTTATCCAGGACCCCACATGACAAGAGCTTCCTGTATGAATTATTATCATAAAAAGGAGGATTATAGGTTGGAAATTACTATACGATAAGCAATTTAATTGATGTAGACCATAAAGTCTTGGTCATTATCGATGATATAATATTCTTTTTCTTGTTAATTATATAATATTTATATGTCTACATTATTTTTCTTTTTTCTTCTTTATTTCGTATATCCAAGTTATTTATTTTCAACTATATAACCTTAGTTTTTATTTATTCATTTTTTAACTTTGCATAAATGTGTTATTTCTTTGCTCAATTATATACTTTTACTCTTTTTTTCTTTTTCGCTTTTTATAGTCTTATTGTATACTTCTTATACTAATGATCCCTAACCCAATAATTCCCAATGTTTTAGCCGATCATTAAAAATATTGTACTATTAACAATTACCCCAAGCACTTACAAAGGGTTTTAAGGGAAAACATAATACATTTTTAATACTGATTGCACATTTTATAAAAAAGCATAAGGAGGAAAAACCATTTATTTAGTTTCTTGTTGTTGCTTCAAGATATCGATTAATAATTTTACTAACAAATTGTATTGATAAAGATACAAAATTCCTTTCTATATTAGTTATATGAATAGGAAAATATGTATCATAAGATGCTTTGATGCTCTAAGTGAATGGCCGATCAAGTGGTGGTGTATGTGCTACATGCATATCATGTTACATATGACCTAAGAGGAATGACGTGGATGGTACCTAAAAGATAATTAAAAGAGAAGCAAAAGGAAGGAGTGAGTAGACTTAATATGCTAAAATGCACACTTGTAATAGGGTGAGAATTTCAATAGCATCAAACTCCAGTATAGATGATAATGGTGTTGTATTAATCAAATAGTCAATTATTTGATTTCTTTAATGTGAGAATTTGGCAATGGGATGATGTTTAGGTAGTATTCTTCATGTCTAAATGAGAAAGAGGTTTGCTCACTTATATAAGTTAGCCATTAATGCCATTGATCGGATAGCATTAACGATCAACAACAATTGAAATGAGTCACTTTGATGATGGATATGCAAATGGACCCTTTTGGATCTAGGCTTGTAGGCATTCTTTAGTACATGAGTGATACACTTTAAGAAAGGGCTATAAATGAGTCCAATCGAGGCTGAGCTCAAAATTTTAGAACTCAAGCCCGACTCTAACTTGATTAAGTTTAGAATATTAAGCTTGAGCTTGACTCGAAATAGTACTAAATAAGCTCAAGTTCGACTCAATTAAGCTTGTTTAACCTCAATTTATTTTAGAATATTTTTTTAATTATAATAATATTAGTTTCAAAATTGACTTGAACTCTATTACCATTTATATCAAACTAGAGCTCGATTAGGTTCGCAAGCTAATTAAGCCAAACATTATAAAGCTTAAACTCAACTTGATTAATTACTTAAATAGCTTAAGTTTGAGTTTAATTTTAACTCAATTTTTCTCAACTCAAACTCAAGTAACTCACAAGTAGTTTAACTCGTTTACATCCCTACTTTAAGGTTGCCTTCAAGTAATATGCAATAATAACAAGGAAGAAACCAAAGGAATGCTTAAACAATAAAATAAACATGTATCAATGAGAATATAGCTAGATATTACTCACCAACTACAAACATGAAGTGAGTTTTTATTTAAAATGGAGTTTGATATCATTCACAAATACCAAAACAATTCACAAGTTCCAAAAGGAGATAGATATCACTAACTATCTCCTAATGAAATGGTTTACCATAATTACTAACAAACGATTGATAAGAATACAAAATTATTGATGAGGAATGATTCACTCAATAACTATAATGAGACAACTAAGCTTTTTTACAAGTGTATTAAGCAACATATGCCAAGGTAGGTGGCTAAGCTATGGAATAGGTGGTACAATAGGTAGCTAAGTAGAATAGAGGCTATCTGAGTTATTTCCCGTTGGTCTGGAAAGTTAAGGATCTTGATTTGTATGTTGATTCCTTAAGATTGGATTAGGTCCAAGGTCACTTCTTTTCGTACTTAGCCGTATTAGCTCATTTTTGGCTTAAAGAGAAGAGCTTAGGAATCTATCGAGTGGGGCTATTTTAGGCTTATTCCTCTTTCTCTATCTTTGTCACACCTGGTTTCTTCTTTGAGTTAAACATTAGTTTAGCAATTTGATGCTTAGGATAAGAGCTTGGTCCTTGGGAGAAGACCTTGGAAATTGATTCCTATCATCGAGCTTTATTAGAAAAAAAAAAAAAGGTTAGTATTAGATGAACCAATCATACTTCAAGCCACCATGCCAAAACCCCCTTAATCGTCCCAAATATTTATAAACTTAACTTTCTAAATCTTGTCACATTAGCCCAAATGATCAAATCAATTAATTACTAGGCCTAAGGCCCCAAATTATTAGATTTAGTCCCCTATAGAGGCCTTTTAATTTAACATATTATCTTAAGTCTTGTGTCCTAAAAGGGTAATATGACACAATGCATTACCATTATATTTTCTTTCTAGATGCTATAATCCGTCTTAATAGATGTAACTATAAAGTTGAGAGAAACGATGTTTAATATAATTCATGGATATTATGTCATATAAGAACCTATAATGACCACATTATACATAATCAAACACAACATTAACAATGAATTCATAAAATAAATTATAACATTTAATCTTTGCATTATATGAATCCTAAAATGCCCTAAGTCAAGGAAAAATTATTAAAGAAATTAAAAAGGATTATATCTAGTTGAATTAACAACACAAAACCTACAATCGATTTTGGAAGTTTATTTAAGAATTGATAATCATGTAGATACAGCTCCAACAAGTTTACAAGCTACCCTATTAAGACGTAGATAAAAGTAATTGGAGGGAGACTAAAGGAAAACTTCTTGAGAGAAGTCAAGTTATTTAATGAAATTCAATTCCTCAATGACTTATAATAATATGAACTTAAAACCTCCAACTTAACCATATTATGCTAGTAAGGGATTTCAACTATAAAGGTCCCATCAATGATAAGTTCAATCAAAGATTCCATGTAACTTAGTTCCATTGGTAGCTTGCATAGCTTTTTACAATTATTCAAATTCAAGTGGACCTTATGCTCCAACATACCAATCAAATCATTAATCTCAACCAAATGCTACAATCTTCAAAGATTAGTCGTTCCAATAGTAGATAAGATATAAACTTAAGAGTTTTGACCAAATAATGACATCCCAATAGATTTGGAACCTTCAAGTTTTTGGCCATCTATTTTCTTAAATAAGTTAAAAACATATGGAAATAGGAAGTAAAGATACACAAATTTTTAATCTTGTAGAAAACTCGCATACCTTAATATGGCTCCAAACTTGGCAATAAATTGTGAATTATTGTTGGAGAGATCTAGAATCATTAGGTCCAAAAGGGAGAAGTTGCCTAACTCAAAATGTGGACAAGGAAAGCAAGGCCATGAAAGCCATTTGAGTTCAAATTAAATGTGTTGCTTATTTGGGAGAAAGTTGGATAGAGTTGTACTTGATAACTAACCAAGGTGTCTAATGGGTTGAGGCTCTTGCCAAAAGAGTCTTAATTTAGACAAGTAATAAAATGTTTTTTCTCTAAGATACCAACGTGATCTCCCATCACTTGCAACACAAATGCCTTGAATGTTCCCTACGAATAATTGTAGTATTGTTGCACATATGGATTAAATTGCTTTTCGAGCTTGCCTACCAAAAAAAAAATCTTAATAACATGCTAATTTCTTCTTATGTTTGTGACCATGAAAAATACCTTATAGTGAGTTTAATGTAATTTACCTTATACATGCCTAGTTTAATTTAAAAAATAAATAAATACTAAATTTATAAATGTACCTATTAGGATTTAAGAAATTAGTCTAGTTTGTAGAAGATAAATATTCTATGTTTCATGATCATATTTTGTTGATACTTAACATATTTGTTAAATTCTTAATTTAGGCATCATAAGTTCGACCAAACTTTACTAACAAATACAACTTAAGTAATATTGTTGAGTTCGAATTAAGACTCCATTCATTATTACTTGATCAAATTAGAAGAAGATAACTAAATATAGATCCTCCAACATGAATTAAATGTTAGCTAATTGAATTTCTAGATATGGTTGGTGAATTATGATTTGAGAACATGCTTGTTCTTTAAAAAAAATTAAGATAAAATACATGATCAAATTTAAAGTCAGTGTGATATGCAACAAGGAAAGAGTTTAAGTGAATCAATTTAGTTAATGATAATTGAAAAAAGAAAAATGAATTATTGTTAATGGAAATGTAATACTATCATGTTAACAAAAGAATAATTGTAACGAACAGGATGGAAACAATTATAAGGATATTTTGCTCTATCTCTAATAAATGAAAAAAGAAAATTAAATGAACACCATATGTACGAAATACAATATATATACTTATACACATATAGGATACGAGAAGCGTCACCTTATAAGAATAATTTAAATTATATAGGATACTTGAAGCGTCATTTTATAAGAACAAATTAAATTATGTATAACATATGTCTCTTTTGTAATTTTGCAGCTTTAAGAAATAAAGTAAGTTATTCCTTTCTAAAGCAATATTTAAGAGTGTAATTAAGTCAAGTTGAAACAATACAACATTGAACTCAAGTTCAAGCTTAACTCAAAAACTTGAAGTTCAAGCTTGGCTCAAGTTTGACCGAGTTTTAAATTTTGAGATCGAGCTCAACTTTAAACTATACATTTTTTTTGTTGCAAGCTTGAGTTCAACTCGATTAGTTAGATAAAGTTTGAAATTTTTATAAATTTTCTTAAATAACCACTAATTTACTTATATTTAAAAAAAAATTAAAAGTAACAGAGGTAGAAACCGTAATAAGGAAATCATAATGTTCGATTCAATGTGTTTTTTTTTTTGTCCATTGTAAAATATGGATTAGAAGCCGTTGTCTTAAGGTTTTAGCCAGCAAGGATTAATGATCAGATTAGACTTTGCGCTTAGCATGAGCCTGCAAGACAGCAAATAGTGAGTAATATCGGGGTGTTGTCTTCTGATGCTTAAGTCAATACGTATTTGTAGAGAGAGTAAGTACACAATAATACAATAGAAAGACTCAATGTATAAAGCATCAAGTGCTTTATCGTTTGAAGGTTGGCTAGTATTTATAGAGGATTGTTGCCAACAATTAGAGGACTGTTAGTAAGCAAATGACACATCCACAAGTCGTAGGTAGTAGAGCAATGTAACCTAACATGGACCTAAATTGTAAGAAGTAGTTGTTGACCTAATCATCTAACCTTATCCATTATCTTCCACCTGTTGAAGTCTATAATAAATGAGTAGGTTGTCCAATAGGCTTGAGTCAAGGTGAACTAGATGGGTAAGGAGGCCGAATACAAGTAGAGAGGAGTTAGATCATAGGCATGGTCAAGTCAGCATGGGTCTGAAGAGTCTAAGTTTAAAATATCATATCAATAGAAGCAATTAGCTAAGCCGATTTGTTATCATAGGAAAGTTATCTTATAATAGAAAAAGAAATTCCAAGAACATATTAAACACGGATCCCTTTACAAGCTCTTTTGTAGAAGCAACTACGCCACGATATTCTACTTCAAATATGATAACTAGTTAAGTACATTCATTTGTTTTTACGCATTATACGATGGAAATGTAAAGTTTTAGTTGAAGTTAAAAATTTTCCTACTTTCAAACAAAGAAAAGGGATAGTTCTTGACAGTTTTTAGATATGAACAAATTATCAATGAAATAATGTTGGTTAGGGTCGAGATTTAGCAAGCTGTCGGAAAGCTGAGCTTGGCACATCTTTAAAGTGATGGAACACAAAAATCCAATGATGAACTTTGAGGTCTTTTTGCTAGTGGTGTCTCCGAGCTCTGGAGATTAGGTATGGCACGTAAAGGGAATACGGAGTAATATTATGGTGGTAGCTTTGGGTTGTGGTTTGGGTGAGAGTGTGTGAAATGATGAAGGAAGAAAATGGGGTCATGAGATGTTGCTGTTGGTGGTTAAATAAGGGCAGATGAAGGGATGAGAATGAGTAGAAGGAATGCAAGGAAGAAGTGGAGCTGAAGGTAAAGAGTTTGGGAATTGAAGGCCTGATGGTGATATTTTGGAAAATAGAAAGAGGTGGTGGAGTGTGTTAGTAAGGAAAAGGAAAATTTTGGGAAGTACTTTTGGGTTAGTACACCTTTTGTAGAATTTTTCGCTAAAATCTAATTTTAACATATGGGCTCAAATGTATTATAAACTCATATCTGAAAACCTTGAATCTCTTATCTAATTAAATTATTTTATTTTTATTTTTTGTTAGTTTTCAATTTGTTTTTTTCTTTTCTTTTTTTTTTTTTAGATTAAGAGAAAGATTGGTATTAAAATTGATAAATCTTAAAAATGAGTTTATTATAATGTCACTTGCTTAAGACATAATAGGCTTTCTTTGTGCTAAAATTCAACATATATCCTTTTGCATCTATTATAGTCTACAATAATAAATAGGAAACAATTGAATACTACAATGAACTAGGAAAAACAATAAGAACATATGACATGCTAAAATTCAAAGGCAAAATTAAGAACTTGTGTAAGATTGGTTTATAAATAATTAAAATAACCAATTAATTTAGTTTTAAGATAATAGTAAAAAATGACATATCACATGGAGAGATGAGGAATGATTTTATTTTTAATAGATGAAAAAAATACAAACTTAGTCCTCAATAGCAGGGTTTACTTTTCTCACTACAACAAACTCAAGGCGGCTCACCTAATGGGATGGTCCTAGCTATAAGGGCAGTTAGAACTTCCACCTCATAGGTGCGATAGATCATGAAGGCAATAATAGCCACCCTATAAGACATGCATCCTCATAAATAGATGTTAGGGTAGTTATACCCCTCCTAAAAGGTCATCATGTTGTATATAGTACAACCCTATAAAGATGGTTACAACCGCCTTGATAGGTCCTCAAGGAGGCAGCCATAGCTGCCCTGATTGAATTGAATGATGGTAGTCAAAAGCACCTCATAAGACCTTAATGGGATGATACAAATGCATACATATTTGCCCAATAAGTTATTTCAACCTAAAAATTCATGTTCTACTAACAAGCAAGTAAACATACCTATAAAAGTATATTTAACTTTTCATGTAATATGAAATTTCATTATAAGACATTTCCAAATTTCTCCATCAATTTGAGCCATTGCATGTAATTTTCTGTACTAGATAAATGTTATAAAAAAATACAAGCAAACATCTTCAATCTTCTTATGAAAATCACCTTCTTCTTGTACTTGCAAACAAGGAACACTATTACATTATGCTAATATCTCAAAATATATATTTATATATAGACACAGACATATAATAAATCTAGTGATCAAGCAATGTCACCAACAACCGTAATCATGCTTTACATGAATATCAATAAATACTACATAGTAATTAGTACTTGATGTTTCTCCCTCTATTTCCCAAAACTAGTTCATACTTTTACTATCTACTTTATAACTTTCTCAAGGATTAACTGTGTTTTCAAGACAAAGAGAGTACACCTACCATCAAACAATAATATATTCCTTACTTTATGATACATTAAGTACATGATATTCAAAACATATATTACATGCTTCTATCTAACATATACTACTATCTACTCTATAACTTTCTTGAGGATTTACTATGTTTTCAAGACAACAAGAGTACACTTACCATGAAACAACAATATATTCCTTACCTAATGCAACACAAAGTACATAGATAACAAAAACATATATTGTATACTTCTATCTAAGCTATGCTCAACTCTTCACAAAACTTAAAGGATAACAAATGATACTGGACAAAAGAAAGCCAATCAAGGTAGACCAAAAAAATTCTATTATTGGCATGTAGTAAGTACTAAATAAGCTCACATGACTAAGATGAAACCAAAACATTAGCAAATAAACTTTCAACACAAATGATACTGGATAAAAGAAAGCCAATCAAGGTAGACCAAAAAAATTCTACTATTGGCATTTATTAGGCACTAAATAAGCTCACATGACTAAGATGAAACCAATACATTAGCAAATAAACTTTCAATATATATGAAGCTTGAAATATCTAACCTCCCTTAGACCATTTTTAGTCAATAAATTATTTTTCCCATTCATTTCCTACTTCAATTATATCTTGATAGATCATGTTTGCTTAGATTTCTTCCAAACAAACAAGTAAACACAATTAAGCTTAGAGAAAATAGCAAAAAAAAAAAGAAGACAAAATTACATAAAGGAAATTACAATGGTAGAAATTAGTAACTTAATGCAATTGTGAACAAAAAATAGCTTGGACATGAGCAAACACGACTAGATTTGAAAGCAAAAAGGATTCCAAGTAGAAGACAATTCACTAAGGAAAAATTATTTCAAGTTTCTATCTAGTTCCTTACTTTTCCTTCCTCTTTGTTCAACTTCTTTGTTACCAAACATGGTGTGATTGTAAGCACATATTTTCATCATAGTTGTTCGCTTCTCTTCTAGCATCAAAAAGTCGTCTATAAAAATAGTACGATTGAAAGTTACCTTACAGCTACATAGTTTAGGGCATCTTATAATTAAAATATCACTCAAGGTTTTTACATGTAGAACATCTAGTATTTTCACTAGAGACTTAGATCCATCAATCAACAAATTATCTAGGGATTCTAATCTTTTGTGAATCTCAATTAAATTGGGACAATCCCATAACCAAAATTTGTACAGCTTCTTTAGTTTGACATTTTTGGTAATCTTTCTAGGTTCTCTACATCTTGATATGACCAAACTTCTTAAATTCCATGGTAGCTCATCAATTTCAGAAAAATTGCAAATCTTAATACCATGACTTGTAATGATTCCAAATGATGAAGGCCCTCAAGCCTGATCAAGGATGTATCCTAAATTACCAAAGTAGATAGATTTTCTAGATGTAAGAGATGGAGTAATAGTTTCCAATAAACCACATTTGTCAGTTAATAATTTTATTAAGCTTGAAGAAAGCTTAAGGATGCATTTTAGGAAGTTACAATATTTAAGATCCAACTCTTCCAACTTACTTAATCTCTCTATCCACCATAGTTTAGGACTCTTTATGCTTGTTAAGGAAATATTATTACAAGACTTAAATACTAGCCACTTCAAATTTATTAGGTTTGATAGATTTGGAATTGTCTACATACTAATGGAAGTAACTTTTGAATTAATTAAAGATTTAGGTAACATTAGCAAACCATGTAAATTTCAACAAAATCCAGCATTAATCTCATCAAGCTCTCCAACTACTCTAATCGTAGTAAGCAATTCTCTAATGTAAGTTCCAATCATTCTCAATAGCACTAAGTTCCTTAAGTAACTGATTATGTTGGGTGACTCTTCAATTCTAAAACTCAATATATTTAGTTCAATCAATGACACTAAACCTCCAATCAACTCTAAGAGTTTCTTTAAAGATTTACGCCTCCTTAAATGCACTTATGATAGGTTTACAAGCTCTCTTATTGATTCAGGGATCAAAGCGATCTAAGATTCACTCGACATATGCTTCTCAAGGAAGGTTATATTATTCAATAAAATGTAATTCTTCAACAAAGAACACTTGTGAGCACTAAAACCCTCCAACTTAACCATACTATGCTAGTAAGGAATTTCAATTATATTGGTTTCTTCAATGAGAAGTTTTGTCAAAGATTCCATGCAACACAATTCTTTTGGTAGCTTGCATAGTCTCTTACAATGGTTTAGATTTAAGTAAACCAAGTGTTCCAACATACAAATAGACTCATCAACCTCAACCAAATCAACACACAATTCAAGGTTCGACCATTCCAATTGTAGGTGGGATGAAAAATTAGGAGTTTTGACCAAATTTTTTACACTATGCTAGATTTAGAACCTTCAAGTTCTTAGCCATGTATTTACATAAAAATATTTACACAAATGCGTTAAAAGTTATGGAAATAAGGAATAAAAATAAATAGATACTTAGAGCTAAAAACTTACATACCTTAATTTAGCTCCAACCATCTCAATCAATTGTGAAATCACTGTTCGTTGGATCTAAAATTGCTAGATCCAAAGGGAAGAAATTGCTCGTCTTAATATACTTATGAAGGAAGAGATGTCACCAAAAGCTATCTAAGTTCTAACAAAATGTATGGTTTATTGGGGAAGAGTTTAATGGAGTGGTACTTGATGATTGATTAAGGTAATTAAAATAATAAAATTCTCCTTTTCCTTTAAAGAATCTCAATCTAGTGGTATAAATATTAGTATCTTAATGGGATAAACAAGGTTTAATTTCCCCCTCCTAATAAGTGTAATATGAATAATAGTTGGTGAAAAATATTATTGAAAGAAAACCTAAGGGCATGTTAATCTTTTAAGTTCTTGTTTTCACAATAATAAAAGTTGTAATGAGTTTATACATATATGAAAATACTTAGCAAGAGCTAATAAGAAATTAGTTTAATATGCAAAGACAAATATTTTGTGGTTCATGATTGTACTTATCATGCTGGTACTCGATGTATTTACTCAATTCTTGATGCATGCATCACAAATTTGATGCAAATTTACTAATCAAATATATTTTAAGCAATATTTTGGGGTTAGATTAAGACTTGATTCACTATTTAGTTAATCAAATTAGAAGAAAATGAATAAATATTGAAGTAAATTCATTGTTGAAGTGCAATGTTCAGGATCCATTACATCAGTAAGGTTGAAAAGTTAAAGAAGCCGGTAGTTTTAGAATTTCAAATAACAATTATGCAAGATAAGAAGTTGTTAAAGCCATCATATCTGATCTTAAATTTTTTAAAAAATTCATTATCAATATTATCACATATTTAAGTACAATTAATAATTACATACTCTATATATATAAACATATACATAGCATATAATACTCAATTAATCTTTTTCCCACTTAACAATACATGGAAATCAGTAATTGATTGCTTCTTGATCTATATGATATCAATTTAAATATCGCTTTGTGATACATGGAAAACGCCCTTTCCGCTAACGTTGGGTTGTTGAAGTTAACTGGCCGTAACTTCTCAAGGAATTTGCATGCCCCATATAGATAAAAAAATTCATGTGCACATTAAATTTGTTGATTATTGGGAGAATGTTAAAAAATTCAAATAATGGATTGTACCTTCGTAAAAGGCTCGAATAATTACAACCATTTAAAAACAATCAATTATAGGACAAAATGTCTAACATACAGTAGACAGTTTATTTTTGTCATTTTCGTTTTATTTTAGTTGAACCAAATTAAAAAATAAACAAACAAAAATAAAATAATTAAAAAAATAAAAAACTAAAATTAAAAGAAAAAAGGAAAAAAAAAAAAAGAGAGAGTCCAGTTGAGTCAATCGTATCCAATCAAGTCGAGTCGAATCATATCAAATATAGTCGAATCCATTCATATCGATTCCAGTCAAGTCCAATCATATTAAATCAAACCATGTTCGATTGTATTGAGTTGAGTCAAATTGTATCAAGTCGAGTTGGATTGTTTGGGATCGAATTAGATAATGATATGTGTTTAATTTAATAAATTTTAAGTCATTGGAGAATTAGGCTTTATTAAAAAAACTTTGGTTTAGTTCAATATAAAATAGATTTTTTTTATGTAATTTATATTAGATTAAAATAAACTTAAGATTTATTAAGTATATTATTAAGCTAAATCAAATTTGATTGGATCTAGTCCAATAAATAAAAAGCCCAAATGAGGTTTCTAAAAATTAGGTCGAATCTTCATCGTATCTTTCATTTGTTAAGATCAAATTCATAATTATTAGCTAAATCAAATTTAATTAGATCGGGTCCAGTCAATAGAAAGCCCAAATAGGGTTTTTAGAAACTAGACTGAATCTTCATCATATCTTTCGTTTGTTAAGATCAAATTCATAATTAAAAAATAAAAAAGATTCAATTTTAGATATTATAAATAGGAATTTATCAGTGAAGCTCAAGACGTTTTTTAGAATCCCCAATACACATTCACAATCCTACGACACATTCATCGAACACCCATGTTGAATCCGTATTCATGCATACAATCAGAGCATACTGACCCCCTTCAATCGAATAAGCCAACACAATCCTTCGCCTAACTCCCCTTCCATAAACACACGCTACATAACCCCTACCCCTGACCAAACGTCACTAACACATTGCAATCGCACTAAACCAATCACATCCCACTTACGCCAACCAATTTACCCCATACACTTTTGACAATCAACATTTGGCAGCCCCCACACATCCAAGCAACACATTCGCTACGCTTAACTTCACGAAATAGGAAAAACGCTGATTGAAGACCCATACAACAGCTCTGATCGCCTGTACCTTATCCCCTAATCGTGCTATACATCTTACGCCTGCACACGCTGTTAGCTACACAATTGCATGTCCCATACTTGCATGACACGACAAACGCACATTGTCCCCCCATCACAAATAGCAGCACCATCCCTTGCCTGAAGCACCAATTTGCACTTACAGGACACATTCCAATCTGATCAGCTCACTCTCCACACACTAATCCATTGTATATTCACACTTGTCCACATTAGCACTTGATTAGCCACACCAATTAGCACACAACCCCTGTACGCCTGCTTGTCCCTTAATCTGATTGACAAGAGCCCCTCACCAACACCTGATTGTTTGTACGTACAGACACAACACTGACCGAAGTATTCACACACATTGAAGTCCATAATCCGACACGCACACACACAATTCGAAACACACACACGTAATCCAACGCACAAGTACATGATCATGTAAGACTTAGTTCGGTAAAAATTGTTTTATATTATTTTATTTATTTATTAGTTCAATTATTTTTATTAATTTTTTTTTGCAAGTTTTTTTAATTATTTTTATATTGCATGTTTTTTAGATAGTCTCAATTTTTTAATAAATTTTGCTCAATTATGTTTTTTTAGTAAAATAGCCTTTGTTTGAAAAATAAGCATATTTATGAAATCCATATCTTCAAAAAAGATAAGTATCAAGATACATATTTTGTAATTAATATTTATGAAAAATATGTATAAAGATACATATCTTAACGTATTTTATAGTTAGGATTTAGAAAAAATATATGAAAATACGTATCTAGATCGTATTCTAGTAAATCTTGCATGTAGGATTTAAAAAATATATTTTTAACATGTAGTGAGTTTTTTAAAAAATATAAAAATCTTAACCGGAGTTTTTAGGGATATCTTAGATTTGTGAAATTAGATTTTTTTAGGCTTTTTCAAATAAATAAATGCACACATCCAAAAACTATATATAGTCCAAATTTATGCCCTCTAGTCGCTAGGGGTAGAGGAATAAATTCTAGCACATCAACTCTAGTTTCCAATCACTATAGGCAACATCCTTGCAAACTCATGAATTAATCATCTCGTCACAAGCTCAAAGCTAAGCATATTTTACAAAACATTTAATCTTTAATTACAAGCTTAGTTAAAGCGAATTATTTATTATTTAATATTTTATTTGCTTTAGAAAATAACATATATATATATATATATGATTTAGATATGTATATATATATATATATATCCAAAAGTATAGATGTGAGAGGCACATGCAATCTCTTATCCCCTTAAGCAGTGGCCTTGGATTGAGCTCCAATCAAATGATAACATTTTCCAATACATAATAGTTCTTGAAGGTTAAGGCGAGGTTGCTGTCGATGTTTATACGGCCTCTTCATGCCACTGCATGATGCTAATGGCCTTCTTTATGCAGTTGTATAGCATACATCCAATTTAAATTTTAAGTTGAGTAGTCATTATATTAATTATGAGGTGACTAAACAAATATGGCAAACAATTAATAATAATACAATTTCTTGTTTTATATGATTACGAGTATTTTTGCATAACATAGCATATAATACCAAATACATGCATTTTCCATATCCTCAAGCCATTCAAATTTGTAATAACAATCTCATTAAATAGAACATTTAATATAGAAAAGCTCTACATATCATATATAAGCATATAAGTGTGTACATGATATGAATGGAGAAAGGGATAGAGAATAATTTTTTTTTCCTTAAAAGTACAACTCTTGCACCAAAGAAAATAAGAATTATAAAATAATATCAACAAAGCACCAAATTACATATATGAAATCTATTGCAACTTACAAAGTAACACAGCTTAATTAAAAGTCAAAGTAAACAATGTTATTTCTCTATAGATGTAGAGCAGGAACCTAGTTATTTTACCCATTTAGCTATTAATTATTTCTTGACTGTGATTGGTAGCACACTAGTCGAAAAAGAGATTAGACTAAGGTCAAGCAGTTGCTCTTGTAAGTCTTAAATAAAAAGCAATTATCTCTAGTTCGCAAGTTAGAACACTTTACAGATTCTATCATATGAATCCATAAATCAAACAAACATTATAGAGACATTCATATGAGTGCTTGTGAAAATCAAAAGGAGAACTCATGGTAGAAATTGACCTGAAAGGAACATGTCCTCCTTTGTCTGGCTATTTTGTAGCAAGTAAAAATAAATGACGGGCAACATATCTCACTCTATGTTGTAGTTCAAAGAGAAAAGTCAACATAAATTATACTTTAGAGCATACCTATGCTTTCATAGGCTATATGGTAGTTTTAGAAAACATCTCTCAATAACATATGCACTTGCTCTGTAGTGCATCTTAGAGCTACAATAGGCTACTAGTATAGTGACTATAACGATACAGATGTAATATGATATGTCATATTGACTAAAAATGGCAGCTTAAGTGAGTTGTAGGAGTGTAATAGCGCTTTGTTTTGTGGGTTCTTGATGTTTAGAAGAATTTATCTATGGTTTTAAGTAGAGAAGCTTTTTTCTATATTCAACGGATCTCTCTTTGCAAATTTTCATTTCATTAAATAGATCTTTCTACGACAATGTACAATGGTTAGAAATCTATTTTGTATCCCTATATACCACATCAATATATTAAGAAACTCCCTTCTTAAAATACTTGCTACTTTATCAATGAGTTATTTCATAAAAATTCCTTATATGTTTTTAAAAGTTTTTATGGATCCCTATAAAAATACTTAACCAATTAAAACTAAGACATAAAAGAGAAAAAATAACCAATAGTAGCATCCCTTTGGAGATGAACGTACTCTAAAGAGGACACACAATATAATAGATAAGGTACGATAGCTAGTTCCTTTGGCTCTTGGGGAACAGGACAAAAAAACCCCGTTGCACCTAGTATAATGTATAAGAAATGCTTAGTGGCCGAAAGTCATATAATTAAGGTTGGCAATTTCGAACTCGAATACCATAGATTCGAATATGATACGACATAATTGAATTTGTGTATAGAAAAATTTAACACGAGACATAAATGGATCAAACTCGTTTCAACATGATTAAATTTGTATTTAGGTTTGAGTCATGCTTCTCGATTCGAATACAAAATACGCTATATATTCCTCTATGTTTACATTTTGTTGTATAAGTCATTTCTTTTTAAGTTAGAAATATCAATTAAAGGTATGAGATACTTTTAATAGCTATATAGTAGTATAAATGGGTAAAAAATTGGGAACTTATATATTGATTTCTTTGACTCTCTTCATTAAAAATATAAGAAACAATATAATAACTATAAAATCAATACTGGTAGTAACATTAATATCATTTAATCTACAATTCTACTTAGTTTATTGATATTATATAACTTAAATTTTTGGATTTTTTATATTTGGTCAAATTTTACTTTACTAAAAACTTTTGTTTGGGTTGTGATTTTTATTAAATATGAAAATACTATGCCATTTGTCTTTACAAAATTTTAAATATTATTATTGTTCTTTTCATTTTGTATCTATATGTATTTTAGAGATTTAATTATATTTTTAATCGATAAATGGTATCAAACCTAAGATAAATTAGATATAACATGATAGTACAAATTGTTAGCCCTAATATAAATTGGTTTAACTCGACATGAGCTATGTGTTATGCCCCGAAGTGACATAGTCATAACAGTCCCGCTATGTAAACCATTCAAGGTAAAAACTAATCTTACAGTTACTATCTTAGACCTGATTTATATAAAATGTCTATAACTAATCTGCTTTAAAGTAAACAGTTTACAAGTTAAAAATGTTATTTGTCTGTAGAGGTATGAAAAGCATATGCTAGGATTCAAATATCTAAAGTAATGTTTACACAATTCATTAACTTAATTATACTTAAGTAATACATAGTTTGATACTAGAAGATTTAATGATAAGAACTGAAACTTCAAAAGTGTAACTGATCCTCAATTTTATATCCTCACTCCTCAGGATTCAACAGTTGCTAACTTTGGGATAGTTTTAATGTCACTTCCCAAGTAGCACCTGCAATAATATTTATAGAGATGTGAGCAACTAACCGTTTAGTAAGTTAGAATGGAGATATAAGATTATACATTAAGCATAGGCAGTGTTATCAAACAATTATTTAAATGCAATGCAACAAATAAATACCATTGCACGATGTTATTTGGTTTGTCATGAGACTAAAGAAATTATTCCCATTATAATTTCCCTAATCCTATAATTTCTCTAATTCAAGTTAAGAAGTTTAGCATACATTCAACAACTTAAGATTAAACTCAGGTTTGTGCAATTGAGACACTGCTCCTCTTACAATTACTTTCGAACCATTACCTTCACTCTTACAGCGACCTACTCTCATGTCACTTAGTTTGATTAATAATGAAGAAGGGACCATTATACTCTAATGCTATCCCTTTTGAAAGGGTTAATATTTGGTTAGAGAATCCTTGTATCCCTTAATGTATTAAAATGTATATCTAGTTAAGATTACAAGTCACATATCATTAAGTCTAGTTTAGGATGATTAAACAATGTATTATAATGGAACAATTGCAAACCATAACGGCAAGTTAATAATACACAACTAAATTTAGAAACATACATACAGAGGCATTCACACAATTAACTACCTACAAGTACAACTAGGTATAATCTTAAGCATCCAAGTACTATAATACATTACTTCAAAATACAGTTACATATTGATTCCAAACTTACTTAGATTTCTCGCTTATTCACTTAAAGTGTAACTTGCTACAAGCCTTTATCAATAGTCCTTATAATACAACTATCATTTTAGTATTCATGTAACTACTATCTATATAGACTTTATTCTATAAATAATTTAATTATTATCTTTAGCTTAAGGTTTTACTATACCTAATTATTCAAGTTTTAAGTCCCTAGTGGTTATCTTCGTTTTTATCTAGGTTTTGATTTGGCTGCTAATTTATACCTTATTCACAATTCTCAAAATGCCTACTAACCTATTCTATATATTCTAACTACCTCTAGCTCAAGTAAATGTAGTCTCTAATTGAAGTTTAAATCAACTCCTTAGTGTTCTATTATCAACCCTTTTTCTAATTCAGGTTTTGAATAGTTTTGAATTAGCCTTTAATTCAATTCTTGATTACAGTTCTATTCACAAGCCTTAAATCATCTACTAATCTATAATTTGAGACTATCTAACTATGTTTTAGGTATAAGAGTCTCAAATTTATACGCCAATCCTACTCTTATTCACTTTATACATCCTACCTTTAATCTATCTTCTAAATCAACTTCTAATCTGATTGTACACTATATTTTCAACAAAATTACCAAAAAATATTATTCATAACCAGAATCATACCCTACTACTAAAGCTGCCTTCATCTTAATTTGATTCAACACATCTTACCTACTTATTTCAACATTTTATATATTACACATTTATCAACCCTAAACTAACAACATCGAAATCCAACACTCCTAACACTGCAAATATCATCCTTTAACATCATTTAACATTTCTTGATGTCAGAATATACCTCAAATCAGATTTTAGGTCACTTTCTTGAAAATCACCAATTACACTTAGAGAAATAGTCATCTAATAGGATTTAAGTCTTAAAAATTAAATAAAAATATAAAAAACAATTTTCACAAAAACAAATTCATAGTAATTTGATACATAGAATAGGTGTTTCATAGAAAAATTTTGAAGCTGAAACAACATCAATAGGGTTTTTGGAAACAAAGGCGAAATCCGCTTAGGTTTAATGATTTGTTAAGAATGATATATTTCGAGACTTAATATAAACAAACAATATTTTCCCTAAAAATTTACGTACAAAAATATGCTAAAATATAATTTTCCAAAATTTTCTAAGCAAGTTTGATATTTTAAGTAATTTTTACAAAATTTGAAGTATAAATTGAATTCACCAGTTGATCGACCTTTAGCCATTAGCGATGGCCCCACCTTTGTTGATAGCTCTAGGTGGTGGACCAACTATCTCATGGTGGTAGCCGTTGCTCTTAGGTCTCAGTTTGGTTGGTATACTCCGATTTAGTCTTAATTGCACTATATTTTGTCAAATTTTCTAAAAATTCTCTCTCTATTTTTTTTTTGTTTTTTTGAACTCTAAAAGGTCCAAAATGAATTATGGAGGGGCTAATCTCAATTTATAGAATAGTAGGTTGGTTGGGAATTTTTACGCTCACATTTGTCCCTTTTTTTGACAACTTTTTTACCTCTAGGTATCCTATTCTTATTTTTCTTTCAATCAATTCTTACTTTTCCAGATTGGCATGCCTATTCCAACATCTTCTAGTATAATCTACCATTTTATTGAATTTTTGTTGATCTTTCTATATTTATTTACTATTATGTAGTATATTTTAGGTATTTTAAGTAATTTTTTTTATTTATACCCATGCATAAATGTATATATAATACAAATAAATACTCCTAAATATTATTTTAGTCATTTTATGATTTTTAGTACATATATTATTTATTTCTAGTATTTTTTTAATTATCAAAACTTGTTTTATTTGTTTCCCATAAATAACGTATAAAATACATTTATTTTATAAATATAATATTTTATTTTCTTAAATCTAAACTTGCGAAGTCATTTCTATTAATATTCCTAGTTTCATCATAAAATTTGTGCTCAATCAAATAATTTACACAATTACTTTAAATTTTATGAGCCATTTACAAATCGACTAGGTATAAGTTGATAGCCAATTTTATAGGGTCTCACAATATGCTAGGTTATGGGTTTAGGTTTTTATACATGATTAATAAATAGATTATATTATATGTTTAGGTTTTTCTAATACAAACCCATTTAGACATGGAAACGAGATACAATACGACAACACAGATTACTACTTCTATATAAACCTAAGCAAGGGTCGGTTCCGAACTATGAACTGACCCAACTCGGTAGTGGTCAGGTTAAATCGCTAAGTTTTAAAGGCCCAGGCGGTTCACCTCGGTGAAACCACTTGAACCAGTGGGTCAGCTTGATCAGTTCACCCCTTTAAAAATAAATAGAAAGAGAAAAGAGAGGCCATTAACTAAAAAAAAAATAATAATTAGATAATATCCAATAAGTCATTGCATATTAAAGCTACTTTATTTACGATGCTAATTGATAATTTTTTAAAAAATAATATCATCAAAATAATAATAGATGACTAATTATAAATTAATTATGTGTTAAGGATAAATAAAAAATTCAATTTCAGTTAATATAAGTCCTTTTTATAAAACTTATTAAATATTAATGATTTGAATATGAGAAAAAAAATAAAATTTGAGGGAAAATAAAGTTGGAATTGCAATAAGTTAGAAATTAATTAAAAAATTAAAAATTAATGAATTAATACACATAAGAAAAAAAAAGGAGATCATATTATTAGAAATTATTAATATATATTAAAAAATAAAATTAAAAATTAAAAAAAAATGGTTCAAAGGTTTAAAACCAATCTTTAAACTGTCAGGCCTAGTGAACTAGCCTGGAACCACTAGCTCATGGGTTGGTCACAATCCATTGTATTACTAACCGGTGAACCAGCGATTTAGAGCCGGTTTGACCTGACATCCAAGTCTATCTCTATATATAATCCTTTTAGATAAAATGCTTGCATAAGTCAAGTTAATGAAGAGAAATTAGTTGAATTTCTATTCTATTAAATTAATTAAAATATATAATAGAGTATTTAACAAGATGAAAGGCCATATAAATTTTAGGAAAGATAGGAAAAAAGAAAAGAAAAAGGAAAAAGAATGATGGATGAGGTAACACTTAATAGTTCTATTTTCTCGTATATGAGAGTAAGTTTTTTCTTTTTACCATGGGGAACTATAATAAGAGACATCCAAATGAATTATTGATAAATAATATCAATTGTAATATTTAGTTTGTTAATTTTTCTACCGATTAATGTTAGGAAAATGAATGTGGATTTTTGAATAATTGATTAGTTAATAATTTATATTTAAAAATATATTTTTTCTTTTTAGAATTCCTACTGAAACACTAAAGAAAGTCATAACAAAAAAAGATAGTATAATACTTATATCTGAGTCAATTTGCTTTATTTATTGTCTTATTAATTTCTTAATTAAATATTTTTCATCTGTTTTTACTAAAAACAAAAGTTACATAATTTTCTCTATAGTGATGTAAGTTTTTTATAAATTAATAATTAAATTTTATTTAATCTATATGCATAATAAGAAGGTCAAAACCTTATTCTTTTAACTTTTTATGAAGTTTAATTGGTTAAAAAAACTCTTTATGAAATATACTAATCATCCACAATCATTTTTAAAAACAACTTTTCCTTCTTATTAAGTTTTAAGAATTATTATAAGCTAAATTGTTAATAAGATCTTATAACATATAGAAAATGCAATATAACTAGGATGACAATCATATATTTTTCTATTGGTAATTTTAATATTGATTTAATTAAGATATGTTTGATGTTTTTAGTTATATCATTTTGGATCCATCCTATCTAGTGAGGTTTCAGCCAACGCAAAAATTATCTGTATACGTGTTTGAAAATTAATACTTGCTAATTAAGAATTGTCAGATTGAATTTTCTTCACGTGTTACAGAACATGGAATATCCAATTGTCGGCAACGACCAAGACATATGTTCTATCTATAATAATATCCAACTCCCTACCGGACTTATTGTAAACCTAACTTTTAGTGGGCCTAAGACTTAATTAAGAGTACTTTCCGAATGTTCCTAAAGATCAACTAAGCCAAAAACTTAAGTTTATATTTAAAAACAAATTAAATTTTTCCAATCCAAAAACCAATTATCGATAAAACCCGAGTGTAAGAACTGTAAGCTCTAAAGTCACTTAAAACCCTAAACCCTAAAATAATTAAGGAATTTTAACCCTAAGTAATTAATCAATAATTTAATTTGAATAATTTAATTTGAATAATTTCATTCAACTTTAGAAAATTTCACAAGTTTATAGGAATCGAATCATAAATTACGAAACAATGCAAAATAAAAACCCTAAAACAATTTCCTATAAGGCTATACCTTTATCTTCATGTATAAGCTTTACACATAAATAAGTAGACCAACCAATCACCTTAGATAACTTATCAATTGAGAGTTGGAATCATTTATCAATTGATAACTTATCAAAATCTAGTGATAAGACAATTTCTTTATCACCCCTTCACTTATACTACGTATAGACAATTTTTCACAAGATCTCATAAGCTTAATTTTAATAAATGAGACAAGACCACTCCATGGCCCAAAAAGACTTTAAATGGCAGATTTAAACAAAGAAGAAAAGGGGGTCATGCTCTTGCCTTTCAACCATCAATCACTTTCTCTTACACATCACTATTCACCCCTTAATGCTTACATCATCAATAGTTGCAATTGTTGACTTTTGTGTAAGCTAAAAGACAATACTTTCAAGACATTTAAACACTCATTCTCTCTCCATTCAAACCGGCCACTCTTTCCATTATTTCTTTCACTTTCAATTTCATTTTCACTTCATCTTTCTCTCATTTGAAACAAACATAAAAGGGAGAAACCACCTTACCCCACAAAATCAACTTTTCTTCCATTTTTCCAACTTCACTTACGGCAACTTCTCTTCTTGTTCTTATGTTATTTTCTTTCACCATCTAAGATCTTTTAGAACCTTCTACAAACCCCATTCCAAAAGACCAAACGATTCGGGTTCCAAAAGGTTGCAAAAGAGGAAGCAAAGTTAAGAGCTTAAGTGGAACCTTTGTGCACAACCACCATATTTTGCTTTAAGGACGAGTAAGTATTTCTCGTGATTAGTAGGTTAGTATTTATGTTAAGAGACTTTGATTTCTTAAAGATATAAGTATGATTTAAGTTGTGATAATGACAAAGACCATTTTAAGAAACAAACTCATGAAACCTTTACATGAAGTTAAAGCATGAGCATGTAAAGTTGGTATTTTGTAAAGACACTTGTTCAATACTTTGAATGGAAGATTTTAAGTTGAGAAATTCTTGAAACAAAACTTGAATAGACGATGAGCATGCTGGACGTAAGGGTTCCATAGTCATTTGGATGTTGATTTTGTTTCCATTAAGTTAAACATACTCAAATCTAGACTTAAGTTAAGGAAAAATCCATCACATGAAGTTTTATGAAGAAACCAACTTTGTATGACATGAGCTATGATATGGAGGTTGTATTAAGTATAAAATATTTTAATTCTTTGTGTGGAGCACGAGTTAGAGGATCATCTTATGGAAGAAAACTTAAGTTAAGATTTGGATACAAGTAGTTTAAGTGCATAATTTACCACCTAAACTTAAGGAAAAGATGAAACAAGTTGAAAAACCAAGCAAGAACCCCTTGGAATCATCATGAACAAATCTGGAACGTGAGAAAAAGAAGCTTAAAAATATGAACAAAGTGAATGAACAAAGTGAAAAGATCAACCAAAGCAAGTATGGTAAGCATACAAAGCCTAAAACTCAAAACCGAGCCTAAAACTCTCAAAACGAGCCTAAAACTCTCAAAACGAGCCTAGAACTCTAAGTTGGGCCTTCAATGAAATCCTGACTAGCAACTTAAAGTATTAAGAGAGGTTGTTTTGAAGCCCATAAGAAATCCACCTAAGGCCCCACAAGCCTATCAAAGTCACTAACTTTAGTTTGAACAAAAAATAAGCCCATTTGACAATTTAAGCCCACTAAAGGGCCCATGAAGTGGTTGTTAGCCTTAGAAATATAAATCAAAGTTATAAATCTGATCTCAAGGAGTATTTTAAGCTTAGGATAAAATATTAAGACTAAGCTTAAAGGATTTCTCAAGTTATCAAAAAGCCTATTTACCATACAAGGCCCAAAAACACTCTAACACATGAGGAACGCTACTGTTCTGACCCATGGACAGAATTGCATGCCTCATTTCGAAAATCTAACCTCACCAAGTTAAAGTACACTCGAAAACGATGAAGATTGACTATAAGATGATAAAAATCGGATTTAAAACGAAAACGTTATACGCAATTGAACTTTAGACAAAAACCAGGAAAAATTTCGAAAACTAGTCATGAGTCTAACTTAAAGAAAATTTACTTAGTTTTCTAAGTTTATTTCAATCCCTTATAAATATTATTTCAATGCCCAGGGGACACCGTGTACGGAAATGACTTGCCTCTAGATTACTTTAATTGACCCACATAGTAGAGTGAGTAAATTCCCGATGACTCTTTACTTGATTGTGCTTGTAGAATAGATGCACCTAAACTTACATATATAAATTTGGATGCTTGTGGGATATGGGAGATGCATGTGTATGGATTTATAGATGAATGTGATGACTTATTAATTATATATATAATAATGGGAATTATTTGTATTAATATATACATGTGAATTATATGGAATGAAATTGTTTAATCACCCTAAAAATCAAGTTAATCACTTATACCATTAAGAAATCAAAATGAATCATGCATTCCCCATATTGCATACAGATAACACCGACTGCCGTTTCACGCAGAAGATGGGAAGGGACTCATAGGAATACGAGTTTCCTATAGGATTGAGCACTAGCTATGTCATCATATATATTGAGTCCCTGTCCTAAGCTGATGGGCTTACTAGGCACTAGGAGGCGCCAACCGTTGGCGAGGGGCCGAGTCTTATGGCTTTTGTTTAGGGTGTGTGTTTGTAGACTACGGGAGCCACTACACCACTAGACTTGGGATTTTAAAAGATATGATTTGATTTTAGTAAAAGAAGTATACATACATATATATATAGTTTTGTTTTGACATGAGTACGATAGTACAAATGAAATAAAACCCAAGGTCTAGAACCCGGATTTTGGTTTAGGTCGGTTAATTATCTCCAAACCCCGACTTCAAGGGACGTAATTCTAAGTTGTATGCAGTTCCTAGGTCACTGCATGTGTTGTTTGGTATACTGATTGTTCATGCATTAATATGATTGTTCATGCATTAATATGATTGTGCATCCAATAAATTTCTATCATGTGATACTGACGAGGGTGTTTATCTCACTAAACTTAAGCTTACATCCCTATAGATTTTTGTTGATGCAAGAAAACCTCTTCACTAATCCGAGCCGAGGCATGCCCGTGGTAAGTCTCACATAGGGATAGGTTGGAGCGATCAGAAAGCAAAAAGAACATTTTGTAATAGATTTATAAACATTTAGATACTTTTATATTTTTGCTCATAACACAGATTTAATGCAGTTCCGTTATGAACTGCATTTGTTTGTAATATTTTGTTAGTGTGGGTCTCACGAGCCCACACAATTAGTTAATCTATAACATAGAAATAATTTTAGTTAAATTGTTCTATATTACTTCTCTATGAGCCTAGTGGTAACGTAGAGTGGAAAAAGTGTTGTGTGTCGTATGAAAGGCCTATGATCAATAAAGGGGTTGATAACAGACCTTTATACAATATACGACGACTTACCACGACAACAATACTGTTGGGTCGATAATAAAAATAATAACTAAATGTATACTAAAATTAAGAAATACATATAATAAATACAAGCTAGGAAAGAATTGTTGTTTCCTATTGTTTCAGTTTTTGAATGTTTTGTAATATGTAATGCTAGTTTTTTCTCTCTTTTTTTGTCATTTTTTTGATAATTTTAACATAGTTACGTAATGACCTAAAGTATTTATGTATATATATATATATGTATATTTTGAATTTACAAATATAAAATTCCTAATTATAACGATAGGAGATATTAAACATACATGAAACAAATATAAATGATATACTTATAATTTAATTAACCGATATAATTACTATTGGTAATTGGTTAACCACATAAGTAGGCAATGGCGAAAAACCAACCTGTTCAGCCACTATAGATCGCAAAAGATTTATCATCAATGTTAATGTGAATACATATATATTTAAGATATATCTTTATCTAGGGACCCATGTATTGCTTGTGCGTCCCGTTTTGAATTATTATAAGGACCACAACTTGGAAATTATTGTACGACAGGCTTTATAATTGACGTATACCATGACTTCTTGGTCATAGCTAACAACTAAATATTACCGGATGCTATATCAACGTTATAGTTATGGATGCCTAAAAGTGATAAATAATCAAATTCATATATCACACATGAGCTTGTTAAAGTATAAAATAAATGTAACAGGTGATGTTTCCTCGTTGAGTGAAGGACTGACTCAAGTATAAAATGGGTAACAAAATTGAAAATATAAAGTCACCAAAGTGGGTTTATCCATTTTAATATAATGGATTCCTTACTTAGTGACTTTTTCTTTTCCATGTTTTTTTTCTTACTACAATCGGGGAGGAGCATTTAAACTTGAACTATCTTATTGGTAAAATAGTGTTGCCACTAGGTTACTTGGGCTTGATTATTTGGTGACATTAGGATTAATGTATTAAATCTAGGGATACTGCCTCCTTGAATTTTTGCTTTGATACATATTCACCCCTCAAACTTTCAAAATAAGTTTTTTTTTTTTTTTTTTTATCATCTAAACATTCATTCTAGTGTAGATCCATCCCAAAACTTTCAAAGTAAGTCTTCTAATCTCCCAAAACTTTTAACAATTTACAACTTTATATCTATCAAGCATTTTTCGTTTAAAAAAAAGGTATTTATATGGGGATAATCAATAATAATGTATAATATACTTACGAATATAATATATATCAAACAAATATAATATATTAAACAACTATTACACAATCACTTCACATATGAAGAAACACACTTTTTAATAGAGATCTTATATAACTATTACTTGCATTTTACGGTATGCATAGAATGACTATGGTATGAAACATGTAAAATAGTGAATAAAACCCTTTCCTTTCTTGTTTTTTTTTCTCTAAGTATGTACACAATCACTATATATATGTTTTATGGTAAGTATAATGGCCATAAATTGCTATTAATAAAAAAATAATTACATTTTATTATGGATGTAAAAGTTTATAAGAAATTTCAAAAAAAAAAAAAACATTGATAGCATTTTATAGTAATTGAAGGAAACATTTTTCATTAAAAACTTATATATTTATTGTAAGCACATTAGTCATTTTTTTTTATTTAAAAAGTAAATATATCTCAGTTGATAATTAATGCTAATTTCATTAAATATTAAATGAAAATTAAATTATTGCTATACCATTTCTTATTTTTATAAGTGCATTAATTGAAAAATAATGTAAGAATTCAATATATAAATAAGGAAATGATGCAAAAGGATCACATCATATATATATATATATATATATATGAAGTACTTTTGGCAGGGATGGGCCTAAGGGGCCCGTACACGTGTTTGAAAATTAAAACTTGCTAATTAAGAATTGTCGGATTGAATTTTCTTCACGCGTTACAGAACATGGAATATCCAATTATCGGCAACGACCAAGACATGTTCTATCTATAATAATATCCAACTCCCTGCCGGACTTAATCTTTGTTTTATATTTCCTTCTCAATCCTATCCTCTTAACTTTATCTATTATTATCACCGTTTCTTACTCTCTGCTTGAAGCGATTCACGATTGTTTTGTCGTTGAAGATGAGCTCAACGGATACTACATCCAGTTGCGAAGCATTACATCTAATTTCCTTTGAACGAGAATACGAAGTGTTCTTAAGTTTTAGGGGACCGGATACTCGAGCTGGTTTCACTGACCATCTCTATACCAGACTCACTGATACTGGGATCAAGACCTACCGAGATGAAGATGACCTTCGGGTTGGAGAAGAGATTGGTCCGGAGCTCATCGAGGGGATCAACCAGTCCAAAATAGCTATACCTATCTTCTCAAAAGGTTATGCCGCAAGTAAATGGTGCCTTCAAGAATTAGCCCACATTGTGGAGTGCAAGAGGTCCAGAGGATTGAAAGTGATGCCTGTATTTTACCATATCACACCATCTGAAGTTCGAAACCAAACCGGAGATTTCGCAGAGGCCTTTGTTTTGCACGAGCAATCCTATGATGATGAGACTATTAGGGGCTGGAAAGAAGCTTTGAAAGAGGTTGGAAAATTGAGGGGTTGGCATATTGAAAGTGACAATAATAGGTAACCTTTCATTTGAATATCAGTAAAAGTTATTGACAGATCAAGCAATAATCACATCTTGCTCTATTCATATTTTAAACTGCACTTTTCTTTTAATTTATCTTCTAATCTTCTTTCCTTATATTGATGTTTCAGACAAGAAGGAAAGCTAGTAAAAGAAATCGCCGAGAAGGTCCAACTTGAGATGGTCCAACTCCAACGTGAGATAAAGAAGCCACTATCTTGCCTTGAAATAGCCAGAAAATGTTTAGTTTTCTTATTCCGGTTTTTTATTTGTCTTTTTTCTTCTTGTTTTTTCCTTTTTGTTGTTGGAAACATCCTTTATGGTATCATTTCTCATTGGGAGGATTTAAATCCAATTGGAAATTTTTATAGTTTAATCACTGAAAAGCAACCACATGATATGATTACTTTTGAGTTACAAAATAATCCTAATTTACAATAATAAAAGAGGCCTATTAATAATAAAAAAAGGCTATCAATAGCAATATAAAAACTTATTGATAGTCTTATTTTTATTGTCAATAAAATCGATTTTATTATTAATTGGCCTTATTTACTATAAATCAAAATAATTACTTAATTCAAAATGATCATATCATGTGATTATTTTTTAGTGTCTATATTATAAAAAGCCCCATATTCAAATACATAAAAATAGACAATCTATGCTATTTGTTTCATGTCATAAATACATATATGTTAAAAAGTGTTGCTAAATTGTTTTGTTAGTCAGGATGCATTGCAGTCAAGACAAAATGCAGCTTAAGTGTCTGTTTGAAAAAAAATAGACATGTAATTACATAGATACTTATATTCTATGAATTATACACCTAAGTGCATGTTTATAAAGGGGTGTTTAGCACAAATATTTATACCAAGTACTCCCATCCATTTATAATTTGCACATATAAATAAGTGCTTAACTTAAAAGGAGGTGCTTCATGAAAAACCTGTTCTCCACCTCAATTTTCTATGCCATAATTAATTAGTTATTTTTAATTTTTTTTAATTGGTTTATTCTATTTATTTAGTATATTAAATAGTTTTTTAGTTAGTTTTTTTAATTTCGTGACACCCACAAAATAATTAAATAAAAATGAAGAACTTTTACTTAAAACACCCCTTTAACACCCCTTTATAAAGTAAATGGGTGTTTAGAATGTTGATGTGGTATCTTAAGTACCCCTTTTTAAGAGCTTCTTTATAAACATCCTCTAATAAGTCTTTATAAATTTAAATTTATTTATCATTTATTTTATTCACTTTATATAAATACAAATCCAAATATCCTTTTCCAATACATAAAACATATTATTTTAAATCCTTTCTCCTAAAAGTACATGAAGTTTCTCCTTAATTCTTATACTCCAATTGCCACATTAATCATAGTTATGAAATAAATATAGATGAGATAGATTTCAAATTGCGAAATTTCAAATAGACACAAATAAGATACAAAATAGATATGTATAAGATACAAAAAAAAAAAAAAGACTATCTAAATATGACCTAAGTATTAATGCCTCATTCACTTCACTAAATAGAATGAGAGGGAAATGGAATGAAATTCTATAGGAATTTAATAAAGGTATAATACCTATTATACTATTTAATTGAATTTATAAGCAACTTAAGAATAAACGTGTAATAGAACTTTAAGGACTAAATTACCTTTCATCTATCTTCTATCTCAACCAATTCTAAAGTAAAATAGTAGGTGGTGGTGGTTAATGTTAGTGACGATGATGGTAGTCAGTGGTGGCATAGACAGTGATGGTGGTTGTAATGGTGGCAATGGCAATATTAGTAGTGATAGTCGCAACAATGATGGTGCCAGTGATTGCATGCAAGATTTTTTGAAAGATCAACATAATTTACAAGATAATTTGTTGTGAAGTGGTGAATTTTTTCACGTTAGACGTCCCTTATTCTTCACTCAATTGTTAAGGATGGCTTGATAGTATTCTTCACTCGATTGTTAAGGATAGCTTGATAGTAGCTAGTGAGTCTTTGATAAGATAAGAGAGAGTGTGAAGTATATAAAGGGAGTTTAGCTAAGCCAAGGGTGCCTCTATCTTTGTACTTTCTAGGAAACTTAAATGGCCTCACCTAATGAGTCAATTCTTTAGACCTCCACAACATTTCCAATCTCATATTTCAAGCTTAGGATAAACTTAGAAGTAATTCTAACCTTAGGTTCATCTGCATCACAATCATAAGCATTTAAAATTTTTGCACATACTTATCCATACTCCATGCTCCCCTTTTGAACTCGTAGAGTTTCTTAAAGATATCTTACTTGTAATGGTTAGAAACGAATCAACCTCTCATCATACACCATCTTATTCTAAGTCTAGACTTTACATCATCCATCTTTATGGCTGGCGGATTGTAGCTTCTTCCATCATATTGCTTCATAGTTTAAGAACTTTAAGGTATCTAATCATACTCTTATAAAGTCTTGGTAATCATAAGATTTAAAAACCTTTTTGATCATCTCTTCCTAATCAAAGTATTTGTTGCCATTGCCATTTCCAGAGAAGCTTAGAATATGTACTTTCACATTGTTTGTGCCCCTTAGAGTTTGGGCATCTTTCTCTTTAAACTTGTAAAATTTATTATCATCTTCTTCCTTGGCTACATCATTAAGTTCAATTCTTATCTGAGCTCTTCTCTCCAAGCTGTCAGCTTAGTTATTTCTAGCTGGATTTACATGCTCATTGTGAATAGCTTGGAATCCTTTCCCTTGTATCCCTTGTTGTCTTGAACGGCTCGATCATTTGCAGAGATGGCCTTAATAGGTTGAGCATCCACTAATATTTCCACAATAATGGTTAAGTTGGCCACTATAATGTCAGGTCCCGAATTTTCTTATCCATTGTTCATAGGGTCTACTAACCTTATTGTCTATGGGTAAGGCATCGCTCTTAACATCGCCAATGCCACCATATATTTTAAGATTTGACATCTCGTTGATTACTCAAACCACAAACCTACTCCTACTATGCATTACCTTGAGATATTGTGACCTAGTACGGTATAACCGCTCACACACAATGATAGAAGAAACATTACATAATAAATTTTTTGCAATCACTAAATAAACTAAGCCAATAAAATCCACAACACAAAATTTTTGCTACAGTTCTTTCAACTCTAAAATCACCTCTTGCTTCTTTTGAATGACAATGTGGCAAAATGCTAAGTTGTTTAGATTTAAGTACACATCATCTAATTATTTGGTCAGCAATATTTAAACAAGCATAACTCATCTTAAAAACAAAATTTGACATCATGCAAAACTTTTTCTTTTATGGATAAGACATATTATAAGGGATAATTTTGCTAACCAAATAATTTATAATATCAGCATACAAGGATAATCCATGGATATCTACTGCATGTAATTATTTATCAGGAAAAACTTCATTAATTGGTAGGTTTTTGCAATCGAATTCCAAATGGGATAGATGATCATCCACCAAATTTTCAAAACCTTTCCTATCTCTAATTTCAATATCAAATTCTTGCAATAAAAGAATCCGACGAATTAACATGGGTTTAGCATCAATCTTAGCAAGGAGATATTTAAGGGGTAGCATGATCAATATATACTATGACTTTAGAACCTACTAAATAAGACCGAAACTTGTCATAAACAAATATGACAGCTAAAAGTTCTTCTTCTTCTTCTTCTTCTTTTTTTTTTTTTTTTTTGCAATGGTATAGCTCCTTTGGGCCTCATTCACGGTTATACTAGCAAAATATATGACTTGGAATAACCTTATCTCACCTTTTCCCTAACACTACTCCTACAACAAAGTTGCTGGCATCACACATGATCTCAAATGGAAGCTCCTAATCTCGTGCAACAATCATAAGTGCTAATGTAAACTTCTCCTTCAAAAGATTGAATGGCTACAAACATTGATCATCAAAATGGAAAGGAGCATCTTTCACCAATAAATTGCACAAAGGTTTAGAGATTTTATATAAGTCCTTGACAAATCTCCTTTAGAAGCCAACATGACCTAAAAGCTCCTGACTCCTTTTACTGATGTGGGTGGTGGCAACTTTTTAATAATCTCCACTTTTGCTTTATCAACTTCAATACCTCTTATAGAAATTTTATGACTAAGCACAATTCCATCTCTTACCACAAAATGGCATTTTGCGCAATTAAGTGTCAAATTGGTATCCTTACATCTCTTAAGTACAAATGAAAAATTTTATAACTAGGCACATCAGTAAAAGGAGTTAGGAGCTTTTTAGGTCATGTTGGCTTCTATAGAGAATTGTCAAGGGCTTTCTTAAAATCTCTAAATCTTTGTGCAATTTATTGGTGAAAGATGCTCCTTTTGATTTTAATGATGAATGTTTGCAGGCATTCAATCTTTTGAAAGAGAAGCTTACATAGCACCTGATAGGCATTCGATTACTAAACCTTTAACCTGTAGCTGAGCCCAAGCTCTTTAAGGACTAACAAGGTGAATTCTCCTACTCTAGCTAAATCCTGTCGAAGCCAAGTTGATCTTGGCTACCGACTAATTCCTGATGCTGAGCTGAGTGATTTCATGTCTTTAAGAAGTCATGTACCGATTGGTCGAATGCCTTGTTGACTACTCAACCCCATCCGTACACCTACTCGACCAATAAATCGGCAACATTTGTGTCCAGAAGCTAGGAGATCCAACACTTGTCCGCAGCTATTCCTCCTCGGATGAGCCTAAGTCTGCCTGGTACCTCTATTCGATACCTTTGCTCGGCCTTCCATCCTGATTGTATTGTTTTGTTTATATCTTCCAAAGGCATCACCAATATTTGGCTACTACGTATTTAGGCCCATTTGGAGAATCTACTGCCCTAATCAACATTTTTCCTTGAATATTCATTTTTACTCTATTTATTCCTTATACATTACTTCTTTGGACATTACACTTTTTTCGTTTTTTCCATTTTTATGCAGGTTGCCCTAATTTCTCATATATAAATTCCTATGGTACTTGTAGCCACATGACCAGAATCATCAACATTAATATACTAAATATACCTATTTGTGAACATTGCTTCCTTAGCTTATTTACTCTTATCACTCTTACCCTAACCTTTAAACAAGGCTAAGTGGTAAGTAATCTCATCGGAACATCTCGTGCGTCATATTGAGTTGTTCTATAAGTCTTTGAAAGTTTCACTGAAGTGTCATATCCTTTAGAGCTATTCATAAGTTTGCTTATCTTACTGTTATGTTCTTTTGCATAACGCCCATCTCGTTTTTCAAGCTTTCGATAAGCTTGGACCTACCCTAGCAACCGACCTTGTCTATTCTTAACTTCAATCAGCATCGACACCTATGATTGTTGCACCGGATTAGGAGCTTCCGTTTGAGATCATGTATGATGTTAGTGATTTTGCTGTAGGAGTTATATTAGGGTAAAGTTGATGTAAGTTATTCCAAGTTATATACTATGCTAATAGAACCTTCAATGAGGCCCAAAGGAACTATGCCAACGCGAAAAAGAACTTTTAGCTGTCATATTTGCTTGTGACAAGTTATGATGTTATTTAGTAGGTTCTCAAGTCATAGTATGTACTGATCATGCTGCCTTTAATATCTCCTTGCTATGACTGATTTAAACCCAAGTTAATTCTTCAGATTCTTCTATTGTAAGAATTTGATATTGAAATTAAAGATAGGAAAGGTTTTGAAAATGACATTTCTCTTAATTAATTGTCAAATTGGTATCCTTAAATCTCTTAAGCACAGATGACAAAATTCTCAAACATGCATCAAAAGATGTTCTAAAAACAGAAAAATCATCCATGAAAACTTCAATAAAATTTTTAATCATATCTAAAAAAATAGTCATCATACACCTTTGAAATGTAGCCGGTGCATTACATAAACCAAACAGCATCCTCTTGAAAGCAAAAGTTTCATAAGAGTACATGAAAATGGTATTTTCCTAGTCCTTAGGTTTAATGCGAATTTGATTATAACCATCTAAAAAGAAATAATAATAATGCCCTGCTAATCTTTCTAACAATTGGTCTATAAATGGAAGAAGGAGATGGTCATTTAAGGTTGCATCATTTAATTTTCAATAATCAATATAAACCTTCCAACCAATTACAGTGCGAGTGGGAATCAATTCATTATTCTCATTCTTGACTACAGTCATGCTACCTTTCTTTAGCACTACCTAAATAGGACTAACCCACTTACTATCAAAGATATGATAAATAATACTTGCATCAAGTAGCTTAAGCACCTCTTTTTTCAATACTTCTTTCAAAGTTGTGTTCAATATCCTTTGGAGCTGCACTGTAGGCTTACGCTTGGTTTCCAACAAAATCTTGTGTGTACAAATTAGTAGGTTAATTCCCTTTACGTCTACCAAAGTCCACTAAATTGCTTCCTTATGCTCTTTTAAAACCTCTAATAACTGCTGCTCCTCATCACCTATCAAAGAAGAAGAACTAATTATTAGCAACGTATTATTTGTTCAAAGAAAACCATATTTTAAATGGTAAGGCAAAGGTTTTAGTTCAAGCACTAGGGGCTTTGTGACTAATGGCATTAGTTTTGTCTCAATAATGTGAAGCTCCTCATATTGTTTGGTTCCGAGTTCATGCACTTTCTCAACACATTCAACTTCTTGTTTATCATCACTCTAATCATCAAGATCTCTCAAGACTTATTCTATGGTCTCCATACCTACTTCCTCCTCAACCGACTTAGACAAAAGCTCATCAACCACATCAAATGGTATAACAAGATTTACTATCATCAAAATGTTTCATAGCATCATAAACATGGAAAGTTACATATTCATCCATTACTCTCAAAGTGAGCTTACCTTGTTCCACATCAATTAAAGCTTTACCTGTCGCTAGGAACAATCTGCCAAGTATCATGGAAACATCCCTGTCCTCTTCCATTTCCTAAACTATAAAGTCAATTGGAAATATAAATTTATCTACTTTCACTAAAACATTTTTGACAAAGCCCCTTGGATGTTTGACACTTCAGTCAACCAATGCAAAGTGATACGTGTCGACTTGCATTCACCTAATCCAAGTTTCTTGAAAATAGACAAAGGCATTAAATTCTACTAGCACCAGAATCTATCAAAATGTTATTAAAATGAAAGTTGCTAATGGTTCAAGGGACAGTGAAACTCCCTAATCTCTTTGTTTTTCAAGAAGTTGAGATACATCATTCTACAATATCATGGAGCACTCCCTTGTTAACATAACAGGCTGTGCATCAACAATTTTTCTCTTCTTAGTTAGCAACTCCTTCACTAATTTTGCATAACATGGCATTTGCTAGAGTGCTTCTGCAAAAAGGAGTATTAATATAAAGCTTTTTAAATCCATCAAGAAATTTTGCAAATTGAACATTAAACTATTGTTGCTTTAGTCTCATTAGAAAAGGAATAGGAGGAACATATGGTTTTACATGTCGTGTCTAACATTTTGATTCCTCCATTTTTTTCTTTCCTTTATCCTTCTTTGTAGTCTCTACCACACTTTCAAGCTTTTGACCTCTTTTAGTACTTTCCCCCAACTCTTTACCACTCCCTAACATAATAGCATTGACACTCTTAAGATTTTTTTCAATATTACTACGCAAAAACCTGTAAGCCTTAAAGCTAAGCCAAGTAACCATAGAATTAAATTTAAAACACAAAGTTTATGATGATTGATTAAAGGATCTGATCAAACCCAAATTATAAACTATGGATAGAAATATTAGTAAAAATGATCTCATAAACTTGAATTTAAGAAAATAAATAACAAAATATGAGACTATAAAATTTTTAAATTTTAAGTATAATAATTGTTAATTATCGAAAAGTGTAATGTAGTAACTAATAAATTACTAGAGATAGATTATATATATACTAAAAATCATAGAATGATCTAAATAATAATTAAGAATGTTTACATGTACTTCACATGTATTTACGTGTAGATAAAAATATGCAAAATTTCTTAAAGTGGCTAAAAACTTATTAAATAATTAAAGAAAATTATTAATTAATTAAGGAAAAATTAGAAAAAAATCAGAGAAATCAGGAATGAGGTAGATGTGGTTGTGGCAAGTCAGGAAGTGAAGAAAAAAAATTGCCCAATCAAAATCAAGTAACACAAAAGCCAAAAACTAAGGGATTTGGGTAATGTCTTATCTAATTTAATGCACATTAATTACCAAAAAGCTCTATAAATAGGGAAAAAATTTACAAAGCTCCTTTAGATAGTTAGAAATCAAATAAAAATAGAGAGCATCAAAATTCAAGAGAAAAACTAGAGTAAAAAGAAAAAAGAAAAAAAGAAAGGAAAACTATACAGTTAGGGCTAGTGAGCTAAACCTACACGCCACCACCACCTAAGACCAAGCCACCACCACCACCCTACTCCAGACCCACCGCCTAGACTGGCCAACACACTTGGACTGGTGTTGGAAGGCCAAAAGTTATCGGACCGGGTAAGTCTCTCATTTGCTCCGATTTTGTATAATTTTGTAAAATTATTTATTTTACCTAAAAAATTATGAAATTTATTATTCTGAGGTTTTATTGTATGTAGATTTAGGGAAAATTAGTGATTAAGTATAATCACGTCTGAAAATAAAGGTCTCTTAAGAAATTAAGCAAAACCAAGCATGATTAGGATTAGAAATAAATAAGCTTAGGAATGTAGTTTGGAGCTCAAATTTTTTCTGTAGAATGCTTTAGTGATATAGAATAGTGCTATGAAGCCATTTTTTTAAATTTAATTTTCGAAATCTTTAGGTAAATTTTTAGCCCTAAAATGATAGAAAAGTTAGGTAATTTTGGGTTAATTAGGTGATTAAGACATTAATTATTGATTTAGATAGTAATTAGAGGGTTAGGGATGTTAATCTCTGATGTAGAAACCTAATCCTAGCCTTTAGAGTGTTAAGTGTAATTAATGAAGGAATTATGTGGTAATTGTAGAAAGTTAGGAATATGTAGAATTGGAAAATTAATAAATATGAAAAATTAGGTTTAATTAGATAATATAATAATAAAAATCAGAATATAATAAGTCCGAAATAAAATTTAATTTTAGTTAATTGTATAAAAAATGTAAGATTTTCTCATATCGGAAATAAATTCGGTACCCTAATTAGGATTAGCATGTACCAAACAATTTAGAATACTAAATTAAAACCTAATAGGATATTAGAATACTCGAGCTTAATGTGATTAATTTCACATTAGGATTCGAGCATATTTAAGATTCCAGAATCAAAACTAGAATCTAATTTAGGAACCGAACCCTGAAATAGGGTAGAATGAATCATTAGTAAATAATAAGTATACATGGAAAAAATAAGCTAAATTATAACTTAGAATATGAATCATTAAAGTATAAGTACTAAAAATACCTATTTGTATTATAGGATACCCAGAGACAAATCGACTTGCAATTGAGTGATCGAGCGACTGAGAAATTCTAAGTAAGTTAGGTTATTACTTACTATATTAGAGTGCTATTTTATGGTATTCGGAGACTTAGGATTGTATATGGTTGTGAGCTACTGCATAACATGGAAACTCCTAAACCCGGATTAAAGCGGGTGAAATTTCTCTGATTTCACAACGGACCGGACTACGTTGTGTGATGACACTTGATTGTTGCATTGCATTAAAATAATTGCTTGATAATCTTATTTATGTTTGTATACTCTCATAAGTTTCCAATTCAACTTATTGAGCTGTAGTTGCTCATACCCTTATAGATCCTTTTGCAGGTCCTGATTTCTAATTACTTCAAGTATTATGCAGCCATACAATTATCTAGAAGTTAATTCTTCTGAAACCAGAGGTGTGAGGATCAATTTGCTTAGTAGTGGATATGTAGCTAGTGTGTCCTTTGTAGTTTAAGATTGAAAGACTAATAGTTATTATGTAAAATTAGTAAACCGTTATGTTTATATAGAGTTTCCTGGGAAATTCTGTGGACTTTATATATAATTATGTATGTTCATTAAAAATTTATGATAATTACTATATTTGTAGTTAAACACTTAAATGGGACTATTTACTTCAAAGCGAGGAGTCGTCGACGCCTTGTGTAGATCATGTTTATGATAGATACTGTGAGGCCAGTTACTATCATAGAATAATTTATATGGCAAGACTATTGTAACTCTGTAATTTCGGGGTGTAACAAAACCCTTGAGGTCTATTACTTAGTTGTTGTGACATTTGACCTAATTGTGTTTCTAAGTTGCTAATGCAAGCTTGCTAGTTTTATAACATGGTAACAATTTTTTGTAATGTAACTTACTATAATCTCCTCCAATGATTGCTTATGTTGAGATGATAGATTATGATTCAATAGTTGATTATGGAATCCTAATGGTGGTTTCAATGCATTATTCCCATTTCTTTATAAAAAATTTGGATGATTTTGCCAGCCAAGATTATAAGTGTTAGAATATAGTCCTCGATTACTTCTCTAAAAATTGTTAAGAAAACTAACTTGTTTAAGTGCTTCACTTAATGATGATGCAACCTACACACAATTCACAAGAAACAATTAGATTAACATTAAAAGAATTAGATGGGGTGAGTTTACTTACCCATGTAGTTAGTGCTGCAACTTGAGCAGTCAATTAAGATATGGTATCCATCTCATTAACTATTGCAGGTCTAGATCTTGCTCTCTTATTTTGGTAGCTATAAGCATTAAAGGTCATCTCCTCAATCAATTCATAACCCTACTCATATGACTTACTCATAAGTGTGCCTCCTATTGCAACATCCTCCATCAATCTACATGTAGCTCTAAAACCATTATAAAAGGTCTAAACAGTGAGCCAAGTAGGTAAGCTATGATGTAGGCACTTTCTAAGTACTTCTTCATATCTCTCCTGGGCATCATAAAGTGATTCTCCCTCAAATTAAACAAAATTAGTGATGTCATTTCTCAATTTTGTAGTCCTTACACATGGAAAGAATCTTAAGAGAAATTTTTGAGAAAGCTAGTCCCAAGTGGTTATTGATTCTTGTGGCATTGAATTCAATCAACTTCTTGCTTCATTGTGTAGAGAAAATGGAAAAAGTCTCAACTTCATCGTATCTTCAAACATACCATTATTTTTTAAAGTGTCACATCTTTAGAGAAAATATTGCAATATGTTCATTAGGATCCTCTTGTTGTAATCCTCCAAATTAGTTAGCTTAAACCATCTAAATGAGTGCAAATCTAAGCTCAAAATTATCAGATTGAATGGTTGGTCTCCTAATACTAGAACCTCTAACTATAAGTATTGCATGTTCTTGCAAAGTTCTTCCATTCAATGCCGCTTGACTATTGTCGTCCTCTGCCATTTCTAGATTTTCTAACTCAAATTGATTCTCTCACAATAACCTATGAAAGGTGCGATCTATCTCTAGATCGAATGGCACATGTTCCAAACTTCTAAATCTTTGCATAAACCACCTAAAAAAGAAAATAAAAACAAACATAGTAAACTAAAAATAAAAAGAAACTAAAAGAAATAAAATATGACTAAAAACAAAGTAAGAAAACAATTAAAATAAAGATAACTAAAAAGAAATTTTTTTCTTAGACTAATAACATAATCAAAGCAGTCTAATATTAATTATAATCCTAGCGATGGCGCCAAAAACTTAATCTATGAAAATTTTAAATAAGTTTAGACAGCAAGTATATTGGATCAATTAAGTAATAAAGGGTAAGTAGAGTATTGTTCCCACAAGAGTTAAATCAAGTATAGACTAATATCAATTCTATTATTAGCCAAGCACCAAAAAAAATAAATAAATAAATAAATAAACCAACGAAATTATCAAAATTAACTATGATGAGGGAATTAGAATAAAATGATCACAAAGAGAACTTTTATTGATTTAATTAATAATGAAGTGGGAAAATTGAATCGACCATAGTATACTTATTGCAATGTACTTGTGAATTTGTTAAAGCACTTTATTTTTCTTCCGAGTGGTAAAGTCCTTTTATAGGTTAATAATCTATTTCATCTCTTGAACCATCAAATTATTAACCAATCAAATTAAATTCCTAAATTCCTAGATTCCTTTAGCCAATTTAACACGGATTCAAAAATCCAATTACATATCTTCCGATTTGTAATTGATTAGTGCTTTAGATTAATTTCTCATAAATTCCTTTAGTCATAAATTAAAATGAACACCGCAATAAGCCAAAAATGTAAATTCAATTTAATTAAAAATAGTTACCTTTCGAGTTCACTAACTTAATTAAACATGAAACTTGATAATCCATAAAATATTTTATAACATATTGTATAATCTTAAGTTTTGAGCTCTTAACACAAGATCATATCATCAAGATTCAAATAGGAAGAATCTAAGCATCTAAATATATTATAATAAAATCACAAAAACAATTAGCAATTAGTAAGAGTAAGCAAGCACAAGATAAGTAAAGTATGAGACTTTTACCCATACTCATACCCTATCCTATAGGTATAAGTTCTAAGTTTTTGTACTTGAAACCTATCTTGTGGAACCTTAAAACCACCGTACACCCTATACCTTGTATTGTACAAATTTTACAGGTACAAGGTATCCCGTAGAACTTATATTTTTTTTTTCCTTTATCTTTTTTTAAAACCCTTTGTTGGATATATAATTAATATCAAAAAATAACTATACTATCGCTAAACTATTAGTAATATTTTGTATAAATTGCTACGTAATTTAAATTAAGACAATATAAAACTTTGGTAAGCAAAATAGAGAACATTTCTATAGTTAGAAATGTTTAAACTTTTGGCTAAGTCATATTGAAATATTTCTTTTTTTATTTTCAAATCACAAAATAAATTTTTTATCAAACTATAAGATTGTTATAAGTAGAATATAAAAGTCATAAGTGAGTAATTTTGATATGATAAATTAGATAATAAATTAAAAATTGAGATATTCTTAAAACTTTATTAGATTAGAGTTAATAAAAGAAGAAGGATGAAAAAAAAAAAAGATAGTAAAAGAAAAGAAAGGTTTTTACTAAAAGAAGAAGTAGAAGAAGAGGAAGAGGAAGAGGAAGAGGAAGAGAAGAAGGGAAAATAGATATAAGGAGTGTATAGTCATTTATTATGAACAGGTTTTTATTGTCATTTTATTCATGACAAAAAAAAAAGTATTAATTCTTTTATTTCTTAATATTATTTAATTATCAATATAAGGTTAGTAAAATTATCATAAAGCATGTACCTTGTATGTTTTAAAGAACAGGTTCTATGATATGACAAGGTAACCTGTATTTATATCTATACCCTACTCTAGAGAAATATGTTTTAGAAAATTATTATCTACAACTTACTTGTATGAGTATCCCGTGCAATAAGATTACTCGCTTCCCTCTAACAATTAGCTTAATCAATTTTCTATATAAAATCATTTAGCACGTAACTGAATTAAAAGTATATACAATAAAATAGAACCATGCCATGAATATATTAAATTTGAAAAAAAAAAAAAAAAAAAAAGAGGATGTTTCTAAGATAAAGTGCATACAAAATTATCGAAAAAATGAAGTAGAATTAAAGTCTCGATAAAGCTGAATTCGTAACCGACTTCGTAAATTCCAGTTCGTCTCTTTGCACGGCTTCGAAAAATTTTTCTCTCCGTCTTCTCAATTTTATTTCACCTCCGAAACGAAAAGGAAAAACAGAAAAAAGTAATATAGTCTCCTCGTCTTGCTTTTCCGTGTTCGGAGGCTAAGGATGATTTTATCCATTAGAATAGTATAAATTTGGTATAAATTTAGGAGTTTGATGTCATTACACTCCTCTACTTATCACCATACGTGCTAGAACCTCATTAAGATTGCCTATCCTCCTCCTTACACTTCTTTGTTCTCTTTCGATCATCCCGAGTGAGTCACTCAAGTCATTTCTCCAATAGAGTTGTCCAAAAATATAGGGTTGTAGGTATGGATGCAAGGGTCACGTACGTACCATATGAGAACTCATGCTACACGTAACTAGGGAAATGACATGAGTGACTTGCTTAGAATGATCATGAGAGAAGTGTGAAGAGGAGGAATAAGCAAGCTTGATGAGGCTCTAACATGTATGTTGATAGGTGGAAGAGTGTAATGATATTAAACTTCAAAATTAATGAAGAACAGGATAGAGTTTTTAAGATATTTAAGTGTTTGATCTTTGAACAAGGTTCTGGTAGAGGAACGATGTTAATGGGCATTTTTCTCTTATCTAAATAAGGATGTGAGTAGGATATTTGTAAGCCCCACAATCAGCTACTCGGAGTTCGGTTCGTAAAATTTAAAGCGATCAAGCAAACTGTTCGATTCAGCCCAAATTCTATGATAAAGTTAGGAATATTTGTAAAAGCGATCCCGTAAGTTCGAATTTAAGAAAATAAGAGAATATAAAATTTTCAAAATTTAAAATATATTACTCGTTATTTATCGAAAATACATAAAATGCATTCCGATAATCAACAAATACCTAGAGATAAATTATATATATACTAAAAATCATAAAATAACTTAAATAATACTTAGGGATATTTATTTGTACCATATAGGAATTTACATGTCGGTAAAGATACGTTTAATTACATAAAATATGCAAAATGTGCTAAAATAAGGTTAAATAATTAAAGAAAATTCATAATTAATTAAGGAAAAAACAAGAAAAATCAGGAATAATGAGGGAATGTCTAGTAGTGGGGCGTGACAATTTGGAATTGAAGAAATAAAAACAACCAATTAAATTACAACAAATAGAAAGTGAGAAAAAGAAAAGATAAGGCAAATATCACATCAATTTAATGCACCAAAAATTTAGCAACACTCCTATAAATAACAAGAAAATTTTAGAATTTCATTTAGTCAGTTAGGAAGGCAGAAAAATTAGAGAGGGTCAAAACAAGAAGAGGAATTAAGGTTTAAAAAAAAATTACTTAAATCTATGCAATTATGGCTACAAAAGAGAACTAACACCCGACGACAACCTGAGAGTGGACAGCCACCACCACCACTATATGATGGTGGAAATGCTTGGACCAGCTAATAAGGCTATTGTGGTCGAAGCCACCCATATAAGTGAGTTCGATTTCCAACCCGATTTTATATAATTTTATAAAAATATTAAATATTCTTAAAAATTATAAAATTTTTTATTTTGAAATATTTCAGTATTTAGATTTAAGGAAAAAAAATTTAATGAATTTATGTCTAGAAATATACTATCTTTAAGAAATCATATAAAACCGAGCATCTTTCGGTTTAGAAATAAATGACCTTAGGAGTATATTTTTTAGCCCAAAATATTTGTGTAGACTAATTAGAGTTTATAGAATAGTGCTATAAAGCCCTTTTTCAAAAATTAATTTTCAAATTTTTTAGATAATTTTTAGGCCTCAAAAGGATGCATAAAATAGGTAATTTAAGGCTAATTAAGTAATTAAATAGATAATTACTAATTTAGTTTATAATTATATGTTTTAGGAGGTTCAAATTTGATAACGTATGATATGTGTAGCATTTAGTGTGTTAGATGTAATTATTAGGGTATTATGTAGTATATATGTAATAAGTAAAAATGGTATATTTTAAGTTAATTTTGTAAATTAGGATAATTAGGAGTAAAACCTAATTTGGGATGAATTTAGATATTATGAGATGTTAATTGATGTTGAGAGATTATTTAGAGTAATAGAAATATTAGATGTGTATTATATACATAATAGGTAATAATATATAATATGAAAAATTGGAAATATAATAAATAGAAAATATTAGAATAAAAATTGACATTATACTAATAATAGGAAAATATATAAAATTTGGTAGGAAACTTAAATTTAGGTATCTATTTGAAATACGTAAAATTTTCTCCAATCGAGAATAAATTTGGTATACTAATAAGGTTTAAGTATATTGGAAAGAATAGAATACTGATTGAGAGTTAAAAGTGATAATTAGGATACTTGGGCCTAATGCGATGAATTTCACATTTGTAGGAGGAGCGATGTCTCCATTACACAAGCCTGAGTTTGGTTGTAAGCTGTTACATTAACGAAAACTCTTTAACCTAAACTAAAACAGGTTCAATTTCTCTAATCTCATGATGAGCTAGACAATGTCATGTGATAGCATTTGTTTGAACATACATTACGTCTAATAATTTGGTTGATAACTCTTTTTGTGTTTACTTTGTAGTTTTGAGTCTCCATCTCAATTTACTGAGCTGTAGTTACTCACATTCTTATATACTTTGTTACAGGTGCTAGTTAAGAAGTGGCCTATATTATCTTGAAGCTAGCAACTGCTGGATCCTAAAAAGTGAGGAAATACATTTGAAAAACAAATATATCTTTAAGGTCTTAGCTTTTATTTAGAATCTCTCATTTTCAAATAATGTATTATTTACAAAGTATAAGACAACAAAACCCTACAAACATTAATTATAATATTTAAGATCTAGTGTATATATGTATTTCCATACTTTCTAAAGTAAATAACTTATTTAATTTATAAACTATTTACTTCAAAACAAGTTAAATGTGGATGCTTTGTATAAATCAAGTTTGAGATAGCAACTGTAAAGTCAGTTTCTATCTTAGAATGATTTGCACGATAAAACTGTTATAACTTTATCGCTTCAGAACGTGACAATATTTATAAAAAATGATAGTTGATCACATCCATTAAATTATGATGGTAATCAATGGTTAAGATTGAAACCCTTTATTAATGAATTTTAAGTAAGCTATTTTTATGGGTTTAGGCTCAAATAAAGACTTTATTTATTATTTTAGTATAAGCCAAACTAAGAAAAGTTGGATTGGACGGATTAATTCAACGGACCCTACTTGAAGCGCACCATGCCAAATCTCTCTTGATCATCCCAGTAATTTATGGGTTTGGCTCCTCGAGCCTTATCACCTTAACTCGAAGAGTTAAATCCATTTAATCAATAAACTTTAAGCTCAATATTAAATTTGACCCTTTATATTTACTATATAATTAAATTGAGAAATATCGATAATGGAACATTGAACATGATAGAAGAATCATAAAATTTTAGGAAAAGAGAAAAATAATGATGTATAAGATACCAACGTAGACTTCTCTCCCCACACCCCCCCCCCCCCCCCCCCCCCCAGGCCAAAGAATAATTTTTAACATTATAGCATTTAGATACTGAGTAAATATGAAAGTCCCCGCTAAAAGCTTTTTAGATATCCAACAAATGCCTTCATAAATCTACAAAGAAATCAAATGAATTTTCTTGTAAATGAATAATTTATAAGTGATTGAATAACCAGTAAGCTAATTGACTGAAATGGAATAACATAGAGAATTATTGAGACTACAAAGGTGTTTACACAAAAAAAAAAAAAAAATGCTAGGAAAATTGTAAGCCCTCGTATGCTTCTGAACTATGTCTAGCAATGCATTTCAAATGTGAATCTTTGTACACCTTTTCACATCGATTATAAGATCGTATCATCTTGTTAATATTTGTAACTTATATAAAACTTAATGTAACAATGCTATGGACACAAATGGACAATCTTAATCCATAGAGTAATGACCATCATAAGCAAATGAGTGCTAGCAACGAGCTACGGAAATGATTAGAAAACATAGCAAGCTAATCACAATCAGATTTAAAGGTGGCATTAGTAATACATGAAAGATCATTGAACATTATTATAATTTCAAAACCGATCATGGTTACTTGGCATCCAATGTATCCTGGGAGTTAGAGCAGGGATTGTTGCTAAGATTTTATTAGTTAACATGTCTAGTATTAGAGAAGTTGATGCTAAAAATGGTACGATAATTACCAAGTATTGAATTATATGTGAAAACCCAACTTCTCAAGCAATTTTTTTATGACTAATTCAGCAACTCAAACTACAATATAACAGCAAAATCAAACTAATTGAACACAAGTTGGCACAAATGTTAGATGATATGCAACACCAATTAAAGGTGCTTAAGTAATTTACGAAGCATATTGGCACTTAAATCATATACCTTTAAAGCTGGAGGCTTGAAAGGATGATTGTGTTCATATACTTTTAAATCATATAAAAATAGATAATAGAGAACTTAACAATCTAATGATATGGAAGTGGTTAAATAATCAACAATCTAATGACATGGAATGAAATGACATAGAAAAATATTAACACCATAAATGTGCTTGCACGAAGGAGAAACTTTATTATTAAGACAGTCCTGAGAATTATTATGCTTCTAAACAATATCTACTGATGTATCTCGTAATTGAAAATTAGCATCACCTTTTGTATCTACTATTGAGTTGTTTCAACCTGGTAATATTTGTAACTTGTATAACTTCTTTTTCTTTAACAATAAAAGAAATTAAAGTAAGAAGCAATTTCATGAAAAAAGTCCGCGAGATTCTTTTCTTTGTGAAGAGGCTAATAAATGTATTCTAAAATATCCAAGCTATATTAATTTATTTTTAGATCTACTATGTACAATGTATGAGTTGAACAGTAAACCATATTGAAGCTTAGATAATCAAACCTCTTTTTGATTCCCTTGCACTACCTTTCGTTGAGACCGAATTATCTCCCCTATTCCTTTGCTTACTCAACGACTTCACCAAGAGGAGGCCAAATTGAACCTTGGGAGATAGCATATGCTCTTATTCATGTAGGTATGGAGAAGAGTATCTTGGCAGGTACAATTTTTCTAGATTTCACCCAAACAAAGCAAGCCCTAAGAATTCCGGTTTCATAAAAGAGACAACCTAATTTCAACACATATAAAATCTGTCAAATCAATTACTCATAATTCAAATTGAGAACTAACTAATTAATAAGTAAAAGATTAATAATCTTATAAAGAGGGAAAATATGCTCTTAGGGCTACAAGTAATTAGAAACTAACCATAATTGCATCCATTACAATATCAGAAACCATTCATTGTACACCTTACATACATGACAAATTGAACAAAAAGCAATATTCATAATTAAATCTCTTCAGCAATGGCCTAATACTTACAGCATATGTTACCAATTTTTATGCATAGATATTATTTAGAGACTAACATAATCCTATCACCACTAGCAGGCTAGATTGTTTAGAGGTCAAATCCAATGAGAATAGTCAAACAACAAGAAAATACTTATAAATTAAATGACTTTGGGCAGAAATACTTACCCGGTCTTTAAAGGGAAATAGGCTTATGATACGAGCAAACATGAGAGGATCTAGAAGTTGAAGTGACATTTAAAAGATCTAACGAGACTAATATGCACACCGTGTCTATGGTTATTTCAAGTTTCAATCCACTTCCTTTTTCCCTTTCCTTTTCCTTCCACTTGCTCCACATATTTTCAAAATAGTGCTCAAAAAGCTCTGCTCAAATTCTGATACTAGAGAATCCTTTGTGAGAATAGGGCCTTTTGTGATATATATATTTGTCGCATAATTCTGGGTAGAAACGAATTGTTAATGTGCGCAGAGTTTTCACATCGAGAACATCTGGGTATTTTCATCAGAGAGTCGTAACCAGAAATCCTTAACGTCTTTAGGTATTCCAATCTTCCATGAACCTCAACTAAATTGTCACATTCGCATAACTCAAAATCTACTAACTTCTTGCAATTTGACATTTGTAATGTTCTCTTAAGTTTCTTACAAGATGCTATCTTTAATGTTCTCAAATTCTCTGGCAACTCATCATATTCAAAAATATTGCAATCATTAATAGATGAACTCTCTAGGCATTCCGATCTTCTTTAAATCTCAACAAGATTGTCACAGGACCTTCAAATAAATTCCTCCAACTTCTTGCATTTTGACATTTGTGGAGTTTATGACAATCTTCTATCTCTAATCTTGATAAATTCTCTAGGAACCCATCAATTTCAGAAAGCCCGCACTGATCTAATCTTAGTGTTTGTAATGATTCTAGACCATGAAGGCCCTCTAGCTTTGTCAACGATGTGTTAGTAATATCCAAATTAGATAGTTTTTTCAGATGTGAGAGATCAAATATTGTCTCTAATGACGCATAGTAAGTAGCTACCAAATTTGTTAAGTTAGAGGGAAGCTTTGGGATGCTTCGCAGACGGTAACAATTTGTGAGTTCCAATTCAGAAAGTAGAGAAAGGGCGCACAAATCAGGATGGAGTGTGGTGATTATTGGGAAGGGCAAATCCAACTTTGTCACTTTACTTAACCTCCCTATCCACCATGGGCTTGGACTTTGTATTGGAACCAATTCTCTTAAACACAAGTGTATCAAATAATGTTCTGCCTTCGCCCTCAATTGCTTCAAATTTATTAGGTTTGATAGATCTGGAATTGTTTGCATATCAACAGGAGTGAAACTTAGATTAATTAATGATTCGGGTAACGTCGATATACCCGCAGTATACAATCCATAGCATTATTCTCCTTGAGCTTTCCGGCCATTCTAATCGTGGAAGGCAATTCTTTTATATTAGTGCATTGCATATTCAATATCTTCAATTTGTTTAGGTGACCGATTGAGCTGGGTAGCTCTTCAATAGGAGACAACGATATATCTAATTCAATCAATGACACTAAACGTCCAATTGATTCTGGAAGTTTCTTCAAGGATCTACAACCATGTAGATCGAGCTCCAGTAGGTTTATGAGCTCTCCTATTGAGTCTGGGATCAAAGTAATTCGAGTCTTTCTCATCTTAAGCTTCACGAGGGAAGTCAGATTATCGAATGAAATGCAATTCTCCAACCTTGTACAATAAGCAGCACTAAAATACTCCAACTTAACCATGCCACGCCAAGGGGGGATTTCAACAATATTTGTTCGATCGATGATAAGTTCAGTCAAAGATCCCATACAACTTAGTTCTGTTGGTAGCTTGCAAAGTGAAATGCATCTACACAAATTTAAGTGGACCAAGTGCTCCAGCATACCAATAGATTCGTCAATCTCAGCCAAACTAGTGCAGCCTTCGAGAATCAATCTTTCCAACAGCAAGTGGGACGAAAAATCAGGAGTTTTGACCAAATTTGTACACCCTGATAGATCTAGAACCTTCAAGTTCTTCGCCATCTATTTACACACAAATATTTACACCAGTAAGTTAAAGGCATATGGAAATAGGAAATCACAATAACAACAGATAACTTATTTAGTATGGAAAACCAACATACCTTAATTTTCTCCCAACCATCCCATTCAATTGTGAAATCACTATATGAGAGATCTAAAATCGTTAGGTCCAAAAGGGAGAAGTTGCTTATTTTGATACACTTGTAAGGAAAGCTATGCCACGAAAGCCATCTCACTTCCGAGAAAATGGGTGGATTTTCTTGGAGAAAGTTGGATGGATCTACACTTGATGACCACAACCTCTTAATATACTCCCATTCCCACCAGATCAGGTGCACTCGAAAAAGCCTCACTTTTGATAACTTAGCTAGTGCTGCTTCTGTAAAATACGGATATGATTCCGTACGAATCTCAATATGAATGCCTTGAATTTTCTTTGTTCCCTGCAAATAATTGTAGCGTTCGTGTAATGTTACGATTAAATGGATTCTCAAGCATACGAAATTAAGTTTTTGCTCTCAAATATATTATCGAATTGCAAAATATCCTAACAAAGAAATTAATCTCTTAATAAGTTTTGACAACCTCACGGCTTGCAGTAAGTCGTAAAAATAAATTTACTAACAAAATACATTTTAGGTAATATAATTGGATCGAAATTCACACTAGATTCACTACCAATTAATTAAATTGCAAATCTCTAGCATGACGTCAACAAAGTTTAAAACTTATGGAAGAGAGGTTTATTTAGAATGAAGAGACCAAGTTTTTTTGGATTGATTGACATTTGAAAATGTGCTTGCTGAGGAAATATTTTAAGGTAGACATTGTTATAAAAGATAGGTTTAAATTTGGAATGAATTGTGATGTGGGACGAGGAAAGAATTTGAGTTAATCAATTTAGGTAAAGATAATTCAAATTAAGTATTATTGTTAATGAAAATCTAATTTTTGGATATTAGTAACAGAAAATTTGTACTAAGAAAGTAGAAAATAATTATAAGGATAAGTTCCTCTATCCCCTTTTTTTTTTTTTTGTCAACTATGGGGAAGTGGGATTTGAACCCTAATATATCCTAATGGAAGATTAATGGTAATGTCATTAGGCTACAATTACTTTGGAAAATTCCTCTCCCTCTATTTTTTTTTTTTTAGTTCCTCTATCTCTAATAAATAAAAAATAATAATAAAATGAAGCCCATATGCATCAAAATAATACACACACATACACACACTAATATTACAAGAAGTTACATAAGGGTGTTCATGATTTGGCTTGATTAGGTTCTTTCAAATAGATTCACATTTTAAATTATTCAGTTCAAACCCATAATGAATTGAACTGTTCCAAATGATGTTTACTTTGGTTTTGTTGGGTTTGGTTAAAGCTGCCTTCAAAAAAATCTTGTTCTACCTGATAAAGTAAAAGTTGTAGGAATTCTCACCCAAAAAGTGATGTATAAATTAAGGAACGTTATACAAAAATTAAAGTCACTAGACAGTATATCATGGTAATATTACATTTTAAGCCCTCTTAAGGATCTCTAAGTTTGTTTAAGAGATGAAAGACAATGATAAAGGAAAAGGAGTTGATTGTGAAGGGTGAGAGTGAGATAAGAGACAACAAATAAAGAAAGATAGGAAGGATTATACTGAAATGTTGATGGAGTTTAAAATTAAAAAATGTGGCTTATTTATTATCTTTTAATAAGAAGCTGTTGAGTTCAGTTAGGCTCGATCTTAAATTGAACTGTGAACTGAATCAAAATACAAAATAACTACATTTCATGATTCAGTCCTATTTGAATCGGTTCTCGATTCGGGATAATTCGATTTAGTTTGATAAACAACCGTAATCTTATAAGGATAATTCAAAGTAAGTATGACACAAGTCTAACGTAATTTTATAGTTTCAGGAAGTGGGATATTTCTTTGTGAAGCGTATATCTAAGGAAGACATAATAAATCTTCAAATGTCCTTAAAGCTGTATCATCTTATATTAAGTCAGGTAAGGATAATAATATGAAGACGTTCATAGCGCAATAACAAAGCTAAGAATGTTCAAACTATTATTATGATATCCAAATGTAATTTACTAAATTGCAAAGCAAGGAGATAGGTTATATGGAAACTACCTTTTTTGTCGCAAATACTTTGGTTGCTTCTTCTAGATTCCACAGCCTGCTTCGCTTTCCTGGATCCATTATATTCTCCTGACGAACTATATCCCTACCATAATCCCTCAACTGGTCATGCATCCATATCAAATTGTTTTCCCGTACTTTTATAAGAGACATCTGTTGAAGGACCTCAATTGCTTCTTCCGGAAAAAGTTCAAAATCATCCCAATAGTAGATTGCCATTCTTTTGTCAACACCAATAAAAAAGCAGGCTATATCAAGAAATATATGCTTTTGATGTTGATCTAATGTCTCAAAGCTAATTCTTAGCTTTTCAGAAACTTCTTTTTGAGGAACTTTTTCCAATTTTTTCAGTATACAATGCCAATATTTCATGTTCTTGCCGCATAACAAGGATCCAACAACCTCAAGAGCTAAAGGAAGTCCTCCTGCTGTCGCTACTATTTTCTTGGAAAGTTCGATATGCTCTTCTGGAGGCTCGTCACACCGAAATGCATGTTTACTAAAAAGTTGAAGATCTTGGGGGGCATCCAAACCATCAAGTTCAAAAGGCCAGTCAACTTGAATAAAATGAAGTACACTCTTGTTTCTAGTGGTTACGATGATCTTAGTTCCCGGACCAAACCAATTACGTTTTCCCACGAGACCTTGTAAATGGAAATTCTCATCAACATCATCAAGGAGAATGAGCACTTTTTTGTTTGAAAACCTCGTACTGATAGCTACAATTCCTTCATCTACATTATTGAAACTTGAGAATCTCATATTTGAAAGATCGGAAACTAACTGAGTTTGTAGGAATGGCATGCCTTTAGATCGAGCGGTTTCTCGAACGTCAGCAAGAAAGGTAGAACTTTCAAACTGGCCGAGGAGACGATTATATATCACTTTAGCAAGAGTCGTTTTTCCAATACCGCCCATGCCGTAAATACCTAGGATCCCCACACCACCTGTTTCTGCATGTATCTTGTTTAGGATTTCTTCAACATAATGATCTGTTCCGACTAAGAAATCACTCACTATCAATGCCTTCTTTAGTTCACGTCGGACCTTATTGGTGATTTCTCTTACCAGCTTTCCTTCTTGTCTGAAACACCAATACAGGGAAAAGAAGAGTAGAATATAAGAAAAGTGAGGAGAAAATAAGATTAGAGTACAATGAAATCAAATGTTTAGACTGATTGTAATTTTTACTGCTTACCTATTGCCATTGCTCTGAACATCCCAGCCCTTCAAATTTCCAACCTCTTTCAAAGCCTTTCTCCAAACCTTAGTGGTCTCATCACCGTAGAGTTCTTCATGTGAAACAAAGGCACCTGCGAAATCTCCAGTTTGGTTTTGAACATCAAATGGTGTGACATCATAAAATATAGGCATCACTTTCAACTCCCCGGACCACTTGCGCTCCACTATGTGAGCTAATTCCTTTAAACACCATTTACTTGCTGCATATCCTTTTGAGAATATGGGTATGGCTATTGTGGACTGATTGATCCCATGTATGAGCTCTCGGCTGATTTCTTCTCCAACTCGAACCTCTTCATCATCTCGAAAGGTCCTGATCCCAGCATCAAAGAGTCTAGAATAGAGATAATCAGTAAAACCAGTTCGAGTATCTGAACCCCTAAAACTCAAAAACACCTCATATTCTTGTCCAGAGGAAATGGCATCTGATGCTTCACCAACCGATGCAGTATAACCTGAACTCATTTTCAACGAAAAGCAGCCGTAGTTCACTTCAAGCAGAGAGTAATAGATGGAGATTACAGTAGAGATCTCAAGGGACAAAGGATTTATAGGGAAGTTATTGCAAAACAAAGACCCAGTCTGGGAGAGAGTTGGAATGGTATAAACACACATAGACGGACGTACACCATAAGCGTCTTGGTCGTTGTTGATAACTTACTTTGCTTTTGGATAGCAATTTCTGTGGTCATGGTCCTTGATATTAATAATATTACTTTTTTGCCTCCAATAAATAAAATAATTTTTTTCCTAGTTTCTAAAGTAATTCAAAACATACAAGTTAAATATCCCCAAAAAAAATTAAACTAATTCTAAAGGTGAATGAATAATTTACTATTTAAATTTAAGAACAAGATAATTATGGTTATAAAAAATCTTCTTAATAAATGTAAAATATATGTCAAGACCGTTATAACTTAATAATATTATTATTAATTTTCACCTTTCCTATAATTGGGAAAAAAATTAAGAAACATGCTAACTTACTAAATGTTATGAAAAGGAGTTTTGTTTAATAGTGACAGAGAGATGAAATATCCGCTGAGTTTCAGTTTGCATCAACTTCTCCGGACTTGGTCTTTTCGCCATGTTGCATTTTCGCCGATACTGCATTTTCGTTTGGTTAATTTATGAAGTAGCACAGAAGCTGAGGCAAGAAAAAGAACGGAGGGACATTTCTATTGCATGATGTCCCGTGTGAATAAAAAGTACATTGCGTATCACACCTCACGTATATATATATATATTGTAAAATTAATATTTGGCAATATTTGTGAAATATTGATAATAGTTTTCCTTAAAAACTATCTACAAAACCATTATTATTATCATGTGTTCAAGTATAATTAATAGTTATATATTTCTATATATACAGATGCATACAAACACGTAATACTCCAAATCTATTCTCATTAACAAGCGTTGTGCTTTGCAAAGAAAAACTTTTAAAATTGTTAAGGATGTACCACTTCTAATACAATCTTTTCCTAAGTTGTTGAAAATTATCGGTTGCATTTATGAAGCATACCAGTAAAATATGAATGGAAACAGTAAAGATATTTAATTCTTTCAGATAAGAATTAAGCTAATTGCCTTTTAGTAAAAGATATTTGCGTGTAACGGAACGTGTGTGGGTAAAATGGAAACGGACAACGACAGTACCGTCCAAATGCAAATTGACGGAGTAAAAACATGGGGGAATTTAACAATGGATCCCTTGACTTTCTCCCCTTGTCCTTGGATTAGTAAGGGTGGAAAGGGTCCCCGATTAGCGTTGACATGCTTCCTAGCTATTTTCCTTAACAGGACAGGACTCTTGGATTTACTTGAAGATAGTAATTGGTCACAAGAACTAAATTAGATGAACAAAATTTAACATCACAAGTACAAGAAGTATAAAATAGTACGTTTGGTTTATATAGTATTAAATATAAACTTTTATGATATTTTTTATTTGATATATATATATATATATATAAAAGTGCTAGATCTATTATTATATTTGGTCAATGTTTATTTAATTATATTTTTATATTATTTAAATATATTTAAAAAGTATCATTTCAATGGATTATAAAAGGATATCTTTTAGATTTCAAAAAACTTATATTTTGTCTAGTAAAATTAAGTTTTGTATAGTATTTTAGATAGGAAAAGTTTTAGACATCTTATCTGATCTTTGATACCCTTTTTTGTCTAATAACTAAGCTAAATTGTAAACCAAATATTAGATAAAAATTTTTGTTTGATCTAATCTCATAAATTTTGCATAATATAACAATACCTAAATATAATACAATACTTGTATAAACATATTTATATCAAAGAAACTTGACATGATTAGTAAATGAACTAGATCTTAGCCAAAATCTAACCTAAATATAATAAAATTCTCATACGATTGATAATTTAGTATTTTACTTTATATCATTGTTTTAGTTTGTACTTTCAACAAAGATGTTTTGAAGTGGAAATTTAAAGTTTTAATAGTTTCACTTATGATTGGGAGTTCGTTTTACTTATAAAATCCATTGCATTGCTTGTATAGTGATTGATTTTATATGTTGTGACTTTCATTTATGACTCTTCTTTAATGTAATATACAATCTCTAATTTGTGATATATTATATTCCAATACTCTTACTAAAATGTGTTGTTATCTTTTCCATAAGATTAAGCATATTTCTTTTCACATGTTTGTGTAGTAAGATTTGTATTTGAGTTAAAAACATATTATTCAAATACAATTACCTTTATTTAGTATATAGATGGACTTAGACCTATGTAACAGCCAATTTTAAATCATGCAGGCCTAAACTGATCATTGAAGTGATGGTTGCGCTGAGGGATAATTCAGCTCCTCAATGGTAGCCTTTGCCCCTCCCAATATTTCCCAATCCCTACCAATTTTCGAACATGAAATAATGCATATGAAGATCATGATGTGATGAATGACGATGATGCCAATTGTTAGGAAAAAAAAGAGCTCTTCATGTGAAAGCAGTAGTATTGAATGGCAAAGATAATTTGCTTTGGTTAGTCTTATCCCATCACAAACGATTCAGAATTGCAAATTATAAATGAAATTAGACACCTATTATGAAAATTTTAGTCAATAGTCCACTATAAAATGAAGTAGAGCAAGTTGTGGTGCAGCGCATTCATCCAGGAAATAAATTTATGCACGCATACTCCTTTGAAAATTCATCAAACTTCATTCATACACTCATACTATCTAATGCCTTCAATTTTTGCTCTCTATCATTTGCTCTCATACTAAAACTTCATTGTATATTTTGCTCCTTTCAATCTTTTCATTCCTAAAATTTTAGTTCTTAAAAATAAACTTTATTCATGTACTCATACTACCTTCAATATTTGAAAGTCTAAATTTCGATGTCTTCAGTAGAATTTTTTTTCTCTCTTTTAGTAAGAAAAATAAAAAAATCTCTACGGATTGTTTTTTTCGATGTTCCTCTTTTGGAAAGAAGCAAACTTGCCCATCGAGTGAGAAATGAAAGGAGAAAGTCACAACAACATCGTCTTCTCTGCAAGACTTTAGGGATGTACTCGGAGTATGACTTATCCTAAGAGAGACTACATGATGTGATGCTAGATGTTGACCCTACGTCTCCACCACGACTCGGATTTCAACCTCCATGCAAGAGTTGCTCTACAACTATCTTTGAGGAGGAGAATGATGATATTCAAATAATTTTAAAGAGGGAGGAGCAACTGATGGGTTAGTAGTCAAGCGGTTCAGGACCTTTAGGTTTACGTAAGCCCCATAAACCCAGTAAATTTGATATTTTCATTAAACATTTTTGTAAAAGCCTAGAAGAGCAAGGGAACTCGTGAACGTTCTATAATTTTTACAAAGCACACTATGCATGGAAATCCGATGAAGATTATGATACTTTAAACAAATATCTGAAATTAAAGCATCCTGGAGAGATCAAGATAGGCAAGATGTAACAGAAAATTGCACTGGACGATAGTTCATCCTGACCAACGTTAATGTGATACAATAAAGAGAAGTACAAATACAATCTCTCCTAGTACCTTGCAAACATGCACCTATCCTTCAGTATAGGTGCATCCAAGTAGTAAAGTAGATAAGAGTAAGATATGTTTAATACTAATATATGCTAAGTTAGCTGTAGTACATTGAGTAGAACCAACCATGAACTCTACTATAAAGGTAAGTGAGAGCTCATAGGTAAGTTCACTTCCCTAGATACATTCGTGTGAATATATGCTAATACATGGACTAATCCATTCCAAGACAATTTGTATATGGGCATAACTTGTCACTAGATTAACGATGAGTAGCAATTGTGCAAAATAATGTCGAAATTATATCTATATATATTTATAAGTGGTAGTCTACATGACTATCATTTAGTTAAGAAAATTTTCTCAATCAAATTCTATAATGATAATGTAAACACCGCTTTGATTGTAGATCTAAAAAACTTTTCTCAACCAATGCCTAGTAGAATAATTTTTTATCTTAGATGTACAGGTTATGTTCTAAATTTTTCTGTCAAGAATAACATTGCAGCTTTGTAGGACAATATTTCCTAGATAAAGGTCATGATAAAACTAATAATCAAAAGGCCATCTCTACACAAGATGTAGAGGAATGGAGGTATGATAGTGGTGGAGAATGAGAAAAATGAGTTAATACCTATCTAAACAATAACATGATGGAGGGTTTGCATTGATTATCGGAAGCTAAATAATGCAACCCGAAAGGATCATTTCCTATTACCCTTTATTGACCAAATGCTTGAGAGGTTGGTAAGGCATACATATTTTTGTTTTCTTGATGGTTATTCACGGTATAACCAGATACACATTGCTCCAAAGGATCAGGAGAAAACGATCTTCACTTGTCCTTATGGAACATTTGCATTTAGGCAAATGCCTTTTAGCCTATGCAATGTACCGACCACTTTCCAAAGATGTGTAATGGCAATCTTCTTAAACATGATTGACAAATACATTGAAGTTTTCATGGACAACTTCTCTGTATTTGGTTCTTCTTTTGAGAATTGTCTTGAGAATTTATCATTTGTGCTTCAACGCTGTAAGGACACCCACCTGACCTTGAATTGGGAGAAATGTCACTTTATGGTGTAAGAAGGAATTGTATTAAGCCATAAGATTTCTCATAAAGGAATCGAAGTAGATAAGGTGAAGGTTAAAGTGATATCAAAGTTACCTTCACTAGTGAATGTAAAAGAGATATGGAGTTTCCTAGGACATATAGGATTCTACAGGAGGTTTATTTGTAACTTCTCAAAGATCACAAAACCTTTGTGTAATTTGTTGGAAAAAGAAACTCCATTTATGTTTGATGAGAAGTGCCTTTAAGAATTTGATAGTATAATAATGTTGCTTTATGTTTCGTTTATATAGTATTAAATACAAACTTTTGTGATATCCCTTATTTAGAAATAGGACTCATTATTGTATTTTGACATTAATATTTTTAGTATCGTCTAATATATATTTAATTATATTTAAGAAGTACAATTTGAACAAATTATAAGAAGATATTTTTTAGATCCAAAAAAAGTTATGTGCTTTATTGAGTGAATTTAAGTTTTGCATTCTACTTTAATTGGGAAAAATTTAGATATTTTAACCAGTCTTAAACACCCTTTTTTTTTTCTAGTAACTAAGTTAAAATTGCAAACCAAATATTAGATAAAAAATTTTGTCTACTCCAATCCCATAAATTTTGCATAATCATACAATACTTAAATATAATAAAGTACTGGTGCAAACAAATTTATATAAAAGAAACTTAACATGATTAATAAATGGACTGGATTTATTTAACTCTATTTATAAATAAATCTAGGTTAGATTTTTGGGATCAAGTCCCATTTAGAAACTCACTAATTAAGGTTGTTAACTTTTTTTCTTTTTTCTTTTCTCGTAAGTTCTCAACCTATATCTAACCTAAATCTAATAAAATTCTCATATAATTTATAATTTAGTACGTTACTTTATATCTTTGTTTTAGTTTTATACTTTCAACAATGATGTTTCGAAGTGGAAATTTAAAATTTCAATAGTTTTACTCATGATAGGGAGTTCACTTTACTTATGGAATCCATTACCATTGCTTGTATAGTGATTGATTTTTATATGTTATGAGTTTAGGGCTTTTCTTTAATGTAATATACATTCTCTAATTTGTGATATCTTATATTTCAATACTTTTATTAGAATGTGCTATTATCTCTTCCATAAGATTAAGCATATTTTGTTTAACATGTTTGTATAATACGATTTAATTTTCTTGTACATTTAAAAAATTTAGTATTTGAGTAATTCAAAAATGTGTTATGCAAATACGCTTACTTTTCCTCAGTATATAGATGGACTTACATGATTTAAATTTGTCGTTTAAATCTTAATAACTTTTCTTCATTTTTAGCACCATATTAATAATTCTTTTTTCCTCTAATGGATACTCTTTAACTCTTTGAAAGGCCTAACCAAGAATATGGTTAATTAGAATATTCCACTTATATGGATTAGGTCATGGCTCGATTTAACAAATAAATGTGATATCGCAAAAGAATGTATTATTTTATTATGTTTAATTAGACTTACTTAGCTTAATATTTTTGTTTATCACATTGTAATTCATGTTAATTTTTTTTTTTTTTTCATGAAGGATGTTATTTGTTTAATGTGTGGTTTAAGTGCAAAATGCAATGAGGAGAAGTGAGAAAAGAGAATCCCATAAAACCAAATGAGAACACTCAATATTTATCAACCCCAAGTACATATTTAGGTAGTAAACATGGGTAAGAAATTATAAGTTATTTTCATAATTTGATTGATGATGATTAAATTCTCCATCTAAGATAACTTATTTAAGATATTTCTTAAGTAAATCTTTTCCAAATAATATGAAACATTTTTTAAACTATGAGAAATTTGCTACAGCTTGGTGAAGTTACAATAGAACTAATCTTATTTAAAAACAAATAGATATTTTAAATAAGTTTTTATAAGGAAAACGATCTCTAACCTTTTCTAATATATTCAGAAATTATTGTAATAACTCAGAATTTAGAATTATAGTCAACTATGTGTCATTATTGAGTGATGACACCCAAAAGCTCAAAATCAACTAAAATCTCCCAAAACTTTAAATAACAATCAACTCTTAATAACATAATCTTCAAAAATAAATATGAGTGAAATAACACAATTCACTTTATAATCACAAAGTCTAACCAAAGGGTCAAAATATCAAGTAAAAACTAGAGTCCAAAACAGCATAATAGAAACATCAAATTAACATGAACTCATATCCTTACCTCATGAAATTGCTGCGTTTCAACTCTTGCTCGTTGGCGTTCATTCTTTGGGTGAACGGTGGTCGTAAGGTTACTCCCAAACAACTAGAGTCTCTCTCCAACATCAATAACCAGAACAAAGACCTACAAGACAAAATCTTACGATAGAAACCATTTTGTTAATAGCTAATCATCGTCATAGTATAGATACTGAATGTCTTACTTACATCATTTTATGCTTTGAGCAACGGTTTGTAAGCTAACGATTATATTTAATATGTAATGGTTAAGCTAAGGTTTGAAATTGTTGCACTACATATCTACATTAGGCAATGGTTTATAAAAGCAATGTTATCATGAGTATTTTAAGCCGTAACGTTATTTTAAAAAAAAAAAAAAAAAGCAATAACAAGTCACTGAAAGTTTGGCGCTAAAGAAATAAGAGAAGTAATTCCCGCCTTCTAGAAAAACACTCTCACATAGCATTTTCTTTAGTAAATCCTAATTCTTCATTCACTTTCTCTATTTTTCAGGTTTTCTCACCAACAAAGAAAAGTGGAAAAAGAAGCAAAGGTCATATCTCTTTCTCTCTCTCTCTCTCTCGTTCTTTTTCTCTTGTTCTCTCTCTTTCTTTTATCGTGTCTTTCGCAGCGTGTCGAAGATTGGATTGGATTTTTTTCTTAGGTTAGGGTTTTCATGGAAGACGCTAGATCAGAAGGTGAAAATCAGAATTAAGATAGTGGAAATGTTTACAAACCTAAAAGACAGATGATAACTCCTTTTCAACTTCAAAACATAGAGGAAGCTTACGTAAGTACGTAATTCATGTTTACTTTCTGGTTTTGATTAGGGTTTGTTCGTGTTTTGTTGATTTTTTATCTGTTCTGGTCATTGGTGATTGCTTCAATTAGGGTTCTGGTGATCTTTTCAGCAATTGTTTTTTATTGTTGCTTGGTGATATTCGATTGAAATTGTGAATCTGATTGTTGTTGATTTTGGTGTTGTAGTGGAGATGTATCCGTCCAAGGCTATGTGAGCCGAGCTGTTTGAGAAATTAGGGCTTTTGGATCGTTTGCTTATCTTTACCCTGGTATTGTTGTTTTAGAACTATTCAAAGAAAGATTGGTGCATGCTCTGGAATGTGGTATTATGAAATTTGTGTTTTTAGTTTATCGTTGGCTTATTCTGCGGTTTGGATTAAAAAAAAAAAAAAAAAAAATTAGTGCAAAGGTTATATAAAGGCGATACATATTTGTTTATATCATTTCCATGTTAATTATATTAGCAAGCTACAAGGATAATGGTGTGACCAGAAATTTATTGCCTTGTCTAGTTTGTCCACGATTGTTTTTTCACAGATTGGTATGGGATTAAAATCAGCTAGATATTCTTTAGACAATTTAGACAAACGAGTGGCTCTGAAAAAGGTCAGTCCTTTTCTATCTCTTGCGATTGATAAATGTTTTTGAAGAATTGGGTTGTGACTGGACTTGGAAATCCTCGTATATGTCATAGAAATTTTTGTCTTAGACAAGTGAACAGATTTTAAAACCATGTAGGATCAAGTCATTGATGGGAAGAAACAACATCTTGGTATGATTGGTGCTAAGCAACTGGTTTAACATTGGACAGCTTTGAGTTGCTACATCAAATAAACTAAGTAGATGTTGCAACGAAACGTGAACAGTCTGAACATGCTGTTTTAGTGAAACCATTAAATTATGGTCAGTCATTCATGTAGGTTCCATAGGACTGGAATTGAGCACCTTTGCCTGGCGTATTTTGTGTTTGTGAGATAAGAGACATAATTGGTCGCAAATTGTTTCAACTATCTGGAAAAGGGGGAAATTTCTTGTATAGACCACACAACCATAGAATATATGTGTTCTGAACTCTTGGACCTTTTGATTCCTCATGAAGAAGTAGATCCCACTGTCACGTTGGCTCTTTGTTTTTATAGCATCTTAATGTCTACTATATTTAGCTTCTCTTTGGTTGGAGCTAAGTGATTCTGCTTCAACCACTTCCTGCAATGGCATATCTTAAACAGGGTATGTCTTTTTGCAGGGTGAAAGGGCTCTTTTCATTAAAAGTCACCGCAATTGTTTCAACTGGATTGATGAATGGTTTGGGATGACGTTGCAGCAAATATGGGAACTTGATCTAGAAAGCAACCCTATGTAAAATGAGGTAAGATCGGCATTAATATATTATATATTGTATATTATTATATAATATATATAATTTTTTTTCTTTTACCGTGCTTGTATTGTGCCCTCTTAAATATAGCTATCTTGACTATTAACAAATATAGTCAAATAAGTTAAATCCCCAAGATGTGGCCATGATCCATGGGGGTGTCTGCATGCGTAATGCCTAGCCTTGGAATCATTTTAATGCTACTGGATATTTACAAAAAGGGAGTTGTAACATGATAATATCAAATGCTCAATGCTGCATTACCTTAATAATGTTCTTATTGTGGATGGATAATATTACCAAGGACCCTGCTTTCTCTCGGTTCTTGAGTTATTTTTTCCTTTTTTCTTTTTTCTTTTTTTTCCTTTTTTGATAAGTAAGTAGGTTGTTTGAGTTGTGAATATGTATGTATCTTTATATATATACACTCTGTAAAGAACCTAAAATTCTATATCTATGTGCAGACATTACCTTAACTTTATAGAGGCAAGAATCATCGATGTTATTTACACTTTCCTTTTCCAAGGGATCATTTTTCTTCTTGATGAGGAAATGTGTGAACAGTACTGATTAATATTGTAATAACCTCAAGAGAAGTCATGAGACTTTTACTCATTGATGCAATGATTGGTGTAGTGGTCCCTTAAAGATACTGAACCAAACTAGATAATATCTTAATACTTAGAATTCCGCTTGCTACAAATGCTATATAGTGAACAATGTCACACAGGACAAAGTACTATACCAGGAGAGCTACTTATAGAACATGAGGATGGATGTATATGTTTTAATCCCAACAGGAAAAATGGACGAGTCTCTATTCACATGGCAAAATGAATAGCTAAGAACAAATGCCACATTATGGGAGTAATGGATCTATTAGTTGCAATAATTTTGCTGATGTACAATTTAAATCTAGCTAAGTGTCCAATTATCTAACTATATTAAAAAGATAGACCGAAATTGAGAAAGCAATCTCCACATTTGGTGGATCTATTGGAGTCATGAAATTTTAGTATTGGTAGCTTTTTAAGCTACATCCATATTCATACATACATACGTACATACATATATGTATATTGTTTAGATAGATTCCTCCCCACTATATAATGTTTGATTATATAGTAAAAGAAGGTACAATCCTCTTAGTCAAGTAATTATAGATAAGGCATGAGTTTCTACATTTAGTGGACTTGTACTTAATTTGTGTGTTTTGAGAAATATGAATTTTTATATATTATGTTAATGATATTTAGTATAGAATTGTGACTAATTTTTGTTGTTCTTTTTGATGTAGGAAGATAATATTGAAGGTATCAATGCTTGAATACATTTCAAGGTCTACGAAAGATTAGGAAATCATTGAACTTTTATATATTACTTTTTGAGTATTTGTTGACTTGTTTACATCTTATTGGAATTTAGTTCTTTTAATCACTATTTTGTATATTATGAAAATATTGATACTTATGAACCTTTTGGATGTTACCTAAATGTGAACATATGAGTTGCAAGTGGTTGTTAATGTTACTTATGTAATATTACAATTTATAATGTCTATAGATTTTTCACTATCAAAGTTTAAAACAATACATATAAAAAAAAATTCTCACCTTTAATTATTTTTGAACTCATGTTTTTATTTTAGGAACCATCGCTTTTAATGTGTGCTAAATGTTGCTTTTATATAATGAAACAGTTGCCTATTAGAGGTGCTAATTATTTCTTTTATCTAATTTTTTGTTACTAAAATTTTGCACAAATTGTTGCCTTTATTACAAATTAGTGCATTTTATTTCTATCAAACTGTTGCTTTATTGATTGTAATCGTTGTCAAATATTCATGAGAAATCGGTATGTTATCTTTTATAATTGTTGTCTAGTCAAAAGGAAAAACTATGATAAATCGTTACATATTTAGAAGAAGATTATTGCAGTAAATATGCACCTACTATTGCCTTTGTGTTTTAAAATTATTAGCTTTTCAAGAATTGAAAATTGTTCCTTATTAAGGCAATAGTCACCCTTACCATTGTAGGAATCGTTGAGCCAACAGTGGTCAAATATAATAGATATAAAACTGTTGCCTTTGATCAAAGGTAATGGTTTTAAGGCCATCGGTTATGATTTAGTACTATTGTCAAAGCCTAAAATGTTGTATTTACAAACGATTCCTTATAAGTTATGTAATCATATGTACTTATAGCTGAAAAAGAAGGATCTAAGAAGGGTGCGTTAATTCTCCACATGTACATGCCAAAACCATATGCAATTGTTAAGCAATTACACTAATTACATGCATTCAATGTAAACATGTAAACAACTATCCATTTATTATTATTATTTTTTTTTTTTTTTAATTGGCAAAACCCGATTACCGGGGGGTGTGGGGGGGTCGCCAGCCCCAATTTTATTAATAATTAAAGATTTACAATGAAGAGGGGGGTTTATACCTGACCTCTTTGTTACATATTTGACCTGCATGAAAATATAAATAAGGATGTACTACATCCCTTACATTGATATATTTGCAGAAAATAAACAAGGAAGTACTACTCCCCTTACAATGAGAATGGTTACTAGAGAGAACTAGCTGTGCACTAAAATTACTACAATGCTACATACCTTCTAATTCTTTATTGAGAATTATTTTCAGATCAGGAGACAAGCCTTCAAAATGAAGTTATGTGAAATCCTCTTGCCTCCCCCGAGCATCCTTGGCTATCCAATCCGCTGCCTTATTCTTTTCCCTTAGGATGTGTGTTACTTGTGCCTTGACTTCCTTGATCATCTTCCTTGCCCATGAAATATCATTCCAGACATCCCACCTTGTTACTTCTGAAGAAAGCCATTTGGACACAACCATGGAGTCTGTCTCTATGCATATGTTCTTTACATTGTACTTCCTGCATAACTCTAGTCCTTTTTTAAGAGCAAGTAGTTCAATAATATCAATAGACTTAGATTCGGTTTTGAATCCGAATCCCCATAAGAATTTACCTTTGGAGTCTCTTAAGATACCACCTCCCCCCCCTTTACCATTAGCGAGGCTGCCATCAACATTAAGTTTCACCACATTGGGGGGAGGAGCATTCCATGTAGTAATTTTACGAATTGTTTTTTTTCTACTATAGGTTATATTCTTAAAGATTAACTCATCATTCTTGATTTGTTTCTTAGATAGAGGATATGCCTTTCCAAACATTAACAAATCATTAATAATATCATTAACAATTACCTTTGCATTCTTCCTTAAATTTCTGTGTTTTCGATTATTTCTCTCACCCCAGATGTGCCACACTGTAATTAATGGCACAAATGTCCTAATGTGGTTTGAAATATTACCCGTCTTACTTTTCCAATATTTTAACATTACATCTATATGATTAATATTAGGGAAAGGTAAGATTCCAAAAATTTTACCAATGCCGTTCCAAACTTCCTTTGCATAATTACATTTTAATAGTACATGTGCAGCAGACTCACATTCAGAAAGACAGTTCACACATTGAGAAGCCATTGATCTTCCCCAAGCACATTGTTTATCATCCGTAGGAATGAAAGACCTCACAGCTCTCCACATTAAGAATGAAATCTTAGTTGGGAGAAATTTATTCCAGATGAGAGGGCAGATAACCGATTCGTTTGCTCTCCTTCTTATCAGGTTCCAGGAATTGGAGACTGAAAAAAGACCATTTGGAGACTCTTTCCAAATGACTGTGTCCTTAGCCCCAGGGATAATGGATAAAGACAACATCTCTTCTATGTATTCACTGGGAAGGATCCTTTCTATTAAGTCCCTGTCCCATTGATTATTAATCCAAAGGTCTTTGACTAAAATCCTTGGGTACGTTACTGGTGTTAGTTGAAATAGATGACCTCGTGGGTGCCATTGATCATACCAAAAACTTATTTCGCCCTTCCCCAACCCATGATAAATGTATTTCTCACCTAACTCCCTAGCCTTTAGAATCCTCTTCCAAAGAGGAGAAGAGTCCATTGAAGCCACCATTTCGTTTGGGTGTTTCCCTTTCAGATATTTGGAGCTGATAAACTCTGTGAAAATAGATGTTTCATTCCTTATTTTCCACCAAAGTTTAATTTCCAAGGCCTGTGAAAACTCTCTCATAGACCTAATTCTTATTCCGCCTTCACTCGTGGGAAGACATAGTTTCCCCCAAGCAGCCCAATGCATCGATTTTGATTCATTCGAGTCTCCCCAAAGAAAGCTAGCAAACATGCTCTCTAATTTTTTAATAGCCCATATGGGGGGTTTAATAGCTTGGAACAGGAATAAAGGGAGTGAAGTTAGTACACTTTTTATGAGACAGATTCTACCCCCAGCAGATAACCACAGGGATGACCAATGATTAATTTTATTAGAAACTTTTCCAAAAATGGCGTTAAATATATGTCGTTTTTTGGGACCAACCACCAATGGACAACCAAGATATACCATTGGTGTATTTTGAATTTTCATCCCGGTAATTGTTTTGATTTTCCTTTTGTTAGCTGATTTAAATTTGTCGGGAATTAAAATTGAACTCTTCTGAATATTGATCTTTTGACCCGAGACTCTTTCATAATGTTTAAGGAATGTTATGACTTTTGTGACAGCAGGAGATGCACCATTCAAGAACAGAATACAGTCATCAGCAAAGCTGAGATGGGAAATCCATTGTTGCGATGATGTCCTGAATCTTATTGAGCTGAATCTTTTAAAAAGGAAGTCTAATCCCCTTGCTAGATATTCTGCAGCAATGATAAAAATTGAGGGAGAAAGGGGATCCCCTTGCCTCAGACCCCTGGTGGATTGAAAGAAACCAGAACATTTCCCATTGACCAGCACTGAAAACCAACTATTGCACAGAATCCTCTTAACCATGTATGTAAACTTCCAGTGAAATCCTAAGCTATCAAGCATAGAAAATAGAAAGACCCAGTCAATCCTATCATATGCCTTTTCCATATCAAGTTTCATGATAATGTTACCTCCCCTGACTCTTCTATTTAAATCACGCATTAGTTCTTGGGCCAGAAGAATGTTGTCGAGGATGTTCCTCCCTTTCACAAATCCTGATTGATTAGGAGAGATAATTCTAGGAAGGATATCACTAAGCCTGTTGCCAAGGATTTTTGAAAAAATTTTAGATGATGTATTACAAAGGCTGATTGGCCTGAAGTCTTTCCATTGAGTAGAAGTGTTTGATTTCGGGATTAAGACTATGGTGGCCACTGTATAAAATCTGGGAAGAGGGAAACCATCAAAAAACTCTATTACTGCTTCGTAAAAATCCTTTCCGATGACCTCCCAGCAGTGTTTATAGAACATCCCTCCGAAACCATCTGGCCCCGGCTCCGAATCAGTTTCTAGTTCCATTATCACTTTAGAGACTTCTTCAACTATAGGAGCAGACACCAGCTTCTTATTTTCCTCCTCACTAATAATCTAGGACACCCAACTGGGACAATTAAATGGCTCTACTTCACTGTCTCTAGATAACAGGTCTTTAAAAAAATTTGCAGCAGAATTACCGAGGTCCTCCCCGACAATCCAAGAACCGCTGCTATCCTTTATTTTTGTAATTGCATTTTTGGCTCTCCTTTCTTTGACAACAGCATGATAGTATTTTGTGTTTTTGTCCCCATCTCTCAGCCACTTCACTTTAGCTCTTTGCTTCCAAAAAATATCTTCTTGTTCAATCAGTTCCACGAGTTCCTTTTTCGCTTTCTGTAAATTTATATATGATTCTTCCTGTCCATCAAGCATATTCTTTTTTTCTATTTCATTAACACGTTCTTCAGCCTCCTTGACTTTTTTGTGTATGTTGCCAAACACCTCTCTATTCCACTTAGCTAGAGAGTGACTTAATCTTTGTAATTTAATTTGGAATCTAATTAATCCTTTATAGTTGCAATCTGCGTTCCATGATGACTCCACTAAATTAAGGAATGAGTGGTGCCTTGTCCACATATTCTGAAATCTGAACTTATGGCCCCTTCCTCCTACCTTGTTTGAAAATTCCACGAAGAGAGGCGCATGGTCCGAGCATGTTCTATTGAGATGAGTTACATTAAAGCTTTCAAATTTGATAGTCCATTCATTGTTAACTAGAGCTCTATCTAATCTCACATGGCTTTTCTTTCTGGACCAAGTGAATGGACATCCCCTAAATCCAGCATCCGCTAATTGACATCTATTGATACAATTCTTAAAATCTAAGCTTGAACCTTCATCATTTTTTGAGCATCCTTTTCTCTCATTTGGAGATAGTACCACATTGAAGTCACCTAGTACTAACTAAGGACAGTTATTCTGATCAGCTATGGATTCCAAACCCTCCCACAGATCTTTACGACTTGATCTTGAGCATTTCGCATATACCGCAGTGATTTGAAAATATAGTGAGTTGTTTAATCGACATGACAGGTGTACAAATTGTTCAACATCATGTAAACAGTTGCATTCTATGTTATCATGCCAAAAAATCCAGATTTTCGAATTTAAATTAGATCTATAGTTTTTAAAGTTTAGTGATTTCGCTACTTTTTCTATGTTACAGCTGGGGGTCATTGGTTCACTAATCATAACCAGCTGCAACTTCTTTAATATTATCAATTTGTGTAGTCGTTTCAAAGACCTTCCATTCGCTATACCCCTTATGTTCCAATACATGCAATTCATGGTAAATCATTGATTGAGGTAAAGAAGTTTCCACCTACCTCTCGGTGACTGGGAGAAGAAGGAGCAGAATGTGCACCTTTGTTCTTGGCTATGGCAGCAGTTGAAGAACTTACATATAAGTCGTCCAATGCCCTTTCTTTTAGCACTTTTGGTGTTGGGTCGAAATCTGAGTCATACTCAGCCTCTGACGATTCATCAGTATCCTCTCCCTCCCTGGAATCGGAGGAAAGAGCATCGGGGACTCATTCTACAGTATTAGCTTCCACTGGAATGATCTTGCTAGTTATTTTATCTGGTTCTGATACATTCAATGTAGCATCAAACTCTCTCTGGGAAAGCTGATCTACAGCATTAGCCTTTGTCTTACTGTGAACATCATCCCCGACATTATTGGGAGGAACTTCTTTTCCATCCCTGTTGTTCACTACAGCTTTCTCAAATTCATTGTTCGTTTTGGAACACTGACTCTCTTCAACATTTTCCCCTCTTCCCTGCTTCTCAATATGCAGTTTAGGTACATATATTTGCTTAGTTTTGCCTTTATTTTCCTTCTGATAATTCTTGCTGTCTCCCTTTTCTGTTTTGTCCATTTCAATTTCTTTTTCCTTACCTTTATTAACACCAGATTTACACCACTCTATGGCATGACCCATTTTAAAACATCCTAAACAATAATCAGAGGAATTTTCAAACACCACATGCTGAAAATATCCTTCCTTTTCCGTCCCTATCCAAATTCTTTCATTTCTTTTTTTGGATACATCCATTTCGACCAGAATTCTAGCCACAGATGGCCTTGTTAAGTTTGCAGTAGGTTCATCTAGCTTTAATGGAGTACCAAATGCTGATGCTAATGCAAAAAGCATGGATTTGTCATAGTAATGAATTGGAAGATTAGGGAATGCAATCCATACCGGAGCAATTGGGCTTTCCTTGTTAAAGTGAGCGTTCGTAGACCATTTGATCACCCTCATCCGAGAAGAATTGATCATCCATGTCCTCCTCTCCCAGATCCTGATGTAGTCCTCTTGTAGAGCTGGTCGAATGAGGATTTGTCGCTGATTAATAAGGCCAAATTCAACCGATCCTTTTAATCCCCTAGCGACAAAGAAAGCCCTGATTGCTTGCATTGAAGGCCTAGAGTATGAGAATGAACCAATCAAAGCGTATCTCAGGGGGGAGCATAGTTTATCAATTTCCTCATCCTTGAGCAGTACCGCAAGTTCCCCCTTGAACGTTGTGGCTTTCTTTACCCCTAGTATGGTTCCTTGTTGGGTGATCGATTCGCCAACCACTTCCGCAAAGGACTTCTTGAGACTGCGGGGTGATCTAGCTATCTCATTAGCCCCTTCCTGATTTCCACCAGTTCGAACTTCCGCCATGAAGTCAGCGAAACCCTGACAGCATCCACAAAAGTCCAGCAGAAGCACAAGAAATCACCAAATCCTACTGCTGTTGCCTTCTTGGAACTAAATCTATCTAATGCTAACCCAATTCCAGCAGAGAAGTTTATTCTGTTCCACTAAATCCAGTAGATTGAAGAATCGAGTCCCCAGAAGTTGAAACGTCGCATCCAGATTGCCTTCGATCTATGGTGGTTCTCTTCGTCTTCTGCTTTTGGTGTTAAGGACCTTGTGGTGCTTGCAGGTATAACGAAGATTCCCTTACTAGATTTTGGTAAGTTGAACGCTGGCGGTGGGTCTCGGATCGAGGCCGGATCTTCAGGTCAATAAGTAAGAAATCGGATCGTGACTGAGGGCAGAGGCTAAGGGCAGCAGTTGTAGTGGCTTGGAGGTGTTGTTCGTAAGTGGAGGGTGCAAGCCGTTCGTGTATGCGTAGGGGTTTGGGTCGCAGCGACGAAGTGGTTCCGGATGGGGATGTATTCTTTAGGGTTTGTGGATGGGAACTTGAAAGAGTATTATTGTATTTAGGTTAGTCAAGTAATATAAGGGTATGTTACCTTGCTCACACTCAAATAGTGTTTGTGTGTATGTATATATAAAATATACATAGTATAATCCTAAGTTAGGCATTACTACCTATACCTCTAAATCTACTTTAGTCCTTTTGATAAACAACTCCATTGGGGGCACTAACACATACATATCAATGGGCATGCCTTGTAGTTTTTCCACCCTCGGTCTCTAAATGAGCCACATATAAGCAACACATAATCTATTACTTGGCTAATCGTAAGTTTTATTTTCTTTCTAACTTAACAAGAATACCTAGCAAATACAATAAATATTTACATGACAAGATGGATCCGACTTGATTACAACTACAAACTATACTTGAACATGTAGAATAATAAGAAGAATGCTTGCCTTAGTACTATTGCTACACATCTATATCTCATTTAACTTGCTAATCTTAGGATTGTAATATGTAATAGGATAATATAATAATAAGGGAAATAAATATAAACAAAATTAAATAATTAAGACAACAAAGACCAAAACGTGCTAAATACGAATAAGCAGAACCAGTTGGACAATCCAATTGGAACCCACTGGATAGTTTTTTTTTTTTTCATCCCTTTACAAGAATAATGATAATGTAAAAGCAAAAGAAGGAGGTGAGAAAATGGGAGAAAATATTTATTTATTTATTTACTTTCTTGTATTTGGTTGATACTACTAGACAAAAAGATGTATATACTTTGAGCCAAAGATTCTTACTCAACTGTCTTTTTTAAAAAGTTCAACCATCCATTTTTATTCAGCGAGTTTGTCACATAAACTTCTAGTACAATGGGAAAGATTGATTAGTTTAAATTCAAGATGAAATATGTGGAATTAGTCATATAGCGGAAAGCGATTACATTAAAGTCACCAATCAATGCTAGGACCAACTTATTGATTGATGGCCTCAACTTTGTATAGCAATGTATTTCAAATGCAAAACTCCACATACCTTTTCACATATAATGCATGCTTATTTCATCGTATTGATATTTATAACTTATATAACGCTCAATATAACATAACCGTACCATATGGATGAAAATGGACAATCTTAATGCATATAGTAATAGTACATTGTAAGCAAATGAGTGCTAGTAACAAGCCACGAAAATTTTAAGAACATATAGCGAGCTATACAAATTCAAATTTAAATGTGACATTAGTAATATGTATAAGATCATTCCATAAATAGTTACCTGTCGATAGATCATTTTAGTTGAAGGTAATAGTAAATGAAAGCACATATAGATATCAAGATTGATTTTCTTTATATACATATAAAATCAACGATTGAAAACATGATGAAAGTTATCATCAACTATATGATCCAAAATTAAATCCCTAGTTTGTAGCTATATAATAAAACTAGTTTCAGTTACATCTCTAAGTACACGTATTCTGATAAAATGAGAATTCCAATAAAATGTGAATCCTCTTACTAAATACAAAGACTTGTGTGTGCTAGATTTCTCTCCAACGACCTTTTTCCTATGATATAAGTTCCAAGAATGACAAGATTGTTTGTTTTCTTATGCATTCCAAAGAAGTTGCTGTCAACCGAAACTTTGCGGAAAGTGCAATTGTGTCATTATCTCCATTAAGTATAGCAAGTAATCTAACCAATTTATAAAACTGATCAAAACAACAACAAGCATGCTCTAGAATTCATAATTAATTAGATAATGAATGTTTTATCCTTAGTTTTAAAATTAGTATAATTTTCTTTTTCTAGGGTATTTTTACATTTATGGTTTGAATTATTTTTGAAACTAGAAAAAGAATATTTAGAGGTCACACAAACACAAAATGTTTTTGTCCTTTTTTTTTTTTTATGTTTTTGGGTCCAATTATTTCTCCTAGGGTTGTTAGGAATATTTTTAACTGCATGTGTTTCCAATAAGATATTAATATATATCATATATAAATTATTGTGATAATAATTTATTATTAATATTTTATTAATATATATCGTATGCTAATTAATGGCTTCGCTAAACAGGACAGGACCATGTATGCCTTACATATTCCACAAGATAGTGGAGGCTAATTTGAAAAAAAAAAACCACTGTATATACGTGAGCCCAATTCATTTTCAACCACACACATCATCGTCTCTATCTTTATCTTTATCTTCAGATATTCTACTCTAAACATCTCACTCTTTCATCAAAAAAAAAAAAAAAAATCTCCTCACTCTCCACTTTAAACATCATCTTCTCTTCAGATACTCGTGAGATCTTCTTCTTAATGTCATCCCAACTTTCAAAGATTCCTGTGTTTGCTTAGGTCGCTCTATTTCCTGTTAAAAGATCGGGTAAGTTACTCATTTCGACTCCACTGTCATTTACCCTATAACTAACTCTATGATAATTGTATGACACGCTTAATGCTCGCGCTCTGATCTCCTAGTATGGTGGACTGAGGTGATTGTAAGAAAAATCATATAGTTGAACACTTGTTAAGATTTCCTTTTTTTAATTCTAGTACCTATGATAGGTTGCATGATTGTGCACGACTAATTTGTGTTGCAATATGTTATCTGATCATCAAAATGACATTAAAAGAGCAAAACAACCTGTTTAACTGCAACAATGACAAAACATCCTCACTGTTGTAAGTGGAAAAGCATCAAATAGTCTACTTGATCCTATTTCCTTATGCCAACATATACATAAATATATACACCTCGTATTTAGCAAAAATAAAAATATACCACACTATCGCGTTTATGGATACGACCAATTCAATATGTCAAATCAAGTCTATAAACTTGACAAAAAATCCAGATCAATGAAGCTTTGTCATTCTTTTCAAATCATATGTATTTATATTCTCTGGAATTTTTAAGAATAATGTAGATGTCAAAATCACAACTTGAATTTTTAGGTTTTTTCTTTTTCGTTTCTTTGGTAATTTTACACTAAAAATTTAAAATTGCTAAATTTAAACCAATGAGATTTTGCTTTTTTTGATTTGTTAAAATAAGGTTAGCCTAATTTGTGTATTTGATTTGTTTACTTCTACTTCATTCTGTTTTATACATGTCTTTTGTCATTTTCCATGCTGGTTCATAATTAAACAAACATAGCGGAAAAGAAAAATAGACGAAAATGCAAACGTGCTAATATTATCAATAGCAAAGACCAAGTCTATTAGAGATGTTTCAGCCAACCGGAAGGTTATCAGAAAGCGTCTTTCGAAATTAACATTTACAAATTCAGTATTGTCGGAATAAATTTTCTCCACATACTACAACATATGGAATATCAAATTATTGGCAGCGATCAAGACATTATGGTCTGTCTATATTAATATCCAACTCTCTGTCAATCTTATTCTTTGTTTTATAATAATTTCCTTCTTAATCCTATCCTTTGAACTTGGTATATTATTATCACCCATTCTTCTTGCTCTCTGTTTGAAGTGATTCGTGATTGTTTGTTGTTGAAGATGAGCTTGACGAACACTGCATCCAATAGCGAAGAATTACGTCTCATTTCCTCTGGACAAGAATATCAAGTTTTCTTAAGTTTTAGGGGACCGGATACTCGAGTCGGTTTTACTGACCATCTTTATACCAGACTTGTTGATACTGGGATCAAGACTTATCGTGACGAAGATGACCTTCGAGTTGGAGAAGAGATTGGTCCAGAGCTCCTCGAAGGGATCAATCAGTCCAAAATAGCAATACCTGTCTTCTCAAAAGGGTATGCTGCAAGTAAATGGTGTCTTCAGGAATTAGCCCACATAGTGGAGTGCAAGAGATCGAGGGGGTTGAAAGTGATGCCTGTATTTTACCATATCAAACCGTCTGAAGTTCGAAATCAGACCGGAGATTTTGCAGAGGCCTTTGCTTTGCACGAGCAATCCTATGATGATGAAACTATTAGGGAATGGAGACGAGCTTTGAAAGAGGTTGGAAAATTAACGGGTTGGCATATTGAGAGTTATACTAACGGGTAACTTTTGATTTGAATATCAGTAAAAGTTATACACTTCTAACAATAATCACATCTTGCTCTATTCATGTTTTAACCCCGACTTTTCTTTTAATTTATCTTCTAATCTTCTTTCCTTGTATCAATGTTTCAGATATGAAGGAACGTTAGTTAAAAACATTGTCGAGGTGGTCCAACACGAGATAGACGAACTCCAACGTGAGATCAAGAAGCCACTGTCTAGCCTTGAGAAAGCCAGAAAATGTTTAGTTTTTTCATACCCTCTTTTGCTTTATCTTTTTTTTACTGCTTTTAACATTTTTGTTGCTGGATTCATCCTTCATGGTATCATTTCTCATCGGGACTAGTTATATTCAAATACATGAAAATAGTAAACCAAGTTTAACATGGAATTGTTTAAGCCTTTAGCTACTGTTGGTTTTTTTTTTTCCCCCATCATTTGAGAAAGTGAATGAAAATATGAAATGTCAACTTTATTTCGTATTTATTTGGCAGATGAACTTCTTTGAAACATAGGGAATCTAGCTGTTTGGTTCATGTCATAAATACATAAGTGTTGCTTCATTCTTTTGTTCGGCCGGATGCGTTGTGGTCGAGACCAAACGCAGCTTTAAGTTAAAAAAGAATTTTGAGTGAATGAAATTACTAACAAGCTTGTTTCGGTCTGCTATTAAACAAAATTAACTAAAGTTTCAGGGTAGTGCTCGAGAGGACGAAGTAATACTAGTAATACAGGCAAGCCTGAGTTTTGTTTGAGAAGTGGCAGAACATGCTTTTCTGCAATATATTGTTGAGTATATTATATGTGAGTTGGGTCGGGCTGGGTCCAAAAATGCCCCACAGGGGACAGGCTTTGGATGCAAAATAAAAACTAATGGTATCAGGTCAAGTTAGGATTCCACAAAATTCGTTGTTAACCTACCGTGGTGGCACCCCCACATTCGATTGAAGTTAAATACAAACTTATTGGTCCTCATCGGCTAATTTGTTGGAAGCGGGCTGCAGGTTGCTTTTGCGATTGATAGGGCTGATAATTTAGGATCCGACTATATAAACACAATCATGATAACACATGATTATAGAAGGTTTTGTACACCAAAATGTTAACTCGAATAATAAAGGCATTGTATTTAAACCTATTAGAGGAATTTTAATACAATAAAATTTATGAGTTTCATTAAATCTATGAACCTATTTATAAATTTGTTTATTAAATAAGTCTTATAAATAAATTTTACGTTCGGCTAAGAAATAGGTTTAATGCTAAAATAAATAATATTTTAAGCTTTGCCCACTAAGATCTGGCTATATTGCATAGCCTACACTACAACCTTCTCTTACGCTTAATAATATATTCTTATTTTTGTCTTTTACTTAGGGTTTTTGACTTTCTGCTTTTCATTCCATTTAATTTCAATTTTTCTTTCTAGTCCCTAGCTAAAGTTATAGGCTTCATTCTTCAATAGTTTAACTTCATCTTCAAAAGTAACCTTTAATATATAATTTGTTTTTTTCACTGTTCTTTCAAAGGTAATATATAATCTTTATTTCCTTATATATTTTTTGCATCTTTATTTTATTCTCATATCGATGATTGTAATCACACTAAAGTTCAAGAATGGTTCGTGGTTTAGTATATAAAGACTTCTATCAAAAGAAAAATCTCATTTCTTAGTAATGTAGGACTAGCTTTTGATTTTTGTACCTCCTTGTATCTTCTAGATTTTTTGGTCCCACATTAGTAATGTTATAAATTAAGTTAGATGTAATTGTATATAAATAAGTGTATATCCTTAATAACTAGTACATAATTTAGGTTAAAGGCTACATGATGCTTGGTTTTAATTTTTGTAATTTAAAATTTAATTTATTTTTAGTTTCAAGAATTGAACCCATGAGTCGACAGGTCCAAGAACTAGCTATAAGTTGGCCAATCAAGGTCAATCCTAATTCTATATATGTTAGACATAGGACTTAGCTAGCCAATGTTGATGCTAGGTCTAATTGGACTTTTGCTTCGGTCTAGTCACAATACTTGTTTTCATAAGAGATTTGGATGCTTTATTATTATTTAAAGCCATAGTTAGGGTTATATAACAAACCAAACCAAATTGAGAACCAAATCAGACCAAACCATGAAATAGTTTTATCTAGATTGTCTTTTTTTTCCATATTTTATTTATATTTGTTTTAAATCTAACATTTTGAAAACAATCTTATTTGTATCTTATTGTTTCTGTTTAATAATTATAATGAAGATAGTAATTAGAATAAGAGAATCAAAAATTGAAGATTCACTTACTTCTAGGAGAAAAGGTTTAATAATATATATCTTTTGCATTAGAAAAAGGATAGTCTAATTGGTATTCAAGTAAAAAGAATAAATTAAATGATTGATAAATTCAATTCTATAAAAATTTATTAAGTATTTAATTTTTAGAATATGAGTATATATATAATTATATTTCCATCTTTTTAGTATTTTAATTGTTATTCTTATAATCGTAAGATTCATGTACATAGATCACAAGAAGATAACAAAAAGATGGGAAAATTATGAACCAAATGAACTTACAAATAAGTGCATATCCTCAATAAGTACTTCATATAAATAAGTGTATATCCTTAATAAGTACTTCATAAAATGGGTTAGAAGCTACATATTTTCTTAGTTTAAAATATATGTAGTCTTAAATTCAACTTTTTCTTCACTTTCTTTTCTCAATTCTCAAGCAAACTCGCCCTTTTGTAATCACCTAAGATGTAACATCACTGTGATATAGTGTTATATGGCTTAAATTCTTGTGTATTGTTTCTCAATTTGAAAACCAATATCTATTTGAAGACTCTAGTTACTATTAGTATTATCAACAAGGACAAGATGGTTATAAAGGTGAATTAAGCCAAATTCAACAAATCACATTTGAAGTGCTTTAGTTTAGAATTCCAACTTAGTAAAAGCAATTCGATTCTTAAGGATTTGAACTAAAGTGTTTCAAATATGAATAGGTGCAGTTTGATTCCTAGATTGAGTTAAACTAAACTATAATCACCCTTAAGGTTGGCACGGCTTATTTAAAATTTTATTCATTTTTAATTGAGTTAATCACCAATTACATGTACTAATCTACAATATGAGGCTTTGTGATACCCCGTATTCTATACACTATATATTTGTACCGTAGGATGTAAGGTGTGAATGATTTTATTTGGTTAACACCTTCTAATATATTTTTGTTTTCTTACATTAGATTTATTATAACTTTTTAATTGATAAATAAGTTTAATCTGAAGAGAAACTATATAAATTGGGTATGAATTTATGTTTTCATACATAATCAATAAACGAATTATGTCACTAGTTAAAGTTTTAAAGATGGAAATCCACTTAGATATGGATATAACACATGATAGGTTTAACAAAAATTATGAAGCCTAACTAGTGTACTTCCAGCAAACTTATTGTTAGAGTATCCTTAATGTTATTACAATTCATTTTATTGATATTACATCTACCTTTCAATGACCTCTATCCTTTTAGAGACAAGGCAGTTAATAAAGCCCTTAATTTGTATATTTCTTTATATTAATATGGACCTTAAGCCAAAGACATTATTAGAAAAACGTAAAAACTTTGTTGGGCAAAGTAAAAAAGAACATTGTTTCCTTCATCTTGAAAAATGGGAGAAGGTAGTCCTGCTAAAATTGTTCTTAGAAGAATAATTGGCTTGAAAAAATATAAAAACTTTGGTTTTATAATTGAAAAAATAACTTTTATCTTGAAATAAAAAATAAAAAAAAGTACATAGATTTCTAGAAACATCATAGAAAAAGGGTCAATAATAAGGTACCAGCCATATAAAGAAAATTCCTAGATCAAAAAAGTCATGGAAGTTCCAAGAAAGCAAACAGATACCTTAAGCTTGACTTGCTTTTTGGCTCGGAGAAGGACCACGTATTGAGTGCTAAATAAGTTGGAATATAATTAGCACGAAATTATCTTAACATCTTCCAAACTTCTCAACAGCCTACGGAAAAATCACAATTTTACCATCCCTGTCTTCTTTCAGACTAAATAATGTGTTTTTCCTTTGGATAGTTATGATAATGCTAGACTCCTTATTGCTCTTATAACTTACCAACAGTCGACTATGAATCATTATGTACTCTTGTGTATTTTAATTGTAGTTCATTATAGATGACAGTAATCAATCTATTTAACCAGTGCTTAAAATGCGGTATCTTGGTTTGCATTTGTGCCCCAAAATAGAATAACTAATTATAGTGTTGCAACTTGCAAATTTTTTCGTATATGCAATGAAATATCAGTCATTAATTCAAACAGTGCAAATATTAGTTATTTCTTTCTCCTAATGGGAAAAAAACTGAGGGGAATAATAGAGATAAGTTAATTCTGCTAATTTCCATGACAATGAGCAATCTACAGATAGTACAACATTTAGGACTGATAAATAAGAGGACATGTACATAATTTGGTTTAAGGATGATTCTAGCATTCCCCCAAGGGCATACAGTAATTGTTTAGAATGAAAAATAATTTTAGAGGAGATATTATTTATACTTTTAAGATAAAGATTCCTGCAATCTCTCAATGGCACGTGGTAGCCTTAGCCTTCTCTTCTAGCAAGTCCAGCCATTTATTTTTACCCTAAAAAAGTGTCACAGAAACTTTAGTACAAATCCTAAACTCTATGCTTACTTTAATAAATTCAAGGTCAAATATTTGAAATTAGGCGTACAGAGCAAACAAATTACATTTAGGTCATTGATCAATCCTTGGACCAAGTTTTTTTAAAGACAATTCAATTTGAGAATTAGATTGATTTCGACATTTTGGCTATCTTGTCTAGAAGCTACTCCAATCCTTGCAACGCCATCGGAGGTAGAGTAAGACCGACCATGCTCGCTTCACCTTGGTGCATCCTAGGAGCTGGAGCAGGGCTGCTGGGGGGGCTAAATTATGAACCAGTTATTAAGGATATGCCCTTATTTATATAGAATTACATTCAACTTAATTTATAACATTATTAACGTGGGACCAAAAAATCTAAAAGCTATAAGAAAGTACAAAATCAAAAGCTACTCCTACTTTACTAAGAAATGAGATATTCTTTTGATAAAAGTTTTTATATACTAAACTGCAAACCATTATTAAATCTTATATGATTATAATTATCCATATAAGAATAAAATGAAAATATAAAAAATATATAAGGAAATAAAGATTACGTGTTACCTTTAATAGAACAGTGAAAAAAAGTAAATTATATATCGAAGGTTACTTTTGAAGATAAAGTCAAACTATTAAAGAATGAAGCCTATAACTTTGGCTAGGGACCAGAAAGAAAAATTAAAATAAAATGGAATGGAAAGCAGAAAGTTAAAAACCCTACGTAAAAGACAAAAATGAGAATATATTATTAAGCGGAAGTGAAGGTTGTAGGATAGGTTGTGCAGTGTAGGAAGATCTTAGTGGGAAAAGCTCAAAATATTATTTATTTTAGCATTAAACCAGTTTTTTAGTCGAATGTAGAATTTATTTATGAGATTTATTTAATAAATAAGTTTATTAAATAGATTTGTAGATTTACCGAAACTTATGTATAAATTTTATCATATTAAAATTGGTCTAATAGATCTAAATACGATAAAATGTGTGGCTTTTTACGGAACAGAGAGCAGTATTCGTAATTGGAAACTCTTCAGTCGTGGTAGCCTGATGTTCAACATCAGCGTGTTACCGATTTTTGTGCATGGATCCTTTAGTGGTTAAACCCAAACGAAAATGGCTGAAGAATAAGGAAATAGATGATGATAGTCAGCAAACACGGGAGTAGATCTAATGAAAGTAATAGTTATCTGCAGTCATTTCAAGTTTTGCAATAAAATATCCCACTGCATATTCTAGAGTTTTTTGTTGGGTTAAAACAAGACAAAGAGGAAAGGAAGGAGTTACACGATAAATTACTATATCCGTAATTTTTATGAATGGTGGGGTGTTTAATTGCTCCAAACATTCGTAAAAACCTCGGCGAGATTTCCTACGAATATCATCTCGTACAAACAGAAAAACCATCAAATGCTGCACTTTCCGCAGAGTTTCGGTTGACAGCAACTTCTCTGGGCTTGGACTTCACTACCGAAGGGTGTTGCGTTTTCGTCCGTTTTGCTTTCCACGATCAAATGATCAAAAGTGGATCTGTAATTTCATGTTGGTAGGAGTGGGCCTAAGGGGGCCCAAAGAGGCCATGCCCCCAGCCCAAAAACAAAATGTTTAAGGTTATTTTCTTTTTAATTTCCGGCATGCGTATTTAAATATACGAATACGAAAAATTGGAGTATTAATGCTGGAACTGGAAGTACCGATATCATTAATTCCATTCTCCTTTTCTCGATACACTAGCATCAATAAATTTCATTCCCAATAAAGCGTTGTCTATAAATAATGGACGGATTATTTCTCATTTGTAATTAATATATTTTTTTGTTTGGCCAAACATTTGTAATTAATATTAGTATGGGTTATTGGACTATTCTTTCTTTCTCCATATGGTGTGGTTGGACTTTAAAATCTTTCCAATTTTCTATACCGGATTAATTACAATTATGATTAATCATATAGGTGCATTCTGTTACATTTGTAATAGTTCCGAAGAAAACGATGAAAATAAATTTTCTTTTCACTTAAAAAATTTTTCATATTTAAATTGATTTTAACAGTAAAACTTAGCATTTTTGAAATTTATGTACACAATTTGTTGAAAGAAAATATTTCTTTTTTATTTGCTATTTATTTATTTTTCCTCTCCTTTTAATTGAAAGAGATCAATTTTAAATATCATTTACTATTGATATGTACAAAAGAATATCCTAGGGCTAGAAACCATAATCTAATATCACAAGTTTTTTTCATTTTAGAATACAAACTTTCACCACTCTTATGTCACATGCTTGTGTCACGAGCGAATTTTCTGTCGACGCTCCCATATGGCACTTAGTGCTCCTAACCACTTTTAAAAAAGCTAAGTTCAGCTTGAAAACCACATACACAAAGTTTAAAGAGAGGAAGTAGAAAGAAAGACTGATTATCAACTAAAGTTCACTCAATATATGGATACTTACAAGTGAGGAGAGACTGCCTATATATATAAATGGCCCATATAATGGATAGTCGAGATTTATTCAATCTAATGGTTATAATTGGATGTTATCTACTTACCTTATCTACTATTATATATTAAATCTAGACATCTTTGGAATCTTTTTAAACTCTTCTAACTTTTAGAATCTTCTCCAAGTGTAAGCTTGAGCCTTTCTCTTCTGATGGGCCATGGGAACCTTTTATATATATTTCCTTTGTCTTATCTATCATACTTTAGATCATGTTGGGCATATCTTAGGAGTTTTGGAAAATTAGCCTGTGACATTCTCCTCAACTCAATCCAGCGATGTCATCATCACGGCTTCCTTGTTGAATTATGATCTTCTCAATACCTTGACCTTGGTTCTCTATAAGTGCTCATATAATGGGAATGCTTGACAACCTCCATTCTTGAAGCCCAATGTAGCTCTTCGCCCTTTTCAGTCTTAACCTTAGTTGCCGAAGCTTTGTCTTGCTTTTTCTCATTTGCTAGGTTTAAACTTTGTGGGATTTGATCAATTGTTCTTTCCTCCTTCTCCCCTACTAAAGTCGAACTATCTCCTTTCATCAGTGTTGCCTCTTCCCTTCTGATTTGCATCGATGTAATAAGCTTTGTCACTCATCCCATCTTCCTACTTATTAGGACTATACGTTGAGAACCCTGATTAAGACAACAAATGCAATTGGACTAAGGAACAATGATGGCGTCATTCTTTTCCAAGAAGTCCATGTCAATAACAAACTCAAAATCATCCACGAAGATGACTTCAATATTCTCCCATGCTCACCTATCTCCAATGTTGAATTCTACATTCTTAACAACCCCATAAGTTAGGATTTCCTTGGAGTTAACAGTCTGGAGTCGAGCTTCACTCCGTTCAATCTTTAGCCCAAGCCTAAAGGTAGCATCCTTTGAAATAAATAAATGTAAGCCCTCCATATCTACCATAGCATTTATTTTCCTCCTTACCACTTTGGCTTCCACATATATTAAATCCTTTTTCTCCTTTGTATCTTGTGACTTCATGGTATAGAGAAGACAAATGGTACCAAGCTTACCCTTATCATCTTCATTAGTTTCATTCATTACAAGAAGAGCATCCAATGGTTCCCTTTTTGGACAATTTCGAGCATAATGTAGTCCATCACAAAAATAGCACTTTAGTTGTTGTGTCCTTTTCTTACCTACCATTCTCCTCCTTCCCCTTAGAGGACTTGAAGATCTTCTACCTTCTATATCTTCCTCTTCTTCTCCTTCATTGGTAATGGAATGCCAATCTTCCTCCTTATGAAGTTCTACTAGGCCTTCTGTTATAACAATGGCTTTTGAGATGTTCTCTACCCCACGACATTCCTACTCTAACTTAGCCCAAGGTTTTAAGCCATCCAAGAACATAACAAGAGCGTCATCCAGGTTGAGGTCTAGCATCAGCTCTAAGAATTCTTGAATATATTACTTCACACTAGCTTTTTGTTGTAGGTGCTTAAGTTTGACCTTAGCTTCTCTCCTTGCATTTTGGGGAGAGAATTGTTCTTGAAACTCTGTTACAAAGTGTGGCCTCGAAGTAATCTCATGGACCCTCCTTTTCCACCAAATCAATGTTGTTTTCTTTAAGTATAAGGCTGTCGTTCTTACTTTACTTCCATCGTCGACAAGCCCTAATGCCCCAAAGTACTGTTTAACTCCCTACAGAAAATTATCTACTTCCTTTATAGATTGTGTTCCCTTAAAGCATTTAGGCTTCGATACTTCTACTCTTGTGATTGGTTGGATAGTTGCTCCATCAGCAATAGCAGCTTGGTAAGCTACCAGCTGATTCTTAGGATCTTCAATCTCTTAACGTATAGCAAAAATGGTAGCATTAGTCTTTCCTTCATATGCTTTTTCCTTAGCTTTAAGTGCACCAACCTATACCTCAAGGATACCTTCCTTTTCTTTAAGCTCTCCATCACGCTTCCTTAGTTCCTCCAAGGCTTAGTTCAAAACTTCCTATAGCTCACCTCGAAGTTCTTCCCCTAACCCATCTATGGTAGCTCCATAGTCATCCAGTTGCTCCTTAACTTCAGCGGCACTTAGCTCAACCTTAACCACCCGAGTGGCAAGGGAATTCAACAAATCCTTAGACTTAGCCCCTACCTAGTCATTCTGCTTTCTCTTTGATCATCCACCTCATTGACCATAAAGTTGTTGTTCTCATTTCTAGACAAAGACATTCTCTCCTTCAAAGCTAGCTTTGATACCACTTGTTATGGGCGAATTTCCTCTCGATGCTCCCATACGGCATTTAACGCTCCTGACCACCCTAAAGAAGGCTAAGTTAAGTCTGAAAACCATACACGTAAAGTTTAGAGAGAAAAAGTAGAGAGAGAGACTCTAATTATTAACTAAAGTTCACTCAATGTTTGGATACTTACAAGTGAGGGGAGTCCCCTTATATATACAAATGGCTCATACAATGGATGGCCGAGATTTGTTCAATTTAATGATTATAATTGAATCTTATTTACTTACCTTACTTATCTTACCTATCCTACTTACTGTTGTATATTGAATTTGGACATCTCTGGAATCTTTTTTAAACTCCTCTAACTTTTACAATCTTCTCGAAGTTTAGGCCTAAGCCTTTTTCTTTTGATGAGCCATGGAAACCTCTTATATATATGTCCTTTGTCTTGTCTCCTATATTCTAGATCATGTTGGGCGTATCTTAAGGGCTTTAAAAATTTAATCCATAACACTTGTACATGTTACCAATTACCATCATTATGTTGACTTAAAAAAATTTATTTCATGTATTGTATTATGCTATCTTTTGCTTGTGGCTTTTCATTTTATTACATAACTTGTTTTTAGGATATAATTATCATTAGATTTCGTTCTTTATTGTATATTTTAAATTTAAGTTTTTCATAACCTTGTTATTGTATTCATTCACATACCATTATTTATGAATAGTATATTAATGGTATATTATAATAAGGAATTTATAAAGGTAAGTTATAAATACATGAATTGTGTTTCAATATATTAAAAAAAAAAAAAAAAAAAAAAACAGACCTGTGTTAATTTTTTTTATGATTAACTTACTCGAGTTACTTTCCGTTTTGTTCCGTCTCATTCGCGGTTATTACGATCGCCTGCCTTCACGTTTCGAGTTAAAAGGGCTCAAAATTACTTCCTCTCTTTCAAAGCATCATTTTCGTTCTCAAATGTGACATTCACCTCATCGGAATCCAACGCTACGATGGTGCCGTTTAATTCATACTCTACAATCCAAACCGCTCCTAACACATTTGACTGAAACCCTAATCCCAAATGCATGCTTCCCACTTCCAAAAGGAAACCTTTACACCAAATCGGTAGTCGAAAGCCTAACTTTAAATCAGCAATTGAAGTTCATTTCAAGATCAATTAATGGAGACGACCAAATCTGCAACAAGCTGGTAACTCTCTCTCTCTCTCTCTCTCTCTCTAAATAACACCAATGTCATTTAGCTAAAGTTACTTCAAATTTTCTTGTCATCTTTCTAATGAATAATACTTAAAACGGTAACTTTTATGCTTGTCATTGCAACTATTCACCTTGTTAAAATTTTAATTGCTTTGGTTTCACTAGATCTCAGCTTCCTTGCGGATACACTTTTTGGCTGTTCTGTGGTTTGGAAATTTCAGCTGAAAATCGCAGGTATCCAAAACTTGATTGTATATTTGTTAGTAATTTAACTTCGACCCTGCAATTTCTACTTCTTCTTTTTTTTTTTTTTTTTAATGTTAGGTTTTTAATTTTGTGCTAAATGAAGTAGTATTCATTTCAAAGATTTTCTCTTTGTGCATTTAAGAAGTTGAAATCTTCTCTGGAGCTATGGCATTTAACTGTAGGTTATATGCTCTAATCGGTGTTGTTTTGAGTAGTTGCATTTTCAGTTGGACGAAAAATTAAGGAAATGTTTAGTAGTATCAGTCAAGCTACTACTTTGAAATGTTTTTTCAGTATTGCACATCCAATCTAATAATTTATCATCCATAGATCCAAATATATCCATAAATTGCATTAATTGATGACAAGGTGGTCCTTTGTCCTCAATAACATTGTAGTAGTTTAACATACTTATAACGTAGACATGGATATATTAATGTGCAAATAAAATTCTAAATTTATTAACTCACTTGTTATTAACTCTCGAAAATATGTGATAAACTAGGCGTACCTTATCTGATTAATCGAATGCGAGGAAACTTACAGCAATGAGAGCAAGAACAAAGCAAAGTTGGGAATGAAATGTAAAGCCAATTCTGTAATTCTGAAAAAGTTAGAGCTATTTGAGTAGTTAATCAAGTTGAGTTTGAGCTTCAAAATACTTGACTCGATTGATTTACAAACCTAATTAAGTTTTAATTGGATATAAATAGTTAGAGTGGAGTTTGGATATTAATATTATTATAATTAGAAGAAAAATATTTCTTATAATAAATGAAGTTTAAAAATAATTAATCAAATCGAACTTGAACTTATTGAGTGTTATTTTTGAATCGGGCTTGAACTCAAATTTCTAAGTTTGATTAAACTTAGAGTTGAAATCATGCTCAAACTTGAATTCAATATAGTGTCTTGACTTGATTCATTTATAATTCTGATTATGATGAGATCACTTAACCATTAGAAGTGCAGTTTGTGTATTGTGTTTTTATAGCCATATTATATCATGTCTTTAGTGGAAATAAGTCCTTTGGAAAAATGTACGAGAGCAGTTGGTCCTGCTTAATTACATACAAACCTTTTTCCATGATAAAAGTAAAACACAATAGGTCTCACTTTTTCATGAATAGAGATCCAAACGATTCCAATCCAATGCTGTAAATGTAGGACAAATGAACATTTTGCAAATGGTACAACATTTAGGACTATTAGAGATTATGACATGTATACGGTTTGGTTTTAGGGTGAAACTAATCTTAAAAGAGATCTTGCTTATAATTTAAGCCAAACATTTTAGCATATTATCATAGACATGCTAATTGGAGGAGAGTCATAAATTTGTTTTTATATATGATTGGGTTTTTTAAAACTTTTTTCTAAAAGGAAGGAAAATTAAAAAGAAAAAAAGAACCTTTATACATCGCACCATCTACCTTCTAAAGCGCCACGTAAGACCGATATATGAACATATAAATAGAAATATATATATAAACACCATAATAAAAAATATAAGCACTATAACAGAAAAAATAGTAAATACAATCCAACATAATTTATATATAAATCCTTCGATCCAAAAGAATTTATTTATAATATACACATATATAAACAGCATCAAAAGGTTTATTAGACCTTCTATTCCTAAAGATATAGATACAAACAATATAATAGAAAATATAAGCATTATATTAGAAAAAATAGTACATATTTTCCAAAATAATTTATATATAAATCCTTTGGCCCAAAAGAAGTTATATATAATATACACATATATAAAGAGCTGCAAAAGGAATTTTATAAAAGCCCTCCATTTTTCTTTTTTCCAAAAGGAAAAAAACCCACCATTTTCTTTTTCTTCCTAAAAATATAGATATAAACACCATAATAAAAAATATAAGCACTATAATAGAAAAACTAGTACATATTTTCCAAAATAATTTATATATAAATCCTTTGGCCCAAAAGAAGTTGTATCTAATATACACATATATAAAGAATTCTAAAGGGAATTTTAGAAAAGAGGGCATCCATTAATTGATAAATTGGTCATGAGTTTTCAGATTTTCATTAGAGACCGACAATTCCAAATCAACAAACTCTCTAGGGATTCCAATCTTCCTTGAATCTCAACTAAATTGTGGCAATTCCTTAAAGCAAATTCCTTCAGCTTATTTTAATGTGACATGTGTGGTAATCTCTTGAGAATTTCACAATTTGATATCTCCGAACTTCTTAAATTTTTTGGCATCTCATAGATTTCAGAAACAATGCAATCATTTAATCTTAGCACTTGTAATGACTTCATAATAGGAAGGACCTCAAGGTTGGCTATGGATGCACTAAGAACCTCCACTTTTGCCATATTATACCATCGGGGAATTCCAATTATATTGGTTCCATCGATGAGAAGATCTGTCAAAGATTCTATGTAACTTAATTATTCTGTTGGTAGCTTGACAAGTTTTGGACAAAATCTCAAATTTAAGTAGATCAAGTACTTTTAGCATGCTTATAGACTTATCAATCTCAACCAAACCATAACACTTTTCGAGAATCAATCTTTCCAATCGTAGGTGAGAAGAAAATTTCGGAGTTTTCTCCACATTTTTACATCCTGACAGATTTAAAACCTTCAAATTCTTTGCTACCTAATTACACAAATATTTACAAAGATAAATCACAAATGTCAAATGTAAGTAATAGATATTTAAAATGACAAAACACATACTTTGATATAGCACCAACCAGCCCAATCAACAGTGACTGCACTCCAGGAAAGATCTAGAACCACCAGGTTTCGAAGGGAGAATTTTCTTATCTCGGTATATGTACAAGAAAAGTTGTGCCACGCAAGCCATCTCAGTTCCGGGAGAATGTATGGCTTTTTCGACAAACAATTTGTTAGAGAAATACCTAAGGGCGGCTTATGGTAACGATAAGCATCATTCAGCGAAAGGAATCTCACATCAGGCAGCTCACGAAATCTTTTAGTGCAAAAATGGGATTTTGATTGCTCATTGAACTCAAGACAAATGCCTTGAACTTTCTCAGTTCCCCGTAGTCAAATGTAACATGGTATTAAGTTATAGCATGAATATCAATACATTGTAGCATGAAGGGGCACTCACAACATAAATATGATTGCCAACGATTGAAAGCCGAAACCTATGGAAATAGAAAGAAATCAATAGAAATATTGCGTTGGCTATTAAAAGTGAAAATATAAAACAATAGAAACTAAAAGAAGTTGGTAGAAACATTTCCACCTTTAAAGTTCAAAAGTTTCTCTTTAAAAGTAGAGAGAAAGGGGCTAAAATGGTTAGAAACTAAACAAAATTATAATAATACACCTATAAGCAAAATTAAATGAGTAAACTTATAGATACTTTTATCAATCAATAACATATTTCCTTCTATTTCCATTATGTGAATCCAAACAAGAAATAAGTACTACATTTCCTCCCATTTCCATTCTTTTCATTTCTTCTAATTTCCTTTCCATCAATTTCTACTCATTTCCACACTACCCACAATAAACAAACACAGAGAATAAGGTTGGAAAAGTTCAAATTATAATAGCAAAGGAAAAGAGACAAAGTTTTGTAATATAAGGAAATTACTGTCTTTGTAACAAATACTTGGGTAGCCTCTTCTCGATTCCATAATCTACTTCGCTTTTCTGGATCCATCATATTCTCTTGATGAGCAATATATCTACCATAATCCCTCAACTGGTTATGCATCCATAACAAATTGTTTGTCTGTACTTTTATAAGAGACGTGTTTAAGAACCTCAATTGCCTCTTTTGGGAAAAGTTTGGAATCATTCCGATAGTGCATGGCAATTTTTTGGGCAACTCCAATGAAAAAACATGCTATATCAAGAAATATGTGCCTTTGCCATTCATCTAATGCCTCAAAGCTAATTCTCAACTTCTCGATTATTTCTTCTCAAGGAACTTTTCCTAATTTTTCCAAAGTATTATTCCAATATTCCATGCTCTTGCCACATAACGAAGACCCAATAACCTCAAAAGCCAATTATCTCTATTATTTTCCTGGAAAGTTCAACATGTGTCACTGGAGGTTTGTCATCTTGAAATGCATTTTCACTAAAAAGTCGAAGCGCTTGGGGTGGATCCATACTATTAAGTTCATAAGTCCAATCAACTTGAATGAAATCTAGTACACTTGTATTTCTAGTGGTTATGATGATCCTAGTTCCCGAAGCAAACCGATTACGTTTTCCTATGAGCCCTTGCAGCTGGGAATTTTTATCAACTTCATCAAGGAAAATGGGAACCTCTTTACTTGATAACTTTGTACTAATAGTTGTGATTCCTTCATCGACATTAGTGACAGTTGGAAATTCCGTCTTCAAAAGATCGGAAACTAACCGATTTTGTGTAAACTCCATGCCTTTATATTGTGAAGTTTCTCGAATATCAGCAAGAAAAGTAGAACTTTCAAACTGGGCCCAGAGACGGTTGTAAATCACTTCGGCAAAAGTCGTTTTTCCAATACCACCCATGCCATAAATACCAAAGATCCCCACACCATAATTTTTAGCACACATCTTATTTATAATTTCTTCAAGATGATCTACCTTAACTAAGCAATTGGTCACTATCGGATATCTCTTTAAGTCTCGTAGGACTACTTTGGTGACTTCTTTTACCGACCTCCCTTCTTGTCTGAAATGTTTAAGACAAGGAAAGAATAAGAATATAAATTATTTAAAAAAAAAAAACCGTGGGGAGAATAGAAGGAATAGAGCATGATGATATTATGTGTTTAGAACTACCTGTATTTTTTATTTATATTAAAATGAGAAGTTACCTATTATTGTAACTTTGAACATCCCAACCTTTTAATTTTCCAATCTCTTTCAAAGCTTCTTTCCAACATTTAATAGTCTCGCCATTATAGAATTTCTCATGTAATACAAACCCCTCTGCAAAATCTCCGGTCTGGTTTCGAACTTCAGATGGTGTGACATCATAAAATATAGGCATCACTTTTAACCCTCTTAACCTCTTGCACTTCACTATATGGGCTAATTCCTTGAGACACCATTTGCTTGTGGCATATCCTTTTGAGAAGATCGGCATAGCTATTGTGAAATGGTTGATCCCTTGTGTAAGCTTTGGTCTAATGTCTTCTCCAACTCGAAGCTCTTCATCATCGAGAAATATCCTAACCCCAGCATCAACAAGCCTAGTATAGAGATGGTTTGTAAAACCGTCTTGAGTATCTGATCCTCTAAAACTTAAGAACACTTCGTACTCTTACCCTAAAGAAATGGTATTTGATGTTAAAGCATACATTGAATTCATCTTCAAACATGGAGCAACAAATGGTAATACATTGAGCTTGGTTTACTCTATGAAAAGGTCAAGTATGGAGAAAATTTACTCTGACAATATTTAAACGTAAGAGGGAACACTCTTCCGCAAGCACTCAGGTGAAGCTGGTCTTGGTCTTTGCTATTAACAATCTTATTTTGATCGAACTTGCCAATAATTAAAAACAAATCATCTTCATGTTAAAATCGCTGTTGAATTTGTCGATTGTTTCAAGAATAATTAGCATATCATACCAAATATTGATCCCTTCTTAACCTGCTTTTCGTCATGTTGCATTTTGGTTGATTGTTGGGTTGATTATGACGTGTGGCATTAAAAATTGTAGAAAAGGAATTACGCGGAAGGGAACGAATGGAAGGGAAGTAAAATGTGAACAAGTAAGCCAGAAATGGGAGAAATGGGAGGAATTTGGTGGTAACCACGGGGAAAAGAGACAAAGAAAAATAATTAATTAATTTAAAATTCTTCCTTTCTACATTTTATTTAAAAAAGAAAGATTTGATAGTACTAATGAATTAATGAATGACATGTAAGTATTTATAAAAAAAAATAACTAGTTAATACAGTAAAAATAAATTTTTTATCTTTTTAAAACCAATTACACATTTGTGAACAAGACAAATAAATAGAAGTATACAAATTTTTTTCCCCTAAACATTAACTAGTGGTGATAAAACACCATTTAATATTTGCCTTTATTTCATCACCAGCTTAATTGATCACTTTAATACTTATTACAAATTTTTCTATTAACAAATTTATTTATATATTTTTAGCACATTTTGTTTCCATTTCTTCATATATGGTAATTATAATAGATCTTTGCACCGATTCAACCTGATTCGGAATCTACTCTAAACCGTCGGTTTATGAGTCAATAAGCAAGTGAATTAGGTCCGACCCTTAAGGGAACAAGCCCAGGTTGGTTCACTTAAATCAGCGATTCAAGAACTAATTTAATGGCCCTTGAGCCGTTAATTTATCAAGGTGATTTGAATTGATTATTTGTAAAGAGTGATGCTTTTAAAAACTATTATTTATTGAGACAAGCAGAAGAGAGTTTTTACAAATAGAAGTCAAGAGCTAAAGTACATAAATCTTGGAAAAAGAATACTTCTTTCTTCCATAAGTCAATGGCATAAAGCTTTAATCGTAATGCAATTCGTTCTTTACCCAGAGGCAAGCAGTTGTTCAATGAGCAATTTGGTCCACAAGAGATGAGTATATTGTAGATTTTGTCACTGAGAAACTTAGCGGAGTGCAGGTGACTTTGTTAGATGAGCAGTTCTTTGATGAGGAGATAAAGGATGCTTTCTTATCTCAACCAAATGGTAAGTCTCCTACTGCATAGTGCCTACTTTAGTTGGAAGAGAGAAGTTTGCCTAGGGTAGAAATATGGGATTGTATGTCTCCTTTGCATCGATGAAATTATTTACTTGACCCCCCAAAAAAAAAAATCCATAAGCAGATAAAAGCACTGGTTTACAGCATTGGACATGGCTTCCAGATCTTGAGTCTCAACAAATACATGTTTTCTTGAAGCATTGAACCATTCTTTATCCTGCATTTCTCTTAACATATACATCGACAATTTGATAGGTGGTTGAATTGTTGGAGACATGGCTCCATATCAAACATTTGCTGTTGGGGTTCTTGACAGTGTGCAGGGTTATCCTGAGGGTGCTGTCGGCTCTGGAAGATCATGCCTAATTGATAACAGTGAATTGACATTGCCTCTGGTACTCATCGCTTTATTGTCTCACCATGTCATGATGTGGATTGTAAATATCTTGTTGCAGTCTATGTGGTAGTAGCACAATGCATACGAGTCCAGAACCCAATGGCTCTCCTAGCATTTAATTATGTTGCATAATAGTTATGCATCAAGTTGTGACAATATTGTCCAAGTAATTCTATATAGCTGAGCTGATCACAGCTTTATGTTTCTTGTTGCTCCCCTTGGAGTTGCAAATGTGCAGTGACAATGCAACTTTAAAACCTTTTAGTTTCCTTTTTTAATAATGAAACCACTAGCTTCATGCTGATTTTTTTTGTGAGATATGTCTACGATTACCCAAAAGAGAAGATACAAGTAACGATAGATTGAAAAAAAATCACCCCAATTATGAAATCCCTTCTCTCCTACTTCACTACAAAAAGGATAATGGTAACCCCACCATTAACTACTTCATATATAGAAACAAGACACAAAACATATACAAGTAAAATATAAATCAGATCTTGAAAAGATATAGATAAGAACAGAACAATCCATAAAGACCCTTAAAATTGTCGTCTTTTCTTTTTCCTATTTTCCCCTTTTGTTTTAAGCTTATCGTCTTTGTAATATTCATCATATGCAATACTTATGCATGATTGCTTGTGTTAGGAATATTCTTCACTCCCTTCGGTTTCTTTGTTTTGGTTGATTACCTTCTTAGAGTTTAATCTCATTTGTTACCTGCATTCACCATATTTCTCTTGTTCCACCAAACTAGTGGGGATTTTACATGACTGAGAGCATAAGATCTGACCCTGTCAACTGTAAACTATTCCCATAGATGGAAATCCTCAAGTTGTAGCTTGTTTTATCTTATAAGCTCTTTCGAGTAACTGATAAAGTTTTATTTTTGCCATGCCCTAAAGCATGAGCAATGTAGCTTTTCCTCGGTAATACTTGATTTACTTAGATGTATCACCTAGAATTTACAGAACAAAAACAGAGCACTTGAACCCTGCAGCCATTTGATAGTTTTTAATAGGATTCCTTAAACATTGATTCTCTCATTGTTCTTTTCTACTTTACCTAATATTAATCACATTGATTTACTAAGATAATATCTGCACCTAGTGAATCATGGGAAATGGCAAGGCCGCTATCTATTATAATTTGAATGCAATCATTAAATCTTACATTGTGCATCCTTTCATGATTTTTTTTTTTTTTTAATTCAATAAAAGAGCATATCAATGATTCATCTATGCTGGGTGAGGTTTTAGCTAATGGCATAAAGCGGTTAAGCAGGTAATTCTTGTAATTCGTTATAGGCATTTTTTTTTTAATGGGAAATCTCAGGGAGCCTAGCATTGAGGCAAGGCAAACCAGGTTCTGGACTTGGATTTGGATATGATCTTCGCTTCAAGTCTCAGTTTGGACACTTTCGAGTCTTTTCAACAAAGAACAGTCTATTTTGGCATTAGCAGTCTTGCTTCATAATAACTACTCTCTATGTCAAAGCTGTAGAATGCATGTAATATGTGCTTATAGAAAATGGTTGCCGGAGGAGAAATTCCAGGAAAATAGAGAGACAAGCCGCATTGCATGTTTTCGCATTGCAATTCGAGAAATGCGAAAACTATTGTGCTGCTATAGGGCAGCCCTTAACTGCTTCTGAATTCATAGAAGTAACAACAATAGCAAAAATTAGTTAAAGAAATCGAGAGAAAAAGGTATCTTTAGAGTAAGTTGATATAATCATAGTTTTTGATGTGGATAGATACAATCGATACAGGTAATTCATTGTTTTTTAAGATGTGTAGAAGAATTTCTCTTTTCACACTTTCGGCAAATTCCTTTTGTTTGATTATGATATGCACATGGCTTCATTTGGTTAGACTCAAAAGATTGAAAAAGATAACGTTATCAAGCACATCTTTGTGCAAATATTAGTCATTAGTTCATCTTTGTGGTGAGAACCATTGACGGAAAAATCATCGAGGATCTAATCTGTTTCTGGTTTGGTTTTTGCTTAAGAATTTATATTTTGAAAATATATTGGCATCTCTTCTTTAGGCTATACAAATTAATACGATGTTTTTGAATCATGACTAGAGATATATAAATGAGTCGAACTATTCATGAGTTATTTGAGTTCATCTTGACATTTATCCAAATTTAAATTAATAATAGATGAGTTAAGCTAAAGCTTGAGCTTAAAGTACTCAAGCTGCCAATTAAGTTTAGTTTAAATTTCATAATACTTGACTTAATTGACACGTAAGCTTATTGGAGCTCGAGTTTGGGTATAATTATTAATCCAATTAGGATTGGGTTCGAGTTAAGTTTGAATATTAATACTATTATATTTATAATTTTTTTTAATAAATTAAGTTCAAACTTATTAGGTACAATCCAAGTTGAGCTTGAGCTCAAATTTTTAAAATTGATCGTAATGGACTCCTAGAGTACAAACTTTTTCCATGATAAAGTAAAACACACAATAGGTCTTACTCTTTGATGAATGGTACAACATTTGGAAGCATTAGACAAGAAGACACCAAAAGCAGTTTGATTTTAAGATGAAAATAATCCAAGAAGAGATCGTGCTTATAATTTAAGCCAAAGATTTTAGCATTCTATCATAAGAATGCATTAGCCATCTCTCCTAGCAAGTCCAGTTGTTCATTTTTGTTTTGCAAGAGTATTTCTTGTAGTATTATAGAAACTTTAGTACAGTGGTAAAGGTCTATGATTGGTCCAAAGTCAAGCTAGAAATAAATGAAATTAGACATAAAGAATATAGAAATTACATCTAAGTGAGTAACACTGTTAGGGTCATCTTAATGAAAGATGGCCACGATATGAGAAATTGCATTCAAGAGAGAGTCAATGTCATCAGAGGCAGATTAGAACCAACAATCTTCACTTGCTTTTGCATCGAAGATTTTGATACCAAAAGAAAGCAACCGATCCTCCGATGTTCCAACTTCATAGCAATTCTTTATCACCAATTCTGCAAACTCCAATAGCAATATAACGGTAAAAGCAAACGTGTCAAATGCAACTTCCAACAGATATCAAATGATATGTAACCTAAGAAGTGAATCAAGGAGCATACAAGAGCTAAGTGGGTTTCTCTAAGCTTACAAGTGTTCATCTTCCCAGATAAATAAGCTTTTCCCATTTTGGATGGATTTCTCTAGACAATGTTCAGTTAATTATTAGAATCTTCATGATCTACAAGAAATGCTAGGGAACGAACATCATACCACTCTCTAGTAAAGCATCAAATTCAAAACCGGAATAACCAACGCAAATGCTATCTACAATGATTTGAAATATAACCAACAAATACTCATTTTATGTCCATTAAATATTCCTCATACATGAGAGATAAGAGGACATCATGCTACAAATTGCAGGCATATATTGAGCTTATATAGAAAGAATGACTTTTGTTACTATATAATTACATTGAGCAATATAGACAATAAAACATTGAACATGATAAAATAATCATAAAATTTTAGGAAAAGAGAAAAATAATGATGTACAAGATAACAACATAGATTTCTCTTCCCAAATAGCTGAAGAATGATTTTTACCATTATAGAATTTAGATGTAGAGAGAAAAATGGTTTTGATACCTAAACATCAATCGAGTTAATATGAAAGTTCCCACTAGAAGCTTTTTGGATATCCAACAAATGCCTTTATAAACCTACAAAGAAATCAGATGAATTTTCTTGTAGACAAATAATTTATAAGTGATTGAATAACCGGTAAGCTAATTGAATGAAATGGAATAACATAAAGAATTATTGAGACTGTAAAGGTGTTTATACACAAAAAAAAAAAAAAAAAATGTTTGCAAAATCGTAAGCTTTCATATGCTTCTAAACTATTTCTAGCAATATAATTCAAACATGAAACTTTGCATACCTTCTCGCATCTATTACAAGATTGTATTATCTTTGGTAATATTTGTAACTTATACGTTATTCAATGGAAAAAAAAAAAAAAAACCATGAATGGCGATGGACAATCTTAGTACAGACAGTAACAATAGCGACGAGCTATGAAAACGATGAGAACACGTAGGGAGCTAATCAAAATCAGATTTAAGGTGACATTACTAATACGTGAAAGATTATTGAACATTACAATAATTTCAGTAAAAGCAGCAAATAACTGATCATGATTACTTAACATCCAATGCATCCTGAGAGTTAGACCAAGGACTGCTACTAAGACTTTACTAATTAACATGTCTTAATATTAGAGAAGATGATGCTAAAAATAGTATGATAAGTACCTTGTATTGAATTATATGTGAAGACCCAACTTCTCAAGCAAGTTTCTGTCACTAATTTTGCAACTCCAACAGCAATATAACAGCAAAATCAACCTAATCAAACACAAGTTGGCACAAACGCCAGATGATACGTAATACTGATTAGTGGTGCTTGAGTAAGTTAAGGAGCGCATACTAGCACTTATTGGGTGCTGGAGGCTAGAAAAAATCTGTTAAATCATGTAAAATAGATAAGAGAGCATTTAACAAGATATTAGAACCATATAAATTTTAAGAAATAAAAATATATATATACACATATGTGATGCATAAGATAACATTTGACAGTTCTCTCTTGGAGAAAAAGATCATTTTTGCAACATTGAACTTTGGAAATAATACGAAAAATAATTTTTACACCTAGACAGCAATAGAATGATCAAAGTAGATATTTACTAGTAAGAGTTTGATTCGTTTGAGGATAACATGGAAAAACTTATGTCATTCATTGTGTTTTCTTTTTCTTTGTTTTTTAAATAATAAAAAAGGATTAAGAAAGCAATTTCATGAGAAAAGTTTGCGCCAAGTAGGATATTCTTTGCTTTGTGAAGAGACTAAGAATATCCAAGCTATATTAATTTCTTTATGGATCTACTACCTAAAATACATGTAGTTACAAACAGTAAACTGTAATGAAACATCTTAGATATTCGAACCTCTTTTGGTGTCGAGGGTGAATAATCTCCCCTATTCCTTTGCTTACTCAATAAGAGGAGGCTAAATTGAACGTTACAAATAGCATGCATATGCTCATATTCATGGAGAAGAATATCTTGACAGGTAAATCTGCGTAGATTTTACCCTAAGTATCACGATTTCACAAAAGAGCCAACCTAATCTCAACACATCAAAAATTCGAGAATGTAACCCCTTGAGCCCTGCTATCCATCAAATCAATTACTCATAACTCAAATTGAGACCTAACAAATTAAAAAGCGAAAGATTAATAATCTTATAAAAACGGCAAATGTACTCTTACTATTTTTAGATTGAAGGAAATAATTGGGAGGAGAAGGAAAGTTAGAATTTCAAGACATTTTCCATTATTTGGTAAAAAAAAAAAAAAGGACAAGTAGAAAGAATGAATTTCGAAAGGGAATTGTTTCTATTGGGTTGATAAAAAATCATACTCTCTAAATTGAGGGAATTGTTTCAAAATTACTTGATTGTCTATATAAAAAACATATATTAAAGTTAAGAGGATTTTTTTAACATTTCAATAAAATAAAAAATTTTATTACTCATTTTCTCTACATTTTTTTTCTTTTTCCTTCCTTTCTCAAATAAGGAAATCTATATTTTTTCCCCTTCCTTACTTTCTCTCTAATGCTTTCCTATCATGTTCATTCATTACTAATTCTTTCCCTTTTCCCAAACATAGTATTAGGGTTACGATTGATTAGAAACTGACCATAATTACACTATCAGAAACCGTTCATCGTGCACCTTACGTACATGACAAACTGAACAGAAAGTAATATTAATAATTGAATCTCTTCAGCAGTGGCCTAATACTTATAGCATATGCTACCAATTTTTTATGCGTAGAAATAGTTAAGAGACTAACATACTCTTATCACAACTACCAGGGTAGATCGTTTAGAGGTTAAATCCTGTGAGAATGGTTAAAGAACCATAAAATACTTATAAAGTAAATGATTGTGGGCAGAAATTACTTAACTTACCCGGTCTTTAATCAGGAAATAGGCGTGATAGGAGCAAACAAGAGAGGATCCGAAAGCTGGAGTGATATCAAGAAGAAGATCTAACGAGACTAATGGGCACATTGTGTCTGCAGTTATTTCAAGTTTCAATCCACTTCCTTTTTCCCTTTCCCTTTCCTTTTCCTTCCACATGCTCGTTCCCAAAGGTGGTGTCTTGTAAGTAACCACATATCTTCAACATAGTGCTCATAAAGCTCCGGTCAGATTCTGGTGTCGGGAAATTGTTTTTGTGAGAATAGGACCTTCGTGAAATATATCTTCACGGCATAATTTTGGGGAGGAAGTAATTGATAATGTGCACAGACTTTTCACATTGAGAACATCCGGTATTTTCATTAGATTGCGACAACAATTAATATACAGAAACTTTAGGGATTCCAATCTTCCGTGAATCTCAACTAAATTGTCACAACGCCGTAACTCAAAATTCACCAGCTTCTTGCAATTTGACAATTGTAATGATCTCTTAAGTTTCTCACAAAATTTTATCCTTAATGTTCTCAGATTCTCTGGCAGTCCATCATATTCAGAAATAATGCAATCTTCAATAGATGAACTCTCTAGGGATTCCGACCTTCCTTGAATCTCAATTAGATTGGGACAATCCATTAAAATAAATTCCTCCAGCTTCTTGCATTTTGAGATTTGTTGTAATCTCTCGAGTTCATAACAACACGATATCTCCAATGTTCTTAAATTCTCTGGGAACCCATCGATTTCAGAAAACTCGCAATAGTCTAATCTTAGTGTTTGTAGCGATTCTAGACCATGGAGGCCCTCTAGCTCGATCGACGGTGTCTCTATAATTTCCAAATTAGATAGTTTTTTGAGATGTGAGAGATCAGATATCGTCTTCAATGAATAACAAGACGAAACTACCAAATTTGTTAAGCTTGACGGAAGCATTGGAATGATTTGCAGCAGGCAACAGCATGTGAGTTTCAATTCAGTAAGCAGAGAAAGGGTACACAAATCAGGATGGAATGTGGTGATTGTTGGAAAGCTCAATTCCAACTTCTCTACTTTGCCTAACCTCCCTATCCACCATGGGCCGGGACTTTGTAGAGCCCATTTTCTTAACCTCAAATCGCCTTCTGCCCTCAATTCCAACCCTACGCTGTAAAATCTTAGAGACCGCTCTCTTAACCACAAGGCGTATCCGAAACCCTGTCTTACCCGCACTTTCAACTGCTTCAAATTAATTAGGTTTGATAGATCCGGAATCATCTGCTCATCAACATTATAGAAATTTAGATTAACCAAAGATTCGGGTAACATCGGTAAACCATGCAGCTCACAATCCTCAGCGTCGATCTCTTCGAGATTTCCGGCCATTCTAATTGTAGAAGGCAATTCTCTTATAAGAGTGTGCTGCATTCTCAATATCTTCAATTTGTTTAGGTGACCGATTGAGTTGGGTAGCTCTTTAATAGGAGAGACCGATATATCTAGTTCAATCAATGACACTAAACGCCCAATTGATTCCGGAAGTTTCTTCAAGGATTTACAACCATACAGATCGAGCTCCAGTAGGTTTTTGAGCTCTCCTATTGAGTCTGGGATCAAAGTTATTCGAGTCTCTCTCATCTTAAGCTTCACGAGGGAAGTCAGATTATCGAATGAAATGCAATTCTCCAACCTTGTACAATAAGCAGCACTAAAATACTCCAACTTAACCATACCACACACACGGGGGATTTCAACTATATTGGTTTGATTGATGATAAGTTGAGTCAAAGATCCCATGCAACTCAGCTCTCTTGGTACCTTACGTAGTGAAATGCATCCAGAAAAATCTAAGTAGACCAAGTGCTTTAGCTTACCAATGGACCCATCAATCTCGACCAAATTAGTACAACATTGAAAGACCAGTCGTTCCAATAATGGGTGAGATGAAAAATCAGGAGTTTTGACCAATTTCTCACACCATGATAGATCTAGAACCTTCAAGTTCTTCGCCATCTATTTACGCACGAATATATACACAAATCAGTTTAAAGAAGACATATAGGAAATTAGAAATGAGAATAACAACAGATAATTTTTTTAGTATGGAAAACTCACATACCTTAATTTTGTCCCAACCGTCCCATTCGATTGTGAAATCACTGGATGAGAGATCTAAAATCGTTAGGTTCAAAAGGGAGAAGTTGCTTGTCTCGATACACTCGTGAGGAAAGTCAGGCCACGAAAGCCATCTGACTTCTGAGAAAATGGGTGGCTTTTCTTGGAGAAAGTTGGATGGATCTGCACTTGATGACATGTTAGATCGCAGCCAATACTGATGCCTCACCTGAAAAAGCCTCACATTAGAGAACTTAGCGAGTGCTGCTTCTGTAAAGTAAGGATATGATTCCTTATCAATCTTAACAAAAATGCCTTGAATTTTCTCTGTTGCCTGCGAATCGTTGTTGCAGTGATTAGTGGACATTAGGATAAAATGGATTCTTAAGAAGTTTCTCCACTCAAATAAATTATTTCATTGTAAATCACCCTAACAAGAAGTTAATCTTTTAATAAGTTTTGACAATCTCATGACATGCAGAAAGTAATAAAAAAATAAATTTTACATTTATATATCTATTTAATTACTTAGTGGATCTAAGATATTAGTTTAGTTTGTGAAGGCAAATATTTTATGGTTCATGATTTTACACATTTTATGCTGATACTTAACACATTTACCCAATTCTTAATGCAAGCATCATAGATTTGATATAACATTTACTGAAATCCATTTTAGGTACTATCTTTGGATTGAAATTAATACTTGATTCACTACCAATTAATTAAATCGTCTAGCATGAATTGAAAGTTAAGCAAATGGATGATGTGGCATAAAATCGAGAACTCAAGGGCGAGAGATTTGCTTAGCACTAACGAAAAGATGCAATACAAAAGCTTATGAAATATGAAAATTTTAGGTGAAAGACCGTGATGTACGTGGATATTCATTTCTAATATACTTAATGGTAAATATACAAACTTATTTAAGAGATTACCACAATTAACATTTTGGTAATACATATTTATAAATTGTTGTATATATAAGCTAAACATTATTATTTCATTATTTATAAGACATAAATATTACGATCTTATGAGACCACCGACGAATTTTCATGCAATTATGATAATATGGAACAAATTATAATATTTCAAAATATTGGAGTATAACATCATGAATACAAAGGGGTTTGTTTTTTTTTTTTTATTAAATTATGAAAAAGTTATAAACTATTTCTTAAAATTGCATCAATTTACATAAGTGGGCGTGTCTCTTAAATAAAAGTTTCCAAAATTATATGTATACTAGGTAAAAGCCTTCTACTTTCGATCATCAAATTAAATACATTTATTAGTAAAAATAATGAATTTACTTAAAAGCCTCACAATGACCATGTTAACAATATACATTTAAAGTATTATAAACAAGTGATAAATATTATAAAATAATAAATTAAAATTTATTTGCCTACGTGATGCTTTTTCCGTTAAATGCTAAGCCATGGGGAAATTGTTCTAACATTTCAAAACATGGGAGTAAAACATTAGCAATGTGAAAATTTATGTTATTTTGAATTGAATTGTTTGAAGATTGTAACCATTTAAAAGTTATGTCACTTCTATTAAAATGATAAGCCTTTCGAACAAAAATTTTTAAAATTATATATGTAAAGGGGAAAGGAAATTAGTGTAGTTTTTTAAATAATCCCAAAAATAAAGCATTTTTGAAAATAATCCAAAAATCCCATGCATGAAATCAGTTTTTGAACATGCAAACTTAAAATCAATTGAATTCAGCTTTTGAATATAAAATCGGCTTTTTAAAAATCGTTTTTAATTTAAATATAAAATTATTATCAAAAACATCTTGTGTTCTAGTGGGTGAGTTGCATGGCTATTATCCTAGAGTTTCAGGTTTGAATCTTGCTGCAAGAGGAGGTTCACCTTTTGCCATGCACTCGGGTAAATGGAGTAAAATAAAAAGGCGTTATTTGGACGTTGAACCCACGATCTTGTAATTTAAATTGGCAATACCAATCATTACACCTACTTATGTTGCACATTATTTATGTTTTTATTATTATATTTAAATTTTTTAAAAATGGGTTCTTTAAGAGCCGATTTTAAAATTATTGTTTAAATTCAGCTTTTGAAAAACTAATTTCGATTCATTTTAAATTCACATTTTCCAAAACCAATTTCAATGGCATTTTTGAGATTATTTTTTAGATAAACCATATTTTTGAGATTATTTTTAAAAAATACAATATTAATTTCCTTTCCCCTGTATGTAAAAGATATAGTACAAAGACTGTTATTTATTTATGTATATGACAATTTGATGTGACATTTTTTCTTTTAAATAGTGCATCGTTTGGAAAGAATTATCATTGTCAAATTATACTAGTGAAACATCGTGAATACAAGGATTGTGTCATTTTGCATTCCTTATGCAAAAGTTGCAACTATTCTAAAAATTACATTTGCATAAAGTACATGTATCTTGAATAAAAATTCTAAATATTGTATAATAAAAATATACTTATTAGTAAAAATTACAAAATTAATCGAGAGATTGTAATAATTAACATGTTAACAATATATATATATAAATTATTGAAATGTGAATTACCCTAACAACAAGTTAATGTCTTAATAAGTTTTGACAATCTCATGACTTGCAGTAAATAAATTTTATATTTATATATCTATTAAAATGCTTCGTGGATCTAAGAAATTAGTTTAGTTTGTGAAGACAAGTATTTCATGGTTCATGATTACACATGAAATGTTGATACTTAAACATTTACTAAATTCTTAATGTAGGCATCATAAATTTGATAGAGATTTACAAATGAAATACACTTTAGGCAATATGTTCGAACTAAATTAATACTCAATTCATTACCAATTAATTAAATTGTGAATCTCCCGTATGAATTAAACATTAGCAGATCGATGACGTCAACAAAATTTGAAACTTATGGAAGAGAGATTTACTTAGAATGAAGAGATCAAATTTTTTGGATGTGGTTGGCTGATTGAGGTTTGAGAATGCGCTTGATGAGGAAGTACTTTAAGGTAGACATTGTTGTAAAAGATAAATTTAGAATGAATTGTGATTTAGGACAAGGAAAGAGTTTGAGTTAATCAATTTAGGAGAAGATAATTGAAAATAAATATTATTGTTGGTGAAAATAATAATACAAAAATTTGTAATAAGAAAGTTGAAAATAATTATAAGGATAAATTCTCTCTCTCTAATAAATGAAAATAATAATAAAATAAAGCTCATATGCATTAAAATATTATCTATCTATCTATTTATCTATATATATATATATATATTATAAGAATCACGATTTTATATAGGTGTGTTCATGGTTCGATTCAATCTGGTTCCTCAAAAGTGAACCACATTTGAAACGATTCCTCTCAAACACATAACAAACCAAACCACCTCAAATGCGATTTACTTTGGTTTGGTTCGAACCACTTTTGAAAAGCATCTTGTTCTAGTTAATATTATTAACAATGGTTAGAATCTTTGATGAAACACTAATTTCTAAATTGAGGAACATTATGCTAAAATTAAAGCCAGAAGATATTATGTCATAATAATATGGCATTTTAGGTGATAATAAAGGATCATGAGTTTATTTAAAAGATAAGAGACAACAATAAAGGAAAAAGAGTTTATTGTAAAGGTTGAGAGAGATGTGAGAGAAAAAAAAAATTATCTATTATTTTTTAATAAAGAACTGTTCCATTTGTTTTGATCCTCAAATTGAACTGAAATATAAGATAATCATATTTTACAGTTAGATTCTCAACTTAGGCTAGTTCAACTTGGTTTAATGAACAACCTTAGACTTATAAAGATAATTTGAAGCAAGTATGACACAAGTCTTTGATGTAATTTTATGGTTTGAGTATAAGGAAGACATAGTAAATATTTAAATGGACTTAGAGTTGTATTATTTTATTTATAATATTGAAACCAAAGACACCACTTTCATGTCTTTAGTGTCTTAACACTTTTAATTTTGAAATTATCAAATAACCTTTATATACTTACTAGTTATTAATATTTAATTGATATGTTAAGGTTATTATGGTAAAGACATCTATATGCTAAAATAGTATTCTTAAAAATCTTTCATCAAATGTACAGATTCCAATTAAAAATCTAACATCAACATATCATAATAATGATGATTTCGCTCAAACATCGGTAGACCCTAATAATCCTTAAATTTAACTGTTTGATTTTGTCTTATATTAAGTCAGGTAAGGACAATAATAGGAAGACTTTCACAGTGTAATAACAAGGATAAGAATGTTCAAACTATTTACTAAACTGCAAAGCAAGGAGATAGGTTATATGGAAACTACCTTTTTTGTCGCAAATACTTTGGTTACTTCTTCTACATTCCACAGTCTGCTTCGCTTTCCTGGATCCATTATATTCTCTTGACGAACAATTTCCCGACCATAATCCCTCAATTGGTCATGCATCCACAACAAATTGTTTTCCCGTACTTTTATAAGAGACATCTGTTGAAGGACCTCGATTGCTTCTTCTGGAAAAAGTTCAGAATCATCCCAATAGTAGATTGCCACTCTTTCGTCAATACCAATAAAAAAACAAGCTATATCAAGAAATACGTGCCTTTGTCCTTCATCCAATGTCTCAAAGCTAATTTTCAATTTTTCGATAACTTCCTTTCGAGGAACTTTTTCCAATTTTTTCAATATAACATCCCAGTATTTCATGTTCTTCCCACATAACAAGGATCCAACAACCTCAAGAGCTAAAGGAAGTCCTCCTGTTGTCGCTACTATTTCCTTGGAAAGTTTCATACACTCTTGCGGAGGCTCGTCACACCGAAATGCATGTTTACTAAACAGTTGAAGGTCTTGAGGGGGATCCAAACCAGTAAGTTCAAAAGAACAGTCGACTCGAATAAAATCAAGCACACTCGTGTTTCTCGTGGTTATGATAATCCTAGTTCCCTGACCAAACCAATTACGTTTTCCCACAAGTCCTTGTAAATGGAAATTCTCATCAACATCATCAAGGAGAACGAGGACTTTTTTGTTCGAAAACCTCGTACTGATAGCTGCTATTCCTTCATCTACATTATTGAAACTTGGAGATCCCGCCTTCGAAAGATCGGAAACTAACTGACTTTGTAGGGACACCATGCCTTTAGTTCGAGAAGTTTCTCGAACGTCAGCAAGAAAGGTAGAACTTTCAAATTGGCTCAAGAGACGGTTATATATCACTTTAGCAAGAGTCGTTTTTCCAATACCGCCCATGCCGTGAATACCTAAGATCCCCCCACCACTCGTTTCTGTATGCATCTTGCCTAGAATTTCTTCAACATAACGATCTATTCCAACTATGAAATCACTCACTATCAATGCCTTCTTTAGTTCACGTAGGACCTTATTGGTGACTTCTCTTACCAGCTTTCCTTCTTGTCTGAAATACCAATACAGGGAAAAGAAGAGCAGAATATAAGTTACAAGAAAGGTAAGGAGAAAATAAGATTAGAGCACAGTGAAATCATATGTTTAGACTTGACTGTAATTTTTCACTAGTTACCTGTTGCCATCGCTCTGAGCATCCCAGCCCTTCAAATCTCCAACCTCTTTCAAAGCATTTCTCCAAACCTTAGTGGTCTCATCACCATAGAGTCCCTCGTGTGAAACAAAGGCGTCTGCAAAATCTCCAGTTTGGTTTCGAACTTCAGATGGCGTGATATCGTAAAATATAGGCATCACTTTTAACTCTCCGGACCGCTTGCGCTCCACTATGTGAGCTAATTCCTTTAAACACCATTTACTTCCTCCATATCTTTTTGAGAAGATGGGTATGGCTATTTTGGACTGGTTGATCGCTGCTATGAGCTCTGGACCAATCTCTTCTCCGACACGAAGCTCTTCATCATCTCGATAGGCTCTGATTCCAGCATCGATGAATCCGTTGTAAAGATGGTCGGTAAATCCGTTTCGAGTATCCGGCCCTCTAAAACTCAAAAATACTTCATACTCGCGTCCAGAGGAAACCACATCCGATGCTTCACCACCAGATGTATTATACGTCGAACTCATTGGGTACAAAAAAGCAGTAGTAGATCGCTTCAAGCAAAGAGCAACAAATGGTTAATAATATGAAGCTTAGTTGGTGAAGCTGAGTAGTGACCAAGTGACAAGGAAGGAACAACATGAAGAATATTTATTGGAAGATTCCTTGACTCCGCATGGTAAATGAGCAACGAAAAATGTGAAAAAAGAGAATTACGCGGCAGCAATCTGAAAGCTCAAAAATATTAAATTATTAAAAGGAAAAAAGTTATTGTATATACATGCTATAAATAGATATGTGTATAAATATATACACGTATAACGAGTACATTTTTGGGTATTAATATGAAAATCGTCTCGAGAAGAAACTTTGAAATTTCATGAAAAAGATACTTTTTTAACTTTTCACTTTAGATTTGACGAGTAGGTCGTCTCAATGAAAATGGCATGTGACGAAAGCAAACAATCGTCGAAGACGGGCAGCAATAAATGAGAAGTGCATGCCAGCCGTATGAAAAAGATCTCAAATCTGAAAAGTCAGCAACATGTGGTCTATATTGAAAGCACCAGGAAAGCAAACAAGGTACAACATTAAAAAAAAAGAAAAGAAAAGAAAAGTGAAAGGTAGTGGAAGACTGAGACCTTGACCTGCTTTCATTTGGAGACCAACCACGCACCGTGTGCTAAATTAGTTGGAATATAATTAGCAAACTTTGTATGAGCTTTTTTCCTAAGATGAAAAGAACCTTTATTAGGATTAAAAGATTACATTATTTTTGGAAAAACGAGTACTCTCATAGACGGGAAAAAAAAAAAATATGACATTTCGTAAAAATAATTTTTAAAACATTATAAATATAAAAGTAATCACACGAATACCTTATATAAAAACATTATTTAAAGATATGATTTCATAAAAAGATGAAAGGATATTTTTTTTCTTTTCTTTCTTTTTATTTTTTGGTTTGAGATCGTATTTTGAAAATACAATTTTAAACCAATTTGAAATTATTCATTTAAAACATGATTTCATGTAAAGTGTTTTTTTTTTTATTACTTTTGCTTATCCCCTGTTTTGATTATTGGTTTTAATAAGTAAGTACAGTTCAGTTTAATTTGATTTTCCCTTAATACCAAATCATACTATGATAGTGCACCTTGGTTATATAGATCTTTGAATAAAATTGTATAGTTTGAATTAGGAATTTTTCGAAATCATAAAATTTTAGTTTGGTTGAATATAGATTGATGATTAAACCATATCTTTCAATTTAAGAAAGTATATTTACTTAATATATAATCTCATATAAAAAGTATTGAATTTATTTAGTATAATAATGAGAATTCATGTCATAATAAATGTTTTTTTTTTTTTGTAATACATGTGAAGTTAATATTAATACAAGTAAAAAATTTTAAATGTTAATTAATAGCTAAATTTATTTAAAAATAGCATAATCTTTTAGTCAGATTACATATATAATTCATAGTTCAATACATATATATTTCAATAGATGTAAATTAAAATCTTTTTTAAATACTATATTATAATAGAAGAACTTATTTAATTGAAGTAAAATATTAATGTAATTTTTTATAAAATGGTTTAACTCTGTTTTATAAATTGATTTTGTTTATCCTTTCAAACTAATCATAAATTTTTAATTTGATTTTAATTGGAAATTTTTTAAACTAAATTATAAGAAGAAATATATTTTTTATTTCTTTTGGTTTGGCTTACTGATTGGTTTGATTGATCAGTTTTTTTTTTTTTTTTCTACCTCTACTTTATATATATGCCATATTCTTTTTCCTATTCCCCATTCTAAAATGATAAAACTCATATATAACCACAAATGGATGGAAGTAGATCTATTTGATCGATGGAATTCGTAAGCAATGCTTAGAGATGCAATACCACTTTTATTGCTTTTATTATTCAAGAGATCAACTCCAACGAGATCTTACTTTTATAAATGTGTTTGATTCGCAAAAGAATAGCTATTAGTGGTGAATTATTATAACACGAGAATGGGTATTGTTAGGATTAGAAATTTTATTATTTTAATCATTTATACTTAAGTATAAATGTGTTTGATATTCATTTCGAATGTCCCCTGACTGCGTTCGAACGTCCCTGACTGCCATTGTCCATCCATTCCAGTGCCTTGTGGGAAAAATAAAGAAGGCTAAAATTTTGGACTTTATTGAACTTGCAAACAAAGTCCATTCCTCGGGTCGGGTCCACATATGATGTTCAAAACTCATGTATAAACAGCCCACTTTGTTAAATCCAACTAGCCATTAGTTATTTCTTCTACTAGTATAAAGTCCTAATCTTAGGCTTTAACTTTATATTTCAATCATTCTTTTAGCTGAGGCCCAGAAATATTTTTTTAAAAAAAGAAAAAACCATTCTTTTAGCTTATCTTTGGTCAATCAATGCTTATTGCGAAATTATAACAAATTTATTATTTTTTTTTATTTTCAAGATAAAGTTAGACAATACAACACTAGCTATGTTATTTGTGATTTTAATTTCGCAATTAATTTCGTTTCAACAAACCTTGTCCCTTTAAAAATACTACTTCAAATTTTCATTGGACAATGTCAAAATCACTACCCAAATTTTTAAGTGTCATTCATCTGAAAGGAAAAAAAAAAAAAAAACCTTAAAAGTGACTTTTTAATTTCCTACTTAAAATTTGAACAAATCTAATTTTTACTTATATCAACTATAATTGTCTACACTTAGTAATGTTTTCTGATGAAAGTGGTGTATAGCCTAAGGCACAAAACTCTATGGTTTCTTCAAATACTACATGTCACAAACTTAGACGGATTTCTCCCGAGGCCTTATCCCTCGGATCACGAGGTCCATCTCATTAAGCTCATTAGCTTGAGCTTAAGCTCATCTTTTCACTTTACTTAAATAGATCAATTTATTTCCATTTAAATTTAACCACTTCATTAGCTTAATTCTTAAATAATTTCTAACACTTAAAAATTGTTCTTGATTAATTTAATTGTTGATTAATTTTTTTATTAAATAACTTTCTTGACCTACACTTGATCTTTGATCTTTGTTGAACCAACCTTCTTATCATTTCAAATAAACTAATTATCTCATCAAATTAGTTCTTGATGCCATTTCCAGCATGATTTTAAGCTTAACTATTAGCACCTAATCACTTAAAACCCTTTTAAATAAGGATGTAGTTTGGACAAGTTTGGGACGGGTTTTATAAAATCCAAACCCGTCCCTATAGAGTCAACGTTTCCTATAATCATATAAAAACTCTATAGAGCTTTATTTTGTATTCCTAAAATTCACCCTTATAGGATTAAAAACTCTATAGAAATAGATTTTTATAAGATTCAAATAACCGTATAGAGAGTGAGTTTTTATAGATAACTGGATAGGAATGGAATTACAATTAATAATTTACACAATATTAAAAATTGGAAATCAAAATGTATTATACAATATAGAATTTGTGTAAAGTGTGCAAAGAGTATAGGTTAAGAGTAAATATTTTTATTAATATATTATTTTTACTAAATTAAGTTTCCCATCAAGTTTTTTTTTTTATAATACCAAAACTTGACCTTATCTAAATCATATGGCGTTTTGAATCATATCTCTAAACCCGACTCAAACTTTATAATATATTATCCTATAGGATTTTTATCGAGTTATGCGAGTCCGATACGCTATAATGATCCACCCATTTACATCTTTACTTTTAAACTTGATTCCTAAAATTACCAAAATCACTCGGTGAATAAGACTTGTTCCTAATGTGTCATTGCACACCTTCCTCTAGGTAACTATTTAACAACAATTGTTAGCAATCCGATGTAAAAATTGGCCATGAACTAAGGTCAATTATGTGACACGGTTACTATGTAATTCGATTTTCTTCATCTATTAGTTCTATGCATGATATGTCACCATTAGCCCAGTCTTCTTGAATTGGTACTTGAATATATGATTTGGTGCTTTGTAAACAAAATGCTGGTAATAATATTATCAGATTCACCACAATCATCATCGTTGCCGTGACCATCGTGATTAGATTAATATTATGTAAGCATAATAATGATGTCATGTAATTTAGTAGATAACAGGCTTCCAATTTCTTGAAAATTCAATAATCAATAGACAGAATGGATCAAATTCAAAGGAACGGAGACCTCAAAGAATCACAATTTCAAATAATCATTTCTCTTTTTGTTTTTTTTTTTTTTTAATAACCTAATCATTCTTATTCAATTACTTGAAAAAAGACCATGGTACAGTAGATCCATGAAAGGCAGCAAACAGTTGAAAGGCTTTCAGTTTCCGCCATATGATAGGATTTCCTACCTAAAATGAATGAATAATGATTAGTTAATTTTAATATACCCCACACGGTCTTGCCTTTATATTTTATCCCAACAACGAAAGCAGCAATAGCCATCCCCTTATGACACGCCCGAAAAAGCCTGGCATAGGCAGAGCAATACTACTTGAGAAGAGTAGCGCATCAATACATGTCATTATTACTGGTTCTCGTCCATTCAGTTAGTTAGTGTCTAAGGTTACTAACCGTAATGAATCAAACTTCTTTTTTTAATTAGAACTAATTCATTCTATTCTATAATGAAACCTTAATGAATCAAGTTCGATTCCCTCTTTTACAAAATCATAATAATATGTATAATAGTTGGCCTCAATCTTCCTTAAAATGCCTCGAAACCACAATTTTAGAAGCTTTAAGATTGATGAGGAAAATAAATACTCCTTTGTTAAGTGCTACGAATGTAAAACCAAAAAGAATGTATGTCTGCTGGTGTGAAATTGGATATTCATTCAACAAACTAGCCAATATGAGACTAACAGAACATAATTCCACCACATATATATATATATTTGAGTTTTCTAACGAGTCTTTACAATGTTCACTCGTACTCGTCCATCCATAATATGGGATGAACAACATCCCAAATGTCGTTTGGATATTGTAAAACCCACGAGGATTAGAAAATTGGAGTTTCTAATCAAATTCAGGAGAGTGTTGTTATTTGAAGAAGGAAATTATTGCTATTCAATTTTCGATGAGATTCCTCTTTCTTATTCTTAAGCCAGCAGCTACCCAAGAGAGAGCTTACTTCATCGATGCAGAATTTACAAGCTGGTCCTTTTCATTCTAGCAAGGAAAAGGAGCTAGCAAAGGATGGGAGATTGGAGGTGCTGCTGAAGCAAAGAAGATTCTCAAGTCCCATACTACAAGCAAATCAGCATATCTGGACTAGCTTTAGTATATGTCGGCTGTTTCTTCTCAAACTCCCTTTTTACTTTCTTACATCGCATGCTTAAAAGGGTATATACCAAGGACATGGGGTTCAACTTTTTTCCATATGAACATACGTACAAATAACAAGAAAAGGAGAACCCACTTCCTTGGCAAACTACTAGTTCTATTGGTATTGCCACTTTACTAATTACAGATACTAGTTCGCTAATAGTACAATATGGAAAACTATACCTTCTTAGCAAAAGCAAATGCTTTTCATAATCTCTACTTCCAGCCACGGGTTTCTCATTTGCAATCGCAAGAGACTCTCCTTTGAACTTTCGGGCTCTGATTGCGGATGTCTACAGTGGAAAGGTCACCCCTAATATTATCGCCATCTTCGCTTAAACTTACAACATGGGCTGCAGAAGTTATTGATTAGAGAATTAAGTTAAATCGAGACAAGGAATGGCCAGGGATGGCGTGAATGTAAGAAAAGGAACGTTACATACAACCACAAATGTAACATATGGATAGGCAAATTTGCCTGAAGAAAGTCACAATGGAAAAATGCAGCTCATAGGGGCATTAGACAGGAATCTAACAAAGCTCATTGCACACTCGAAGGAGAAATCTTCTCAAGGAATTTAATCTAAATTATACCATTCTTTCTCAAGCATCAAGTCATGCCTATTACAGAGCCTCTCACCAAAGACTTGCAAATAAGTGCTAAAAGTTTCTACACAGCTAATCTGAAATTTTGGACCCAAAAAAAAAAAATCATAATAATAATAATTAAAAGTTACAAGGCCTCGTGTCACATATGGCCTGATTACAGTTCTTCCACTTTGAAAATACTCTTCCAATAGATAATATAAGATCGATTTCTGCTTCGCTGTCCTCTATTCATTTGGAGGTTTAAAATAAATGATTCAAAATTGAAACTAATGCTTACACCAAAAGTAAAACTAACTTAGACAAAGGAAACCAGCAGCCTCAGTGTTCTCAAGAACCCAATTGCCTACTTTTTCTTACAATGAATTGTTTCTATGATTAATACCCCTCAGTTCTTATCACATCATGCAGAATGGCAGAACCAACATGAGGTTAATTTCCTCAATTTCATCAACAACAGCTTGTCCCTTAACTCGAGCAGAAATAAGAAGACATGGCTATTGAAAGAGTTTCCCCTGGAAAGATACTACCGACAAAATCGTACCAAAAGCACATATCCTGATCTATCCACGATGTTCATCATCCTAGCAATTGACAGCTAATGCACTTAAACAAGCAAATTCACTATTAATGGAGAAAGCATATGCTCATACCACAAATCCAGCGCGCATCTAATTCAAATTCAAGGCTAAATTTTTAAGCGTATAGGCATTTGAGTTGGCGCCATTTTCACACCCTTTTACCTACTCACTCGCATTTGCCATGACATATTTAAACATGGATGCAAATCACTCGAAACCCAAAAACCCGCTATTCTCACCAAAATCTCTGAAGACTACACCAACATCAGGATTATACTAGAAAAACTGAATGTATCTAGATTTCAGCAATGGACCGGCCACACGTGGGACCAAGGAGCATAATATAATTTCTTATTCGATCAGCTAAATTGTGCTCACCGAGTCGGGATTTCAATCCCGGAAGACGACATCGTCAGCAATCTGCATCAATGGCTTCAAGCAATCAGGAGAGAATTTCCTCGCGAAGAGGTATGATTCCGAGTTGCTCGAAACTCGCAACCTCCTAATGAGCTCGGCATTCACCTCCTGAGGCCCGTACGTGTACGGGTGCCCGTGCACCGTACCAGTCCAATTCACACGTGTAAGCGTGTAACGCGTGCATCCGCTTGGATCCTGCATAGACAGCAGCGTAGGGAAGTAATGCTCCTCCGGATAACACGTGTCCTCCCGATAACACGGCAACCGAAACTTCCTCCACGTCGACCGATCGCGGACCACCACCAGCGCATGTCGGCGTGTGAGGACGAAGAACTGAGAGCCAACACGGAATTTATTGTACGGGATTTCCGGAAGCATCGCGTAGCGGCCGCGAGACGTGTAACGCTTCCAGAGGCTCGGAGATTTGTCCAGAACCTCAATGTAGCTTTTGTATCTGATCCGGATACCGTACCGAGTCGACTCGGTGGAGTCGAACGTCGGAGACGTGAAGAGTGAGCGGTAGATGTAGTCGAAGGAGTGGAGGGGAATGCAATACTGAGAGAGAACGGCGAAGTAAGCGTTGGCCGGATCGTCGATGAGCGCATAAGCAAGGAGGCGGCGCGTGGCGGAGATCAACGTGGGAGAGGCTCGTAAGGTGCGTTTGGAGGGAATGAAACGGTTGAGGAATACACCGGACGGACTCGTGATGTTGACGGAGGGCTCAGCATGGACGTAGATATTGTAGAGTGATCCGCCACCGCTGCGGCGGCGGCTATTTTGGTTGAGGAAGAATTTTTGCCAAAGGGAGGCAAAGTGGAGGTCAGAGTTGGTGAGGAAGAGAAACGCTAATTTGAGGTTAGGGGAGGCGGTGGCGGTGGAGAGGTGAGAGATGGAAGCGGTGGAGGCGCGGCGGAGGAGAGAGAGGTCGTCGAGTTCGTCGGAAGGGGAAATGGGGTCGGGGAGAGGAGAGAGGGAAGGGAGGAAGTGAGAGGAAAAGAGGAAGAGGAGAGGGAGTGAGAAGAGGAGGAGAGAGAGCGAGAGAAGCAATGAAGGCGGGTGCATTGAGAGAGAGAGAGAGAGAGAGAGAGAGAGAGAGGAATGTAGTGCGAGTGAGTGAAGAGAAAAATGGAGGGAGAGAGAGTGCTGTCGTCGTGGTGCTGCTGGTGGAGGGAATAGAGAGGGTGTGGAGAAGGAGAAAGTGATGGAAGTAGAAGGAGGGGACATGTGTCAGCACAGCTGGGTTATGTGATATGGTGTTGACGTTTCGTTTCACGGAACTGGGATTTTTGTGGTATCTTGCTTTAGCCCTTTTTTTTATTTCTTATCGTTCATTATTGAGAAAAGTGCATATTTATTTAGACTATAACTGGCAACCTGCAATGAGTCGAGAGCGATGGAAATAAAAGCAAATAGTGAAAATGTTAGGTATGGGTATTTGAAATAAAAGTGTTAGAATATGAAAATTAAGAGAAATTTTAAGTTTTCTTTGTTTTCAGGGGAGAGCCATCCAAACAAAAGTCATTAATCACATATATCTTAGGCAGATAAAAATATATATATATAATATTAATTAATAATAAGTATGTTATCAAATCCACATTCATCAATACAATTTAACCTAATTCGATTCGATTTTATTATAAAACCGATTCAATTAAACTCTCGTTTAGTTGCTATTGAATTTGAATCGCAATTCATTTTAATATTTAATTCTTTCATTTGTCTAAATGATGAAAAAAAATTTGTTTGGGGTAGAAAAAAATGATAGAACAACTTTTGCCTCATTGTTCGACATATTAGTAATTATCATTACTATTTTTTATACATTATAAAACTTATATTTTTCTTCTGGATGAGATTAAAGGTATATATATATATACGTACATATATATATACATATATTTAAGTGTCTTTGTACATTTTAAAAAATTATATAACTATAAAACTAATTTTATATTGCATCTTAAAGATAAGATATTAATATTTGTATGTATGTTGAGATGTAATATAGTATTGATATACCAAAAATATATGTACAAATTCTACACCGTATCTTCAAGATGCTCATATTATAAATACTAATATTACATTTTGTTTAAATGTACTTTTAAAAATATCTTATCTTGAAAATACAATATATATATATATATATAAATATTAATATTATATATTGAAGATACGATGTAATATTAGTATTTTAATAATATTTTTTTATATAATTTATAATTATATAATTTCTTTTATAATTTTGATGATAAATATACAATTTTCTCTTGTTATTGCAGACCTACATCGTTATTAATGTGTTGATCCATAATGCTTTGTACAAAAGTTTAGAATACATTAAAAAGAAAAACGGGACCAATCTTATATAGCAAAAATATAACTTTGCAGTTTACTCGTTAACTAATGATAAAATGTCATTCTCCAATCTTCTCGATTGTCCTTGGAATTTAAACAATGAATTTAATAAACCCTTGATTTAGGGAAATTTTTTATTAGATCCTACAAAAGCTCACTCTACTCATAATAATCTTTAGCTCGATTTGACTTAATAAAAGACTAATGATGAAAAAAAAGTAAACTCGAAATTAAGTGTTAAATTTATACAATAATTAGGAAAGAAGATATATTTTTCTTCAAAATTCATTCATTTGTAAAAATGTTTAATGCTAAAGTTTAAGAGCTTATTATAATGGACAGAGTATATATTTCTTTTTCCATGGGAAAGGGATGTAATTAGAAATATAATTGAATCAAGTTGAATTAACACGACATTAAGTTTAAGCTTGTGCCTAATTTAAAAACTCGAAACACAAGTTCCGTTTAAGTTCAATGGAGTCTTAAATTTTGAACTCAAGCTTTAATCGAATATATATATAACAAACTCAAGTTTGACTCGATTAACTTGATTAGACTCGAATTTTTTATAAATTTTCTCTTTAACCAATTTAGACTTATTTATATTTAAAAAGTTAAAAATCATATCAAACTCAATTAAGTTTGCGAGCCCAGTAGACACAGTATCCTAAAGCTCGAGCTTGGTTTAATTTGTTACTTGAATAACTTGAGATCGAATTGGACTTGACTGATGCTAAATCAAATTATAATAAAACTTAATTAATTTGTGAATAAAACTTAATTCATTTATACTCTTAAATGCAATATAAACTATAATAATAGCTAACGTTGTAAAGTGCCAGGTTAAAAATTGGGATGTGCTACCAAAACAAAAAAACAAAAACAAAAACAAAAACCGAGATGTACTATAGAAGTGTACGATAGAGACTCATGAAAATACAAATTACTTATAAAGATTAGAGGCATATTAAAAAAATACATAATACCTATGATGCATACACGCTAGATGATTCACGTTCGCAAAACTTTTGTAGATTACTTAATGACACGTTAAATTATTGCAATGATTTCGTGACGAAGAACTTCAAATTTTCACATTCTAAAAAACCCAACCACTATACACAAGTTTCAAAAATATGCATCATTTAGTATATACGTTAGAATCTTTTATAACCATATTGTTAGTAAAGAATTTTATAATTGAATGAAATAATACCCATTTGTTCTATAAGCAATCTTCTATATATCCGAAGATAATTATTAGAAGTATTTGAATTTTCATTTATTTTTAATTTTAATACCTAAACTTTAAATTTATTTATTTTATTACCATAACTTTTTCAAATAAAATAAATTAGTTTTTTTTTTCTTTATAATGATCGTTATAAAAAATATTTATTTGTTTCATTTAATAAGGTTGAAGTACTAAAATAAAATAAAAAATAAAGTTTTAACACTAAAATGAAAATCAATGTACTTATATTATTATTCTAATATTTTATAACAACAGTCGTTATAATAGGGATATTAATTTATCTTATTTAAAAAGTCAAGATACTAAAATGAATAAGTTTAAAATTTAGATACTAAAATAATAAAATCCGAAAATTTAAATACTCATATTGGCTTTTTCTTTTTCCTATATTTTTTCCCTATATATTTATTAAATAAATATATATATATATTAAAAGGAAAAAAAAGGAACAAACCATTTCATTAAGATTTTTATAGCCTAATAATATAAATATTGATCTTTCAACGAGACGAAGTAGATTAAAATCTTCATTCTTAAAAAATATAAAAAGAAAACGAAACTACTTCTAATATCATAAAAATTGAGAGCAGAGAATAAGAAGATCCACTCCGTTGTTTTTTTTTTTCGGGTAAGGAGTTTAGAGAAGAGTTTTTGGGAAGCAAAGAAAGAAACAGATCTTGATATGGATGCAGTTGAGATCTCATGATGGGGTGTGCTAAGTGCAACCCTTCGTTGTCGTGTGTCTTTTTCTCTTTTATTTTGATTGCGAGGTGGGGTTAAAGCTGTTGCTGCCAGGTACAACTACACACCAGACAGTACCTGGTGTTGTTTCAATGGGAATGGGGTCAGGACTCAGGACTGGAAGACAAAGAATAAAATAAGATTCCCACGGTACCACGAACCGACAGAGCAATCAGGATGACTTCTTCCAAGGGCTTAGCTTAGGCTGGATTTAAGAATAAATAAATAAAATTGGTGGCTCTAAAACTTAATATGCAAATAGGATGGAGAGGGCACCTGTAGGGTATGTGAACCTTCGTCCAACACTCAGAAATGAACGAAAAAACACGTACATTAAATGCACTTTTAGTTTAAGTGTAAAACGAAAATACAGATGGAAAACAAATAAAAGTCACATACACTATATGCAACTTTAGTTCGACACCCCTAAAATCTTAGGAGTTTTTTGTGCGTCTTATAAGTATCTGTTGAATGTGAGCATTTTCTGTGTTTTAAAAGTGGCCAAACTAAAGGCACATACAAGATCTACATCTTATGTTATAAAGTATTATCATTGAAGGTAAACTTACTCATCGAACCGAACTACTCCAAAACTGTTGGTTTATGGGCCAACTCAAAGCTAAATAGTGATTAGCCTATAGTTTAAGATCGATTCAGATGGTCTGGTGATTTAAAAATTGATTTTATTTTTTCTTTAATTTTACTATTTAGATTAATAATTTCTAATTATTATTAATTTTAATAAATTTTTGACTAAAAGTGATTTCAACTTTTGTGTTTTTTTCCCTAAACATGACCTCCTTTCTTTTTTTAAAAAAAAATTTATTAATCACATTAATAATTTCTAATATTTTTAATTAATTTCTGAGTTAATGTGGTTCTAATTTTCTATTTTTTCCTCTCCAAACGTGGTTTCCTTTCCCTCTCTCTCTCCTTTTTTTTATAGGGCACAAATTAGCTAAACTGATTCACTGATCCAAGGGCTTATAAGTTCAAGCCTACTATAAACTGGGTAGGATTGGTTTACGGTTTAAAACTAGCTCTTGTACGAGTCTAGCTGAAAATATATACCTTATATACATTTTTAGTTATAACATATTGAAAGTGAAATTTGGAAAAAGGCACATTTCCTATATATACCTTTCCTACCTTACTCATACACTAACTTTTGGACAAATCTCTTTTTCCTTTCTTTTTTTCTAATAAAATTGGAAAACTACCCCATACCCAAATGATAGGAAAGCTTTTATGAAACAATAGTATTTTTGCATTATTATTTTGAGTTTTAGATATTCTCTATAGAAGTATATTAATGCATGCCAATATTTATTCTTGCATCTTGTATTAAATTCTAGAAGATTTGATGTCAATTTTAATTTTTTTAATTTACTTAACTTTTGATTAAAAAAATATCTCATTATATTAAGATAGTAGAATTAAGTGTGGACAAATAGGTACAAGGTAATTAGGATTAAGGCTCTACGTTTACTCTACCTTGTAAACTACAGACTCCTAAATTTTAGGATCAAAATCTGTCTTATGACATCCTAAAATTATCTTGAAACCCATAACTTATAAAGTATCTTGTAAAATATATAAGGTATAAAATATCTTATCAAACATATAAATTTCTCCTATCTTCTCATAATTTTCAAGCTTATGTATTATTAAAAAGGCATCCATATGCGATACTACAAGTTCTTCCATATACAAAATATTGTGGAATACGTAGCAAAACCTATAACAAAACCCATTATATCAAAGAAGTAATAATTTATATCTTCATTGTCTCATCATGTGTTATTAAATAAAACCTATGGGTCCTACAACAAATTAGAATGAATATTATCATTTACATGGTTTGAAATATCACATAAAGAAGGTTTATGACCTTGGTTGATTCTTTTTAGTATAAATATAATAGATTGTTTTTATTCTTTTCTTAACCTAAATGTATAAGGTTATTTTTCATTTATCAATACATATAAGTATATTATTTGATAATTTTTACAATGAGCATATACCTTAGAATACAAATTCCATAATAGATATAGGATATAAAAACATCATACTCATACTCTATTCTATGCGAGTAAGCTTTTAAAAATTATTATCCAAACCTACCTTATAACCCTCAATACTCACTAAAACTTATCCACTTAAATAGGTTACAGGTGGCTTATTCAACAAAGCTACTCGCTTACTCCTAAATGCAAGTCAGCGAAAATACAAGGAAAATAACAAATAAGGTAATTCCCCATGTAAATAGAGAAAAAAATGAATAAAAGGTTAATGAAATTGTTTTCACTCTATAGCTGCTTTTACTAATCTCCAAATTTGGAGAAAAACCAACCCTTAAAAAAGAGTTATTTGTGAAGCCTCGTCAAGTATTGAAATGTAATCTATATCCGTTTTTATAGTATTTCCCATATTTAAATTTCCTTTATCTTAATCAAATATAATATTTTCATGTAGTTTCAACATCAAAATAACATTTAAAAATTATACTTCCTTATTTTCCTTTCCTTTCTACGAACTTCCTCCTGTTTCCACTTTTCTTACAAGTTGCCTCCACAACCATCCTCGCTTGGGGACTCCTAAAATGCCCACATCATAACACGACGAATCTAAGCCTCCTGCCGAACGCTTGCCCTTCAATTTACTCTCTGCCACACGATCGGGCCCAGAGGCTCTTTCCCTCCACATACGTAATACAGGTACCAAAACGGCAGGAAGAGAGTACAGTAAATTTTTACTTCTTGGACTTTATATACTTCCTACGTACCCGTCAAATAGCGCGTCGATGACATTTGTTATTACATTTACAACCTCTTATACAAAAACACACACAAGTCAGCAAGTACTTTCGATTTTGACAGACAATTGAACGTATATTAAGCTCTATTATTAGATGATTAAGATATGTAATAGGGATGATAGAAAATCCTTATCCTGTTGGTCGGTTCCTGTCTACGCCTTTGTAGTAAAGGATAGGGTCAATGTCCCAGTACTACAAAAACATAGGAAGTTTCCACGTTATATACTAAACACAAATGATGAAATTACGAAAGTTTTTGTTGACATGCAGCAGTGTTACCCCAGGACAGCAACCATGCTTTGCGCGTTTGTGAGAAGCTTGTGCAGAAACGGCTGCATCGTCTTAAGTACATGAAGAGATGATGCAGTAAGGATACACAACATCAAAATGATAGTTGACAACCTTTCCAATTGTTTACGTAATTCTCTAACAAGATCTTTTCCTTGTACAACAATACAAATGCATAAATTTCTTGAACAGATAATGCAAATAGACACCATATGATACCCAGGACATACAGAGAAAATAATTACATGTCCAAGTAGCCAACAAAATAAATCAAAAAGGAAAAAGGAAAGAAAAAAAAAAAAAGGAACATAGATAAACTAACGAGGAATTCCGCTGCCATTCTTATTCTCGGGACAAACCAAACTAAACATCTTCCATCTTGATAGGGTAAACCACGTGATAAATATATTGACAGGAAAGCATACAAAGTAATGGCAACTCCGCACGACATACACTTCTATATACAAATCTGACAGCAGCACGGGGACTAAGAACCCGATTTAACATCCTATGCGGCAGATATTCCAAGATTTGAGTCCACTCTACCACTATCTTTGGATCGACCATTTACAGTTTTCTTAGAATTGGGGGTCTCTTTAACGGCAGATCTAGATGGATTTCTAGCCCCAACACCACTACCTGCTCAAAATAGACCAAATGGCAACAAAGCTACTGTCAATAGGGAGGCAGTCGTGCAGCATTTTCAACTGCAACACCTTGCATAACCATAGTTATTTGTTTCCACAAATAAAACTACAGAGAACTTTAGGTAATACAATTTGCCTAAGCAAACGGGGAAAAGTGGCATTTCTTCACTTTTTTTTGGGTAAGGAACATTCTCCTTGGCATTTCCTCACTTTTTTGCTGCCCAAACTGCATTCTTCTTGGCTCAATTGCCCAATAATCTCATCACACAAGTACTAGTTCCTTACAGGTTCTACAGAGACTATATATCATTAAATGTTGGATGTTTTAAGTTTTAAAGAGTCACTACAAAAATTATATGTGCTTTTTATCAATTGAATGAGGGCTGAAGGGCATATGGAATGCAAGGAAAGCAGATGTCTGTTTTGGAGAGTGAAAGGGGGGTCCCCACAATTGCACAGCTTGGACAGGATTTTTCGATGGAACTAGGCTTTGCTTTTAAACTACTCGTCCTAGCCTCGTTTTACATTAAGCAAGGTCCAAAGCCATCTTATAATCCAATTTTATGTTAAAGAAGAAAAATAACTCCAGTGCTCAAGGGATACTCTACCTATGGTCCTCTCTCTTAGCAAAGTCAGGTCATGATGAATATTTGCTTCAGAAAGATAGAGAGAGACTCACCATTACTTTGTAGAGACAGCCTCCTCCTTCCCTGCTTATCAGCTTGCAATTCCAAAGTCCGCTCTTTTGGGTTGCTCCGTGATCTTGTCTTCAAAGCTGGTCTAGAATCTGTATCTTCAACAACATTCTCAACAGGTGGCTTGGACTTTGGCTTGGCAGAGAAAGTTTGGTTGACCTCTAATGTGCTAGCTGAATTACCCGTCGAAGAACCACCACCATCAGACTGTGAAGGACCAGTTCTCTGGCTAGAAAGGTTCGATGAAATTTGTTTCTTGCCAGTAGGATTTGCTTGTGGTCTGGGAGCACTCTTATCCTCACCCAATTCCTCATGAACCTTTACATCTTTGACATTCATGTCAAGAAAACGATTTTCCCATGGCCGAACAGCCATCCATCTCTCCAACCAGTTCCATCCCCAGCTGCTTTTGTCAGGTAAAAACCCAGAAGCAGCAGCCTGCTGCCTAGTTCCAGCTTGCCACTGCATGGATAAAACGATCCGACAAGATATAAAACCACATTATCTTTTAAGAATGACAGACAAAAATAATGGTCATGACACAAGATTCCTCTACTGCGTGGCATATGCACCTCTGTTCTTGAACAGTGGATTAAACCCATTAAACCTATCAACTGAATCAAGATGACGCAACTAGTTGTGTTAAACATTTAAGTTCAAGCAGCATCACAAATTCCAGGGAAAAAATTCATCTCACAAGGAAGCATGTGAAGTTTTCACCATGAAATGCTGGAAGAAATGGGATTTTACAAACTCACTGTCACTCCATGAGGTTCCAACATCACTTAAGGAGGTTCAAGTTTATCAAAGAAACTAATTACCCCATCAAATCAAGTAAGTCATTACTATATTCTACCTGATGTGCCAAAGCATATGCCATTGCTCTCTCACGTTTAGCTGCAGCTTCTTGTCTCTTTAGGAGCTTTGACTGAATTTCTTCAACAGATCCTATGCTGTCACACCAACCTTCCTGTGTCACATATAGAAGCAATGAGAACACTGACTAAATGTGCAGAGAATGCATATCTTGCGAAAATGGGTGTAAGCAACCAAATCAGTATTCAGGAAGTAGAATGGAAAGATGCAGTTGTTATCAACTTATGATCTCAAGTGTCCTACATCCTCTGCCAACACCTTAAGGTTTCAAGTTGGACAGCAATTCAACGTTACATTATAGTTATCATTCGTACAGCTCGCATTATATGAACAACACAGATATGTCAAACATATAGATGAAGTAGCATAGACATGTGCAGAAGACAGCAGTTATGTTTCATTATTGATAGCATATCCAGCCTATTACTTCTGCTTGGCAAAGGCCTTGATGATAACTTTTTGTCAACAGGACAATTTGTGTTTTAGAAAGACAAAAATATTGAAAAGGTCTTTATATTTGTTCATGCTTCAAATAATTTGATATTAGCTTTTGACCTCAAAATCATGTAATGAGTACAAAGTATACATCATTGTTCCATCAAATATTAACAAGATCTAGAAACTAACACAACAATACAGCTGAATAAAGTTCATTCCTTTAATTTATACTTTACCGAGCCACTAAATTGTCCTTCTTCCTCCTATACAACTGCAGATTATTGGCTATCGAACCACTCACACAGCCTCACAGAGAATGTGTAAAACTTTGGCCATGTGCTGCATCATATTTACACTTAGATTAATTTCAAATGGAAAAAGAGGATAAGTGACAGTTTGTTTGGGTCATCCTAATGTTAATATTATCATCTCACCTTCTTGCTTCAACATGTAACAACCACCAGGCTAAGGCCAAAAAAAGAAGGCATATGGTTATCAACTGTTTGAACAACAGTGGACCCAGAAACAACTATTTTTGTAGGAAATATTCAGAATGAAAAATCACCATTCACTACCATTGTGCTTGCAGCATCTGTCTTAGCATGAGTTATGCAAGGAGTTATTGGTAATAAACATTCTGAAAGATGGTTTTCAAAATTGAGAGCAAACTTGAGAGGTTTCATTAAAACACATGAATTAAACAGACAAACTGAGATAAGTTGCAGTTTTAACAAGTACATAGAAGAAACATAAATGGTCAATAGGACCAGAAGTTAACGAATTAAATTTATACACTAGGAAAAAGCCTAATAAACAATGAAATATCACATGGCAATAAGCAAGATACTGAAAGTGCATAAATCAAGAAGTGCAACCACATGTTATTAAGCAGCAGTTTTAAGCCCTATAGACACAAACTAACATCAAAAACTAAAATAGCATGTTGGATCAAACTGTTAAAACTTCAAACACAAATCAGGGGTCAAAGATTATAGTTACTCTTCCTTTTTTTTTTTTTGCATGACTGAAAATAGTTAATCTAAAAACCCATTAATTCTTTCTGATCCAAATATCAAGAGCAGTGAATTTAACTTTCATACCAAATGCTTACTCATAGTTTAATGAATAAATAAAAGGAAGAGTTGTTTTGCAAATATATTGTTTCAGCTCTCCCCTTATTGTAGGTTGGGGCAAGATTGGGGCAAAATGACTGTACAAAGATTCAGGATTTGTATCCTTTGTTTGTGATACCATAATTTAAACCAAAACATATGATCTAAAAATTTAACTTGTAGATTTGGTTTTGTATATTTATCACTTCAAAGGATAGAGAGATTTCTCCCACATCGTTTAATACAAAATTTTACCAGCCGTGAGCTTAGTATTGCTTACTTCAATTTCTCGAACATGCACTTCATTTGCCAGCTGTTGCTGAAATTTCTGTTGTGCCGTCTGACTTTCCAAAGCTAGACGAACCCTCCTAGCTCTAACTCTGGCTTGCACCCTAACCAAAGCTTGCATACACCGAAGAGTTATTGCTGCTTGCTTTCTCACAGCATGGCCACGGACAAGTGCTTGAAGCCTTACCAAACCTCTCAAAGCCCTCAGAGCTCTTCTTGCCTGCATATGTGCCATCAAAGACAAGCCAATCTCTCTAAAGATGGTTGTTTATAATGGAAATGAAAAATAGCAATGAAGCTGTTGGTCTATCTAAGTTTGATGGTCATCCAATTATCCCATAGAAATCAAGAAACCAAAAGAAGTCCAATTACCAGAAGAAAATTTTGCATACATATATATAAGTGGAGGATCAAGTGAAGATTTTCAAAACATTAATAGAAATATTAACTTTATTAGATTTATTTTGATTTGTAAAGTGATTTCACTTCCTTATCGCCAATTGGATAGTTATTTTCTACCATTCTGCCATTTGATTTCTGGATATATATCTGTTTTCCTTTCCAATTCTTTGATTGAACCTCCAAATTTCTTATTTTGGTTAAGTCAAAAATTTCATTTAACCAAGGAAGGATGTAAAACTGCAATGTGCAGGATGAGGGGCATACCCTACTATTTACAAAACATGTAGCTTGATTTATACCAGCTTAGTGGTCTGCCACTTGTACCAAACCGCTATTTATATTCATTGAACCTCCAAATTTCTTTCTTTTTACTTCGTTCAAGTTTTTTCTCCTATCTTTTCCTTTCCCATACTAATGTTATTTCTATTTCCCCAGCACGCAATGTTTCCTTCCCAAGTTCCCACATCACTCAGCTGCAGTTGGTTCAGAACATATTAGATCAATCTATGTCCATTTTAAGCTACCAGTAACAAAAAGGAAAATTCCCATCATAAGCCATGGAGGTTGGTGTAGTCAATATCAATTTTTGTACCATCTTTTCACACTAAAAAATCCTCAATAACTAGAAAATTGATTGAGCTGATTATGCAGGAGTTGGTTGCAATAACATGATAACAAAGAGTTACCAGCTTCCTCGTATATGTGAATGGATAATTTCAAAAGTTAAATATTATCAAACTAAAATGAGAGTGAGATTTTACCCACCAGAAACCCACGAAAAGCTGTTTGGATGCGTGTGGCAGCCCATTCCTCTTGTGCAAACTGTTGGTTAAAGGTTGCTTCTTGCGATTGAAATGAACTAGAAGTGGTGCCAGAAATATCAGGGATGTTGCCATCTCTAGTGTTGGTGGCATAATTGATATTGACCTCATCTTCAACTTCAAAATTTTCAATCTCTACAGAATGCTTTCTTCGATGCTGGGACTTGCTACTTGTAGCTTTCTGGAAGAGTGATAAAAGAAGGTTTAGTGCAAATGGATGTAAATGCCATTGAATCCTAAATATGCACTATTACTTCTTAGCGAAATATATGCTAAACTAAACACTGAAAGGATAAATTCATAGGACCAAGGAAACAATATTGCAGGACTAACCACAGGAATATTGCAACCAAGTAAAAATTCATAGGACCAAGGAAACAATATTGCAGGACTAACCACAGGAATATTGCAACCAAGTAAAAGATGTCAAACTGGCAGACTGGACATTCTAAGAAAATCTGGTGACAGAATACCTTCCCATGGAGAAACCCTTACTGAAAAGAGGTATAGTAGCATCATATATCTGCCTTCCATTTTGGCCAAAAGCAAGAGAGAATAGATGGGTTTAAAATTTGGATTAAATGAATCTGCAAGATCCATAATCGCAGACATTGCTAGACTAATCAAGACACATTTTCAAATGCACAAACCATATCATCCATAAACATAATCAAAACAAAAAAAAAAATTAAAAAAAAAAAAAAGGATTAAGGATCCGTTGTGATCGAGGTACAAGCTGGACTACCAAGTTCACTCCAACCAGGTCATACATAGACCGTGTCTTCAGATAACATGAATATCAAAAGCAGCACTTTTAAAGTAAAACTGACAATGAATTACAGAAGAACAGAAAATATCAAGTCAATTCAAACCCCTGCATGTGAATTACATAATGGGAAGACAAATGAAATGGATACTCACATTATCATCCCTGTCAGAAGATGGTGATTTTTCAGATTTTTTTAACCCAATGAGGGCCCTAATCCATTTCCCAGGAACACCCATGGCACAAGTACTTCAGCTCAACGTCATAAGAAGCTGATTTAGGAACACATTCATCAAATGGACTGAGAGATGCGATCATAGTGATATATCTGCAAAGATATATGAGAAAAAATCTCTACGAAGAGCAATTATACGTGGTGTGAAAAATACCTAAAAATTATGATTCTCAATGCTCAGAGATAAGTAACCAGGATACCATCAAAGCTTCTCATAATTTCCTTTTCCATACCAAAATCATGAAAGTCCCTTAATTAGCTAAAAGCAAGCATATAAGAATGCATGTGAAATCCAAGGCTTGGCAGGCAAAACCACAAGTTATGTCCACAACTAATAATATCCAACACAGAATAAAAACTAATACCTCACAATTTAGCAAGAATAAAAACTAATACCTCACAGTTTAGCCTGTGCTAAACTGCTAATCACAGCCTGTAATCAATATGTAATTTTTCAAGGGCTTGTACTTTCAAACAGAAGTAACATGGAAGAAATGGTGATTGGGCATTCCATGAAAAGTCAGCTCAGCCACTCAGAGTTCCACACTAATGCTAGAATCATCAAGATCTATTTTCAAGGGCATATCCACACATAATATTCAAAGAAAAAGTGAATGTCAGCCCATGACCAAGAACAGGCCAGCACAGGATTTAGTGCAACAGGACAAACCAGGGATAGAGTAAGCCTAGGCAAATTAGCCACCATCCAGGCAACTGACTAAATCGAATGGCTCATTTGTTATATATTTTCTATCGGAGTGGAACTTTCAGTTCCATTATCAATGACATACTCATAATTTTTAAAACATTGCCATTATCCAGTTATTCTCTACCAATTTTCCAGAAAAGTATAGCAACAACTAGAAATATGGTCCAACGAACTGGAAGTTGTTAAATCCTGATAGAACCCAAATTCAATTCAACTCAGGTCAGCTACCACAATTTTATTCAATAAATCAAAAGTTATCAAAGAGAATAAGCCGATCATTTCATAGAGATTGTTCCCAAGTGAAGGAAATAAAGCCATCAATATTCCAAGAGAAGAACATTCCTTCCAAAAAATGTCAGAAAGAGGATCTCAGCAACAAAATCAATCAAATTTTCCAACAGAGGAAATGAAAAAAGAATAAGCTTCATGTCTTATAGGTATCAACTTCTAAAGCAACAAGAAATTGAAATGTGTATAAATCTCGAATGACTCAGTAAAAAACTAGTAATTCACGAACAATGCATTTTAAATCCCACCTACCCAACAACAATGTTTCAAGCATACATTTACCTGCAATTATAATTACTAATCTATGAGTGCAATAACTTGAAATAAGACACGGAGGAGCCATCAGTAGGAAATAAGATAATGCTTCTGCCATATATATAGTGCTTCCTCTCTAGTAAAATGAACCCAAGTTGCCATTTCATCCAAAAAAATGAACCCAAAGCCATCACTAAAGTAGCCATTTCAACCACATTCCACTAAAATTTACACCAAAAAATTTGACCTTTGACAACAAAACCTATCATTATAGAACAAAAACCAAACTTCACTTAAGCAACAACAAATCCAAGTAATCTACCAAAAAAAAAATGAAGGAAAAAGAAAAGAAAGAGGAATTGAACTAAAAATCTATATCTCAACAAGTATGTAAGCAGACCTTTCCCAACTAAATTAAACTTGAGCTACAACTAATTACAGTTACGTCAATTACCTTGCCTAAATTACACCAAAAAAGCAAGGATCTTTCACAACAAAACCTATTGAATAAAAAAAAATAAAAGAGGAACTTTACTTAAGCAACAATGAATTCAAGAATCTGCCACTAGTCTATAAATCAATGATTATATAGGGAGAACTTATTCAACTAAATTGAAATCAAACCATCAACAAGTATAATCATGACAACCTTTTACTTTTTTAAGGTGAATTTGGAGTTATTGCAACAAGATAATCATTTCAACTACTTTTGCCAGAAAAACAAGAAAAAGCAACAAGCTTTCACAATAAAACCAATCAAATGGGACAAAAGAAAAAGAACGAAACTTTACTTGAGCAACAACGAATTTGAAAATACGCTACAAGTCAACAAATCATTGAGCATTTAGAGAGACATTTATAAGATAAATTGAACACAAGCCACAACTAATTACAGTTATTTCAACTACATTCCCATAAATTACACCAAAAAGCAAAAATCTTTCACAACAAAACCAATCAAATAATAGAAAAAAGAATACATATGTACTTCACTCAAAACCTACACTAAAATCAATTAGTTACAACATAAACTAGCATTAAATAACTGGTGTAATGAAAGCACAAAACCACAACGTGCAAGGCAAAGTAAGTACTAATTAAGATAAATTGAACACGAGCTGCAATTAATTATAATCATTTCAACTACATTCCCCTAAATTACACCAAAAAGCAAAGATCGATCACAACAAACTTTGCTGAAAACCTGCACTACAATCAATTAGTCACAAACTAAACTAGCATTAAATCAATAATGTAAATGAAACCGCAAAGCCACAATGCGCAGCGCAAAGTAAGTACGAGTTAAGGTAAATTGAAAACGAACCGCAACTAATTATAATCATTTCAACTACATGCCCGTAAATTACATCAAAAAGAAAAGATCTATCGCAACAAAACCTATCAAATAATAGAAAGAAAATACGAACTTCGCTCAAAACCTACACTACAAATCAATTAGTCACAAACTAAACTGGCATTCAATCAATAATATAAATGAAACCGCAAAAACAGAATGCACAAGGCAAATTAAGTACTAATTAATGTAAATTCACCAAAATGTGATGCAAATCAGTAATTAAAGCACGAATTGAGAGTTCTAGTGATGCAGATCGATAGATCAAGAAAGAATGATGAAATTCACCTGAAAAACTAGGTTTGAGAAACGGTTAACGAATTAAGTAAGCAAGAAGGGAAGCGAATATGAATATGCATTACCTGTGTGGAGTCAAGTGGAGAGAGAGAGAGAGAGAGCAGAATCTACGTGACAGAGAAGTGGAAGTGTTGAGGGAAATGGTGATCTATCCATTGGTCAAACAGTCAATATTTGTATTAATATAATAATTAGTGTAATATCTGTAGTATTTTTTTTGTTTTGTCTTTTATATGTCTATTTAATTTTTGTAATAAATGTTGATACCTAATGTTTGAAACGTAAATTTTTTTTTTTTTTCGAGTGGCTAATATGGTCCTTTCACGCCCACCGTATTTGACCAGATTACATTATTTTTCTTTTTTCAAATGCTATATATTACATTTTTAGGATATGCCTTATCAAATATTAGCATTCACATCGCCATCACCATTTACAATTACAATATTATTTGCTAAATTCTTGTTGTTAGCATTGTTTAAACCGTTATATGGGTATTAATAGAGATTTTTTTAAGTTGTTTGTATTTTTAAGAGATTACAAATAGCTTTTGAAAATATCATATGGTGAAAAAGTATTTGTTTGGCAGGTAATGAATGATATATAACTTTTGAAGGGAAAATCTTTATACAAATGGAAGAATAATGGATGGTGTAAAAGTTTTAGAGTTAAACCTTTTCCTTTTATTTTTGAAAGCCACTGATTTTTCTTTCTTGAAAAAATATATAACGTGAGAATCTATAATATTGAAGCAGATAATTTTAATAACTATAAAAATTTGGTGTTTTTACTATTTTATATTTTCATTTTGATTACTATTATTTAGTAAATTATATTTCCACATCATCCATTTTAATTATTATTTCATCTACTGATGGCCTACTAGTTATTTTTTGAACTCTTAAAATCTATCTTTTAAAATAACAACTATAAAGAACTTGATTGACTTTAAGGGATAAACGGATTGAGTTCACTCTTTCCAAAATTGTAGTATGTTTATTAATTGGAAAAAATAAATTATAGGAGAAACTTAGAAAAGAGTTAAAAAAATAAATAAGTGGAATTCGAATATAAGTATCTCTAATGAATTTGAGGATATATATCTATAAATGAGATATCACATGAATTTAATTTGAGTTATATCCTTTTCTTTACTACTTATCATTAAAATAAATAATTATCCATATTATTAAGGATGAGTAAAATTAAAACTAAAAAGAAATTTCAAAAGCAATCTTCACGAAAACAAACACATACTAATTTAGATATCCTCTGTCATAGAAAAATAATAACATATTACAAAAATCATTTAGCTGACAAATTTGTACTCCGGAAAATAGTTATAAGTTACATCATTAACTATTAAGAAGATAGAATTAGGAAAGAAATCTTTAATAAAAAATTAAAATATATATTTCATTTTTAGTATATCTTTTTCCTAATTAATAAAAGTTACAGTAATATAGTAATACATAATTTAGTTGTTAGAAGAAGTAAGACAATTTTGAATTGAAGTTAAAAAAAATAAAAACAATAAATAAATGGATTGCAAATTCAAAATATTAGGTGTGCCAGAAGATATTAAAAAGGGTGTCGTGTGATTTTTTAATATTTAATTTGAATACCCGGAAAGGCTGGGAGTGGCTACGATGCGCCAGCGGCAATGAACAGGGAACGGCGTCGTGCTGCGGATGGAGGTTACAGAAAGTCGCTGTCACGTACGCTTGAAAACGAAGTTGGGAATCACGGATGCATCCACATCGTGTGTCTTATTGCATCCACGTCGTCTCTGATACTTACGCGCACATTAGCATGAACAGAAGAACACGAACCCCTAAGGTGAAAGAAAAGGTTAAAGTTAAATCTCTACAGCCACGAGTCTTTTAATTTTAACAAAATGATTTCTATTTTTTTTTTCTCGGGATTGATCTATAAATTATATATTATACGCGAAAAAACTTTAATGAATAAAACAATCGTAGAAACAGCTTCTCAGAAAATATATTATGAATACAAGTTAAGGATGTTGTAATCGTATATAATTAAAAAAAAAAAAATCGTATGCATTTTTACTCTTACTTTCACATAAAAGATTTGAGGTAATTTGGTTATGGTGGCATTAAGATAGTAACAAATTATTTATTTATAACAATTTTAGTTAACTTTACGGGGTAGAATAAAGTAATCATTAACGACTTATTCATTTCATAAAATAAAAAGAAAGAAAATGGAATTGAAATTCTTAAGAAATAAAATAAAAGTATAATACATATTATTTTATTTAGTTAGATTTATAAATAATTTAAGAATATATATATAGTATAACTTTAATGACTAAATTATTTTTTATTAATTTTTTCTTTCAATTAATCTAAAATAATATATAGGGGTGGTGGTTGATAGTAATAGTAGCGATGATGAAAATGATAACGGTAGCAGTAGTTATAATAGTTATTATGATTGGTGGCAGCAACGGCTATGGTGATAATAGTAGTAGTGGCAGTAATGGCGGTAGTAACGACAGTAATAGCAATGGCGACAGCGACGGCAACAGCGACAGCAACGACAACAACAACAATAGTAGTGATCGCAACTGTAGTGATGGCGGTGATGGTGGTAATGACAATAGTGGCGACAATGATAATAGTAGCGACAATGGTCGATGGCATTGGCAACGATAGCGGTAATGGTAATGGTAAATAATCGTTATATTTTTTTGTTAAATTAAGAAATCCATATTATTTGATTTCAAGTAATAGAAATTCTTATGAAATTATGATTTCATGACAAAAAAAACTAAATAAACGTCATAATAAGAAATAGAAAAGTAATGAAATTGTAATTCCCCTCAAATGAACAGCCGTAATTATTTAAACCCATTATTACATTTGGCTTGGAAAATAATAATTCCACATAATTCTTTTGATTTTTTTTTCCTTAATTCCATATAATTCATGTTGTGGGATTGTAGTTTATTCTCATGACCAATTGATCATATAAATAGTTATATTCCTTTATCATTTTCTTTCATATTTGTACACTCTAATCTTAATATAGGAATAAACCGGAATGGAATCGTCATTTCATTTTCTATTCCCTTTCCTATGTTTGGAAACAAGTAAAGTTAAGTACGAAGTAAATAAGGCCATTGCCACTATTGCAATTACCCAACATTAACTTCCAAATCCCTTCTTAAAAACAAAAATTTTTGTAAACTTACTAGTATCATAACAAACATAATCTTCAAATAGAAAAATGTAAACAGCAGATGGAAGATTATCAAAAAAACAAAAAATTTTCTTCAACCATCTGCGTATGATTTGCGATCCAATTTGCTACCAGTTGCTTGGAGAGGCTTCCCCTATAAGTAAACATTGTAATTTTTCAACTTTATATTTGTAGGATGAGTAAGAAAATAAGCTACATGATGAGAATCCGTGCATACATCCACATAAAAGAAATTTTGTTGAAGATCTAGTTGAACTCCGAAGCAAATTGCTCATAGTTCAGTTGCTAAGACATCCACGTTTCCCACCCACCTTTCTACCAAAGCCACAAATCCAAAGTCCTTTATGGATCTCTAACCCCAGCAATTGAACTCTTTTGATTCGACAAATCAATAGAAGCATATGTGATTAACTTAAACCACCTTACTTGCGGTGGCGTCCCCCACAAATTAATTAGTTCATAAGTTGTAATTTTGAAACTTGTTTTGTGTTTCGCCCAATATTCCAATGCATGTCTGTAAATTGCATGTTGTCTCCTTTCACTTCTTTGGACCCGATTAAAAATTTTGTTATTTCTATATATCCACAAATACCATAGCATGTATACAAAACACAAAGTTTTTGCAAGGTTTTCTTCATTTTGAAGCCTCTTTTATATGGTGTTATTTTCTTTAATCCGCCTACAAAGGTCCTCATGACTTCGAATTTCCCCAGCTAATTTAGTTTCATAAACTGTATATATCTTCTTACTTGCCTCACAATCTCTAAAAATATGAATTAAGTCTTCCTCCTCATATCCACAATAAGGACATCTTGATCTTCTCGAATCTTTGTTTGTCTTAGATTTTTCCTTGTTGGGAGTGCATTGCACATCACTCTATAAAGAAATAGTTTTATTTTTTGTGGAAATTTTGAAGTCCAAATCCATTTCCATTCATTTGATTCAATTTGTTTTCCTGTAGCCAATTGTTGATATATCTGGCTAAGGGTGGGCTTTAATCTTGCCCAATTTATTAAGCTTCTTTAATCTTCCCCTGAGTTTGTTAAGAAAATAGGTCACCAGACTTTATGGCACTAAAATCATAAATTAGAAACCCAATTTTATGTTCATCCCAATTACACTCATTTATATGACAATCCCTTACCTTAAGATCATTTTGAGCTGGCATTTATTGACCCTACAATCATCTCTCTCAATGTGTTTGTTCCCCCTAATCTATCATTCAAAAAACTTTCTGATTTACCATCTACAAGTACATAGCAGCTCTGACTATTGACCCACTCAATACTACTAATCAAGTCTTTAGCTAGCTTGAAAAGATCCCCTGAACCATTTGCTCCCCTCTCCACAATCTTCTAATCTCTTATATTTGACTTTCAATAATTCTGCCCATTTAACCTTTCTAGGCTTGAATTCCCATAATCTCTTAATAAACCAAGCTTTGTTTTGATTATTTAAATCAATTAATCTAAGCTCTCCTTGTCTTTAGCATAGTAATTCTATCCCAGGATATTCAGTGAGTGTATCTTTCTGTAGTATTTCCATTCCACAAAAAATTTCGTAAATCTTACATAATTCTAGTTGCAGTTTTAGTTTGTAATCTCATAACTTGCATATAATAATTTTACAAGGCCTCAAGAACTTATTTAGCTAGAATCAATCTTTAAGCCATGCTTAGATGCCTTACTTTCTATCCATCCAGTCTATTTTGCAACTTATTAATAATAAAGTTTAGTTGCTCCGCAGAACATTTCCAACCATTATTTAGAGGACTCTTAGGTATTTGTCAAACATATCAATTTCTTGAATACATAGTGAGAAATAATATCCTCCTTTATATTAGAGGCTATCAATCTTGAAAATAGTATGGCTGACTTCTATTGATTAACCCTTAAAACCTAACAGTTCAATAAATTTATGAAGTATCTGCATCGCTGTTCGAATGCTTTTCATATATATTCTTGCAATCAATCTTATATCATCAACGAAAACGGTATAGGATATCTTCAATTGTGATCCTCTAATTTTAAAAGGTTCGCATTTACCTATATTGACCTGTTCCTCTATTATTTGACTTAGAACTTCCATTACTAAGATAAATAAATATGGTGAAAAGGGATCCCTTTGGCTTATTTCCCTACTTGGCAAAAAGGTTTGAGTAGGTGATCCATTTACTAAGATCTGCATTTGTGTAGTTGATAAGCAATTAGTGATTAACTCCACCCACCAATCCGAGAAGTTAAAGCTAGTCAATATCCAATATATCATATCCCATTCAATGGTATCGTATGCCTTTTTTCAAGTCTATTTTGATCATCATCCATCCCTTCTGTAGATTTCTTTTTTTCTTTTTTTTTTTTTGAAACTATGGAGCACCTCATTGACATGTAGGACATTATCACTTGCCTTCCTATTAGGTATAAAGCTCGCCTATGTCAAGAGTATGAGCTGATTTGAATGGAGCCTCAATCTCAACAATAAGATCTTGGTGATCACTTTATAGAGTGTAGTACAAAGCCCAATTGTTTGAATAATCTGATTTTGTTCGCACCTCTCTGTTTGGAATTAAACACATTTGAGATATGTTTAATATAGAAGGAACCTAGACCTAAATATTTATCTTATACATGCTACAATCAATTCCCCAACAAAGGCTAGTGTTTCTTGAAGAAATGAGCATGAAAGCCATCTTTCCTAAGGACTTCCAAGATCTTATTAAGTTTAGAGCCTTTAGAATTTTCTTATCCTCTAAAATTTATTATTATTAGTTGAATTACTTATTATTTAACTTTTAATTTAATTGTTGAGATTTAATAATTAAAGGTATTTTTTACAATTACTTCTAGATAAATATTTAATTCCATTCCGTTCCATTCAATTCTATGGACATTTTTAAATATTGAAAAAGATTTGTCATTCTACTTCTCATTATATTCTATTCAAATCTATTTTGTTTGAGATCATTCCTATATACTAAACATAATATAATTATTATACATTAGCCCAACTGCCAAATCATGGAATAAAATAAGTATATTTGATACATTTACGTATATTCAAAACTTTTTATTCAATTCAAAACTTTCTGAATTGGTAAAATGCGTCTTTACTTTCTAGGACATATGTACGTAAATACGAAACCATTTCTGAAGTTTTAAAGTCATTAATATTTATAATCTCTCTAATGATAATTAAAACATACTCTTGAGATTTTAGTAGGTTTATTGCAGTTCCCCAAAGAATACTTGCAATTATCCCAATACTAAAATCCAGCTTATACTTTCCACTTTGATTTTGCTCAATTTTGATGTTAGATAAATATCAAAATTACTACCATAACTTCGAGCCTTTTTCCTAATTTTATTTCTGAAGATTAAAGTTGATAAATGTCGTATCAATAGAATTTTTCATCGTCGGATTCTAAATCTAAATTTAAAAAGTTGCTAAAAATCATGACTGAGAAAGTAGAGAATAGGGATCAACATGGGGTTAAAGCATTTAATGAAGAGCCAAATAAAGTTGAGTTGGCGCAGAGCAGAACAGCACACAAGTCGGATGAAATCTCAGAGAAAGGATATGGAGAAAAGGAAGATCAAACAACACTCAACAATCTAAGAAGATAAGAGATGAGATTAACAAAAATCCAATTGAACCAAAGGAGTAATCGTGATGATCCTATCATGCAGAGGAAAGACTCGTTAAATTATTCACAGGGGAAAGATATAGCTAATCCCCTCAAGATTTCTTCATTGATTAAAAACAAGGAGGTAGAAAAAGAGTCTTTTAACTACAGTGGACCATAAGTTGGACGAGGAATATATAAACAGTCCACAAGAAATGGAGTTTACATTCAAGAGTAGTGAAAAGCAAGAATACCCTCGAAGATTATCGCAAACCAAAAGAGTAGCCAGACATGCAGGCCATGGAAACAAAAGCAATACTAATGTTCAAAGCGAGGGTTCTTCATTCAGAATCCGATGTCCCCTGGCTGACACCGCGATTCCGACTGTTCCTTATTCCGCTAGAGCAAACCAGGGTGAGAGTTATGGTAAGTCTCAGCCGAATCATCTACCCGAACAACGATGTGACTCCACTTGGCCAAGTCCCAATCACAAGGTTGGAGGTAACGGAGCCGAACGGCATGGTAATGGTCAACAGAGACGGCAACCGAATCGACACGGTCAGAGATTATCAGTTGGTGGTAGCTACAACAATTGGGAAGGTATGCACCGATCCAAGGAGAATGATGAGATGGTGGGAAGGTACTTGCTACACGGTGGCAGTGTCGGTGATCAAGCAGCAGCAAGTTACCCTCCCCCTGAGCCCTATACCAGTATCATCATACACGTTGAAGAAATACTAGTCAATTCCTCTACTACTGCAGAATAGGGAGGAAAGCTTAGCCTTGATTACTATGGGGACAACTCCAAACCAAAATGTGCTGGAAGCAAAGAAGATTGCAAACGAGACAAGCACCCTCATGTATAGGGTGATTGTAACTGATGTCGAACCAAATATGGTACAAGTCATGATGTCTAGACCAACCAAAAATCTGATATGGAATGTCAGGGGCGCCAATGCTGTTGGGCGCATTGAAACTATCAGAAGTGTTGTGATGGAGCACCAACCAGATTTTTGCTGTTACTATTGGAAACAAAGTTGGAATCATTAGCAGCTTATGCCCTTTACTATCAGCTGCCATATGAGGGGTTTACCGTGTTGAAGCTGAAGGGCAGAGAGGTGGGATGGTGCTGCTGTGGAGTTCAGACGTGGTGGATCTAACTCTCCTCAAACAAACCAATAAAAAATGGACTTCACCCTGATGCTGCTGTTTTTCATACTCAAAAATGGACTTCAGATCATAGACCTTTACTTCTTGTGTCAAAAATGTTGGCTCCTCAAGGAAGTGAAGAGAGACCATTTAGATTCGAGCCAATGTGGCTAACAAACAACTCTTTCCCTGTGTACGGAAAGATAAAGGAAATAATTTCCTTGATGCAGCAAATGAATTTCAAGAAGAGCAAAAGAATGTAATAATTTAGGTTTTGGTCACGTAGGCAAGGAAAAGGAGAATTTTAGCTAGTTTAAAAGGGATTGACAGAGTAATTAGTCAAGCACCGAGTGAACATTTGGTGAATTTAGAAAAAGAGCTAAGAAAGCAATTATCAGTGTTGTTACAAAGAGAGGAAATGCTGTGGAAAATAAAGGCTAGGAATAAACATCTTAGAGAAGGCGATAGAAATACACGATTCTTTCATACTTTGGTGCTCTAGAGAAGGACAAAGAACCGTATTGTGAGCATTAAAGACTCAACTGGAAATTGGATTGTGGAGCATAATCAAGTAAAAAATTACACAAGGAACTACTTTGATAGGTTATTCACCACAAAGGAAACTGAGGTAGTATGGGGTAACTCACTGCCAGATGGAATCCGAACGAACTTAGAAAGTGTTGTATTGGATAAGCTAAATGCAAGGGTAACAAGTGATGAAATACATTCAGTACTTCTATCCTTCGGTTCACGGAAATCCCCTGGAAAAGATGGACTTCATAGCTACTTCCTCAAAGTATTGTAGGTCCATCAATAGTTAAAGTGGTGGAGGAAGCTTTTCATAAGGGTAGTGCACCTAAGGAGATTAATGCTACACCGATGTAAGCCTTGCAATTGTAGGATCGAATTCAATATGTAGAATTTAAGGCGATTGGTCAAAGGATTTGATTGAGTATTGTAAGTTCATCAATAGTTAAAGTGGTAGAGGAAGCTTTTAATAAGGGTAGTACACCTAAGGAGATTAATGCTACACCGATGTAAGCCTTGCAATTGTAGGATCGAATTCAATATGTAGAGTTTGAGGCGATTAGTTAAAAGATCCGATTGAGTATTATAGGTTCATTAATAGTTAAAGTAATGGAGGAAGCTTTTCATAAGGGTAGTACACCTAAGGAGATTAATGCTATACCGATGTAAGCCTTGCAATTGTAGGATCGAATTCAATATGCAGAGTTTAAGGCGATTAGTTAAAGAATCTGATTAAACCTAAATTATTATAATAACAATAAAAATATTAGTAAAAGTGATATCGTAAATTTGAATTTAAAAAATAAGTAATAAAATAATATAATATTATAATATTAAATTATAACTATATTATCCGTTATTTATCAAAAATACGTAAAACAAGTTTCGATAACTAACAAAACGATAGAGATAAATTACACGTATATTAAAAATCATAAAATAATACAAATAATATTTAGGAGCATTTACTTGTACTCTATATTTATTTACGTATAGCTGAAAATACGCGAAATTACCTAAAACGTTCGAAAAATGTTAGAAAAATGCCAAACAATTAAAGAAAATTATAAAAAAAAAAATCAGAAATGTGGGGAATTGTCCAAAGCAAGGTCATGGTAGGGTAGAGAAGCAAGAAAAAAAATTGGACCAATTAAAATTAACCAACTAGAAAGTCAAAATTGAGAAAAGATAAGACAAATATCAACTCAATTTAATACAATAAATTCCCATAGAGCTCCATAAATACCCAAACTTCTTCAGAAGCTCATTTGGTTAGTTAGAGTATTGAAAAAATTGTGAGAACTGAAAATGAGTGAGTTAAGGTTTCTTTTTTAAAAATTACAAAAAATCTATGCAATTAGGGTATTTACACCAAACCCACAGCCCACGACCCACAACCAACTGAAACCAAACCGCTGCCACTAAAGCACCCTCCTACCACCACCTGGACTGGCCAACACCCCTAGTACCACCACTGGTGGCTGAAAGTCTAATAGCTAGGTGAGTCAGATTTTAGGCCAAATTTGTTTAATTCATTAAAATTATTCCATATTGCTCTATAAATACCCAAACTTCTTTAGAAGCTCATTTGATTAGTTACAATGTGGAAAAAATTATGAGAACCAAAAAAGAGTGAGGTAGGGTTTCTTTTTAAAAAATTTAAAAAAATATATACAATTAGGACATTTAGACCAACCTACAACCCACGACCAATTAGAACCAAACCACCACCACGAAAGCACCCTCCCACCACTGTCTGGATCAGTCGACACTCCTGAAACCACCACCAGTAGCTGAAAGTCCAATAGTTAGGTGAGTTCGATTTTAGGCCGAATTTGTTTAATTCATTAAAATCATTAATTTTATCCAGAAAATTATGAATTTTAGTATTATAATGTTTTATTGTATGTAAATTTAGGGAAAAATATTGGTTTAGTTCAATTACATCTGAAAATATACTATCCTTAAGAAACCACGTAAACTCAAGAATATTTAGATTTAGAATTAAATAGCCTTTGTAATTTTAGGCTCAAATTTTTTGTGTAAACTACTTAGGGGATATAGAACAGCGCTATGAAGGCCTTTTTTATAAATGAATTTTCAAAAGTTTTAAGTAATTTTTAGGTCTTTAAAATATATATATAATTAGTGATTTTAGGGTTAATTGAATAATTATTAATTTAGTGTATAATTAAGTATTTTAAGATGTTCATATCTGATGTGGTATGATAATTATAGTATTTAAGGTGTTAAATGTAATTATTAAGAGTATTACGTAGTAGATATATGTAATTTCAAGAGTATGAGGAATTGGAATTATAGGAAATATAAAATAACAAGTTAAAATGGAATATAATAATAATATTAATATTTATTAAATCTATTAGGAAACATAAATATAAATAATTATACGAAAAATATAAAATTTTCTCACATCAGAAATAAATTCGGTATATAAAATAGGATTAGAGTATACCTTGTAGATTAAAATACTAATTTAAGATCAAAAGTGATACTTAAAATACTCGAGCCTAATGTAATTAATTTCACATTATGATTTAAAACACATTTTTAGGATTTACGTATAATACCTATAGTTAGAACTGATTTAAAACCTAAATCGAAACCAGATTCAAAAATCGAATCCTAAACTAACCTAAGATGAATAAAAAATAAATAACATGTATAAATGAAAAATTGAGTTAAATCAGAACCCAAAGTGTATATATATCATCAAGATATAAATACTAAAAACGTATTTATATTATAGGACACATAGAGACGAGTCGACCTATGACAAATAATTGAGCGAACCAAGGATTCCAAGTAAGTTAAGTTTAATACTTCATTGTATTTTATAATACTATTTTAAAGTACTCAGAGGCTTATGATTGTGTTTGTAAGTAATTATATATGCATATGTTTGTATATCTGATTTCTTACTGAAAACTATGTTGTGTTGTGACTGATGTGAATTGAATAGTATGAATTTGTTTTATCACCCTAAACAGTACTTAATTATAACCGACCTAAATACCTTAATTAGAAATACATTGCAACTCTTTAGGGAACTATTAGGATTCTCCAACCAAAAATCGACATCTTCAAAAAAGATAGTGCTAGATAATATAATGATTTTTTCTTCATCCTTAATCGAACTAAGTGACAAGAAAGGAGGTTGCATAAGGATGAGGGCATTAGTTTGAAGGATAATTTTAGAGGGAGGGGGTGTCTCTATTGTACAAACCTGGGTTTGATTATAAGCTATTACATAAACATAAAAACTCCTCAACTTGGATTAGAGTGAGTAAAATTATTTTGATTTCACAATGGACTGGACTACGTTGTGTAATGGCATTTGCTTATTACATTGCATATAATTAATTGATTGATAACTCTGTTTATATTTGTTATGCATTCATAAGTCTCCAAATTAACTTATTGAATTGTGGTTGCTCATGCATATAAAATTTTTTTTGCAGGTTCTGACTGATATACCGTGATATAATTATCAAGAGGTCGGTTTCTTTTGAAATTATGGGGGAGTGAAGATCAATTAGCTATACAATCGATTCTTTAAAATGCCCTAATAGTATTTTTTTAGGTTTATGAACTGATATGTGATAGGTAAGTTAGCTGACTATTGTAATATGCGTAAATTCTTAGGATTTTAAGACAATATAGATGTAATCATGTATTTATATGACTTAAAGTTCTAGCTTTAATGTAAATTTTAGTTTAAACTTTAATTGAGCTGTTTACTTCAAAGTAAAACGAGAAGTCATTGACACTTTGTGTAAATTATATTTATAATAGGGACTATGAGGTCAATTATTATCATAAGTTGGTTTACATGATGGGACTGTTGTAACTCTACGGCTTTAAGACATAACAACCAATAACTCTAATTACAAAGCAACTAGTAATAAGTGAAATTAGTCAATATAGGCCAATTAGCTTATGCAATACAGTGTACACAGTCATCACTAAGATAATTGTGACAAGAGTCAGGCCTACACTACAGTAGTTTATAAACCCTTACCGGGCAAGCTTTTTTGTTGAATTGAAAGGCCATGGATAATGTTCTTATAATGAATGAAGTGTTAAGCAATTTCAAAAATAAAAAAGTACAAGTAAGTTAGATGATCATTAAGGTAGATTTGGAAAAGGCTCATGATATGATGGAATATCACTTCATTAAATAGGCTTCAGAAGCATTAGGTTTTCCATGAAGATTAATTGACCTTATTATGACTTGTCTCAGTTCCTCAGCAATACAAGTGCTATTAAATGGTAATAGTGTAATGCCATTCAAACCATCAAGAGGAATTAGACAAGGGGACCCTTTATCCCCTTATCTATTCCTAGTTAGAATGGAAATTCTCAATAAACTTATTAAGATTCAAGTAAAAAAAAGGAAATTGGGAGCCCATTAGCTTTAGAGGTTTAAGAGTTTCAATTTCACATTTACTGTATGCTAATTATGTGGTGTTGATGGCAAAGGCCACCAAGAAATCAGCCATCACCTTAAAAGAGACTTTAAACAAATTCAAGGAATGGTTTGGGTTATGACCACATAGTGTAAAGACAAGAATAATGATCACAAGAAATACCCCTTAGTAAGTAAAAGAAAAGATAATTGATATTTTGGATATAAGGGAAAAAAAGGTGTTTAGAAATTACTTGGGTTCCAAATGGATAAAGGGTTGAGGATGGGAAGAGAAAAAGGAAGGATGATACTAGAAAAGATCAAATAAAGGCTTAGAGGTTAGAAAAGTAGATTACTTAGTATGGCAAGAAGATTAGTGTTAGCAAAATAAGCTTTACAAGCAGTGCCTTTATATTACATGCAAGCCATGTCAATGCCAGTAGGGCTTATAGAAGAAATAAATTGGATAGTAAGATAGTTCGTTGAGGATGAGGATAGAACTAAGAGGAGGACACACTGTACTAATTGGAGAAAGATAACCACACCCAATGATAGGGGGACTGGGACTAAATGATCTACATAAGCAGAATAAGGCTTGTTTAATGCTAAGATATTAGGATTTTCAGAGAAAGTTTTCAACTTGATCTCTGATCCTTACTAAAAAGTATAAAAGAAAAATAAGAGGGAAGGAATTGTTGACAGCAAGGAACAAGAGTTGTACCTAAAAAGAACTTGTGTAAGCTCAATAATGGTTTGAATTGCATGGAACATACAATATAGGAAACAACGAACTGATAAACTTTTGGGAAGATCCATAGATAATGTTTGGACTGCTTAAGACACTCTTCTATAGTCCTTTCCTACCAAACATGGAAAAATCGAAAATCAAATATTCCTTGGATGAATTAAGAGAATGGAAGGAAGAAAATATTGGCTATCCTATTTATGATTTGTTAGTGCATAATGTACGGCCCATATTTTTGTTAGAAAATAGGAAAGATGAAAGAATAATAAGGATGAAAACAAGGTAACACCTAAGATTAAAGGATGTATGTAAGGTTATATGGGATCACATGGAGCCAACTAAATGTAAACTTAATTGGATTTGAAAAACTCACATTACTCCAAGAGTACAATTATTCATTCAGAGAGTAGTCCAGAATGAGTTGCCTACCAAGGAAATCATTAAAGTTTGATCAGGAGCAATTGATAGTGTATGCCCTTGGTGTGGCCAGCAAAGCAAAGTATACATTATGAACTAAGAGATTGTAAGTGTATAAGAGACTTATGGCAAACAAATGGAATTGAGGAATAGAAGAAATTGCAAACATGGAATGGTCAGAATGGTTGAAAGTTAATTATTGCACGGATAATATTATTGATAAGCATGGAGGGATACCTAAGAATATAAACTTTGCCATAACCTTATGGTCATTATGGAAGTATAAAAACAAGAAAAATTTTCAATAGGGGGGAAGAATTCGCAAATAATTTCACAAGAAATCAAAGGTAAGGTACATGAATATTAGGTAGTTATAAAGAGGCAAAGGCAATTCAAATAAGTGATCCAAATGAATGTAAAGTGGGAACTACCTCCTACAAAATTTGTAAAGCTAAATACTGATACTTATGTTACTCAAGCAAATCCAAGGGTTATTGTAAGGAGGGTAATTAGGGATGACCCAAGTGATTGGATTTTTGGTTTTTCTAAGAGAATTAGATGTACACAAGTTCTCCAAGCAGAGCTATGGGGTCATTTATAAGGGCTAGAATACTGCAAGAGATTGGGATTTAGGAGGATTGAAATAAATATGGACTCTCAAGCAACGACATAGATTATTAAACAATGAAACTAATTGTTTAAATGAATATTTGCATGTTCTAAATGCTTGCAAGGAAAAGCTATGTTGGTTTGAAGATGCTAAGCTCCTATTCGTGCATAAGGAAGGAAATGCAATGGTTGACAAGTTGGCAACCATGGTAAGGAAAGATGGAAATCAGGAAGATCTAGTGTTTTTTGTTCCCCCCAAGTCGATCTTGTGTCTTTTACTTATGGACAAAGTTTGTACTTTTGGTAAAGACTTAATGAAGTCTCTATAGTAATGTTTTGCATGCATCTGCAATTTGTTGGTGTATCTTAAAGTCTGTGTCTAAGTCCTGTGATAGTAATGTCTACTTAGAGTAAGTTTTAATTATGGTGTGGGTTTATGTCTGTCCAGTTTGGAGGTTGTAACCTCATAATTATTTGTAATTCATCCTTTATCAAAAGAAAAAAAAAACATACATAGCACGAATTTAAAGAGCCTCTAATGTGCATGCTATTATAATTTAGTACCATGAACACTAGTCTTCTAATATGATGAACTAGGTTCGAATCTCCTATCTCCTAAGTTTTAGTATGTATGTCAATTAGTGGTATACGTGTAATGGCCAATCTTGGAAATCATTTGATTCAATGTCATGTATATGGATGTGATTAAGAGATATATAGGAGGAGGAATGAGTGAACTCAATCAATCGTGTAAGCGCATATCATAGAAGATTGAATTTTGCATTCTTGGATATTCTTGATCCGTTCTTAACTAAGTAGCTGATTTGATCTTCTATAAAGTGACTTCAACAAAGTCTGGACCTTTATCTCAAGTTAACCAAAGCTTTGAGTGCCTCAATGAGAGGATGAGCATCTTATTTATAAATTTTAGAGGTTAATCTATGTTGTTGGTAATCATTGGATCACTCCGGATGATCTAACAACTAAGATTTCCTCCTCCTTTTTCTTATATGGACCATGGGCTTTGGCTTTAAGCTAGGTATGACCTTAGATAGACCCAATAGCTTATAATAAAAGAAAAGAAGCACATCCATATTAAAATAAGCCTATGCCTCTTATCTAATCCAAATAGCTCCTTTTGATACCAAACAAATTCAAAATACGTTAGGAAAAAGTTTTTTTTTAGCCTACCTTTCATGGATGAGTCAACTATGTAAGGCTGAGAAAGAAATAACCAGTCCAATGATATCTGGTATGAGCCTACTAAGCCATATATCTCTAAAACATCCTTAATTAGGTCCAATTTCTTAAGCCTTGTCATTACTTTATTAAAGCGATCCCTGAAACTAAATTGGGCTATGCCTAGTTATCAAAATAACCCCTTTATAATGTAGTATTGTTAGCGAAAAAGAGTTTTTCATGTAACCTAATAGTTGGTTAGATTACATTACTAAACATTAACAAAATAGTCTTTGTATCTTCAAATATTTATTGAAAAAGAGATGGCAATCTAAAAATAATAATGTAAATCTATAGAAACTAACTAATGATATTTGTTTGTAAAGTTAATTTTTTATGTAATGTAATGCATATAAAAGTATGGGAAATTGCATGAAATCTATAATAACAATGAAGATAACTAATGATAATAAAATATATGTGTATATTTAATCAATGAAAACCTTAAAGAAAAACAACTCTTATTTTCAATAAAGATCACGTTGAGAACGCCATCTTTATTAAACTTTTTGTCCAAAATGCCTTTTATATATATTAAACAATTATAATATCATGTTGATAAATACTTAATATGTTTTGTTATTGTTAGAACTAAATTATGAAACTTAATATAAACTATTACAACATAACATATAAGAATTAAAATAACTGTAATACTAGACCTGTAAACAAAGCAAATAACTAACAAATTAAAGCTGTCTATTTTAATGTTATGGTTTTGAAATCATAACCATACAAAATGACAATATTAAAAAAAAAAAAAGATTATAACATACCTAAAGAGCCAAGTCAATGAGTCACGTATGGGTCAAAGTTATGGTACCGATTGGATTTGGGTCAAATATGGAGTAACAGATGGAGTGCAATAGACTTCAAGGTTATTTATGCAATCTAGTGGTTGTTGAGGATGGAAGGAACATCAGATTGAGGCTTTGGACTACAATGAGCATAGAGGTGGTGATGGTTTCAACCAAGAGGCGGTTCGAAATGGTTGTTTAAAGACACCCAGTAGCGGTCAATTTTCAAGCTTTTGTTTGAAGCTTTATCCAATAAATCAAGAAGAAATTTTTATGTTTAGTGAATCCTCATTCACTCAAGAACATAAATGCATCATCGATTTCTCTCGATTTTACCTAAAACTTAAGAAATCCTAAGAGAGAAAGCTTTCTGAATTCTTGAATTTTTAATGAGAGAAATTTGAATTTTAAATTGATAAACTAACTATTGATCAAATTGATTGTCTATCCAAGTTCCTTAAGTCTTTTAATAATTTGATTAAAAAAGCCTTATTAAAGAGGTCGTGGTTAAATTATCAATTTGACCCTTTTATTGTATTTATATAAGTGAGGATAGTTTGGTAATCATCCTTTTAAGTGCATTTTATGAGCGAAATGTGATAAGTTAGTTAAATTGACTAAATTTTAAATTGAAGAAATATTTAAAGCCTCACTCTCTCTCCTTTGACACTGTGCTTAGAGAATGATAGGAATCTAACTTCCATTTCTCTTGATGAATTTAGTTTATTCTTAGAGAATTCAAGAGTTAATGAAGCTTCTAAACCAATATGCTTAATTGATTTAGCGAGTAATTCAATCTTTCATATTATTTAAGTTCAAACTTTAGTTTGATTAATAAATATGGTAATAATTAACTTTAGATTTCAATAGATTTAAAGAAATTGAAAAGGATTAAGTGAAGATCTAATTCCTTCAAAATTTACATATAGCTTACCTTATATTTAGGAATTTCTTGGAGGAGTGCAAAATCCACCCATTAAGAGCTTATTTCAAGCTTAAGGAAAATATAGCTTCTAATCAAGATAGGTTATAATGATCTCTACTCTAATTTAGTATATTTGATATTTAACTATTTTGATTCATCAATTATTTGTGCTCAAAAGCTTTAGTTAGATGAGAATTGAATTCTTAGGTTGGGTATCAATACTTAATTTGTTTTATTGTATGTAATTTTATTAATTGTTGTTAATTCAAGTAGTTATGTATGTTTAAATTGAGAAATGGAGAAATTGAAGTGGAATGATTGGTGTGTACATATTTGTCATGAGCTTCTAGTAGGTTTAATGTGTAATTTTGAATCTTGAACGTATTTATTGATCCAATTGTTGATTATGTTAGTAATTTACTATGTAAGTATGTTTAAAAGAGATTAAAAGTAAAATTTTTTATAGAAGTCTAAACTAAAGATAATGATTAAGATATGTTTGTAATAATGTTTAGATGGATTCATAAAATTTGGATATGATTATGATGTTAGCATGTCATTGATTGATTTCAAGTAGTTAGATTATCATGTAACAATTTTTGTTCCCGATATGGGACTGTTAATTAATTTAGAAGTTAATTTGATTATGAATTAGAAATTTAGAGTGATTAAATAAAATTTGAAGTTTAGTTAATTTTTTGAAAAAATATTACATGTAATAAACTTAAGAATGTATATATTCATGTGTTCTTGATATTGTCCATATAAGATCTAATATTTTTCTTGATCATATTAATATTTTATTCTATTTAGCATATGGGATGTATAGATTAAATGTTATCAATGTATATTTTTTTTCTAAAATCTAATGATATTCTTGAATGTCATTTGACTATTTCATGCATTCTTTGAAAATAGTCACAACCTTTTCGAAATTAGTAAAATATTAGAATGCTTATTATTATTTTTTTATCCTACAAAACTTGAATGTATTCATGAAAATTTTGAATATATTCAAAATGTTCATATTAAATATTCAACATGTTTTTGAGATAACTCATATTTGATCTTGTTTAGACACTAACAAGGGTGGAAAACCTGTTTTTCAACAAGATTTCAAATTGGATCATAATTTGACAAATTGATTTATTTATTTTTTATAATCATATCAATAGAATCTTATTAGTTATTAGTAAAATCACTACATGTTTAGCTTTTTTGGACTGAATCTCTAAGCTATTAGTTAGAATAATTTTGGTTGTGGTTTAGAATCAAGTTATCTTATTAAAATTGGTTTGCTCTTCATAAGAGGTTTAAACTTTGAAAAATTGTATTTTTGGCCAAATATTTAAAAATAATAATTTATAAATATTAAAAACTCTAAAAATAGAAGAAATAATAATTTAACAATAAGTAAAAATGAAAAAAAGTAGATCAAACCCATTAAACTAAACTAGCTCAAAATGGTTCATCTTGTAATTGAATTTGCTTGGTTTGATCAAACCAATCACCTTAACTATTTTAAATATAAAGATATATATATATATATATATATACATATATTTCATCAATAAATTTAAGTTGGTCTAGCTAGTTTTAGATTTAAATTGGGCCTATTTAGCATTGAATTGGACTTCTAATATAACCTTCTATTCTACATAAGTTTAACCAAAGAATTCTCTTAATTTAATATATTTAATAAATATTAAGTGTTGAATTAACATATGAGACCAAGCATATAACTTCTATAATTTTAAGTTACTTTTTATTGCATATTATTAGATAATTGAGTTTAGTATTAGCTAATCAATGTAAGTTGGTTCATAATCACAAAGACTTTCAGCTGTGTAATAATTATTGTATGTTCTATGTACCTGTTAAGTAGTTCAACCGAACTTTATATAAATGCATATTAATATAATTATGTGACTTCTTTGCGCATGGTCTAGTCGGGTAAGAGGCAGAGACCCTTAGATTAGGCTACATTCATAAAACATATATTTTTGGGACGACATGATAAATAGGTGCTTAAGCTATAAATTGACTTATGTAAGTAGCTAATAAAAAAGAATTATTGTCATTAACGGGTTAATGAAAATGGAAGGAAGTTATAGCTAGCTTTATCTAGGATTTTGGGACCCAACAAATAATATGTTGTAGATAGACAATGATTATTGGTGACCAATACCTTGGTGTCTTCTTACCTAGCATAAACAGGTTTTTTGCAAAATTGATAGTATTTTTAGGCGTAATCAATAACCAAAAGTATATTTTAATTACAAAAATACGTACAAGACTATAATGTCTTGTTCACTTGGGGGAATGACTATTCCCTTTCCCCCTTATTCCTTATTACATTGTTCGGTTGGTTTTTTGTCACAGAATGACAATTTAGAATGAATCCCTATTACTCTATTATACAATTTTAAGTAATAAAAATTCCTTAATTTAACAACAAAATCCTAATTCATTGCCAAATGAATCATTTTCCTCAAAATGACCTAATCCTTATTTGAAATATACCATTACCATTCATACCACCAACACTGACCGCCATTAACTCTAAGCACCACAAACTGCCATCGCGATTCAATACTACCATCCCCAAACAATTCTCCTTTAACCTATCTCACTCCTCGCTCTCGCTTCCAATCTCCAACCTCTTTGTTGCCCAACAACTCTTAAATCTCTGACGAAGAACCAGAAGAAGAAGAAGAGAATCCCAATTCTGTCTCAACGACTCTTAAATCTCTCACTAAGACAACAAAACCACCCCTTCATATGTTGCCTTCACCAATATCGAGCATCTCATTTATGGATGCTATTAAGAACCAAGTTGCAATGCATCCCTAGAACACCAACTTTGATTCAAAGTGCCTCATCAATCGACACTTCTTTGATCCTTGCTTTCAAAGTGGTGGCTAGTCCTAGCAACAAGCCGATTTTTATCACTTATGAAGGTGAATAGTAACAACTTACACTTAAAGAGATATCTTCCATGGTGCTTACTAAGATAAAGGAGTTATGGTTAGGAAATGGGAAGAGTGGTGTGGGTTAAGATTATTGGTAATTTTTTTCCAAAGAGAGAGAAATAAAAAAAATAGAAAAGAAAAGATGAGAGAGAGAGAGAGAGAGAAAGTAAAAGAACAAGGTATTATAATAATTGTAATTGTATTACATATCTATTTTTTATTTACCTTTTTTATCCAAGTGAATGTCATGTCCTAAATAGGTAGAGTTATAATAGTCCTGCTATATAAACTATCTTAAAATAGTAGCTAGCATCACAATTGTTATCATAAACATAGTTTATACAAGACATACATGACTCAACCAATTTAAAGCATATAGTTAACTACTTGTTATGAATAAAAGCTGTAGTACAACTTTATGAACACTTTTCCAGAAAGACTTATAGTACATTTCCAAATAGTAAAGTAGTATTTATATAGGTATATTTACACAAAAAGTCATAGTTTTTCAAAGAAAGTTCACAAAAGTTAGAAGTTCCTAATGTTTATATACAGACCATAAATGAAAACTATTGGCTTATCCAGGAAGACTAGTTAGTTTTCTCCGATGAGTACAAAAGAAAAAAACATTAACAAGTTCCAACAGTTTGTAGATTTCTTCTTGCTCCCCTTGTCCATCACGCATTAACTTGAGGTTAGTTATGTCGCTTTATCCTTAGACTTTACCTAATACATGTAAAAGATTTTATAGGGATGTAAGTACAACTAACATAGTAAGCAAGACAGAGACAAAAAAGCATAAAGCAAACATAATCAAGGTTATGGATCATTAATGAAATGTAATGCATACTGTAGACACTCGATTTTTGCCTCCCATTAGTTTTAGTTTTAGTTTTAGTTTTAGTTTTTTTTTTTTTAAATAGTCCTAACTCAAAAATAAGAAAAAAACATAAATAATAAAAATTGAAAAATGATGAAAATAAAAAAAAATTAGAAAAAAAAATTATTATAAAAGATTATTTTAGTTTTTTAGGAAATAAATTATTTTAGAGTCAATTAGTTTTAGTTTTAGTTTTAGTTTTAGCTTGGTTTAAATAGTTTTAGAAAGTCGTTCGATTTAAGTACAAGTTACTTATATTAAGAATCAAGACACAGGCCAACAATCTAACGTATAAATATTGAAACTATGACATGAGGTTAGCTTGCGATTACGATTTTGAATCTCACTAAGGACAAATGTCCTTTTTAGTTTTATTTCTTTTATTTTACGAGAATCAGTTGAGCGTATAAGGTTTAAATATAATCTAATCAGTTTTTTTGGAGTCTAATGCAATAAAAATTTAAAAGATTTAGGATTTCATTTGATTTTTATCAAATTAGATTTTGAATCGTGATAAAAGATTTAAATCCAGTTTGATTTCTTATCAAATCGAGTTTAAATCGATATTCATGATTTTAATCTAATTTGATTTTCATCAAATTAGATCTAAGAAGATATAAAAGATACGATTTGATATGATTTTAAAGATTTGGTTCTGGACTTTATAAATATTAATCGTACAACTTAAGAAACACTATCACCCCCTTTACAATGGAAGTGAATCCAACAACATCCAATACCATTGCCCCATCCTCACGTGCACTTATAATAGCCAAACATCAATAGTAGCTACGCAGATGGGTCTAACACAGACAACTGCAACTAATCAGGACACTTCACGCGATTCACAATGGCAACAGCCGTAATCCAAGCCCAATCAGCCCTTATACTATCCAACTTCGCCAAGTAACTCTAATTATTCGACCAAAGTCTGATGCTCCACACTTCTACAACAGCCTCTTAAATTAAAGACAAATCAAACTAAGTACTTCACGCTACCACTGCCGCTCCATCCTTCATCCAACACATACGCCACAGCAACAGCGGATAATAGCATCCAACCACGCACAATCAGTATACGTCCAACAATACCAATCCAACGACCGAGCAGAACATGTTTGAAGCACCGCTTCAATTAGGCCGTGCCTACAGAAGTAGCTTGCTGCATCTACATAATCAGCCCCAATGCCTATCCATGCTGCTGCACATGCGATGAACATGAACAGCAGCACCGCTCCACAAACACTCATCGGCACTCGGCACGATCACGCCGCAAGCCACACACTGGCCTGCGTGCCCCCTATCACTCACACACTAAAGTACAACAGTCTATTTCACCGATTAGTGGCCTTCTCTCATGTTCACATGACCACACTACACTCCTACACGTGAACAGCATCGTCCCGGTCAATATAGCTCCTGGCTGAACACAGTATAAAATAGCACCCTTCATCTATATTCTAATAATCTTCACTCGGCTCCATTATTTTGACATTTGGCTCCCTTAAGTTACTACTGTACCAGAGCCCAAAAAGTGATCCTTTCTCACATATACGCAAAAACCAGAACCACTAACACCATCTGTATTAAGGATGCAAAATAAGTTGGTCAAGATACGGAGACTTTAGACACAAATAATAATACCAACAACAATGACAACAATAGTACCAACTCTTCTTCCTGGATTTCTACGTTGTGAAGTGTTAAATTCTCAGCAAAAGATAGCTATTATGAGTCCAAAGGTTACTACAACAGTCAATCTTGCCGGCTCTTTTCCTTTAGAGCGCATTTGTGAGGAGGCTTCAATTTTAGAGAAGAAGCAAAACAATTTAGCAAGTTTTATGCTAGAGCTATGGTCCAGAGAGTGGTCAGATATTGGAGGTTGGTCTCATATGGAGGATATACATGTTTTCATCATTGATAGGACTGAAAGCTTTGGCTCCAATAAACTCAGTGAGGAAAAGATATCTTTTTATGGGGTATTTGATGGTCATGGAGGAAAAGGTGCAGCATACTTTGTTCAGGACAATTTGCCAAGAGTTATAGTTGAAGATGCTAATCTTCTACTTGAGCTTGATAAAGTCATTGTTAGGTCCTTTAAAGAGACGGATGCTGCATTTGCTAGGACATGTAGACTTGAGTCCACACTATTCTCTAGGACAACTGCACAAACACTAATGATATTTGGAAGATCCTTGTCGGTGGCAAATGCTGGTGATTACCGAGCTGTCCTCTCACGTCGTAGAATTGCTCTAGAAGTGTTAAAGGACCATAGGCTCGGCTGTACAAGAGAAAGGATGAGGATCAAGTCACTAGGAAGACACATCGATGACAGCTATTTAAATGGCTAGTTAGCTGTCACGCGTGCATTGGGAGACTGGCACCTTGAAGGAATGAAAGAAATGGGTGAGGAAGGTGGACCTTTGAGCGCTGAATCGAAATTAAAATTAATAACTCTTATCAATGAGGATGAGCTCTTAATTATTGGTAATGATGGTATGTAGGACGTCTTTAGTAATCAAAACGCTATAGATTTCGCAAGAAGAAGGCTCCAACAACATAACGACCTTAGGTTGTGTTGCAAGGAAATAGTAGAAGAAGCAATAAAACGAGGGGCAACGGATAATTTGACAGTCCTAATGGTGAGTTTACACATGGAGCCTCCACCATAGCTATTAGTAAAGAAATCAAGAGTTAGGCAAAGTATATCTACTTGGACTTTCAAGTCAGGTTCGATTTTGAATTTTTTTTATATATTATTGTATATATTAAAAATATTATATTATATTTATTTACATAGATAGTTGTTTAATAATAATATATATATATATATATATATATATTAGATTATGAATTTTTTTTAGCATTAAGTTTCTTTTAGAATTATTTTCATTTAGAAAGATTTTTTTTTTCTAGAAATACAAATTAATAAACAAACCTTTTTTAAAAAAAAATTAGGACGTTTTAGAAAGTTTTTTTTTACACACAAGAGTTAGGACCTTTTATATTTTATTTGAATAAACTAAATCAGTAACAACGTAAACTAGATTGGTTTATTTTCAAAAATTAAAGTAAATCAACATACTAAAGTTTTTGGAAAGAACTACAGTCGTCTAATCCCAGTTAACGGGTACGTAGGCACTTTCGAGGCGACGATAAAATTTGTAGAAACTTAAATTCTTTTTCTTTTGATTTTTTTTTCTTCTTTAAAAATATTATAATTAAAAGAATAGTCATAATTTCGGTATATAGATTATGGTACCCATTAGGGTTTAATAGGTTAGCTCCCAAACTTGAAACCCTTTGATTATTCATTCAAATTGAAATAAAAAACTGGCAGCCAAATCGTAATCAATCCACCCAATTGACTACGGTTTTCTTTTCTTTTTCTCAACTCTAGTCGGATGACGACTCCAAAAAATTATTTTCAATAAAAAAACCGAAATATCCCAATTTCTCTAGTCGATGATTAATATTAAATGGGTTAAGGCATAGTATTAATCAAAAAGTGAGAAATCGAATTAAATAAAAGAAAACTGAAAATTCAAGCTTGACACATACAACTAAATGGAACATAGCACAATGTTATTCGATTCATTCTACAGTTAAAAAAATTACATCTACTCTAACCCAGACCGAGAAGTTCCAACGCAACTCAAATTAGACCATGCAGGCTTATGCAATGGAAAACACCATCTTCTTGAGACGTCCTTCTGTTTACAGTCCTTAAACTTGTTGCAACCTTCTCTCTTATTACTTAATTCAACTAAAGGTGAGGAAATGAATATTTCAGCTATCCCCATCGAAGAGTCAGTATTTGGTCTAACATCTTTAATCATTTCTCTTAGTGGATTGTAAAGCATGTCAAGTTAGATTTAAAGTCAGGTTTTGGTTAGTTTTGATTAGAAGGGATTGGTCATTTCTATAGACAAACCAAGCAATGCAAACATCATGTAAAGCAACACATCATGGAGTTCAACTCCTAATCTATAATTCAACATTCCAGTCACACACATAGCGTGTGCACAAACAACTAACTACAGCTATAAACAATTGCACTCTCAAGACTCCAAGAATTTTGATATAGTATCCCAACATACTGGAAAGCATTGATTCTAACTTACATGGAGTTCAGTTGCTCACAAATCTTAGTCATTGCACTTATATTATTTAGTCATCCCTATACATATATGCAATTGATTTACTTAAGTCCATCTACCAAGTCATGAATTAATAACAACCGATTCATTTTTCTATGAATTACTACAACTTCCCTTTACCAAAAGCCACAATTGTCTCTCTTATGATGCAAACCAGAGTCAAGAACAAACAAGGTCAATCATAAGGATGGGTCCAAGTTTATCGAAAGCTTGAAATGTGTTATGAGAAGTACGTAAGAAAATAGTAAAAGAGAGAAAATAAGCAAACCTACAAACAGCTCCAAAGGATGTAACACACCAATAGAACATTCAAAAACTCATAACACAACTTGATACGACAGACGAGTTGGTCTGATAAGATTACTCACTACCTGGCCTTGCTTAAGTTAGGATAAGAGTAACGAAAAAGCAAACAAGCTAACAAGAGCAATGTTCACAAAAAGAAAATATTCAGTACATTGATGATGATAAGATGATACGGCTACATGTATAGTAAGTATTTATACCTAAGAAACTAGCGCATCTTACTCAAAATGGAAAAAACAAAAAAGGTAGTATCTAAAAGAAGTAATGTATAGGGAATAATAAAGGGTACAATTGGAAAATACAATTGAAATGAATATTCTGCATGGAGGATTATGGCATATGGTTGTTCGAATACGTAGCTTGCTATAGGTAGGTGACCTTTTGGCAAAAAAAGACAATTTTATATGATCAACTTGATTTCTACTGAGTCGAGGTGCCAAGCAAGAGATTCGTACAGATGTAGGCTTGGCTAAAGAGGATTAGCTTTGACATGTGCAAGGTCTCTCGTCATCTCAACACAAATGTTCCCAAGTAGTTGGTTGATTCAGGCATGCTGAACAGGAGTGAATAAAAGGGCCATGCGGTTGGCAAAGCAACGGTCTATTCAGTAAATGACTTCCGAGAGATATGAAGTCATACAACTTAGCCTTAAGAGTTGGTCGGCATTCACAATCAGTTCAGCATTGGTAGGAGTTGATTAGAGCAAAAGAACTTGTTGCGTTAGACCTTCAAGGTCTCATACTCGACTACCAGTCAAGGGTCCAGTAGCTTAATTCCCATTACCCTATATGGCAAAAAATATCACTATGGTTATTTAAATAAAATTTATTACAATTTTGTTCATTGCAACGTAGGTGCTTGTCTACTAATATATACTTAGTTGTTAAGATTTTTAAAGTCAATTACAAGTGGTTTTATTTATAATACCCTCAAAGCTAAGTTATGAATAAAAATAAAAAATATTATAGAGTTCTTAGGTAGAAAACCCACTGAGTCACTGTCTAAGTCATAATGATGTCAAATTTTATACCAACTTACTTTCTAACTCATCTTATGTATCCATTTACTATTAAGTCTTCTAACAGAATACCTTCTAAACTATCATTCAAGTCCAACTAATCTTGAAACTCTTAAGAATATACCCTTTGACTTAGTCTTTGAAATTTTCCTAACTATAGTACTCATAAAAATTTCCTCTGACTTAGCTTCTAAGTGTGTATCCTGTAGGTTATTAGCTTAACAAACCTTTTGAGTTATTTTCTGACTTTACTTAAATTCCCCTATAATTAATTGATCTATCTACCCTTCTCCTCATCTAATTAAAAGAACCTCATTAACATTATATTTAATACCGTAATACTTTATTGCTCCATAAGAGCTCCATTCATCTCCTCATTCTTATGAATTCACAAAATGACATATTATGAAATTAGACCATATTAATCAAATAATCATGAAATTTACAACTTTCATCCATAAAATTCAATATTATAAACACCCAATTTTTGTTCTCCCTAATTCTATCTCTAGTTAAAAATCCTTTACTCATTGGAAAAGGCAAAAAATATGAAAATGCAAAAAAAAAATAAATAAATGAAAATGTGAAAAATACCCAAAAAAATGGAAAAATAGTAAAAAAAAAATTAAATTAGGAAAAAAAATGAAAAAGAATAAAAAATTGAAAAACCATAAAAAGTGTCGTGTAGTAGTCTATTTGGGTTAGTTTGAAGTGAAAACCATTTTTCGAGGTCAAAAATGATTTTTAAACTCAAAATAAGCATATGCAATTTAACCAAGTTAAGAATTCCAAGTAAAAATGGATATTTTTTTTAAAATTGATTTTTTTTACCCCAATTCGCACTACTTATTTTGAAATATCTTGAAAGTACACTTTTTAAAGAGATCGTAACCTCAAATTATACCTCCGTCAAATTTGAATAAATATTTTATGGTCATTTCAAGTTTTTAAACTAAAACCAAATAAAGGTAAAAATCGATAACCAAAGTTGATCAAATTAGAAAAAATTTGAAGATATTTTATACATATGTTTATTAAACTTGACAATTACTTAAAGAATAAAGTGTAAATTCTTATACTTTTAATAATTAATTAGGTTTTTTTTAGAGGAAAAAGAAAAAAAAAGTTGAAATGCATAACAACTACTACAAAAGAAAGAGAAAAAAAAAAAGGGAAAAAGAAAAAGGAAAAAAAGAAAAAAATAATAAAAGTGACATGTATCACCATTTTCAGTTGCCACATGGCATGCCATTGGAGTGCCACATATTTGACACGTAGCACCATGTGGCAACCGGTGGCATGGGGTTGACCAAGTTAAACTCTATCTTTTCCTCTTCCCACTTCTTTCATGATGACCACCAATGGAAATTGCCATTTAAATGACAACTTATATCTGGTTTTTTTTTTCTCAATTTTACCTACTTTTTATTACAAAAAAATCTACAAAAATATGGAAATGAAAATTCATGATGTCTCCAATACAAAAAGGTCTAAATTTTTAATTATTATTAAAGGAAACAGGAAATATAAAAATAACAAAATCAAATGTATATTAAATACTCATATCTTGCACCATAAACAAATTAAGCAAATTCGGGTTATTGCATTACAATAATCCATTGTAACCTAATAAAACAAGCAACTACATACCCTACAAGCTGTTTGATCCATCATTTTTACATTGTTTTCCTAAATTCATTATTAATTTAGGTCAAACTAAGAAGATATTATCATGATATCGATGGACATAGGCTTTATTTTCTAATAAAACTATTTTAAAAAAAGATGAACTTTTCTTTTCCCAATTTTTTTTTTTTTTACAAATAAAGTGTTTTTCATAAATAAAAATAATAATAAATTGGCATTTCCCCAAATTTAAGAGCCCTTTTCAAAATAAGAATAAAAAAACCATATTTTTCAAAATTAATAAAATTTAATGGACTTAAAGTAAAAAAAGTTTTTCAAAAATAAAATCAATTAATAAACTAAAGTTTTCTTAAATTGAGAAATATGTGAGCTTGATACTACTTCATCAATATGTAGGCACTTTAGACAGCTAAAAATAACAAAAAATTTTGTTTTTCTCCTTTTCTTTTTTTTTAAAATAAAAATAAAAAGCCAATTTATTCAAAAAATATATTTAATGCCCAATAAGCAATTTCTTAGATTTCTTTTGTGGTAATCTTTGTATTTTAATAAGTTAGCCTTAGATCTAAGATCTTGTGGTTTTTATTTTTCTAAAAGTTCTTTTTCTAGAAAAACCCTTAGGCTAATAATTGAAATTAAGATCCATCCATCCATAGACCTTAATTTTAGTTTTTCGTGATGTCGATCAGATGATGACTCCTTTTTCAAAATTTCTTCTATTGTTTATTAAACATTTTCTTAGTCTGGTTGAGAGATTTATGTTAAGTGAGTTAAGCTTAATATAATCGAGTTAGGAAAAGAATGAAACCAGATTTTCAACTCAACATATTTAGGCATCCATAAATAATTTTTAGTGTTTAATCTTTTGTCTTTCTTTTTTAGTGTTTAATTTTTATGTAAATAATTGTGCCAACTTATGTTTTAGTAATGCGACAATAAAAAAAAAAGGGGGCTTAATGGGCCTAATAAATTATAGAGCATGGTTTCATTTGCAAGATGTATACTTAGATGCGATCAAACCCGAACTATCCTAAAAACATAGAAGGAGAGCCATTATGTAAGTCTTGAGTAATATGGTATAACCACTGATCGAGGCCAAGTTAGCTAACTTCGCTCAAGTCTCCAGTGAGTCAAAAATTCAAGTGAGGCCTTTTGAAACTTAGGAATATTCAAAACCCACCTAATTGTGTTTATGTTCATAAACCCACAAATGAAAAATAGTATGACCTTTTGTAAATAAATAAAAGTTGTAACTTCACTAATAACTAATTGTTTTGTAAACAACTTTCCTTTTGTGTTTTTTTTTTTTTTTAAAGTTTGTAGGCCTATTGAAGATCTAACCCATTTTATACTTCTTTTGTATATTAATAAAGTTACAATTCAATATAATCGCCATACCATTATTCGATTGCCTACCATTGCATCTATATGCTTCTCATTCATTATAAGGTTTATTTTTACGTTATTTCTTTTTTTTTTTTAATATTAAAAAAAGAACCTATTCAACTTGTAAATAAAATAACCTTTAGATAATCCTAATGTTCTTTGTAAGTATTTGTAACTCTATTTTTCCAAAAAAAAAAAAAAAAAAAAACAGAAGCCCTTATAAGTATTATAATTTTCTTTCCATAATTTGTAAATATTCTTTTACCCATCATGTTGTAAAATAATCAATAATCTAAAAAGACATTTAAAGCTTGTAAATTAACTTAAAACCATCCAGATTATAACAAAATATGTTTCACTCTCACAAAGCTCTTGTAAATAGTTAAAAAAATTTAAAATTAAGTTTGTGAATAAATAATGTTTCCCTATCAAATATTTATAACCTACCATATAATCCTTAAATAAAATCTCTTTTCTACTCAGCATTCCTCTTAATCCTTCACATGGTAAATTTAGAGTTTCCCTTTATTAATAATTGTAACATGTTGTCATATTTGCAATAAATTTAACCTTTTTTATAGTTAGGTAATTGTTCCTTTTAAAAAAAAAAATTAGGGGGAGATAGAGAGAGAGAGAAAGTACGAGAAAAAAATTAAAAAATAAACAAATAAAGAGAAAAAAGGGGTCTTTATTTTTCTTAAACTATAAATAATTCTTTTCCCCTATATTGTTATTTGCCCTTCTTATTGTTAGGGATAAGTGAGTAAAAGATAGGTAGAATATTTTACCCTATAGGTACAAGTTCCAAGTTTTTATACTCGGAACCTACCCTGTGACACCTTAGAACCATCGTGTACGCTGCAAATTCTATAGGGTACCTTATGGAATCAATTATTTTTTTCTTTATCTTCTTTTAAAACCTTTTGTTGGACACATAATTATTATTAAATAATAACTATACTATCGTTGGACCATAGATAATATTTTGTATAAATTGTTACATATTTTAAATTAAGACAATATAAAACTTTAGTAGGTAAAATAAAGAATATTTCTACAATTGAAAATGTTCACATCTTTGGTTGGGTGATATTGATATTTCTTTTGTTTTTATTTTCAAGTCATAAAATAAAATTTTTGTCAAACCATAAAATTGTTATATGTAGAGTGTAAAAATCATAAGTGAGTAATTTCAATATGATAAATTGAATAATAAATTAAAAACCGAGATATTTTTAAAATTTTATCAAACTATAGTAAAAGAAAAAGAATGGGAAAAAAAAAAGGACAAAGAGATAGTAAAATAAGAAAAAGATTTTTACTAGAAAAATAAGAGGAGAATAGGTATATTAGATAATAGATATAAGGAGCGAATAGTAGTTTACTACAATGCAGGTTTTTTGTTGTTATTTTATTTATGACTAAAAAAAACAAGTGTTAGTTGTTTTATTTATTAACATTATTTAATTATTAGTATAAGGTGAGTAAAGATATTATAGAGCATATATCCTATAAGTTTTAAAGAACAAGTTTTCGAGTAGGATAAGGTATCCTATATTCATGCCGATACCTTACCATGTAGGAGCAAGTTCTAAAAAATTACTATCTAAAACCTACCATATGAACTTCATTATATACCCAAAACCTAGCTAATGGAGTAGGGTCCAAGTGGGTACTTTGTACAATAGGATTACTCTCTTACCTTTACTCACTATCATTGTACATTTAATCACATCTTTAGATCATTATTACCCATAGGTTTCCTTATAAGTTACCAGTCATGTAAATAGTATTTGCTACTATTGTAATTAGACCTCCCCTCCATTAGATCACCATGTAAATACTTTATATGTAAAATAAAAGGGTTATATACTTAATTCAACCTGCTTATCCTAAATATAAAAAATGAAATGGAAAAATGAACTAAAAAATGGGGGAAAAAAATAGAAAGCCAAAAGAAAAATCTAAAAAAGAAAAATACTTTTATCATTCCTTTAAGTTGTGACTAATTATCCCCTTTCAATTTAGAAATGTAAAATTAGGTCACCACTGCATGTTCACTATCACTAATACCTTTATTTCTTCCTCTTAATAGTCACATTATTAATACTTTTAATCGTTACTTCTTCCCAAAATACATCTAGATAATCCAATGACAAAATGGTTTAATGATATTTAGAATCGCACTCTAGCTTAGAAATAAACCTATATTATCCATCTTTTGACCTGTGAATGATTCTTTGAAAATTAAAATTGAAAAAAAAAAATTAATGGGATTCTTTATTCAATCATTAAGTTCTAGATAATCATTGTCCCCTTAAAAACTAACACTATTTGTTACCTTTAGTTAGTAGATTCTTCTCTAGGTTATCAATAATTGTCATTTTTTAGCTATCCTTGCAATTTACTATCTTTCAATATGGTTAGACACTCAGTCCTTGTTCTTACCATTGCAATTTAATCATCAATCATGTCTCTTCCTAGGTTTTTCACTTTCTCTAAGATTATAATCCCTTTGTAAATAATCTATACTTTGGGGAGGGTTTTAGCCAACCCTCAGAATACTATCCCTCTTTCACGAACATTTTAAGGCTTAAGCCAACTCATATGGCAATTTCCCTTATGTAAGTCCTAAAGCCAAGCCAAGTAACCATAGGTTTGAGCTTAAAACCCAAGGTTTAGGGCGATCGGCTAAAGGATCCGATCAAACCCAAATTATAAACTATTTAACAAAATACCAGTAAAAATGACCCTGTAAACTTAAATTTAAGAAAATAAGTAGTAAAATAGGAGACTATAAAATTTTTAAATTTTAAGCATAATAACTGCTAATTATCGAAAAGGCAAAAAGTGTAATATAATAACTAATAAATTAGTAGAGATAGATTATATGTATACTAAAAATTTTAGAATGACCAAAATAATATTTAGGAATGTTCACGTGTACTCTACATGTATTTACGTGTAGATAAAAATACGCGTAATTACTAAAATTGGCTGAAAACTAAGTAATTAATTAAAGAAAAATACAAAATAATTATAAAAAAAATCAGAAGAGGATAACTGCAACAAGATTAGGTCGTGACAGAAAAAGAAAAAAAATTAACCAATAGGAATTGGACAAACAAAAAGCCTAAAATCAAAGAATTGGGGCAAAATCCCATTAAATTAATGCACATTAAATTCTACAATTGTCTATAAATAAGGAAAAAATTCTCAGAAGTCATTTGGCTAGTTTGTGATTTGAGAAAAATCGAAACACAAAAAAAATCGAGAGAAATTCCAAAAAAAAAAAAAAAAAGAAAACTGTGCAGATTAGCAAGGTGAACTAAAACCACTACCCACCACCACCTGGGACCGAACCACCACCACCACCCTACACTAGGACCACCGCCTGGACCGGCCGACAGCCTTGGACTGGGTTTGGACGGCCAGAAAGCTTCGAACCGGTTAGTCATTTATTCACCCCGATTTTTGTAAAATTTTGTAAAATTAGTTATTTTGCCCAGAAAATTATGAAACTTATTATTATGAGGTTTTATTATATGTAGATTTAGGGAAAAATATTGGTTTAGTTTAATTATGTCTGGAAATATAGGGTCCTTAACAAATTGTTCAAAACCGAGCATGATTAAACCAGAAATTAAATAGGCTTAGGGATGTAGTTTGGGGCTCAAAATTTTTCTGTAGGATTCTCATATGATGTAGAACAGTGCTATGAAGCCATTTTTTTTAAATTAATTTTTGAAAATTTTAAGTTAATTTTTAGCCTTAAAATGATGGTAAAATTGGGTGATTTAGGATTAATTAGGTGATTAGGATATTAATTACAGATTTGGATCTTAATTAGATGTTTAAGGAAGTTAATCTCTACAGTGGAACCTTAATCCTAGCCTTTAGGTACTAAGTATGGTTAATTAGGGAAATTAGGTAAAGAAAATAAGAAATTAGGAATATGTGGAAATGTAAATTAATAAATCTAAAAAAATAAAGTTATTTAGATAATATTATAATTGAAATCAGAAAAATAATAAATCTGAAATAATATTTAATTTTAAGTAAATATCTCAAAATGTAAGATTTTTACACATCGGGAATAAATCCGATACCTCAATTAGGGTTAGCGTGTACCGAATAGTTAGAATACCAAAATTTCGACCCAATAGGATATTTGAATACCCGAACATAATGTGATTAATGTCACATTGGGATTCGAGCCTAATTACGACTTAGGAATTAAAACTAGAATCTAGTTTAGGAACCGAACCCCGAAATAGAATACAACGAATTATTAATACGTTATAAGTATACATGAGGAAAATGAGTTACATTATAAATTAGAATAAGAATCCATAAAATATAAGTACTAAAAGAACCTATTTGTATTATAGGACACCCAGAAACAAATCAACTCGCAACTAGAGGATCGAGCGATTGAGCAAATTCAAGTAAGTTGGGTTATTGCTTATTGTAATAAAGTACTAGTTTTGTAGTGTTCGGAGACTTGGGCTTGTATATGCTTGTGATTGTAAATAGTTTGCGCATGTGTTTGATGTATCTGAATACGTACTGGAATTTATACTGTGAATGAATTTGTGACTGATTGAATTAGTATGAACTTGTTTGAACACCCTAACCGGAATTTAATCTTAGTCGACCTTAATAACCGAAAATGTCATGCATTGCAACCCGTTAGGGGATCATAGGACTCTCCAACCAAATACCGACCCCTTCGAAAGGGATAGCACAGGATTGCAAAATGGTCCCTTCTTCATCCTCAGTCGAACTAAGTGACAGGAGAGGAGGTCGCGGCGGGGGTGAAGTCAATGGTTCGAAGGTAGTCGCAGGAGGAGCGAGGTCTCCATTGCACAAGCCTGGGTTTGGTTGTGAGCTGCTGCATAACATGGAACTCCTCAACCCGGATTGGAGCGGATGAAATTTCTCTGATTTCACAACGGACCGAACTACGTTGTGCGATGACACTTGATTGTTGCATTGCATGAAAATAATTGTTTGATAATCCTGTTTGTGCTTGTATGCATTCATGAGTCTCCAATTCAACTTACTGAGCTGTAGTTGCTCATACCCTTATAGATCCTTTTGTAGGTTCTGATTTGTAATCTCTTCAAGTACTATGCCGCCCTATAATTATCCAGAGGTTAGTCCTTTTGAAGCCAGGGGTGTGAGAATCAAGTTATTTAGCAAATGTGTAACTAGACTAACCTTGTAGTTAAAGGTTAAAGACTGTTAGTTATTCTGTAAATTAGTAAACTGTAGTTATTATGTAAAACTTCTTGGGAAGCTCTGTGGACATATTTATAATTATCTATGTTTTATAGAACTTTGTGATAATTATCATAATTGTTGTATAATCATTAATTGAACTGTTTACTTCAAAGCGAGGAGTCGTCGACGCCTTGTGTAGATTATCTCTATGGTAGGCACTGTGAGGCCAGTTACTATCATAGAATGGTTTACACGGCGGGACTGTTACGACTTTGCGATTTCGGGGCGTAACACCTTATATAATCATCTTTTAGAGTCTTAAGCTGGCCTAGAGGCCCTTTCTCTTCTTCAATCACCTTTTATGGTCTTAGCTAGCCAACGAGGGGCTTTCCCTTCTTCAATCGTCTTTTGTAGGATACTTTCTCTTCTTCAGTTGTTTTTTCATTCTTTAATCATCTTTTAAAGTTTTAAGCCAAGCTGCTTTCCCAGCTTCAATGATCTTTGCGAGCTCATCAATAACTATTTAGTCTTGCCTTTCCTTTAAGGTTTTAGAAAAGGAAAAAAAAAAAAGAAAAAGAAAGAAAGAAGGAAAGGGAAAAAAGAGTTTTGTTGACATGTAAGAGGTTCTCATGGACTTTAAAGGTTGCTCTTTAGTGGATGGACCTAATCTAAAACTCATAGTCATTTGCTTTGAATCATGAAGTTTGAAATAGACCACATTTCAAGGTCAAAATACCTCAACCCATGAAACCACATGTTAAGAGACCATTGAGATATGATCTTAGGGGGTGAAGCCTACTAAGAAACAATAGTGGAGGTAAACCTAAACCCAATATAGTCTACTCCATGGCACCTTCCTACTACAAACAGAGGCAAAGATGTCCTACCCACCCTAACCCCAAACACAAAACTTTCCCACGACCCATTCATCTACTTAGATCCTTACAAAGACAACTTACCCAATTTATAAAGCCTAAGAAAAACTAAAGCATGTCTCCACTATTACTTCATCACTAAGGTATGAAAAGAATGGGCCAAACCAACAAACCTTCAAAGAAAATTATTTAAGCCTAAACTATTGAATTTGTTTATGGGAATTATATGGCTAAGATAACAAGCCCATCTCAATTAGGGAACATTTTGATAAGATTAGACGACCAGCTCAAATTACTAATTCTAAGACAAATGAAAGGGCAAATGAGTTTCCAAACAAATACTAGGCATACATATTCATCAATGTGGGGCATTTTTGGAAAAAACAAATTGAAGATTCAATAAGTGAAGGTATCCCACCAATTGAATAGTTTAGGATGAAAAGAAGCAAACCAAGTCTCAAATACTACCACCCTAAACACACTTAAGAGATGAGTGATATTAGTGTGAAGAATTTGGACTCATTCCTTAAAGGAGGTTCGTTTCGAACTTGATACACATGTTAAAATAATGGTAGGCATTCCTTTCTCTATCTCAAACATATTTATCTATTGTAAACCAATTTGAGCCTTTTAAAGAAGTGTCTAAAATTAAACCTTGACAAGAACCTCCCTACACTAAGGCAATTTGGAGGGCCAGGTCACTAAGTAGGAGAAAAAGGATAAACTAATTTATGCTTATCTTAATTACATCAATTCATGAGTAATTTTTTACCATTGATAACGCATTCCCTTTGAAAGGAAGAAGAGTCTCAATTTTAGAAGACTAACATATTTTGAGCTGTAAGCCATTCGAGAAGAGAAAGGAAACATGCATTTCCATTCCATTAGAAGCCTATAAAAGAAGCCTAAGAGTGAAAGGAAACAAAGAAAGAGAAAGGAAAGAATGAGAAAAAAGTTAAAGAGAGAATATCAATAAAAAGGCAAAAGAAAGAGGAAAAATAAAGAAAAAAAAAAGAGAGAGAAAAGAAAAAAGCAGCATCAATTTGTACCCTTTTAGAAAAAATAAGTACTAAAAAGTGAAATCAAAGCTCAAAATCTGAAGGCACTTTCTAAAGACTAAAGAAGTCCAAGTACATTAGGAACATAAGACTTACAACTTAAAACTCAAGGGCTATCTCATTCTATGGGCCTCTCCACTACACCACCCTTAAGAGGCTCTTTTGATTAAATAGATTTCATTATTTGAGGCTAAAAGTTGCTCATAAAACTAAAGGCAAGCCTATTTTAGTTTTTCTTAAGGGTTTTTGACTTGTAAATCCAAGTTAAGGGGATAATTCTTTCAAAATAAGCCCACTCATCAATCTCTTTTGAAATTGCTAACCAAAAGCCTATATTACATTACAAGTCTAAAAAAGACCTAATTAATTTATCAAGGTATATTACTTACAAAACAGGCCATCATTTTTTGAATCTGGAGTTAAGAGTGAAATCCGAATCAAAAGGGTGAGGAAGCCTTCTTAGACTAAATGATTTAGTAAATGGGATAAATATTTCAAGGTAAGATGATATGAAGATTGGCAATTGAAATTCAACGAGCCCATGATGTTGGAAGCTTAAAAAGAATTATATGCTAAAGAATCACAAGAGTTAAGCAGATAAAGCCCTAAAAAATTCAAAGATGTAATAGAATCAAGAGAATGAGAAACTAATTTAGCCTATCAACCATAACTTCTAGGCACAAGCTTAAGCTTCAAATAATGTCTACAAATGAGCAAATGACTATCAAGCAGTGAGGTAAGCCCACCATCTACTAGTAATCTCTAAAGCTCATAAGACCTTCTCACTTGTTAGCAATTCAAAAAAAGAAATTGTTTTGCAATAAAGACCTTAACCATAATTGAAAAAAATAGCCAAAAAAAAAAAAAAAGAAGAGAGAATTTCTAACATAATTTAAGAACCTTTCATTCTTACTTCTCTTAAACCTAAGTCTTCTAGGCCTCCTTATAAGCCTAATTCAAGCAGCTATCTACCTTCAAAGAGTTTTCTCCAAGTATATTCAAGAACTTCTATTAGCCTTAGTAGCTAATTGTTTGTCAATATTCTCTAGTCATGTCAAGTCATTTATGTTTGAGCAAAACTCAATGTACAACTTCTCAATTTAAGATAGTGATTAGTCCATCCATATAAGTTAGATTATAACTTTAAAAGTTTTTTCTCTCTAATAAACAGTTGAGGTCAGTTTTTTTAGGAGCTTATTCCTTAGCAACCACATCAGGGATCTTTGTCCATTTAATTTGTCCCTTTAAATAATTTCTTCTCCTAAACAATTTTTAAAGAAAACCAATTCAGGATAGATGTTTGTTAAGTTTCAAGATAGCTTTCTTAGTGGAGCGCTATCCTATTTTCCAAAATTTCCATGAATCGCCTACTCAATAGAGCACTATGTTATTTTCTAAAATTCCCATGGATTATTTGCTCAGTGAAGCATTGTCCTACTTTCAAAAGTATTTGAATTGCTTGCTCCATGGCATATTATCCAATTTTAAAAAGTCTTTGGATTGCCTACTCAATAGAGCATTGCCTTATTACTAGAAGTATATGGATCGCCTGCTCAATAGTGTTATCCTATCTTAAAATTTCTATGGACCACTGCTTAGTGAAGCGTTGTTTAGTTCTCATTATAGATACCCCATTTTTACTTTCTCGTATTTTAAAATATATATATATATATAAAATAAAGAAAAGGAACCTAATTCAAAAAAATTGAAAAATACAAAAAAAAAAAAAAGGAAATAGGAAAATAGGATTTTTAAGTTTTGGTTCATTTAGTCTCATTTCAAGGGTCTTTTAATTTTTGAAGATCAAAGGGTTCATTTAGAAGTTAATTAGGCATATGCAAATTTGATAGAATTACGTTTTCATGGTAAAAATGAGAATTTTATTGAAAATTAATTTTTGAATTTGGTTCACTTGCTTTTTTTTAAAAATATTATGAAAATAGACAATTTAAATTAATCGTAATTTCAAACAGTACCTTAATCAGATTTAAATTAACTATTTTATAAGCAATTGAAGTTTTAAATGCAAAGCACGAAATGAAATTAATCTCTCAATTCTATCAAATCAGTCCTTCTTAGAAAAATAAAAAATAAAAATTACATCTTCCTAAACAAACTTAGCAATTGCCTGCGTGGATAAATCGATTTTTCAAGATTCGAAAAGCTTAAGCTGATTTTTATGGCACGAAGTTGATTGTGTGTATTATTAAAATTAATTGAGAATAATTTATTATTTAAAGCAACAACCAAGAGAGAAGCATTGTTTAGTGGTTGTAAGTTTGGCCATATGAATGAGATTGGAAACCTGTGGGTTCGACACTCACATGCGCCTGGTTCTGAAGGTAAATTTTGTGTTTTGTTTGTAAACAAAAGCGGCACGTGTTGCTTGATGGGTAGGTCGATCACTATCCATCATTTTCTTCCTCAGCTAACACTCCAGAAGTTAAAGACATGGACAATCTGGAAATAGAAACAATCAACGCAACCTTTGCTTTTTTTGACCTGATCAAACTTAATTTTTTGCCAAATTCATTCAAATAAGATATGGGAATCAAAAGAACACTTGGAGTGCTTTCAATCAATACCCATATCATGTCTAATTCAAACATTGAATAGGTTAAATCTGGACTTGAAAATTAGGAAAAGCTTGAGTCCACACATTTTACACCGGGTCAACAAAAATTGATTTGCTCTGCATAAATAAAACTCGAAGCCTCTTTTTAACTTTTCCAGTAATCCCAAGGCCCCATTAACACTCTTGGACCGAGAATTGCTTCTAAATCGCAATCAATCAAAATGAATTTGAGAATTAAAAACAATCAAACCATCTAATCCATTTCTTGAACTTATTGTGGTTCCTTAACTTCCCACACTCAATTTATGTTAGAAGTGTGTCAATAGAGGGATGTAGAATTCGTTCAAACATCAAAAACTTTGAAACATCTTTTATTATACACATTCTTGAACTTTCTCTCTCTACAACTTATGTTACCCCCTTTCTCTCTCCAAATCCACTGCTCTACAGTGTTTTTCAAGTAAAATCACTCACTCCACAATCTTCCTCACATCTTAAAACCCCAAAAACTAGTCCTAACTCGCTTTGATCCGCCGGTGTTTGAGCTCCAGCAACATTTTCTCTCTTTAACACGCACCACCACTCAAATGGTCGTTTGAAGCTACGGCACCACCTCTAATCATCCTATCACATTTGAAAACCTCATGGAAGTGTCTTCACTCGCTAAAAATAGTGGGTGGAGCCACCTGCCAGCACCCCAACCATCATTGCCCATCTTCTTCTACTTGCAACCTGACCCATCAACTTTATCCAACTTAGTTACCGGTCCTGACACAATCCTTCATCCGACCTACACTCCTTACCCCTGACTCAGTTTGGCTTTTCCTTCCTTGCTTGTTCAGTTATTTTGTTTTTTTTCCTCACTCCTTTTCTTTTTGCAAATATTATATAAAATAAAGAAAGCAATAAAAAAAAAAAAAGAGAGAGACAATAAAAGAAGGGTAGATTTTCTTTTTTATTTTTACAAAACATTTCTCTCTCTTTTTTTTTTCTTTTTTGTTTGCCTTTCTTAAAAAAAATAATAAAAAATAAATAAATGAAAAAATTATCACTTTGAAAAATTATTTTCAAATAGAAAAATTCCTTTTCAAACTCAAGTTCCTTTTGTTGGCCAAAATTAAAAAAAAAAACTTAGATTCTTTTCTATTAGAAATTTCATTTTTCCAATAAACCCTCAAAAGTATGACCCTTTTCTTAGCTTTTTTTTCTTTAAAAAAATAGAACTAAAAAAAAACTATGTAGCAGTTCAAATCAACTGCATTAGTAGGTTTTAGTCTTTTAGCAGCCAAACAAAGTAATACAAACCTAAAACATTCATCTCTTAAGAATTGCGTAATGAAACTCTAATTATCGAAAAGTTTTTTTTGTAGTAACTTATAGTACATTGGAACTCTAAAGTTAAATTTGCTCAAATTAGGTTAATTCTAAGATAAGTGACTTTTTAAGAAACTACTGCACTAAAGGACAAAATCATATAATATCTATACCAAAACGGATAATATCTTAGTAAGAAGAATTCCAATTATGTCCTTATAGGTGGTATTAGAGCGTGGTTGTTGTGAACTCGCTTTAAAATGTCATAAACAAAAAAAAATAGATATCATTGAAACACAACGAGAATAGGTACTAATAAGTGGGTGGTGAAAATTTGTATTAGGAAGTTATAATATAAATTAATTATAGTATTAAATCCATCCATAGTGTCATAGAGGGGAGTTCATAATTAGCTAGTTGTACTTTAAATTAGATAGAGAAAAAGATCTTAAGGAAGAGGATCTAAGGGAAGAGGAATAAGAGGAGGTCAAGTTATATCTTATGATAAATTATACAATAAGACTATTATAAATCTGCCGTTTTAAAGTGTGATAATTCTAAGGTGGTATTAAAGCGGTGTATTAGTTGAAAGGGCTAAGTTACCCACCTGGTGGTAGTCATAGACCTGTGTAACGAAACTAAGAAAAACATCAATTCTTTAAGGAATATAGATTATAACACTCCTTGATACTCAGCGACGGAGCTCTAATCATTAAGGTACCTTTCGATATATTGGCCTAGAGTATGTCGAAATTTTAAAGTTAAGCATATTTAAATTGGGTCATCTTAAGATGAGTAACCTCTTAGGAAACCATTGTACCAAGGAATAAAAACCGTACTGTGTTTCACTTTAAGCAGACAATATCTTGGTGAAAAGAGTTTCAATTAGGTCGTTACAATATTCATCAACTTTCATTTTACTTATTTATTTATTTTTGGCTATGCATCAACTTTTATTTTGAACATATCTAATACATGTTAATTATGGATTTTGTTTGTAAACGTCAATCAACATATATAATGAAGCATAAAATGGATGTTGTCTGATTCGACGTTAGACTCTTTCTTCCTAACCTATAATTATAGATTTGATAATGTAACTTTATATTTATTTGTTTTTTAAAGTAAAATATGACTTATATTTTATATTTTTAACGACCCCAAATCGACCTTCGATTTAACCTGGTATGAACCATTGACTCTTGATCCTCTCATGTGTCTACGTTAACCTCAAGATCAAGTCCAATAATATTGCCTATAAGTGAGCATATATCACTCTTGCAAGTATATTCTTATGTTACCTTTGCAATTTAGATGACATTGTAGATAGCATGAGATGATGGAGTAAGCAACTCATAGATAAGGAGATAAAGATCTTATTTTTCTCATCCATATCACTTCCTAGGTTGGATCCAATGGTAAATCTATTAGTAGTGTTAGAGGTTTTATACGAACAAGAAAATCAAATTGAAAATTCACAAATTGAAAGAAATATGTCTTTTTTCTCTTTATTGTGTTCGTGCCCTGCTTAACTCTCTCTTTGCAAAAATTTTCACTCTCTAGCTAAAATTGATCTAAGCTTTTGCTATTAATCAAACCCTTATCACCTGTGCTTCAAAAGTCCTCATTTAATTTGAAGGGAAAAAAATGTGAAACTAATTTCCAATTCAAAGTAAGTTGATTATAGATTTTAGCTATTGCACACATGTACACAATTTGTCTTTACTACCTCTACTGCATATGACAAATCATTAAATTGAAGGAGGCTATCACACTATCACCACTTGGGTAGTAGGTCCAATGCATCCTCTCAAACTAAAGACCACAAAGAAGACCTCCAATCAAGCTCCTACATGTGTGGCTAAGGTTTTTTTTTTTTTCCTTATTTTTTTATAACAAATGAAAAACATAGAAAATGAGTCCTTTAAAAAAGGTTGGGTTAATAGTTCAATTACGGGTTCTTAATTAAAATTTGGTTGCTAATGCGATTTTAATTTAGTGACATGAACATTAGTCTCCTAACGAAATAAACTAAATTTAATTCATCTATTCCTCAAAGTTGTAATATGATAGTTAGCAACAAAAAAGAAGAAGATAAATTTGTCTTTTAATTGAAATTTAAGTTCCTGGGGTTCTTTTTAAGTAAAATTAGGGTCTTTTAAAATATTGATAGATTATTTTGAACATAAACCCTTAAACCTAAACTGGCCTCCATAAGGCATCGTTTAAACTTAATAAGCCTAAATGAGCTTAACTGACTCCATTGCTAAGCTTAGTAAGCTTAGACCAACCTTGTTAATGCTTAAATCAAACTCTTACGAACTCAGCCAATCTCACTAGGAGTCATTGACTCAATTCCCTTTTTACTCAAGCACCTTGGACCTTAAGCCATTAAGTCCATAGTAAGCAAGCTCAACCTACGAAATCACAAGAAAGAATAAGATAGGAAACACTTGGCTAAATTAGGAAAGCATCTATCTTACGCTAGTCTAGCCCAAGGTATTTCCCATAATATCTAAAACACATCTTCCCATTATGGATATATGTATCTCAAAGAAGCGGTGCATCTTCCTTACAAAAGATTACAGGTCTTACTTATAAATATCAGGTAAAGCTATAGGTAAACGAACCCCATAAGCTTTTACCCTTGAGTCTCTACTCTCTCTTTCTTGGATCTTATGTTGACTTAAATATAGAGTAAGCTTATATTTGCTTGTTTTGCAATCTGTCTCAAACCTCCATACCCTCGACCAATATCAACTAGTAGTAAAAATAAATTAAGATTTTCTCAAAAGTAAGAGTTTTCCAAAAACTTAGGTTTTTATAAAATTTGATTTTCATAATTAGAGTTTTCAAAAACAAAAACAATTTGTTTTTTCTTTTTTCAAGAAGTTAGGACTTTAGGTTTTTTCTAAATTTTATGTTGTTTAATGGTAGTTTTTTTTTCCCCTCCAATTTCTACACTTTTTCTTTTGCGTTACTTTTTGTAATTTTTAGTTAAAGAGTTTGGTTAGAGACTTACATGGTCACAGGACTGATTGTGTACAACACTTTGCTGATCCTTGCTTCTTTAAGGTTCAAACTTTAATTTATTTTAAGTTTTAACTATGAGTTCTGACTAGCTATTATTGAAAAACTTTTTTTCACTTTCCTAAAAACACATTAAATGCATTTTTAATGGATTTCAAAGGTTCATCTATCCTAATTTTCTAGCCATTGTATCCTTAATCGGGATACCAACGCCGAGTCATAGCCGACGCATGGAATGCTTCCTCTTCTCTATGCTAGCATAGAGTGTGATCAGGTGCTTCTCACATCTATCCTATGTATTCTACTATAGTTATCACATCCAACTTATACTCAAGATGGTTTTATACCTGTTTATTTCAATCATGTTGGCATTGCTTTTATGGTCTTATGTTCTTTAGGGTCCTAAAATCTTATAAAAATGTACTATTTCAAGTACTTTTAAATTAATTATTATGTACCAGTTAGAAATTGATACTTTTCCATGATTAAAATTAATAGATAATTATAAAAAAATGTCCTATCTTTGTTAAGAAGAAAAATCTAGATCATTGTGTGCAAAAATTTGAAAAATCCAACTTATACTTTCACAATTTTTATTAAATTTTTTTTCTAAATCCTCAACAAACAAGCACTTACTATCACTACTAGTAACCAGACACCCATTATTTATGTGCAAAATCAAATATAGTGATATTAAAATTTTAAGCATAACATAATTGATGAGAAAAGATTATTTTGTAGTATTGATTTTATAATGATAAAGTGGGAAGTTGGTGGTTATTTAATGGAGAGGTGGGAAGTTATCTTTGTGCTTTATGTCAAATTCATTTTTTTTTATGAAAATATGTTTCTTTTTCCTGTATATCTAAGATACTAACGTGGTATTGATTTTTGTGCTTTATGTCAATTGGGGCAATGTACTTGTAGATACTTTATTTTTATCCCTTTATAATTTTAGAATTTTTTTAGGATAAGATAAAGGGTCTTAATTTAAGAAAAAGTACAAAAAGTAAAAAGATTAGAAAAATACAAAAAAAAAGAAGTTTTAAAAAAAAAAATATTTAGGAAAAGTACAAAAAAAAAGAAAAATTAAATAAATAGAATATGATTTTTTAATTTAATCTTAATATTTTTTATGGCCTTAAATAATTAAAAGAGAAGAGGGATATTAGGCCTAAATTTAAATTTAAATCTAACTTAAGCTGACATAATCTATATATACAATTTAATTGTATATATAGATAATGTATAGGTTAATAGCTTGATGGTAACACACTTTAGCTTAACATGGCATTAGAACTAGAGATCTTAGGTTCGAATCTTGCAATAAGTACAAAATTGCTTTTATTTTTTTAAAACCTTACCTATCACATGTCAATTTGTCACTAGGATATGTATTTGTTGTTAACACGTGGTACCACTTTCTACGACCACGAGTTGACGTAGCGCTACATTAACATCTACAGACACATGTTGTACCATATGTCTTAACAAGTAGCACATTAACACATCAATCCTTTATTACATGTTTGATACATGGTACAATATTATTAGGTTGCTCGATTGATATGGTGCTACATCAACATCCCTTTCCCCCATTTTCCTCCTCTTTCCTTTCTTTTCTCCAAAAATCCTACGTATTCCTCTTTGGTTGGCTAACTTCAACATTGATTTCAACTCCTTATTATTGCAATTTTGCCAAATTAATGGCGAAATTGCAAACTAGACATGAAATATTGCAAATGGAACCTAAAAAATCATCTTAATTTGTCCATTTAATCGGTCAAATTCAAGTCTAAAAGTCGAAAAAAATTAGCTCCAAAACTTAAGCTCCTTCTTAACCGAACTTAAGATTGATTTCTGAAGCTTCTACAAATCACGAATGGCAAGAACAAACACTAATGAATAACCTTTTACTATTGATTGTGCATTGAATCAAGTCAATAGTGTATGCAATCAAACGCCGATTCATGGCCATCTTTGACCTTCCATTTTTTATTTGAGATCCAACATTATAAATTGGAGTTCAAATAAGCAGCTAGAGGCATCAAAAGATCTTCCCCGTAATTCAAGATCCACTCTCGAACTCCCTGTCTCTCTAATTCTTGAACTCTCTCTCTCTCTCTACATCCGTGGCACTCTCTCTCTCTCTTTAAGTCCTCACCGCTGCTCAGAGCCTTTCAAGTAAGCTCACCACTATTGATGTACTTCCCACTTCAAGCCCTCTTAAATCCGACCTTCTTCGTGCCTTGCTACGCTTCGTAGCCTCACTATTGCATCGCCACCATGAAACTTGTAAGCTCCCAAAATTGAGTTTAGGACAACCGAGCTCAAATTTAGGGTTTTTAGGATAACTTATCCAATTGAGCCCAAACTTTGTGACTAAAATGAAAAAGTTAGTCGAGATATTACAGTGAAGTTAGATTTTAATAATAATGACCCGAAATCCTAATTTTGCCCTTAGAAATTAGAATATTTACTAAAGCCCTAAAATGTTCGGAACTCCTAAAATAGAACTTAGATTGCAACAAGAACTTAGAGATAAGTTAATTGACCTATAAAATGAGATAATGTAGTATAATTTACTATAAAAAAATACACGTAATTTTTTAGTATACCCGGTACAAATAATAATTATACTCGTAAATTAACTTAAAATTGTATAATTATATATATATTGTGTTGAATTCATGAAATTAACCTTAGAATGTATCCTAAAAATAAAAGATATGCTAGAAACTTAACTATACGAGTAAAGTTATATATTTCACATGTTATTTACATAGGGTATAAACTTGTATATTAATTAAATAATTAATTCTAACATATAATATCTATATTTAAGTAATTATTTAATAAAAGAAAAAGAAAAATTAATTAAATAACAATGAGATTGCTGGAAGGAGGCGTGGCAGGACAAAAAGAAAAGTGAAGTGCTGATTCAAAAGTAAAATTTTGACATTAGGACACCTCATGCATAAAAAAAAAAAGAAATTGGAAAAGAAAATATGAATTAATTAAAGAAAAAATCCTTTAACCGACTTTGAGGCACTATAAAAAGCCAAAATCATCAGATATGATAGTTTTAGCAATTTGGAATCAGAAATAATCAGAAAGAAAAATTAGAAAAAATCGTGGAAAAAAAAAACAAATTTAGAAAAAAAATAGAAAAATTAGTGAAAGTGTGGAATTATATCCTAGGGTAGATCTGCTGTGAAACCCAGCCAACCCCACACGGTCCACCCACCGCGCCGGCCGTCCAACAATCGCCCAGCCGCCGCCGGCTACCGGAGCACCCAAGAACACCAAGGTCAAATTTCTGCCCTGTTTTTCAATAATTTTTAAAAAATAGTAAATCCACCCAGAAAATTATGAAAAAAATTACACTTAGGTTATTGTAGACATGCTTTCATGTGATAATTTTATTTTTGAAAAATTCGTAATATTTAATATACTTTATTAAGAAATCTGTAATTCATCCGAATATATATTTATAAAATAAATGTACTATATGATGTTGTTTCTAGCTGAAAATTTTTGTGTAGGATGTGTATGATATATAGGTAATTGCTACGTAGCCCAAATTTTCATTTGAATAATTTTAATATTTATTAAATTTTTAGGCCTGAAATTAGCTCGAAAATAGGCTAAAATTATGAATTTAATAGGAAATTATGAAATTAATTGATGAAATGGACATGTACTGATTTATAATAAATAATAATGGTATTGAGTCAGATTGAAATTAATTGGATGCTAAAAGAATTATAATTGGATAATTTATCAAATTTAGAGGTAAAATCGTCAATACGAAAATATAGGCAATAGGTCGAAAACTTGAAACCAAGTGATAATTGAATTCCCTATATTTTTAGAAGTCCATAGAAATTTTCGGGGAATTATTGAGTAATCCAAACTATTTATTACAAATTTATTAAGTAAAATAGCTTAAACTACAAGTCGGGGTGAAATTATAATATTAATAGACTAAAATGAATTAAATAGTTAAATAAAACCTATACATAGGATTGCTGATCAAATTGGATTAAATGGAAATTTTTATTATAATTATTAATATTTTCTGATCGAGATGCACTTTAGGTGTATTAGAATTGAATAATACTTATATTGTTACAATATAAGGACAAATTGGATAAAATATAATTTAAATCTGTAAATTTCACATAATACGATCGTTTTTATATAATTATGTATAATTGTATTAAAAATTCAAACTACCCGTTAAAATCCATCTCTAGGAACAGGACTCATAAAATGTGTCGTTAAATCTATACGAACTCAATGACACTAGTTTTGTTGAAATCGGATAACCTTAAGCAATCTAGCCTATAACTATAACATATTCAAAAATATACACATTTCGGTAACCTTACCGAAATCAAAACGTGAATTAATAAATAAAAAGTACGTTTCGATACGATCAAAATGATATATAATACGTAATAGTATATATGATGTACGATATCAATAATTAATAATTTAATTCGATATATAGTAATAACATGACTACATATTATGGAAATAATATATATATCTAACCATTTTAGATTAAACCCTAATGTTTTCGTAATTATTACGAAAACTAAATTTGGATCTTTTGTGTAATTAGGACTTTTCAAAGACGGTTGACAATTTAGGTCAGAAATAGCAAACATCTAAACAAGTAAGTTGGGATGGTAACTTCACTACTGTTTGGGTACTATTTAAAGTATTCGGAGACTCAAGAGTACTTTTGGTTGTGTTTGTAGTTAGATGATTATGCGCATGCTATGTGTGTGAATGATACTCAGTTGTGACAGGAGTTCAACTCCTTGGTGTGCTGTTCTGCATATTTGCATGGATTCTGTATTGTGTGAACTTATTGGTCACCTCTGATTAACACTAACGATTATTCGACTAAAGTGTAATTGGTCATGCATAATCACCCGTTAGGGGAAACGATTAAGAGTGTTAGGCCAAACACCGACTTCCTTCGATGAGGATAGCTGAAATGGTCCTTTCCCCATCCTTAATCGAACTAAGTGATAGGCGAGGAGGTTGCGGCAAGGTTGGGGGCCGTGGTTCGAAGGCGGTCTTGGGAGGGGGGTGTTCTCCATTGCACAAGCCCGGGTTTGGTCTGACTTGAGTCACGATGAAACTCCTCAATCCGGGTTGGAGCGGATGAAATCTCTCTAACCTTACGGTGGACCGGTTAACACTGTGCGATGTTTTCATTTGAGTGATTGCATTGCATTTCATCATAATTATTAACCTTATTTGTGATTATATAGTACTCTTCTGACTCCGCCCCACTTACTGAGCTAGTTGTGCTCACATCTCTACAGACTCTTTTGCAGGTGCTGAGTGAAGGCAAAGATGCTCAGGTACCACCGTTCTCAGATTAGTGTACTGCTGTATGGGAAAGTGAGGATCGAGGAATTTAACTGAACCTGAGCTTTTGTTTTGTCTTTAAGTTTTGAAGAAAACTAAATGGGAATTCCCTAGGAGCCCACTAGTTTTCTAACTTATTGTATATAAATCGTAAAACCTGTGGTTTTTAATAAACTCTGATTGTAATCTTTACCCTTGGACGTGAAATGTTTGTATAATTACTGTTATAGTACTAAACAACAGATTGTATAGAACAAGTATTTTGTAAAAACTCTACCACAGGTTTGGATATTAACAGATGTCAGAACAGACGTTTCAAGCTGGTTGAGTTGTGCGCATTGTGTAAACTGCGTCTACGATAGCAGCTGTGAGGTTAGCTTCTATCTTAGATTAGTTTACACGGCGGGACTGTTATAACTCTTCTTGTTCGGGGCGTGACAAAACTCTTAACTACTACACCTTTACCACTTTAAACCACCACATTGGGTGGTTTTTAGTCCATGTCACCACCATGGTTGCATTTGCAACATCCCCAAACTTAAGACCTAAGCTTCCTTTCCTTTCTGGTAGCTACCACCAACATCATGTACAACTACCATTGACGGCCAATTCCTAACCACAACCTAAACAACCTCTTCATACTAAGGCATTGAGCGTAACCCCCTACCTAAAATCAATAAGGACTATACAAATTTCCTTTTCCCACTTGATTTGGTGTAGAATTCACCTGAAAACACCCCATAATAGTCGTGCTATCCCACTTCACTATGCGACCCATTGGAGCTCTAAACCTAACTTGGAAGGTTGCTCTAAGACCCGATCCGTGTGCCTAGCTCCTTTGGTCAGGTTCTATTTGTTGTAGATTTGTAATTTTTTTAATTTATTTATTGGTATATTGTAATTATACTTGTAATTTAAAAAAAAAGGAAAAGAAGAAAAACAAAAAGAAAGAAAGAAAAAATTTATTTTTATGTTTTATAGAGAAATTAATAATAGAAAAATGAAAACAAAAAATTAAAAATAGAAAAATAAAATAAACAAATAAATGGATTCTACCACTTAGAAAATCATTTTTAATAGAAGCAAAATAAAATAAACCCTTTTAAAACTAAGACCTTTCTTAAAATTTTTAAAATGAACTAACTTTAAGACCATTTAGAAGTTTTCTTTAAAATAACTCAAATTGGATTAAAAATATAAACCCGACGTTTTCAAAAATTAAAATTAAAACACACGCTTAAAGTTTTTACAAAATAAACTATGGATATTTAATTCCGATTAGTGGATATATAAACACTTTCGAAGTAATGTAAAACTTGTAAAAATTTTAGTTTTTCCTTTTTTGTAAATTATAACCTAAATTATTTATAATTGTAAAATAAACCCAATTTAATTACTATTGATTAAATTTAATTCTAAATAATGATTTCAAAAATTAAATCTAAATTCTAAAAGTAAATAATGGTACTCGTAAAGGTTTAAAAAACTAACCCTTAAACTCCATTTCTAGTTTTAAAAAAAAAAACGCTTTTCAAATCTATTTTTCTCACAAAACCTAGTGTCTAAATTAAAACTAATTTACCTATTTGGTTTTAATTTAAACTTTTTTTCAACCTCGGTCAGATGGTGACTTTAAATGTTTTGAAAACTTGTTTAAAAGGCTTTAGTTTTCCTTAGTTCTTAATCAGTGATCAATATTAAATGGGTAGAGATTAATATTAATCAGATTAAGAAAAATTATAAAAATCGAAAATAATCAGGATCGATAGTACTGATATACACTTTAACTTTATCAATTTCTGTAATTATATACTTAAAATTTTAACTTATCTAATTATATATCTAATTAAAAATTTACTTATTATCAACACTTTAATTAATTTTAATTTATACCATCAATATAATAAACACAATAAGCTAATAAGGTAGCTGCTTACAACCTTAATAAAGTTGCTCAACCCCGAATTCATAAGCGATGACTTAGGACAACCAACGGATCTCACTTGCATTTTTGAAAGGGTCATAATCTAATATTTTGTAAGGGGGTGGCCAACGACAGCGTTATAGGGTCACGCAAATCTTTAAGGGCTCGAGCAATTATTTCGTTAATTGATGATGTTGACCAAGTCAACATGTGAATTTAAGTTAATTAGAGGTGTATTTTATGATAATTAAATTTTTATTTGAGATATAATTAAATAAATTGAAATTCTTAAATATATAACTGTAAAAAATTGTAAAATTGAGATGGAAATAATAATAATGATTTTATAAAAGAAGATTATTATTATTATTTATTTGTATATTCACTTTTACCAGAATAAAAAATGATTACGAGAGCGAAGACTTTGCTTAATAGTGGAAGGGAACCAAATACCTTTTCTCAACCTTTCCCATATAAAATGCCATCACGGAAGGATCTGGAACTACACCCTTCAACCCCCAAAGACATGGGATTCTAGACCCTTCTTAAATCAATCTACACCGTCGGTTTCCTCACCCACACGCTCCCTTTATATATTCTTCTTCTCCTCCTTCTCTCCAAATTGCCATCGCACTTTTCTCTATCAAGCAATTAACATAGCATATATCTCCCAAATTGAGTCGACGAAGGAGAATCGGGGTCTAGTTTAAGAGGGAGAGTAAGAAGAAGATGTTCGGGAGAGCACCAAAGAAAAGCGATAACACGAGGTATTATGAGATTCTTGGAGTCTCCAAGAACGCTTCACAGGAGGACTTGAAGAAAGCATATAAGAAAGCTGCGATCAAGAATCATCCCGATAAAGGAGGTGATCCTGAGAAGGTAATATTATTCTGAAACGACCGTTTTGGATTCTCTTTCTTGTGAAATCTTGCTTTTACGTCATTAATTGCTTTTCTTATGTTCGCATTATGTGTTTTAATAGATAAGTTATGAATGATCTTAAGAAATTTTGGTATAGCGTTAATGTGGAGTGAACTCTGTGTTATCCGCTTATTCGTATGACTTGATTGCGAATTTGATTCAAGTATATCGCTGAAATAAGCAATTGTAGGAGTTAATTGTTGACGTTAGATGTTTATTCCTCCAAGCCGGCAGGAGAAGTTGTGAATTATATGAGGAGGTTGATTACTGTGATTAGGATCGATAAATCAAGTGGAGTTTTTCCTGATGGTCTATTCAGGTGATCGTACTTATCAAATTATGTGATAATAGGAGTTAATTGGAAGTGTGATTCAATGTCTAACAGGAGGTATTCTGAATCATATAAGTAGATTGATTGCTGCGTTTAGGATTGATAAACCGAGTGTAGTTGGCTGCGTAAAGTCGGTAAATTGTTGCACAAGGATTAAATTCGACTTCTATTGAAGTGCATTAAACGCATGTTAACTCTTGTATTTTGCTATTGAGATTAGTACCTTGTAAATCATCACTGTTTTTGGGATTGAGAGAGTGTAATCACCTGGTTAGAGTTAAGGACACCGTAGTTTGGTAAGCTAATGGAACATTGGTAGTTTTATTCGCATAAGCCTAAAGGAGAAGTTCGTGAATTGCTCAGTAAGCAATGGGATGGCAAGGATTGGTAGAATTGTGAAGTCTGTGCGAGCCTAAGAAGTGGAAGGAACATAACTAGTTAAGGAGAAATTGACGTATTTGGTAATAAGGAGAGAATATTTTTTTAGTAAGTTAATAAAAAGATAAATTGTTAGGGGAAGAAAAGGATGAAGTGAAATTTGCAGGAACAAAAAGATGTAGAAAGCATATAAAGAACGATAATCTTAATAGTCCTGGCTGATCTAAAAGGTCAAATTTTTAAATTTGATGTAGTGTTTCCTATGTAATACTTGATAGGGTAGAAGATGTATTATGTGTACGTGGATGAGTGATGAGTTGTGTAGATCAGTGTTGGAAAAATATGTGTACTCTTGAAAGCTTCACGGATAGGTTGCTTGAAATAGAAGCTGCAAGTGAAGTTGTGTGACGGATGGATGAAAGGAGCGAGCCTAGTTCGTGTATGCTAATTGTCTGGTTTGCCTATTGAACATGACGGTACCCCTATACATTGTCTTTGATGATTCATGTTGTTTGTTCAATTGGTCTGCAGTTTAAAGAGTTAGCTCAGGCGTATGAGGTCCTAAGTGATCCGGAGAAACGTGAGATATATGATCAATATGGCGAAGATGCCCTCAAGGAAGGAATGGGTGGTGGTGGTGGTGGCCATGACCCATTTGACATCTTCCAATCTTTCTTCGGAGGGAGTCCATTTGGCGGTAAGTTAAATTCAATGTTTAATAGTGGTTTGTTTTGTCTAAGTCAGAAAGTAAATTTTCTGTAATCGTTGACATCTTCGTTCACTTTGCTTGTTCTCCATATGTCAGGTGGCGGTAGCAGCCGGGGAAGGAGACAGAGACGTGGAGATGATGTGGTCCATCCTCTAAAGGTTTCCCTGGAGGAGCTTTATCTTGGGACTACGAAGAAGCTCTCTCTTTCTAGGAATGTGATATGTTCAAAGTGCCAAGGGTAAGTGTGTAGTGTTGGATGGCATTGTTGACGGATTATTCGAAGGGTATATATGCAGCATTTTCTGATGGTGGCTTATAACAATACAGGAAAGGATCAAAATCCGGTGCCTCCTTGAAGTGTTCTGGTTGTCAGGGTACTGGTATGAAAGTAACCATAAGGCAGTTGGGCCCTGGTATGATCCAGCAGATGCAACATCCATGTAACGAATGTAAGGGTACTGGAGAAACAATTAATGAGAAAGATCGCTGCCCACAGTGCAAGGGTGAGAAAGTTGTTCCTGAGAAGAAGGTGTTGGAAGTGTTCGTGGAGAAGGGTATGCAGCATGGCCAAAAGATAACATTCCCAGGAGAAGCAGATGAAGCGGTAAGATATTTCAGTTTTCCTCTTGCTGCCTTCTTTTTCTGGAGTATAATATCTCGAAACTTCTCCAAATCAACTCACAATGTCCACTGTGTTGGTGCCCTGCAGCCAGATACTGTAACAGGCGACATTGTCTTTGTTCTTCAACAAAAGGATCATCCTAAATACAAAAGAAAGGGAGATGATCTCTTTGTTGAGCACAATCTCTCTCTCACTGAGGCTTTATGTGGTTTTAAATTTGTATTGACCCACTTGGACGCTAGGCAGTTATTGATAAAATTAAATCCAGGAGAAGTCGTTAAGCCAGGTATGAATCTAGAGGTCATACTTGCAGCTACAGTCGTCATGAGTGTGTCTATACCGGTTTTTGCAAGATGTTAAGATTCAATTATTGTTATGATGCGTGCAGATTCATATAAAGCTATCAATGATGAAGGAATGCCGATGTATCAGAGACCTTTCATGAAAGGGAAGCTCTACATTCATTTTAATGTGGACTTCCCTGATTCTTTGAGCCCTGAGCAGGTTGAGGCAATACAAGCTATTCTCCCATCAAAGCCATCTTCACAGATGACGGACATGGAGCTGGATGAATGCGAGGAGACAATATTGCATGACGTCAACATCGAAGAGGAGATGAGGAGAAAACAACAAGCCTCATCGCATGAAGCCTACGACGATGATGAGGAAGCGCCCGGTGGTCCTCACAGGGTGCAATGTGCACAGCAGTAATGTTTGCTGATTTGCTGTGTGCTCTTGGAGGTTAGGATAAAACTGTCCATTGTGTTGACAGGGCTGGATCTTGTTCTTGTCGTGAATCCTTTCGTAAGGCTAGTATGTGTTGGCCATGGACTCGAAATGAATGATACGGTTCGGTTCTCCGAGTAAAATTATTATTATTATTATTATTATTTTGTCCTTTGGGTGCTTTTCGCTAGTACTTCCGTTCCTTCGATGGCTTTGGAATCAACCCTCAATCAGCTTGTAACTGCGGTTTCAAGCACAGTAAATTCGGTGCAGCATAAATAATCTCTAGTAACCATGATGGGGTGGATTGAATTCCAGTAGTTCCTAGTGTAAGGTATCTTTACTAGATTCTAATAAGACGTTGTATGAAGCGCGATTCTACTTGAAGACATGTCGAATTATAAAAATGAATGAAAAAATGAAAGGTAAAAAATATTTAGAGCGCTGTTTAGGTCGGTACTCATGAACGCCAGCATATTGAAAACCAAGCCTCCGGCGATCTTCTGTAGGTCTTATGATAGAGTGAAAATTAGTGCATCGCTGACTTCGTTTAGTTTGGTCTATAGAGCTTCTCTTTATTTTTTTATTTTTAATAATGCGAGTTACTATTACATGACATTAGTGCGATATATTTTGAATTATAAGTAGGTAATAGAATAATTTCTTTTCCGGCCCCCAGGTGGTCATTTGACATGTGAAATAACCACAGGAGCGGTGCTCATTTCGAGGGACTGTGTTTATATCTCTAACCAAATTTGGTGATATTCAAGATGAAAGGTGTGAGTACATGAAGTAGGTAAATCGGTAATTTTCTTCTGCTTACGTGTGAAAATGGTTAACCGTTCGTATCTTCCATCCCCCCGGCCCACTGTTTCAATCTTTCTGTATGACACGGTTGCCAAAGATGCTATATTTTGCGAAAAGGAAAAGAAAGATAGAAAAAAAAAAAACCAAAAATAGTGTTCACGATATTCTTTAGAAGCTATTTTATACTGCAATTCAAAATCGCCTTCGATTCAAAATAGCTTGGCTTATTATTATTCCTATCTCTTCTTTTTTCTCTTCTCCTCCTTATTTCTAAAAAGATTCTCTCTCTCTCTATATCTGAAAAACAACACCAAACCTTCTTCATGAATTGCTATATTTAACCCCCTTTGTTTTTTCAAACCAGTTGTAAATTTTGCACGATGACGCAATGTACAATACATATTTGTGAAAATTTTCCGAGAATAATATCAAACACATGCAATCTCCCCAGTTTCCCTCTTTAAAAGACTACAGACGGAAAGGTAAATTTTTTTTTCATTTAATCAGTTTTATGAACATATAATTATATGAAATAGCATTATTATTGAAAATATCACGGTATGTTATTGTTTATATCATTTTTTTTACATTCTAAATTATCCGTGTTAGTTTATTATATATAAATATTTAAATTATAATTTTAATATTAGTCAAAATGAAGAATGACTTTAAGAAGTTGAAGAAGGTCAAGGGTCGAGTTGGAGAAACGATTGGAAGCAGAGGTTGACTACAGATATGGACACAGTTAGGATGTCAAAACCTGTGCCATTCTGCACGGCACAAGTTATTGGTAGACTTATATTGTGTAGGGAGAGTGTAGATGATAGTGAGTGGAGTATTAGAGATGAATTTAAGGTGGGAATGTAGTTTTTAGAAAAAGAATACTTAAAAATAGCAGTAAAGATGCATCATGTTATGAATTATCACAACCTCGTAGCGAAGAAGTCTGACCTTACTATTTGGTCAATTAGATGTGCCGATTGGGAAAAAGGTTGCAAATGAAGACTACAAGCATGTAAGAAGAAGCATACTGGATGCTTCATGATAACTAGGTTCATAGGCTCATATACGTACTTGAATCTTACTCTTAGTCAAAACCATCCTCAATTGGATTCAACCACTATGTCTTGATTTATCACTAAAGAAGTATAGGAATCACCGATCCTTTTGTAAGCATATGGTTATATTATACACATAAAAGAGAGTTTTGGAGGCAAAGCAAAAAGCGTCAAAGAAGATTTATGGAAGGTAGGAAGATTCATATAAAGTACTGCCACATCTTTTAAATGCTATTTAGGAGGCCAATCTAGGTACAATGGTAAAGTAAAAGTGATGAGAGAGCGATACTACAGGTCACGTGTTCTTTGATTGAGTATTTTAGGTATTTGGATCGTGTATCGAAGCCTTCATACATTGTAAGTGAGATACCATAACTCAAACTTATCGTATTAGTTAAATAATTATTTCATTATGATTACCATTGATGGTATGTTTCTCTATAAGAAGTATAAACATAAGCTTCTTATTGTGACTAGAGTTAATGGTGCAAATCATATCGTCCCTCTTAGATTTGCTTTGGTTGATGAGGAGTGTCAAGATAGTTGAGGATAGTTCTTAAAGTGTCTACTTATGTATGTGATAGAGGATCGTACAGACATTTGTTTGATATCCGACCGTTACGTTGGAATATGGTCTATAGTTGAAGGACAAATGTAGTGTGGCCAAATGGGTAGTCATGGCAATGGTGTATCTGAGACATCGTTAACAATTTCAATACTCAGGCTAAGAACAAGAAATGCAAAGAACTAATAACGAAGGCAACATATCAGTTGCAATCTCACCAAAAATTTCGAACATACTATAATGAGGCCAAGATGATGAGCTTGCACACTAAGACATCCTTTAGAGAGTTATATCCAAGGATGTGGACTTTATCATATAATGATGGAGCTCACTTTGGTCATGAGACCACAAATATTGTAAAAGTTTATAGTGATGCACTAAAAGATGCTAGGAACCTGCCCGCTGTAGCATTGGTGAAAAAAAAACCTTTTACAAACTGCAATGACTACTTCAATCAACATCGAATTGAGATAGCTAATCAAATGGGCATGGGCAAGGTGCTAACTAAATATGCTAAGAGAAAGTTTAATAGATGGCACAAAATAGCCAGTGGACACTGGATTGTCATCTTCGATTATAATGAGTAGATCTTCAAGGTTATAACTATATTATGCCCTATAGTACATAAACTAAAGAGGGAAATCAATCACACTGTTGTACTTAGAAATTGTTGGTGCACTTGTAATAAGTGGCAAACGTACATACTTCCATGTTCTCACACAATAGCAGTTATGGGAAAAATGAGCATAGATTGTGTGGCACACATTGGTCATTAGTATATGTAGCAGCATCAACTACGAGTGTATGCATGTTTTTTCATGCCCTGTATTGATAAGGCCGATTGGCTTTTGCTTGACATTCTCGTATGGCATCCAATACAAATTGGGGATAGATCAAGAATCCTGGATGGCCTCAGGAGAAACGATTTTAGAATGAAATGGACATTCGTAAGGGCCATTACCATACATTAGTAGATTATGCGGCATGGAAGGATACAATAAGAGAAAATGCCTTCAACGGGGACATCAATCTACATTTAATGGATCCACTAATAACATCATTGTAGCATTTATGAATAACCTATTGATATTTATATTTTGTTAGTTATATATTGTTTATGTTAGTTTTTGTATTTTATTACGTGCCTTTTGTACTTCTCATAGGTTTAGTAGAACTGACTCTCACTGTTTCATTGTGGAATTGCAAGCATGGATGGATCCTGTTAGGAATCAAACAACTAGATCTTTAACCCAAGCTTAACCTCGAGGTCTTGAGTGACTGACAAAGTAGATTCTATTATTCTAGCCAACTCCTATTGAAGTTGAGCTAATTCTCACTACTAACTAATTCTATATGCTGAGCCGAGTAACTTCTTGTTTGTTAGTAATTAAGTGCTGACTTGAAATATGTTCCATTAACAACTTAGTCCTCTTACACACCTGCTTAGCCATGATTGTACCAACCAATAACTCAGCAACATTAGTGCTAAAAACCCCAAGGTACGTTCAAACTCACATCTTCTCTAAAGGACCCTCAAGTCTGCTCAGTACCTTTACTTAGTAATCCCAGCTTGACCGTATAACTTGCCTGTTTGTATCAAAAGTGCCTCTAGTGATCGATCGCCATGTGTTTATCCCCTTTGTGAAAGGATTTGCTACACCAATTGTCAATTTCTTTGAATTTTCATTTGTACCCTTATTATTCCTCGTATATTACTTCTTTTAGATAATACCTTTTTTATCTTTCCTATTTAATATAAGATTCCTAACTTTTCAGGTATAAGTATCCTTTGTAATGGTAGCCACAACATACACAACCTGATATTAAATATGTAAGACTCACAATCAGTTACTCAAAGTTTAATTCGTAAAATTTAAGGTAATTGATTAAAGGATCCGATCAAACCTAAATTATCAAATAAAGTTAGAAATATTAGTAAAAATAATTTCATAAGTTTGAACTTAAGAAAATAAGTAATAAAATAATAGAATATAAAATTTTTAAATTTTATATATATAACTCGTTATTTATCGAAAATATATAAAAATACATTCCGATAATTAACGAATCGGTAGAAATAAATTATATATATACTAAAAATTATAGAATGACCTAAATAATATTAGAAATATTTATTTATATTATATATGAATTTACATATAGGTAGAAATATGCGTAATTACTTAAAATACGCGAAATATGCTAAAATAATACTAAATAATTAAATAAAATTCATAATTAATTAAGGAAAAATAAAGAAAAATATATAAAAATGAGGAAAATTCCAGAAGTGGGGCATGGAAATCTAAAAATGAAAGAAATAAATTAACCAATTAGATTTAGCCAAATAGAAAGTCAAAAAGAAGAAGAGATAAGGTAATTGTCAAATTAATTTAATGCATAATAATTTCCCTAAAGGCCTATAAATACCCCAAATTTTTTAGAAACTCATTTGATCAGTTTGAAACCCTAGAAAATTAGAGAGAAAGGCGAAATTGAGAGGAAATTAGGGTTTTACAAATATTTAGTAAAAATTTGTACAGTTGGGCTTTTAAGGAGAACCCAGACCCGACGAGCAGTTGGGAGTGGACTACCACCACCACCACATGATGGTGGTAGCGCCCAGGTGGGCCGATACACCCATGGCCACCGACGGTGGTCGGAGTCACCCAAATCGGTGAGTTTGATTTCTAACCCGATTTTGTGTAATTTTATAAAAATAGTAAATATTCTTAGAAAATTATGAATTTTATTATTTTGAAATATTTTAATATGTAGTTTTTAGGAAAAATATTGTTTTGATGAAAATATGTCCCGTAATATATGATTCTTAAGAAATCATGCAAAACCGAATATATTTTGGTTTAAAAATAATGACCTTAGAAATGTAGTTTTAAGCCAAAAATTTTTGTGTAGACTACTTAGATGATATGGAACAATACCACGAAGTCCTTTTTTAAAAATGAATTTTTGAAAATTTTAGATAATTTTTAGGCCTTAAAATGAGACATAAAATGGGTAATTACTGATTTGATGTACAATTATATGTTTTAGGATATTGAAATCTGATAAAGTATGATACTTGTAACATTTAAGGTGTTAGATATAATTATTAGAGTAATTATGTAGTAAATAAGTAATAGGGGAAAATAATACATTTTAAGTTAATTTGGTAATTTAAGGTAATTAGGTTTAAATCTGATTTGAGATGAATTTAGACATTTTGAAATGTTAATTGATATTGAGAGATGGTAATTAGAGTGATAAAAATATTAGATATGTATTACGTACATAATAGGAGATAATACATAATATGTAATTATTGGAAATATAATAAATAGAAGATATTAGGATAAAAATTGATATTATATAAATAATAAGGATATATAATAAATTTGATAGAAAACTTAAATTTATGTAATTATATGAAAAATATAAAAATTTCTCATATTAAAAGTAAATTCGGTACACTAATAAGTATTTAAGTGTACCGAGTGGAATAAAATACTGACTAGGAGTAATTATGGTATTTAGGATATCTGAAAGTAATGTAATTAATTTCACATTATGAGTTAAAATAAATTTCTAGGGTTCAGGTATAAAATAGTATTTAGAAATCGAACTAAATCCTAGTTTAGAAATCAATGCAGAAATTGAACCCGAACCTAACCTCAAATCCAGAATAATTGTAAAAGATTTGAGAACATAGATAATTGGATATATTAAACCCTAAGTTAAAGATAAAATAAGTGTTATAGGATAAAAACTAATTTATAACAGTTATATGAAAACCGAGACAACATTAATATTATAGAAATTATCAATAATGGCCTGAGCAAGTCAGATCTCGAGTGAGCAAGCGAAGAGTCCAAGTAAGTTGGGATTAATACGTAGCTGTATTTTGGAGGCTTGAGATTATACTTGGTTGTGCTTATTAGACAAATGGCTATGTGCATGTACATGTACATGTGCTTGATTTTAAGGATGCTATAATTCTATTTGTTATTCTGATTTGTATTGTATAAAATGATTGACCACCCTAAACTGAACCTAATTAAATATATGACCTACAATCATAAATCGGACCTATATAGCAACCCATTAGGGGAAACCTAGGATTCTCTTATTAAATATCGACTCCTTCGAGAGGGATAGCGCTGGATAGCACAATGGGTCCCTTTTTCATCCTTAGTCGAACTAAGTGACAGGTGAGGAGGTCGCGGTAAGGGTAAAGTAAATGATTTGAAGGTAGTCATAGGAGGAGCAATATCTCTATTGTACAAGCCTAAGTTTGGTCGTAAGCTGTTGCATTAACAGCAACTCCTAAACCCGGCTTAGAACGGGTGCAATTTCTCTAATCTCATAACGGGCCAAACAATGTCGTGCGATGACATTTGTTTGAACATGCATTGCATCTAATAAGTTGGTTAGTAGCTTTGTTTGTGCTTATGGTATAGTTTAAAGTCCTTTGTCCCGACTTACTAAGCTGTAGTTACTCACACTCCTATAACCTTTATTACAAGTGCTAGCTAAGAAGCAGCTTACAATTATTTCAAAGTTAGCAACTACGGGATCCTGATGAGTGAAAATATAAACTATAGACTGGATACATTTTTAAGTTTAGGTTTATATCTAAAGCTTTTAGTATTAGATTTCTAATTACTCAAGTAAATTATGATTAAGTGGCTAAATCTTGTAAATGTACTTAGATTATTTTAATTTAAATATACAGTTTTCTTAAAATCATAAATAGATATCATGTTTAAATTATGAACCGTTTACTTCAAAGTGGGTTAATCATGGACGCCTTGTATAGATCAGGTCTAGAATAGCGATTGTAAGGCCAACTTCTATCTTAGAATGATTTGCACGGCGGAGTTATTACGACTCTGCCGCTTCGAGGCTTAACAAAATATACTTTGCTCTTTTGTGAATGTTACTCTCTGTTTTGCTAACTTACTCCATTGTTATCATATCCCTTAAGCAAGGTTAGGTTATGAGTGCCCTCATTGGACCAACTTATACATTATATTGAGTTAATCCTTTAGCCTTCGGTAGTTCCTTAGTACTTCATATCCTTGGAGCTAATTGAAGTTTACTTGTTTACTTTCTTATTCTTATATATTTCCATCCTCGTTTTTCAAGGTTTTTGCTAGCTTAGACTTACCTCGATACGGTTGCTCTTGTCTACTCTTGGCATGACTTATCAAATCTAGGAACTACCGATAGGTCATTGCTTCGGTTGCAAGCATCCCATAGGTTTGAGCTAGTGTGGGGTGGTCGAGTAAAGACCTATAATATTGGAATTTAATTGCAACTAAATTCCCTTAGTTCGATCTAACATTTGTTCGCCTTCATTATAACTTATAGGTGCATCTTTACCTCAAATGTTGCAGACGAGAGGTCATAATTAGATACATAGATAGATAAGAGATCTTGATAGATCCATGGATGTCTCCTTACTTTGGGCAAGCCGGCCTTCTTCGTGCCAAGTAAATATCTTTCATATAGCTAGATTGGCATTTTATTATAGCCTTGGTAAAACTTTGGAGAGAGAAAACACATATATTCCATTCCTACATAGGGGAGTTGATGGTTACTCTTTAGGATGTCTCCATACTGATTGGTCTACCAATTAATGTTCACTTACTAGTGAATGCAAATGATATTACTATCTAGTAATACACCAGGGCTCATATTATGCAACTAATTGAGGGGATGCTATTATCAGATAAGTCAAACAACATAGTGCATCTGATGTTTGTTCTCCTTCTCTCTAACCTTAGTACAATTGACTAATATGCTTAAGGTGTTGTATGCTTGGTATGGCTCTATTTCTAGTTGTACCTTACGTCACAAATGAATACAAGTGAGGTTAGTGGGCCGCTTATCTTACTCTAGGTGTGGACATAGAGCACTTCCCATACATCACTCTATTACGTAGTCGAATCATGATAATAGTGGAAGACTGACCATTGATGAGCTGATAAGGGGCCAATTTCGATGTTACAAAGCTTCCCACATATGTTGTTGGCTAATATAGGGATGCATTTGACCACTAGCGTCCAGAGTAGATATATAAGTTACTAACTAGATTTCAATTATCTTCTATAACATTATGTAGCTAAATGTTCTAATTAGCTGATTTTGCAAGTTGTATGGATGTCTTACTCCTATGACATCATTGCTAAGCTCCCTGCTTTTTGCCGCATTGGTAGTGATATTTAGACTATACGAGTATCGCTAATCTGCTTCTACATAGTCGAGTTTTGTTTCTTGGATCTTATGGTGGGAATCCCTAAATACATTCTGAGAGTTGCATGATATAGACTTATGGGATTAAACAAAGACAAATTGGGTCACTATACATGCTAGTTAGTTAAAGTAATAGGCAGATTGGCGTAATAAGATTGTCTTATAGTACCACCACTTGATGTAGCTCCAAACTATAATGATTGGTACCGGCAGGTTACTTATCGATATATCAGTCAATCAGGAGCCTCCTAGGTATATGTGGTATGCATTTAGGTTCATTCTCCTTAACCATACTTTACCTATGCCTTTATTTGTTAACCAAGTCATTTTTTATGACGTATAGGCGGATTTTATCCATAAGCTGCCTCATATGTCACATGAGAATATCATGGTAGAGTAGCTAAGAGCGAATGCCATCATTTAACAACTTAAGAGTGTCTACATGAACAATGCACCAGGGCAAAGACTAAGTATCAAGCAAGGTGACTCTTTGCCTTACTATCCTCAACATGGAAGGCGTCATTGAGCATGAGGACAGGGGCAAGGTAAGGGCGAAGGCGACGATAGGTTGAGTTGGGTATTAGGGATGATCGATCTCCAAAGAACCTATCGCTAACTGCATCTCCTAGACCACCTAGATTTAAGTTTCACACACTCTTCGCCAGGAAGAGCTCTAGTTATTGGTTCTTCCATACCCCCTTTATTGAAGCGACCTCCAATAATCAAGCCCTCCTGCACCATTAAGAAGGCCAATCACCATGATAATGACATAGGCGAGAGACTCACGTAGGTGGAACTTACTCCAGTCTTTATACATGCATCATATTCTAGTACCTACAATTAGGATGAGGTACAAATCACACAGTTGGATGCGAACCAGATGGTGCAACCTCAACTTAATTCAAACCCTCAAGATGTTCGTGCATATAAACTCTAACGGCATTAGTTAGGTATTAGTTTTAGTTATTTGACGTTTCCAATTGTATTTGATCCTTATTTTGTGAACATTTTATACATATAGTAGAGTTCTCATATCGTTTAAGTGTCATTTTCCATTTTTTCATTCATCGTTTATTTCTCTCTAACTATTATTTATATTCATAATTACCAAACTTAGAAATTATTATGATATTTCGTATTATAGGTAGAGATAAGTTTGAATGATAGTAGTGTGTTTGGATCATTTTTTAAGGTGTCGGCTATGGATGTAAAGTTTGGTTGCTTAAACAAATTTGTTGAAGATGGAGCATTTGGAAATTTTGATATATTTGGTTTGTGTGAATATGTTATTGTAAATTACGGTCCTTGAGCTATGTTGGTGAGGGTTGAGAGGGAGTTGCTAATAAAATTGCCACTTCAAGAGGCGATTTTAAGTCACCTCTTTTGTTTTTTTGTTTTTTTTTGCTTTGTTTTTTTTTTTTTCCTTTTCCCGCTATATTTTCAAGATTCGCATCTTTTCAAATTACACTTTAATTGTTTTAATTTACTGTTAATACTTGTAACAAGAAAAAAAAATCTAAAAAATTTGAATCACTTATTAATAAACTAAATAAAAAATAGAGAGAGAGAGAGAGAGAGAGTTCATGCATCTGAATATAAATCCACTTTCGCCGCTGCCAAGCGAATTATAACGTCTTAGGAGTCCTTCCTACTAAAGGGTGGACAGCACTTAGCGACGAGGAGTGGACCAAACGTTGTTTAATGGTATTTCCATTTTATATTGGCTTGAAATAACATGGAAAATCTGTAATCAGAGGGTAATTTTCCATCATTATGGTTAAATTTGCTCTAAATTAACGAGACGTGTTTTCTTGTTAACATTTTTCAATAAAAAAAGTAAAATTAGTTAGTTTTTTTTTTTTATCAATTTATATTGTATTTATTTTTTATTGAAATGGAAGGACATGATAAAAAAATCATCATTCTTAGTACAAGATTCATGATCCTATTATCATTCTCCAAAAACAATGCTAAACATAAGAGTGAATATAAACTCATCCCGTTGCCAATTCGCTAACTCAAAACAAGAAAGATAAACGAGATCAAAGGATACAATTAAAGCCTAAAATACACTGAAATTTACAGAACTTTCAATAACAAAGATCCGATTTTGACAAGTTACTAACAAGAAGAGAGGAAAAAAAGATAAAAATGGAAAATTTAAAGAGACTCGTTAAAATAGACAAGATTCTTGAAATATATATATTAAAATTAAAAAAAAAAAAGCCTAAGTAGAGAAAACTTAAAGGAAATAGTAAATAATCAATTTAAACCTTGATTTAGGTATATATTTTCCCACTATACTTTCACTCAGCTAAACTTTAATAAATTAATAATATAATAATGATTTGCTTTTAGTAAAATAAAAAAAAAAACATGAAATTAAAGTTTGGAGGGTTTTAAAATACACTGATAAGCTAGAGGGAATATTCTTGCACCAAAGTTAATGTTGGTAAGGATATTTGCAACCTTTGAGTGTTAATTTTTTTATTTGTTAATGTTTAAAGTAGTTATTTGTAAGATTTAAAAATTTAGATATATATTTATACCAAGATCAAAGTTTACGAGTATTATTTACATTTTTCCCAAAATATTTATTTTTGTTACCTCATGGTATGGGAAGGAAAAGTTAAACGCTATTAAACATTTCAATTTATAAAAATTTGGAAGAGTACTTTACAAGTTGAAGTCCTAAGCAATCAAACGAGTTCTTATTCATGGGCATAAATGGCTGTAAGGAGGAAGAAGTTTCTTTATAATTTTGCGTGAGAAGCAAGTGAAAACGGAGTTATCCGTTAATGCTTTATATTTATATTTTTTAAATTTAGACTATTGAACTAATTATAAATTTAAAAAAATATAAATAAATAATGGAATAAAGGATAATACTATCTATTCAGAATAGAGATGGATATGGATAGTACCCTAAAACTATTTTAATTTGTGGTAAAATGGGAAAAGTTCTCCAAATTATTAGTGAAAGTAAAATACCTCTATTACCTAACAAGACTTAACATGAATGCTCTCTATACTTGATCTAAAAAATAAATAAACAAATAAATAAATCTTGTGTGTCCAGGGTCGTTTTAAAATAATTAAAAAAAGAAAAAATGAGTGCGACAAGCTTCTTTAAGCCTCCAAAATAACTATTTAAATTTGTAGTTATACCGAATTTATACGATATCAATGCATGACCTTAAAATTGTTTCTTCTTTTAATTTTTAATCTCGATCAAACAGTTATTTATTTTATTCATTCGTGCAAACATTTTCTTTAACCATTGTAGAAAAAGAAATTCAGTATCGAGTAGGATGGAATATAAAGAAAATATAATTTTCATTTTTTCGCTTGGATTCAGTGGGCAAACGTTAGAGGAAGTGGTTGCAAAATTTTACCTTTACTTATCTGGTTGTTTAAAAGAAATGGCCAATTACAATTTCTATGCCAGAGCTCTTATCTTTCTTTATTTATGAGAAAATTACATCTTTACTGTTAAAATTTAAAAAAATTAAATAATTATAAATTGTATAAAAAATTATTATCAAAATATAAATAATATATCGCATCTTAAAGGATACGACATAAGTATTTATATATATATATATATATATCGTATTTTGAAAATATAACATTCTTAAAAGTAATTTAAACTTGTATCACATTTTAAAAATACAATATTAATATTTATATATATATATATATCGTATTTTCAAGATATGATATTACTTTTGGTATACTATTACTATAACGTATCTTGAATATATGATATATCTATAGATATTAATATTGTAATAAAATATAATATAAGCATTTTAGTAATATTTTTTTTATAATTTATAATTATGTAATTTTTTTAAAAAAATATCAATAGAGATATTTTGTACCCCTTTTTATATTATATCTAAGCTTTTCTTTTATCTATTATCTATATTTTATATCTAATTATCACATTAATCACTATACGTGTCTTTAGCCTACAATAATTAATTTAATATATTTATCAATATTTTAATAATTTAATAAAAATTGAAATATAATAATTAGTTAAAATAAAAATATCACATTAAAAAAAAAATCGACACCCTAGAGGCTAATTTCGGCCACCTATGAGCCTCACTATTATTACATCGAGGGTTGCTTGACCCATCTTATCTACCATCCAAGAAATTAAATTAAAAAAAAATATTGTAAGAATGAGAAAACTAAACATTGAATCGTAACTAGATGCCTAACAACCATCTAAAGGTGAAAACACAATAAATTATAATAATTTACTCTTAAATAGAGGAAAAGAGAGATATATAATTTTTATTAGACCACTCGATTTTACATTGGGTCAACATTAGTTCTTTCTAACTTTATCTCTTTTTTATAATTTTATACCTCAATTTTTTATTTGTCTAATTATATTTCAATTAAAGATTTAATTGTTATGGTCTATACATTAGTTAACTTAAATTTATACCATTAATTCAATCAGTACAAATAGCCCATGAAATTGTCGCTCATAGCCTTAGGAGGCTCACAAGACCTCACACAGGTGGTCGCCAACCACCCACCGTAAAACAAGAAGTTGTGACTCATTTAAAAAATATGAATTACTAAACTTATTAGTAATTATAAGTAGTTACCTACAATCTTATGGGAGTTGCATAAAATTCCTAAAATTATGGACAGCTATCTTATTGACTAATCATGCTAATTGAACTAACGATATGAATTAGAATTAACTAAATTGTAAACTATAATAATTAAATTTTTAATTAAATATATAATTAAACAAATAAAAAATTTACATATATAAATGTAAAAAATGATAAATGCGATATATAAACCATGGAATTACTCCATTTTATATTGGTTCTAGTAGATTGGTTTGTAAATAAAAAAAATTGGCATAAGTGGTGGAAAATTTTCCATCACCTCCCTACGTCATCCCTTTTTAAAGACATTATAAAATTCCATGGAAGAGGGATCCTTCTCTTGTTATAAACACAAGGCCATTTCTTGATCAAGAGACCGAATTATCAGATCCGTTACCCCGTATAAAAGGAAATAAACATATTTGGATCATTTATTATTATATTTTATAGCATATAATTAGAAGGTTTTTGTTAATAGATGTTTTAAGACACTTATAAGAATGTAAAAAAAAAAAAAAAAGATCTTTTAACTTTAAAAAAATACAAATATATAAAAAAAATTCCTTTATTCTATATTTTAACATGTATAATTAACACTTATAGTGAAACCTCAATGAATCAACTTATTTTCTTTCAATTTCTCTTAATTTATTTTTTTAGATGCTACCATATGTCCAATGGTTAAGATTATAAAAATGAATATCATAATATATTTCAAAAAAATTTTAAATGTTATTCATTAATTTTTAAATTAAGAAAATTGAGAGAGAAAATAAGGAAATTCAACAGTATAATAAGATTACTTTTAAGTTCACAAGTCACCACAATTTACAATCAAATAGTATTTAAAAAGTAGTTATCCATAGCCTCATGACAGTCTCACTTAGAGGTAGGTCGAGGAGAGGCAATAACGGTCATGACCCCCTAAATTTAGAAAAAAGTTAATTTTAAAAAATATTAAAAAAAATAAAAAATATATATTAAATGTATATTTTAAAGAGTAAAACATAATATAAAATTAAATATACCTTTTAAAGATTCATTTATTATATAAATGATAATTATCTTCTTGTGTTTACTAAACATTTAGAAATTATTGCCGGTCAAGTTTTATTAATAATATCTTATTGATAATATATTTAAGATAATAAATAAATATTTCACTATCAATAATTTTCACATTGACTTAACCAAGGCAACTACACCCCCAATCAAATAATCTGGGTTCGTCCTTGCTAGTTTCATATTTTTTTTTTTCACATAAATAAATACGATTTATTAAAAATTAATATAATTTTTTAAACCTAAAAATGACCATAACACACGCACACAAACACATAAAAACTTTTTTAGGTGACAATACTAAATATGGAGAGGGTACATTTGCTTGTGCCGCTGCCCATAAGTTGCGTAAAAGGAAAGGAAATAGAAAAACATTATTGGGAAACAAAAAGGACAAGTGCATGATTGGTTGGTACATGTCTACAAAAATGAGGATGTCACCTGTAGCATCTTCCATTCCCAAATTCTTTCTTCACTGTTCTTTTCAAGCCAGTACTCTGTTAACATACAATTGTCAGTCAGTACATATCCCAATAAACACTCTTGCATGTTAATTTCCACTATCGTAGGACCACTTCCCAGGACTCTTCAAACCATACAATCGTTTCAAGGAAGCAAGATCGAAGTAAAGAAAGGAAAAAAGGAATAGAAAGATCAGAGTAGAGTAAAGAAATGGCATACTTTCATGTCTTGATAATATTTTCTTTGCTCCTGACAGGCCTTCATGCAATAAACATCAAATACTGTGGTCAGTTTTCTTGCTTTACTTTTCTACTTTGCTGCTCTAGTTTTGGGTAATTCTATGGCTTAGATGACTATGAGAGTGAACGCGGTGGGAATCCTAATGTTCCCATGATGGACTACATGGTTTCGTCGGCAGGAACGTAGAATAACCCTTTAATTTTTACCAAACCTGAAGTTATTGGACTGTGGAATTTAATATTGATTGGTTATTTATGTGGGAGTGTTCTGTATTATAAAAGGCTACCAGGTTCATCAGTTGGCTTGGATTTTAAGTTTTATATGTTTCCGTTTAAATTGTAGTTCAATTCTGTGGAAAGCCGTATTCGATGAAGTCCTGATTACTTGATGGTCTATCTCATTGTTGGTTATTGATTTTCTCCTTTTTTTTTTTTTTTCTAGTTGCTGATATTATAAATGTGAGTGCAGATAACTCAGCAAATTATGTTGTGAAAGTGAAGGATGTTAAGATATCACCTCGTCCTGTGGTGGCGGGAAAACCAGCAAGATTTGATATCTTGGCTTCAACAGGTATTGATTGTTCTAGGATTTAGAGGTCCTTCAACCCCACTTTCAGTTGTTGATTAGATGGAAACACGAGTGGAATTATGTTTCAATGCAGCCCCAAGTAGTAGTTTCAGGCCTTGTTTTTGGACATTTTCATTGAATAAATTTCCATGGAGTCCAGTTTGTTGTTTCTTTGATGAAAACTTGATGATTTTGCAAGAGGATACAAAGCAATTTCTTGGAATCAAGCTGAGGATCTCCTGTTAGAGTACCGTCATCTAATCTTAGAGTTCGATATGCATTTATTGGTTAAGAAATTCTATCACTGCTTTGCTTCTATGTGGAATTCATGGGTGTTTCTATGGGATATGGCTTATTTGCATTTGTACAGTCATTCGCCCAAAATCTTACTGGAAGTTAATCTGGTGTAATTCTTGCAGCTCAACCACTCTCCACTGGACATGTGGTGATACGCGTGACTTACTATGGGGTTCAAGTCCATATGGAAACACATGAAATATGTGAAGAGATATCTTGTCCGATTGCTACTGGAGATTTTTTGCTCACTCATACTCAAACCCTACCAATTTTTACACCTCCGGTAAGTCAAGTACTGAGATGATTTTTCTCTTTTTCTTTTTGACTGACACTGGTCATGTTCCTATAGCTTAATAGTTTAGTGCATTTTTCAACTCCCACTTATTTGTTACATAAATCCTGAACAAGCTTTCATGCCCTGGATGCTTTCTGATGTTTTTTCCTCTGCATTCTGAATACCTCTGATATAGAGAAAAGAAAAATCAACGTGTACTATGAGCAGGCTTCTTCTGATGAAATACGATATGCTTTGGAGTGGTTGAGTAAAACGTTTCCTGGTGTGCTTAGGGAATTTTTAGGGGATATACATAATTTCCATGCTCTCATGTCATTTGAGGCTAGAGAATTGAATTTGACCCATCATTCTCCTACTCTAAAACATGGTATGCCATCCAAATGAGGCAAATGGCATTGTTCCTGTAGCTTCTGTCTGGGACTGTTGGTTGAACCTTCCATGCTGTTTGCTGTTAAAAGCTTCCAATTAGCATGAAGTTCATCTTCAACTCGAATCCACACGGTAAAGATCATAGTTTTTTATTGTAAACTAGTATAGATTGACTTGTAGACAGGGCATAGCTGACTTGTCATTGATTTCTTCTTTTTTTATTGGCTAGCTATAGGAGTAAATGATATTATGAACTTTTGAGTCTTGTCATAGGAATTGTGAGTTTTCTTAAACAATGTGCTTTGGAAGAGTGTGATTGGTAGCTGGAGACAAGCTGCAGTAAATCTCATGGCCCATAGGAAGTGAATGGGACCATTTGAGCCAAATCTATGAGTGAGTCATTTAGCGTTTAAGCAATCAAATAAAAACACGGACAGGTACTCCATGGAGAGCCAGGAATAGGGTTTCATTTCCAATGGAGTGAGATTTATCTGGACATGTTTAATAGATAGAAGCCTTCATTGGTCTGTTGATCAGTAAAAGCCACAAAAAAGTTTGAATGCTAAAATAAATATTGTCTAATTTTATTTTACCTTTTGAATGATCTTTATGCTTTTATCGTGTCAAATAGATATATTATCAATCTATTTTTTCCTTTTATGGTGTCCAATGGGATAGGAATATGTAATTTCATAATAATGGTAGAAAACAAATCATAGAGCATAAGTCTAAGGCTTTGTTTGGTTTCTAATCTTGAAATCATGTTGTTAGAATTAAATTTCGATGGTCCAAATTATTGGAATTTTACTAATAGTTCATTTTTTAGTAATTTATAAAGAATGGAAATACAATGTCGTTTTGTTTGATTGACTTGATGTAAACATCAAAATTATAAGTAAGAGAAAGGAGTAAACACACAAATAAGAAGATGAGGGAGAGATGAAGAGTGAAGGATCATCGAGTTTGAAGAGAGGATGTAGTGAAAATCTCAATAAAAGAGTTAATGAGTGCTTTTGGAATTGAAATCTAATAATAGGATAAGAAAATGAATGAGATTCTATAGATTTTAAGGAAAGTTTTTCTTTTGAGACCGGATTTCTAAAGAATTATAATCCTATTTCTAGAAAACAAACAAGCCTAAGTGCTACATATCAATACCTTTACAAACAAGCCTAATTTGTTCATAACTATAAATTCTCTCACACAACTGGGAACATTATGGACTGAGAAAGGGTGCAGAAGATTCAAGAACACATCACAAAAGCAACGGAGAAACAGCTTATACAGATAGATGGAATTAATCTCACAATTTTTACTGCAAAAGATAGTGACTTCACTGGGCTTCTGCTGGTTATCTTTCATGAGTTGCCTGAGGTTTCTTTATGCGAACTTCATCCATTTTGCCTACGAAAAGGAAATTTCAAGTGCAACTGGAAATTTCGTCTATCTGGTAGGAACAAGGCACAGTAGCGAAGCATAAAAATCCTTTATAAAACAATTATGGAAGCAAAGATTCACATGTTTTTTCTGTTTTCAACCGTGTCCATGTAATTCAAGCTTGAATTTCAATGCGAAATGAGTTTGAAAAGTGACCATAAAGAATTTTCATAGTCCTTCATATTCTACAGTGAAGTTTGACAAATGATGATACTAATGGTGCCTAGCATTTGTAGATACATTGCGATGTTTACATACACCTGTTTTACCTTGTTCTTAATATGAATTGTATTAAAGATTCATACTCTCCTTCTGGCTGAGGTTTTATACATCTTTCCATACAGGGCACGTATACTCTGAGGATAACAATGGAGGACAGTGGCAGTCAACAGCTAACCTGCATCAGCTTCAGTTTCAGAATTGGATTTAAATCCCTACTTTTCGATAACTAAATATCCCATCTTTGCTATGAGACAGAATTTGTACATGATTTCTGCATTACATTGTTGCTTCTTCTTTAGAACCCAGCAACTTCTTGTATGATGGATCGTCGAAGAAGCAGAGAGCCATAATTTTGACTGTTCTGCACTGCAGATCGTGTCAAAAGACAGATTGTATTTTCTGGTCTCTTGGAAAGCATAATGAAACTTGTCTTGTCATCCCTTTTGAGCCATTGATTGCTCCAGGAATGAACGTTGGCGCACCGACCATGTCGATCTGCCAAATAACTAACATAGCAAAGCGAAAACATCAATGAACACTAGAAGTCAAAGTTTAAACTGTTCAATGGGTGTGTTTATTTCATAGAAAGCATTTTTAAGACTTATTTAAACACGTTTTTTTATAAAATTTCATAATTGTGAAATGTTATTGTTATAATCTCAAAAGGCTGCACAGTCTAGCGGTTTTTAACTGTAAGTAGTGATAGAAATCAACTGTAGTGATAATACTGCCAAGCTTCAGTGATGGTGGTGGTGATTAACGGCCAATAGAAAATATCCATGGATAACGAGGGAAAATAATTTCCATTTTCTTGATTTTCTACCGAGAATTTCCTTGATCACCTCACTGGCCACTTGCTTCTAAGAATCACTTCTGCGATCTCTTGAAATTACTAATGCTAATATATAACAGATCCACTCTATTGACCTCTTGAAATTTCTATGATAATATTTCAACTATTACAGATGTTAAAAGAGGGCCAAAAAACATTTTCTACATGTAATCACTACCAGGATCGTTGTTCTTTTGAAGATTGCAGATTACTTCTCTTTGCGAGGGAAAAAAAAGAGAAGAAAAGAGTGCAGCTGTGAGAGAAGCAGAACTAATTACTGAAATGAGAAAAATGATAAATCATGTTAGAATGTTATTGCACATTACAACCACAACATCAAGTAACCAAGAGCATGCAGTAATACATGCCACTCCTGCAATATGGCGCATCAACATTGCCATATCACTCACGGAAGCCTACATCTAACTGCATGTTGATGTCATTGGCTGTAAATGAACAGCTCATATCGAAGAAGAAAATCCCTAAACATAAATAGGCAGACACAGTCAACGAACATTGCAATCTAACATTAGAAATTAATGGATAGCTTTATTTCTTCTAAGATTTGAGAGGTCCATGATAGCTAATTAGCAGTCTGGCAGGAACTTCCTTCTTGGATCTCTCCCTGTCCATCTTTCTTCTCAGCCTCAGTGCAAGCTGCCTCTGGGCAAGCCTTTTCGATGTTCACTGGAGCAACTGAAGATCCTCCTTTAATTACTTCAGTTTGACCGTCATTCTGAGATAGTGACGCTTTGGGCTCTGAAGCTTGAATTCCCACGGGCTCATTAATAAATCTATTATCCGGAGCACCTGGCACAGATTCAGAAGCAACCCTTTTATCCTTACCACCAGTATCCTCACCACCAGAAACTGGCTTAACTTCCTGGCATTCAACTGCACTAGTCGTGTGTGTCCCTGCCAACCCTTTCTCTCCATCCTCCTTACACTCTGACTCCGATGCTGGTGGATCATTGCTTGCAACGTGTTCTTCGTTGGTGGCTTTGTTTTCAGTAGATGGCTGTTGCCTTGGATCCTCACCATTCAATTCCTGAGAGGTCAGATCATTTTTAGGTTGTCCCTCCTGAGCTGTGGATTCTTTGATAGAAATTCCTCCTTCGGTTGCCTCCATGACATTCTCTGTGACTTTAAGTTCTGTTTCTTCACCAGCCTCAGTTTGTTCTGTAGCAGCTTCATCCTCATTTTCTTCATTGTCCTCATCAGCATCATCCTCCCCAGTTTTTGCTCTTTTATTTGCAGGTTCACTTTCTGGGCTATCCACTGCTTTGGCCTTTTCACTTATTCTTGAAGAACGCCTAGGAGTTTCACCTGCTACCATTACCAGATGAGCGTAGTTCAAAATTCAAATGGAGCATGTCATCAATTCCACACACAAATATAGAATGGAAAGAGGAATGCAACAAGGAAATAGCATATGCAGAGAGATAGGAAAAACCTGTGCCCCAATTGAACTCAGAAGCAGAGGGTCCTCCAGGGTGAGAGTTAAGATATTGCTCAAGTTGTCTCTTGCTTTTAATCACATCCCCGGTAGGTGAAACAAATATTATGTCCTTCCTCCTTGGAGTCCCACCTTTTTTAGGAGCAATCTGATTGTATAATGTTTGCATTGAAGAACTTTAAGTGATAATTGGATCAATATCAACTAGTGATGAAAGTCAAACAAAAACATGAACCCTACTCATTATGGCACCTATTCACTACAGAAACAGTGACAATATGATCAAACAACAAAATAGAAGCCCTTCGACTGATTCTTTTCTTCTTTTTTTTTTTGGTGCTTGTGTATGTGTGTATGATTGCATGTGCCTATGATAGTTAGCACTTGATGGGACATTGAGATAGCACTGTGATTGAGGTAAACCCTGCAGATTAAAGACTGTAAGGCCTATAAGCTTCAATTAGTTTAAAACAAAGTTGATAATCAACTTGTTTACTAGGAATCTCTACAACTTGATGATCACTTTCAAGATTTTATTTTCACAATTTATTTGAAGCACCTTTTCTTGTCGTTTGTGTCTGCTCATCCAATTTTAGTATCATCCATCAGTTTCTTTTACCTTGTGATCCACCTCCCTCGAGGTTAAATTAGATTGCCACTGCCTCCAAAACTTAGGCCAAATACACAGATAAACCATCCAAACTTTGTCTAATATGCAACTAAGCACCCAGACCTTAGTTGTGTGTGGGCTCATGTACTTTTATATCTGTCCAAACAGGCCCCTGAGCCTTTTCATTGTAATGGATTGACTTTTTTCCTGACAATGTCTCTCACTAAGCACCGATATAAAAATTTGAAAGCATTAAATTAAAGCTCAATTAGGGTTTCCACTAGAAAATCAAAGAACAATATGGGCTTAATTAGGGACATTAGTAGCAAAATTTTCTACTTTATTGCAAAAGAAAGGTTTATGGTATTTGAACAAGTGAGAAAGTAAATGAAACTGAACTCTTCTCTGTTTTTGGTAAGGCATGAGGTACTATAACCAGCTTCCTCCAAACAGATGGACCAACCTTATATGGACATGAGCTCGACTATATACATAGAAATTCTATGTGCTTAATTGCAAGATACCCAAATTTACAAGGACTTTTGTAACTTTGCCTAAAATTAATTACTTAAAAAAGATTTTAGGAAAGTCAGTTTCCGAAATTAAAGACACTCCGTTATGGAACAAAATCAAATACCCTTTTAATTTAATTAAGTCACACACACAAACTAACTTGCTTTCCCTCTCCTATCGTTCCATAATTGAAGACTAAAAATTGCCAAAAACGAAATTAGGGCAAGAAAATTAAAACCCTAACTTACAACACGCACGGAAACAAGAAGTCATCAAATACATTACAAATCATAAAAACCCAACAAAATCATTCGCACACCCAAAATTCCAGACCCCATTTCCGGGAAATTAGGGCACAAAACAGAACAAGAAACCCACCACCAACACACGAAATCAGAGCAGAGAGAGTCAGTGCACCATTACACGTACCTTCTTAGTCCAACCTTGTGGAGCTGAGAGATCAATCTCAGGGTTGTTCTGGGGTTGACCGTTCAATGGGGTGACGTCATTTTCTTGGGTAGCCATTTTTCAAGATTGAGTGTTCCCGCTCGTTGAGTATTTTAGTGTGTGGGGATTGCTATGTGCGTGAGAACAGAGGAGAGAGAGAGAGATGACAACTTCAGGAAAAAAGGGCCAATGCCTGAAGTTAGAAACCAAGGGGTAGTTTGGTAATTTGGTGAGGTTTTTAGTTGGGTTTGGTAATCAAGTGGAGTGTCTTTGTCTGCAGCAAATTTACGGGAGGGGCGCCACGTGGTGTTTCATAACAGCAAACGAGCAGGTGGCAGTTACGTTACAAGTTAGAGGTGGACTTCTTTTTTTTTTTAGCATGTTTAATTTTCGGATTATAACGCTGTGAGTGGGACGAGGAAAGAGCTTAAAAGAGAAGGGGAATGAAGGAAAAGAATTAGACAAGGAAAAAGAAAATGGAGGGAAATTTTATCCATTCTTGGAGAAAGAAATTATATAAATTTTTTTATTCAATTAAAATACCAAAAAAGTCCCTATTATTTAGAATGATGCTCTTGTTTTGATGCTAAACTTATGATTTTGTTTAAATTTCCTTCCAATTATCTTAAAATTGAAGACAATTAATTTTTGTGGGTGCATGGAGGAAGCAGACTTTGCACCCTTGGTTAACCTTTGAGAAGTCTCGAGTAGGCAATAGTTAGAGGGATATCATAACTAGAAGTGTAAGAGGATGAATAGGAAAATTTGTTTTCTTTAACTATATAATCACTTTGATTTTTAGCAAAGTCATTTCTTAGGGTAATAGCATTTATACGAAATTTATGGATGTTTCGAATGATTTGAATGAAGAGGAAAAGATTCATATACATAAAGTTTAGTCTATAATCTCAATCATAAAATAATCTAAGAATGATGAACTTGATGAGCTGTTATTGACAATCGCTATATTAACTCTTAAAAATTAATAGTCCAAATTTAATCCTTCATATGCTTAAGGATTCACAAGTTTTATGTTTAGGCTAATCAACTAAACTCAACACGACCAAACCATACTTTCATAAGCTTATAATAAAGAAAGCCCATCTAGTTTAAAATATGTAGCATTTGCCTAATAAGGCCTGTTCATTTGTATACTAGTGCTAATGATATGGTGCAGCTATATTGTCTTCAAGTTGAGAATAAAGCTAATTAGATCTAAGCATATATTGGAATTTACCAAATATTATACATTTATAGGAAATATTGTAGAAGTCTTTCAAAATACTTAGAAGGAAGGGTTTCACATTGCTTAAGATCAAACATCAACAAGATTTTATACTTAAAAAATAATATAAACATAACTAAAGTCTTTCATAAATAATTTAGAAAATATAAGCAAATCCTCACTTTTAATAACATCTCATCTTAAGCCTAAGCGCTTAAAATCTTCATCTTCAAAACCTAAGATTAGAAAGAAGTTATCCCCTCTACATCATATCTAAGTGAGCAATATAACCAATAATAAGTAACTAATAATAACAACAATGTAGGCTCATTCAAATACGTATTAGATAAAATATCCAATTAACAATATGTATGCAGTGATATACTATGCTACTACACATGTTATGCACTAATCAAATGTCTTAACTAAAAGAGTGGGCCCTTAGGTGGCTTAGTGGTCCATAGGTGACTTAAAATTGAGAGTGACATAAAGGAGCTTGAACTCGAGATTACTAATGGGGGTTCTAAGGCCTTAAGTGGCTTATAAGCTTGAACATGGCTTAAAATCAATAATGCACTATGCTATATAACCTAGCCTACAATCAAGCTTATGAAATGCGATCCTTAGGTCAAACATTTAAAACTAGGCTAGCTAAAAAAAATATATCACCCTTAGCCACTTTTTGTGTCATGTTATGAATGTAATGATATAATCATTGAAAGTTGACAACAATCGAGCATATATTCAATAGGCATGAGCTATGAGATAGTAATTAAGCTAGTTGATCATTCATATCGAGCATACACATGTAATAGTAGCTACTATTGATAAGCTATGTCTACAATTAGAAAATGCTAACAATAATTATAAATATCAATGGTTGAAATGTTCTTAAGAACTAAGCACATATTCAACAAGTACGATCAATAAATATGGTTGTTGATGGTAAATAGTTTCTTGGGTTCATGATTCTAGTGAAAGCTTGGGTTTGATTTTGTAAAATAACAACGATGAGCTAAAAGCCTACCAATGGTTGCTCTAACACTTTTACTCCAACTATCAAGTCAATAAAAGGCAAATAAAAGAGCATATAGGAAATAGAGTATTTCTAAAAACCAACAATATTTAAGGGTTTAGGATTTTTAGAAAGTTTTAGATTTACACAAAGAACCCTTTGTACATAAGCGTTAGTGAAATTTTATCTGATGAAGTGGCAACCATGATGTGTCATGACAAGAAGAGGAATGTTTGACATGTCTGATAGTAAATAGGTGAAAACGTCAACATTGGTTAGAAGAAAATCAACGAGCCATTATCTTAGACCGGTAGACAAAGATGTGCCAATCCATGTTATTTGCTTAAGTAAGTCGCCAACATGTAATATTTCAATAGGTTTAGTGGGTTCCCCCTATGTGGACTCTACTTACAGCACCCTTTATTATATAAGGCTTAAATGTTGTTGAGCCTGATTTTTCAAGTTTTTTTTTTTCTATCTTCCTTAACTTAATTTAAATTAAACCCTATACTCATTTAGTTTAAACACTCTATTACAGTTAAAGAAAACTTGATTTTTTTTTTTAAATACTTTGGAGTCATCACTCAATAGAACTGGAAAAGGTAATTAAATTAGAACCAAATGAGGCAGATTTATTCTAATTTAGCTACTAATTTATGATCTTGAAAACTTTTTTGAAAAATTTCAAGAAACTAGATATCGTGAGTTTGGAGACTATCTTATTAAACTCTGTATGAGTACTGCTATAACTTTTCGAATTTAACTTTATTTTTCAAAATTACCCATCTAATTCAAACAAATTGTAATTTTCATGCAATAAAAGGAAAAGTGATTAAACTTATTTATATACAAACAAAGGGGAAAAAATTCGAGTTTTAAGTCACTCTAAAGATGCTTACGTACCTGCTATTCTCGATCAGACTTGGGTTGATTCATTTTATTTTTGAAAATCAATCAAGTTTATGTCTTTTATTCATTTATTTTATTTTAAGAAAATTTCAAAAAGATCCTAATTTGGAGCCATTATTTCTTTTGAAAATTCTAAAAGGGGTAATTTTTGAAAAGTTTTTTTTTCAAAAGATTTATTTCTTTTAGGGTTTTTAATAGATAATTAAAGCAAAACGAAATTTAAAGAAAAAAAAAACTAACCAGGTGATTGGTCACAAGTTCAAGTTGAACTTAGTTTGACTACGATTCGAGTTAAGTTGGACTAGCTTAGATTTGGGTCACTAATGAGAAGAAAAAGCAGCGACTCTAATGGGATCTCATAGTGCTTTCTGATCAAAATCTTAAGCAAAGAATTAGAGATTTATGAGCTTGTGAATTGTGATCCATGAAAATGGGTTTAATAATGATGCAATAGAATGTGATGGAATTTTTAGTGGTATCAAAGTTGAGGTGGTTAAAGTACAAAGAGAGTGGTTATGCAAGGCTAAATGGTGATTGTTGAAGGTTGAAAAGGGGTCAGGCTTGAAGTTCTTGAAGGTAGAGGAAGCGTCCATGGTGGAGTTTTAATAGTGGAACCATTAAGGAGCTGTGGTTTGAGGAGTAGCTAAGGGTCTTGGAATCCAAAGGTCGATTAGTAGTGGCTGAATGGTGTTTTGAGTGTAGCAATGATAGCTTTTGAAAGGCAAGAGCTTAAGGATATAAGTACAAGTAACAAATTTTCTCGAACATGGCTGAAGATAGAGGAATTGTAGAGAGAGAGTGAGAGTTTGCGGATTGCACAATAAAGAGAGAAAGAGCTCAAAATGAGGGAATCAGGGGGATTGAGTAGGAACTAATGATCTAAGTGAGCTTGGGAAGCTCCAATTTATAGGAAAACAAGCTGAATTGAGCTTGAAAGGTTTTCAATGGCATAATCGAATCAAGATCATACAATCTAGGAGATCTTCGAATTATTGGAAATAAGGTTGATTCAAGCTACATTTTGATTATAAAAGTTGATTTTATTGCTTGAATTGTCAAGATATGGCATCAATTTACTTCAATGCTTCACTACAGCTTATATTTGAAGATTTTACTTAAACTAAAATCTTATACATCAAGCTTTTTTTTTTTTTTAATTTTCATGATTTGATTATGATAGGGAAATGGATGAATTTGTACTAAATTTGAGTCTTGATGCAAAAGGGGCCATGCCTAGCACATGGGAAACATACCAAAAATGCCCCTGAACATAAGACACCACGTCGAGATAAAGAGGGAACATATTGGGGAATATGTGAGAAAATGGATGAATTAGCAAGAAAGAAGAGGTCGGGTACATGTGGTAAGTGCGGGACATGCCATAACGCATACACATATCAAACACATTCATTTGAAAAAAAAAAAAAATGCACTAAGCACTTAGGTCTAGGTATGTCTTAGGTCCCCTATCCAAAAGAAAATAGGGATTTTAGTTCGATAAAAGAAAACACTAAACTAGGCAATGCTTAGTCCAAACTGAAACTCTCTTTTTTTCTTATTCTTATTAATCTTAGTTTCAACCCCAAAATTAAACCCTAATTGACCAAATATAAAATTAATGCCGTATGCATGTGTTCAAGATTAATTTTCAAATCAAGTCTAATTTCAATGGTTGTGTAGCTAAATGTTATCCAACCCCAATAATGAAATTACTTGATCTTAAAAACAACTTAAAACTTTTATTTTACTAAAAAAATCCATTTTTCCTTTTTTACATGTTTGATTTTTTGTATTTTTCTAAATTTTCTATTTTTTGGGTATTTTTCTGATTCTTTCAATTTTTTTCTTTTTTTTGTATTTTTTAAATTAAGGCTCTTTTATCACCTAAAGGAAAATTTTAAAATTACAAGGACATAAGAATGACATATTTACAAATCTAACAAGATCTCACCACTTGTTGATTACATAGAAGTTGTCATCTGTAGGACTGGGAACTTTGCTTTTAGGTGTTTGGTGGATGTTACCATCTTAACTAAATTATGGGTCTATTAGCCCAATACAATGTTATAGGGTAACTAGGTATCCACTATCCACTACTAGGAAATCGACTAAGGCTTTGATTCTATCCTTAATGTCACTAATCATAGGAATCAGTTGATAGGATTAATCACTTGCCATCGAGCAAAAAGGGTAGTTGGCATGGTGTACGAAATCCTTAACCATTGCTTCACTTCTAAGGATGCCAACCTGTTAAGCTACCTAAACATGGCTGAAAGCCCCACAATCAATTCCTCAAGGTTTCAATTGACTAAAAGATCCGATCAAGTCTAAATTAAAAGTAAAGCTAGAAATATTAATAAAATGATCTTGTAAGTTCAAATTTAAGAAAATAAACAATAAAATAAAAGACTATAAAAATTCCAAATTTTAAGTATATAACTTGTCATTTATCGAAAATGCGTAAAATATATTTCGATAATTAACGAATCACTAGAGATAAATTATATGTATATTAAAAATCATAAAATGACCTAAATAATATTTAGGAATATTTATTTGTACTATATATGAATTTACATATAGGTATAAATACGCATAATTACTTAAAATACGCGAAATGTGCTAAAACAATACTAAATACTTAAAGAAAATTAATAATTAATAAAGGAAAAAATCAAGAAAAATCAGGAATGATCTAGAATTGGGTTGTGGCAACTGGGAAAAATAAGAAAAAAATCAGCCAATTAAATTAAGGCAACTTAAAAGCTAAAAATTAAGGGATTTAGACAATGTCTTGTTCAATTTAATGCACCATAATTACCCTAAAGCTCTATAAATAGCAAGAAAAATTCAGAAGCTCATTTGGACAGTTAGAAATAAGAGAAAATTAGGGGGAGGCGAAAATTGAGAGAAAAATTCGGGTTAAAAAAATAGAAAAAACTATGCAATTAGGGCATTTAAAGGAAACCCACACCAGACGAGCAGCTGGGAGTGGACGGCCACCACCACCATACGGTGGTGGTAGCGCCCAGACCGGCTGACAAGGCTACGGCGGCCGGTGGTGGCCAAAGCCACCTAGACCGGTGAGTTCAATTTCCAATCCGATTCTTGTGTAATTTTGTAAAAATAATAAATATTCTTAGAAAATTATGAATTTTGTTATTCTAGAATATTTTTGTATGTAGTTTTTAGAAAAAATATTATTTTGATGAAAATATATCTCGTGATATAAGGTCCTTAAGAAATTATGCAAAACCGAGCATATTTCGGTTTAGAAATAAATGACCTTAGGAGTGTAGTTTTGAACCCAAAATGTTTGTGTAGACTACTTAGATGACATAGAATAGTGCTATGAAGCCCGTTTTCAAAAATTAATTTTTGAAATTTTTAGATAATATTTAGGCCTTAAAATGGGTAATTTAGGGTTAATAAAGTAACTAAATGGTTAATTACTGATTTAGTGAATAAGTATATGTTTTAGGATGTTGAAATCTGATGGAGTATGATACTTATAACATTTAGGGTGTTAGATGTAATTATTAGATTAATTATGTAGTAAATGAGTAATAGGGAAAAATAGTTAATTTTGTAAATTAGGGAAATTAGGAGTAAAATCTTATTTAGGATGAATTTAGACATTTTGAAATAGTAATTGATGTTTAGAGATAGTAATTAAAGTGATAGAAATATTATAAGTGTATTATATACATAATAGGTAATAATATATAATATGTAATTATTGGAAATATAATAAATAGAAAATATTAGGATAAAAATTGATATTATATAAATAATAGGGATATATAATTAAACCGATGGAAGACTTGAATTTATGTAATTATATGAAAAATGTAAAAATTTCTCACATCAGGAGTGAATTCGGTACACTAATACGAATTTAAGTGTACCGGGTGAAATAAAATACTGACTAGGGATAATGATGATATTTAAGAGATCGGGAAGTAATGTGATTAATTTCATATTATGAGTTGAAACGAATTTCTAGGGTTCGAGTATAAAACAATACTTAGAAATCGAACTAGAACCTAATTTAGAAATCGATATGGAAACCGAACCCAAACCTAACCCCAAACCTAAAATAATTGTAAAAGACTTAAGACCTAGATAATTAAGCATATTAAACCCTAAACAAAACATAACAATAAGCGTTATAGGATAAAATAAATCTATAATAGTTATATGAAAAACTGAAACCACGTTTGTGTTATAGAGATGATCGGCGATGGTCTGAGCAAGTCGGACCTCGAGTGAGTGAGCAAGGAGTCGAGGTAAGTTGGGATTAATACGATACTGTATTTTGGAAGCTTAAGATTATGCTTAGTTGTGCTTGTTAGATAATTGGATGTGCGCATGTGCTTGATTATGAGTGATACTATGATTATGTCTGTTGTCCTGGCTTGTATTGTATGGTTCGTATGAAATGATTGATCACCTTAAACTGGACCTAATCAAACATACGACCTATAATCATAATCGGACCTACATGGCAACCCATTAGGGGAACTTAGGACTCTCCGGCTAAATACCGACTCCTCCAAAAGAGATAGCGCGGGATTACATAATGGTCCCTTCTTCATCTTTAGTCGAACTAAGTGACAGGTAAGAAGGTCGCGGTGAAGGTGAAGACAGTGGTTCGAAGGTAGTCGCGAGAGGAGTAAGGTCTTCATTACACAAGCCTGGGTTTGGTCGTAAGTTGTTGCATTAACAGTAACTCCTCAACCCGGATTAGAGCGGGCGCAATTTCTCTAATCTCACGACCGGCCGGACAACGTCGTGCGATGGCATTTGCTTGAACATGCACTGCACCTAATAAGTTGATTAATAACCTTATTGTGTTTACGGTATAGTTTTAAGTCCTCCATCATAACTTACTGAGCTGTAGACGCTCACATCTCTATAGACGTCGTACAGGTGCTGGCTAAGAAGCGGCAACAACTACTCTGAAGCTAGCAACTGTTGGATCTTAGGGAGTGAGAAAAAACATGGAAGAATAAACACATATTTTTAAGGTCTAAGTTTTTATTTTAAAATTATTTTTCATTTCTGAATAATGTAATAACTAGGAAATATATTACGAAGAATTATTGTATACTTTAATTGTAATAACTGAATTATAGTGTATATATATATATTTTCTCATTTTCTTAGGTAAATGATTTATTTAAATTACAAACTGTTTACTTCAAAGCAAATTAGTCGTGGACGCCTTGTGTAGATCAAGTATAAGATAGCGGTTGTAAGGCCAACTTCTATCTTAGGATGGTTTATACAGCGGGGCTGTTGCAACTTTACTGCTTCGGGGCGTGGCAATGGCCATGTTCTTAAGCCAATATGAAATTTAGCCTCATCTCCATATACGAGTAAGGTCATACCAAGCTGTCCCAGAAGTCAGTGTCATTCTCACCGGCTTGTCCTGAAGACCACTCTCTACTTGAGCCTACGCTAACCCAAATGCTGACCTTATCTTCTCAAAGTTTGTTAAACATCTAGTCTTTTGATTATCCACCAAGCGCTACGTACCATACTAACCGTAGCCTACCTCCTAATAAACCACCATTCTCTTTCTAAGCAAATTATGGATTTGTCCTTTGTCCTTTGTACTATCAAATGTATATAATTTTTACCCTTTTTAATAAATTTAAACATTTGTGTAAACCTAGAATGTACAACTATAAAAACTCCATGATAGGACATTGTAAAGGATTTCGCCATTATCTTTTGTTGCTATCTAATAGAATTTTCTAAGTTTTCTTTGTATTGAGAATACTTGAAACCCTCTTAATTTATATCAAGCCTTAAACAAGGTTGTGAGACCAAAAACCTACTATCTTAAACCAATGAGTTACATCTGGTAAGATATTAGTCATGTAGTGTTTGAGTGGTGCATCAGATTCAATAAGTAACTTATAGATTTGCTTACCTTCTACCTAAAAAATCTACCCATTTTTTCTTCCATTTTTCTTGGAGGACTCATTCACATTAAGGTAAGACCTCCTCGAGGTATACTATTAGGTTCCCATGTCATGTCAACTAAGCTTTATGGGTAAGGTGATGATGCTGACGACCTTAGTTGGTTGGTTGTTGAAACCATAGAGGTCATGCTTATAGGATTTGACCTGAGTGGTCAACTTATCTTTTATTTGGGCAAAGGCCTTTGTGAAAAGTATGTTTATGGAGCTACTACTGTTCATGATGATTTTGTGGGTGTCGAAGATAGAAATTTGGGCTCATATCACTAATACTTCATCATGCAAAGATGACATTCCTTTCATGTTAGCATAAGAGAAAGAGATGGATGTTTCCACTTGAAGTTTCTTATTCTATAGGTTAAGGACTTGTTGATACATACGAGATTGGGCATAGGGATTGTTCTACGAGATTGACTTCTCTCTTATAGTCAAACCTCCTACAAATGTGCAGATGGTGCTGTAGGTAGGTAGGTTAGTTGTTACTATTACTGTTGTTATTGCTATTTGAGGGTCTAATTTCTCATTGTTCTCTTCATTGACCTTATTTCTGAGGTCGAGAAGGATACTCTATGCTTTCGAAGATTTATGCTTTAAGGTAACCTAACTCGATTATATCCTTAATAGCATGCTTGAGATGGGTGTAATCTTAAGTGATGTAGCCCCTATCATTATGAAACTTGCAATATTTGTTGGTAAGGCTGGTAATTCGAGACCCAATCTAATAGACCTGAATATGATACAATATGATTTAAACGAGTTCAGGTATTAGAAAAATCAATATGGGACATAAACATATTAGACTCCTCTAGATACATTTAAATTTGTGTATAGGTTCGGGTTAAGGTCTTAAACCCATTTTATGGAGCCTTTTGATAAACAGGGACCAAGTTTGACCCATAAAACCATTCCCAATTAATAAATTTATATGTTCTTTTATTCATCTCATTTATACTGGAGAGTAAAGCAAAACTATACATGGTTTGATCTATACTCGACATGACAATTTACATAGTTAAATTAGTTAAATACAAAAAAACTTTAATGACTAAGGTTCCTTCTATCTTTAGTTTCTTTTTCTTTCTCCATTCTTCTAACTTCTAGCCACAAGCCAAGCACATTTTGATACATTATTCACAAGTTTTCAAGTTTGAATATTTTCTTAACTATCAAAACATACGTAAAGTCTTGAGTCTTATTCTCTGCATAGTGAGGTATTACTTTTTCTTCCTTTTATTTTCATTGAATCAAATAGTATGCCCTATTTTGTATCCTTTATGCCATGGTTCCACTTAATTAAGTAATGTTATGTAACTTATATTTTGGGATTTCTTGTAATTTGATTAGACTTTATTCTACTGAAGCTTTTATTTGGGTGTAATTTTACGTTAAGTGTTAAGATCTCATGCTATTTATATTTATGGAATTTAAATATTATTATCGTCTATTTACTTTTTGTATGCGTAAGTATCTTATAGATTTTTTAACTTTTTAATCGATAAATAAGTCCAACTCAAATACAAAATATACTTATTAAACGGGTTAGGTTATGGATTTAAGTATTTAGATACGATATATAAAAGGGTCGCGTCACGAGTTGAGGTTCTCCAAACATAAATCCATTTAGATACAAACATTAGACACAACACAGTAACATGAATTTATAACCCTACTTGTTGGAGCTTTAGCAAGGAAGTTTGTACCTCATCCTCTTGGGCCATATTAAGATTCCTTTATCATAGACTTTGAGTAGAATTTGATCACTTGGCTTGGTTAGCTTGTAGTGTTTATTGAAGAATGGGATTGTTTGGCTTATGTAGTGCAAGTTTTGACCACTTTGATAACCCCCAATTATTGTTATTTGTGCAAGTGTGATACCTATATTAAGTGAAGTCCCATATGGATTGTGGAGACAATTATTATCGATTTATAAGGTCATCATAGTAAATATTTTATCAAAACTAATTATAAACTTTTGAGCTAAATAGTTGAAAAAAACTCGTTAATGTTTATTGATTTAGCTATTGACTAATTTTAGCTTGAGCGTTATAAATGGTATTAAAGTCGATCCCTTACCAATAAGTGAATAATTTGAGAGTATTTTGATCCCATTTAGAGAAGGAATTTGAAGATGGTGGGGAGTATTGCTAAAATGTAACTCCTGATGTACTCTTAAGATGACCTATAAGTTAAACGTTAAAGGAATAAACCGCATCATATATTGAAAATAGCGAAAGAATAGGTTACAACCATAAAGTCTCTCGATAAGGATGTTGCCTATTTAAAGAGGAAAGATACCGTGATACCCTATGTTAAGTAAAGTTTCACATGAACTATACAAGATAATGGCACTGGTTTATAAAGTTACGGTAATGAATATTTTATTAATATTAGCTAGAAATATTTGATAAGTGGTTAAAAATAGCCCATCGATATTTGTTGGTCTTATGTTGACTACTTTTAATCTAAAATATTACAGCTAGTGAAAGGCCAACCTTTAGCTAGAGGACGGTCTCAATTTTCCTTTCGTACTAAGCTGCTCTTCGAATTGCATCTTAGTGAGGATTTTGTCCTTATGAGCGATGTATTTGGTTGCTCATTGTTGAAACTTAACATAGGTAGTTGATCTTTTTTACGGCAATGGAGTAGAAAAAATTAGCAACGATCTCTTATTTTTAGATGGCAACATTCAATGCTACATTTATGTTAAGATTGAGAATCTCCATCATGGCAACATTCAATTGGAAGAGGTAGTATCAAAGTGTTTCATCGGGATGCTGTCGTATAGTGGGGAGGTAGGAGGCATCTTAAACATTGTGTGCTGTGTTAACTAAAGAATGAGGATGATGGGATAATTGATGTATATACAATTATCAAAAATTCCATAAATGTGTTAGCTTGCATTTATTATTCATACACCCATAATGTTTGTAGTTTAAAATGTTAGTTGTAAGGTTCTTAATTAATTTTGAGGGATAAAACTAAAAAGAAAGAATTCAAAATTAATAATTTTGGCAAATAACTTATATCGGTAAACTTTACTTTGCTTAACTAAATTTATATTAAAATATATTCTTTAAAGCCAAAGTTCGATCAAATTGACTCTTTTGATTTTTATCTAAGTACTTTTTATAATTTATTTGGAAAGACAATTCAATTGGATTCAAAGTGTTATATTGCATTAACTAGAAAAGATAATACGTAAAATTGTAATTTTGTTGTAAATAGGTCTGGTTGCTTTTAATGATGCATCTGGACATGTTGGCCTTTTCCAAATAAAAAAGGTTAGGATACTTTTGTATGTGTGTATATATGTTTATGAGATGTTTATTCTTATCGTGTATAAATTTAGACACACAGTGAAATAAGTCTAGACATTTTTTGAAAAACTAGTTGATACTAGACATTATCCTATAGATTTTCAAAAGCTATTTTTACCTAATGAATATTTTGTAGAAAAGGCTATAAACACATGACGATGGGCAAATTAGAGGCAAGACGACATTTTATAGAAAAGGCTATACTTGTAACAAGACAACTTTTTATTGCCTCTATTGTCAATCATTGCTCGTTAAATTGCTATTATTTAAAGTTTTAAATAGTATAACTCTAAAGTAGCGTTTGGTTGTAAGAACCAGACTAAATTAGATAAAAAGAACCAGATAAAACAAGTATAAAAAGGATTGGACAATATAAGCTTATTGTATCATGTTTAGTTTATACAGTACTAAATACAAAATTTATATTAAAAAATTAATTATTTATATTATAAAATAAATAATTTTTTTATAATATTTAATAAAAATCATATTCATTAACTTAATATTATAATAAGGAGGGATATTTTTGAAAATGTAAAATATTTTTTATTTTTATCCAGTAAATTTTATTTTTGTACCATGATATAGATGAAATAAAATTTAGGTATTTTGTCCTGTCTATTAACCTAATTTTTGTTCAGTTATTAAGCAAATTTACAAATTAAATATATGACAAAATTTTTTGTCCAATCAAGTATCATGAAAATTGCATAAGTAAACGTTACCTAAAAGATAGCTTTTACTTGCAATTTGTTGCAAAGCATTACACTCGTAATTCTTGAGAGAAAACTCATATAATTAGCTTTTGGGCCTTATTTTCAGTGATAAATAAAAGAGATGTGAAGCTCTCAATTTAAGGTGTTTCTTTGTCATGGAGAGTAAGGAGAGTTTGAACTTCATGTTAAATCCAAACTTGAATCTTCTATAACATTTTATTTATTATTTGATTCATTAATTTTGTCAAATTTGATTAAAGCCTATAATTTGCAATGTGTTGATAAGAAATTTTCACCTAAAGCTTAACGTACTTAGAATGACATCTTAGATACTTGTTTGCTTTGACTGAACCTAAGTCTATACATAAAGATTGTAAGGTAAACACCTTGAAGAAGCTCAAGACTAGAAGAACTATAAGCTAACCTATAAAAAAAAAAAAAAAAACTAAGAACAACTCAAAACTAAGGTTACAAAGGTCTAAGGCTTAAGAGTTAAGACCTTAGTTAGATAACTCCATCATCTGTGTTTGAATATTTGAATTATGGAAATGGTAGCGAACAATTCATTGATTATTACACCAAGTAACCATTAGTCGCCCCACAATTAGGACATAGTCTAAACAATTAATGGAACATTTGCCAATAGTTGAATTGTTGTGTTTAAACGATTATGGAGCTTAACCCATAAATAGCTAACCTACTGAAAACTCTCTCTACCACTTTGTTATTTACACTCACCTTATGTCCTTATCTAAATGCTTCAAACACTTTTACTTTACAAAGGTAGGCATTGGAGTGGTTATGTAGGTAAATTACTGTAATGTTTCAAATTCTCAATACATATTGCATGATAATGCAATCAAACTCAATTAACCCCTAACACCTCCATCACCCCCTTAATTGCTTAGTATATTTCTTCAATTAATATTTGTGTTATACCCCTAAACTTAAGAGATAGTGACAACTCGCCATGTGTCCCCCACTTAAGCAAAACGTGCTAATACCTACTACTCCACTTTCAATATCTTTATCCTCTTTTAATTTGTAGATCTTTCATTAATTTTGGAAAACATTACTTAATAGATTAGTTGTTACTTTTTTTTTCAAACTTTATATTTTGGAAACAATCTTTAGTTTTAGAATGGTAAAAGCATTTTATTAAAACTCTACTGATGTCACATTTCGTAATAGACCAAAAAAATACTCCATAGCTTATAAGCCTAAATATAAGAAAGTTTAATAAAAGATTTAAGTCTAAAATCTAAAGTTTGAGTGCAATCTATAAGAAGTTGAAAAGTAACAAGTCTCGCCAATCCTATACTTGATTGTAGCTAAGCTTATAGTAGGTAACACTAAGATATAAGTCATTCCCTGAAAAGTTAAATTTAAAGCAGTGAGTTATGAAGCCTAGTACATATTGGCAACACAAACACATACTATGTCACTTACATGTATGCTGATTTCTAATGTAACAATCAAGTTCACTAAGATTGGTATTTAAGCATGAAAAGTAGCATAATTTTAAGGTTATAGAGTCTAGAGTGATTCAGGACTTCAAACATACGAAGGGGAACAAAGGGTCCAAATCCCATTATAGTAGGCAATTGCAGATTAACAAGGATAGTCAAATCACCACTTTAGAAACCAAACTTAGAAGTAGTTTCTATTAAGCCTTCATAGCCCAAGCCCACTAACCTTTCAATACCCCTGGAGATTTTAGAAAAATATCTCGGCTCTCTTTCTCTTTCAGACGCAGAACACTTTCAAAGGTATCTTGTCTCTTTCTCTTTCTTTACTCCTTGACTCTCTCTTAGGGTTTCTCGAAATTCTGCTTTGATCTCATATTACTTTTTAATAATTCTATTAAGTACTCTCATACTTTATTTTTGCTATGATATAACGAAAGTGTTCTACGTTTTGTGAGCTAAACGAAGGAAATCTAAATCTCTAATATCCGAGTTTCAGAGCAACTCCTAGAATGAAAGAGAAGGATATGAAAAGAAATTCCACTGGGTATCTAATGATCCCCTTGATATTCTGTTTTCTCCTTTTATATGTACACTATCATATATTACTGGATCTGTTAGGAATATGTTATTTTCCCACCAATCTATTATTTTGTTGTACAATCTGTTGTTTTCTATTGTTATCTATATATTTTTATACTTAAGTCTCTATGTAGTCTTTTAAGTAGCTTAGTCTGCTCTTATTTCTTTGTTCTCTAATATGTATCGGTTGCTGATTCATAATAGTTTCCTATGAGTTTACTGTCGTATCAACCATCAACAATCATAATCCAAATATAATGTATTATTTATAAATCCTATACTGAAGAATAATGCCTACCATACCTTCTTACGAATAACATTGAAGACCTTATGTAGTTGCATCCATTTAACTATTTGCTAGGCCACTTGTGGTGGCTTAAGCACTTAACCATCTTAACATCCTACTATTACAACCACAGCTATAATCCTGTCCAAAGACATTATCCACTAACTTGGAACAACTATAGATAAGTAAGTCATACATTTTCAATTAGCTTGAGTGTGGATCAATTTGATTCACTATATCTACTGTAAGCCCTAAAGTCAAGCCAAGTAACCATAGGTTTAAGCTTAAAACTCAAGATTTAGGACGATTGGCTAAAGGATCTGATCAAACCCAAATTATAAACTATTGAGAGAAATATTAGTAAAAACGATCTCGTAAACTTAAATTTAAGAAAATAAGTAGTAAAATAGGAGATTATAAAATTTTCAAATTTTAAGCATAATAATTGCTAATTACCAAAAAGGCGAAAAGTGTAATATAATAACTAATAAATTACTAGAGATAGATTATATGTATACTAAAAATTTTAGAATGACCAAAATAATATTTAGGAATATTTACGTGTACCCCACATGTATTTACGTGTAGATAAAAATACGCGTAATTACCTAAATTGGCCGAAAACTAAGCAAATAATTAAAGAAAAATATAAAATAATTATGGAAAAAATTAGAAGAGGATAAACTGAAGCAAGATCAGGTCGTGGTAGGTTCAAATCAGAAAAAGAAAAATTATCCAATGAGAATTTGACAAACAAAAAGCCAAAAATCAAGGAATTGGGGCAAAGTCTTATCAAATTAATGCATATTAATTACTACAATTGTCTATAAATAAGGAAAAAATTTCCAAAAGCCATTTGGTCAGTTTAGGATCTGAGAAAAATCGAAACACTGAAAAAATCGGGAGAAAATCCAGAAAAAAAAAAAAGAAAACTATGCAGATTGGCCAAGTGAACTAAAATTACTACCCACCACCACCCTATACTAGAACCACCGCCTGGACCGGCCGACAACATTGGACCGGGTTTGAACGGCTAAAAAGCTTCGAACCAGTTAGTTATTTATTCATCCCGATTTTTGTATAATTTTGTAAAATTAGTTATTTTGCCCAGAAAATTATGAAACTTGTTATTCTGAGGTTTTATTGTATGTATATTTATGAAAAAATATTTATTTAGTTTAATTATGTCTGGAAATATACGTTCCTTAACAAATTGTTCAAAACTGAGCATGATTAAACCGAAAAATAAATAGGCTTAGGAGTGTAGTTTGGAGCTCAATTTTTTTTTGTAGGATTCTCATATGATGTAGAACAGTGCTATGAAGCCATTTTTTTAAAATTAATTTTTGAAAATTTTAAGTTAATTTTTAGCCCTAAAATGATGGTAAAAATTGCGTGATTTAGGGTTAATTAGGTGATTAGGATGTTAATTACTGATTAAGATATTAATTATATGTTTAGGGATGTTAATCTCTGAAGTGGAACCCTAAACCTAGCCTTTGGGTACTAAGTATGGTTAATTAGGGAAATTAGGTAAGTAATATAATAAATTAGTAATATGTGAAAGTGTAAATTAATAAATCTAAAAAAATAAGGTTATTTAGACAATAATATAATAGAAATCAGAAAAATAATAAATCTGAAATAATATTTAATTTTAAGTAAATATCTCAAAATGTAAGATTTTTTACACATCGGGAATAAATCCGATACCTCAATTAGGGTTAGCGTGTACCGAATAGTTTAGAATACCGAATTACAACCTAATAAGATATTTGAGTACCCGAGCGTAATGTGATTAATGTCACATTAGGATTCAAGCCTAATTAAGACTTAGGAATTAAAACTAAAATCTAGTTTAGGAGTCAAACCCTGAAATAGAGTACAACGGATCATTAGAGCGTTATAGGTATACATGGGGAAAATGAGTTACATTTTGAATTAGAATAAGGATCCATAAAATATGAGTACTAAAAAGACCTATTTGTATTATAGGATATTCAGAGACAAATCAGCTCGCGACTAAGGGATTGAGTGATCGAGCAAATTCAAGTAAGTTGGGTTATTGCTTATTGTAATAGAGTATTAATTTTGTAGTGCTCGGAGACTTAGGCTTGTATATGCTTGTGATTGTAAGTAGTTTGCGCATGTGTTTGATGTATCTGAATTCGTGCTGGAATTTGTACTGTGAATGATTTTGTGACTAACTGAATTGGTACGAACTTGTTTGAACACCTTAACCGGAATTTAATCTTAGTCGACCTTAATAACCGAAAATGTCATGCATTGCAACCCGTTAGGGGATCATAGGACTCTCCAACCAAATACCGACCCCTTTGAAAGGGATAGCGCAGGATTGCAAAATGGTCCCTTCTTCATCCTCAGTCGAACTAAGGGACAGGAGAGGAGGTCGCGGCGGGGGTGAAGTCAATGGTTCGAAGGTAGTCGCGGGAGGAGCGAGGTCTCCATTGCACAAGCCTGGGTTTGGTTGTGAGCTGCTGCATAACATGGAACTCCTCAACCCGGATTAGAGCGGGTGGAATTTCTCTGATTTTACAACGGATCGGACTACGTTGTGCGATGACATTTGATTGTTGCATTGCATGAAAATAATTGTTTGATAACCTTGTTTGTGCTTGTATGCATTCATAAGTCTCTAATTCAACTTACTGAGCTGTAGTTGCTCATACCCTTATAGATCATTTTGCTGGTTCTGATTTGTGATCACTTCAAGTACTATGCCGCCCTACAATTACCCAGAGGTTAGTTCGTTTGAAATCAGGGGTGTGGAGATCAAGTTACTTAATATAATGTGTGACTAGAGTGACCATGTAATTAGGAATGAAAGACTAATAGTTATTATGTAATCTAGTGAACTGTCATGTTTGTGTGAAACTTCTTGGGAAGCTCTGTGGAGACTTATATATATATAATTATCTATGTTTAATAGAAATTTGTGATAATTATCATAATAGTAATATAATTATTAATTGAACTGTTTACTTCAAAGCGAGGAGTCGTTGATGCCTTGTGTAGATTATCTCTATGGTAAGCACTGTGAGGCCAGTTACTATCATAGAATGGTTTACACGGTGGGACTGTTGCGACTCTGCGACTTCGCGACTTCGGGGCGTAACATCTATAACCATATGGAACATCTAATGACTACTATGTACTTGAAAGCCCTTGCGATCATGAACTAAATATACTAGTCCAACTCTTGAATTCATAAATCGCGTTGATATACAATGAAGGAGTAATTTAATAATTAATTTAACTTAATATTATCGAAGTTCTATATTTGTTAAGTATTCTTTTTAAGAAAGTTTATTATATACTTACTATAAACAAGTCTTATTAGGAGTTTGGTCTAATTTATAAGTAAGCTAATTTAATTCTAATACTAAACTAACCTATGTTAAGTTGATTAATTAAATAAGTTTTTCCTTTATTTTATTTTTATTTTTAAATTTCCTTATAAAAAATAATTAGGTTGTTGGTTCAAACCTGTCAATAAAAAAGATTGCTTTAACCAATTGAATCGATTCATGGCCCTTCTTTATTTTTGAAATTTCTTATTTCTTACTATTTGTTATTTATTATTTAGTAAAATATTATTATTTATAGTCTTTAAGCTATAAATACAATTTCATAAGTTTAGCCACTTATTGAAAGATTAAGACTTCATACAAGAAACCTGATTCAAAATTTTGATTCCCTTAAGCAAACATACTGTAAAAGTTCATATTTTGTTTTTATTTTTATTTTTTTTTCTAACTATATTACAAGAAAGAGATGAGGGATTCTAACTTATTCCATCTTATAAGGAGATTAAGATACATGTATTAAGCCGCATAAACCTTAACACCAAAATTGGAAATTCATGTTGAGATTTTAGTACATTTATGGACGATCCATTGACCCTAATAAATGTATTAGGGAGACAAATGTACATTTAATAATATATAATAGTATTTTTTAGTTATATATATATTTATTAGGTTAATGTCACAATTTACATTTCAATTTTCTTGTTTTTTATAATTATACACCAGAAATCTAACTTATCTGATCAAATACTCAATTGTTTATTTAATTATTATCATTTACATCTTAGTAAACTCAAATTAATGTGATTAATCCAATTGGTACAATCAACCAATAGGTTGGTTTAAAGAGGGGAAGAAAAGGAAGGGTGGTAGAGGTGTTCAATGGACCTCTGATAGGTAGTCATTTAATATTATCCTACGAAACAATGGATGCAACCCACTTAAAAAATATTGGTCATAAGATTCATTGGTAGTTGTGAGTGGCCACCTACAACCTAGTTGTACGGCCTTCCTAAAACTCTAGGTAACCATTTATGGACCGATCGTGTTGATTAGATTAATGGTATGGATTAGAGTTACTTAAAGTATAAACGGTTGCAATTAAATTTTCAAATAATTGTCTACTTAGATAAGTCGAAATATTAAGTTTATAATTACAAAAAAAGTAGTAAAGTTGAGATGTAAACAATGATGTTGCTCTTGTTTGTGTTTTAAATGACAAAGATAGTTCAAAAAAGAAAAGTTAAGAAAAAAAGGTTAGTATATTGGCGATGAAAGTGGGATCCATTTTGTGGTTTTTCCTTTTTTTTTTTTCCTTTTAATCCAACTTCTATAATTGCATGGAAGGATGGAATCTAATTTATTTCATGGAAAAACTATTAAGCTATAAAAGCCGAGGTGATTGGTTAATGGTTTAAACATCAAATTACCAAGTAATCTTAAGATTAGCCAATTTCTCAAGAGAATAGTTAATAATCAGTTTTGCAAAATACAATTTAAGGATAATTAACGAAATAACATGATTGAAAAATTATAGAAGATACGCCCAAAAGCCCCAAGAAATCCATAGGAAAAAAAGTTAGATTAACCCTTAAAAAAGATGATCCAAAAATGGATTTGACTTAAATTTTCAGTTATATCCGACCAAAGATTTTACTTCTCAAATAGCGAAATTCACACGTTTTGATATTAAAATTATTAGTTTTGATACACGATAAAAATTATAAAACCGGCTGATGTTGTTAATCGGTTATGAGTCCAAAGTTTTTACAAAACAATTGGCAAATTTAAAAAAAAAAAAAATAGCATTAAGCCACATCAACCGATAGAGTGCCGACGGTACTTTCTGCTTTGGATTTCGGTCCTTTCGGTTGATTGATCATTTTTTTTGTAGGATTATATTTTACCTGTATTTCGTGCGATGATGTTTGATAAAATAGTTTTAAATAAATTGTTTTTTTAATATAAATTCATTTTCAAGAAAATGTAATTTTTATCCGATTCTGTGTGACAGCTAGGTTCACCCGGTGCTTGTTTTCTTCACTTTCACCCTCTTCAGCCTTTATTTCCCGAAAACCAAAGACAGCGGGGAAGAAAATTACAAAAAATCAATGCGAATTCGTAAATTCTTAGACTGAAGTACTCCAGCCTTCTTCCATGTCCTAATCTTAACCCAGAATACCCCCAAAATTCCTACGCACTTTGAATAGTATAAACTCAGGTAACTCCACTTATATTCGGAATTGATTAAATCGATTTTCTGCTTCAGTATTTATGTATTCACTTGTTTCTGAGTGCACCCATTTATTGTGGTCGACGGATAGCGTTTCTTTTGCGTCAAATTCACTTGAAGCTTTGATCTTGTTTGGGTATATTTTGATTTTTCATTTAGACGTAGGACAATATGATCGTTGGGGCACCACCTGTTTGATGAAATGCCCATTAGATGCAGTTTGCTTATGTACTTGATATTTACATATGCTTCACTAAGTTCCCATGGATACTCACATGTAGCTTGTTCGAACTGCAAATGTTACTATAATGCTATGCCGCTTGATGCGGATGTATCTGAATTTCGGTTGTGTATATGCTTGTCTGTCTGTATGTGTGTGTGTGTATTTGGGGTGGGGGGTGGTTGGCGTTTCTCAGTATCCTCAAGTGAGTCCCTATTTGATGTCACTCTGTCACCAACATGCATAGATGAGATAATGAAGGAAGACAGGGAAGTTTTTTTCATAATTAGATACTCTTACTCTTAGCATGGAAGCCACTGTTTGTAATAGCTTAGAGCCTTTTTGGCTCTATTTCTGCAAATTGTAAGTCCTGTAGTTCATGACTATCTTAAAGAAAATTTTGTCCGAATCCACAATTGGCTACTTTGGCTTCTGCTTTTTGTTTTTCATGCATGTGTAACTAATTTATGCAGATACTTTTTGGGTTAGTTTCTGAAGGTATTCTGAATGACTAAAGTTTGGTTTGTGAAAGTTCTAACAATGCTTTTAAACTATGGCAAGAAGGAAAGAAGGAAAAAGAACATTCCTTATCAATGGACCGATGGATTCTAACCAGTTCTATTAAAGTGGCAGGGTAACTGAAAGCCAATATAAAATTTAAGCTATGCATTCATAGGTGGAAATCTGGCGACATCAAACTAGCTAAATTACCTGACTTCCAGTGGCTTGTATTTTTCATAGATTTGAGAAAAAAAAGTATTTGTCATAGGATTGTTGGGAATTGACAGTGATACTTTCTTCTGGTTCAATTTAGATTTTCTTTTTCCTTTTGGATTTTTCATTAGTAATAAACAATGACCTTTCCTCTAGTAATCACAAATAGGAAAAGCTGAATGAAGCTTCCCTATGAATTACTCTTTGGAAATACTGCAAAAGATTGAGTAAATGCCTCATAATCTTTATCAATGGACTGATGGATTGAGCCCTGTTGTGTGTAGAGGTCCCATTTTGCATTTTGTACTCTCGAGTTGTGAATGATGACTCACACTGAAATAACCCCTTACCCAGTGCCTAAATCAAGGGGAAAAGAAATTAAATAAAAAAAATCTTCATAGACTCAGAGAAAGCTATGCCTAAATTTTATGCCCATTCTCTCCTTTTTCTTTGGAAAAATTCATTCTCTCATTTTATAGTGAATTCAAATACTTGATCTTAGCCAAAAGGCCAAGAAAGTTATAGTGAATTCAAATACTGTCCTTGCTTTGTTCATAAATCCACAATGTATTGCCGAAGCTAAATGTTTTGCTCCACAATAGAAAAAGTAACTGCATTTGTTTCAAATCTTTTCTTTCTTTAGTTCCTATTTAAATGAGGTTGTTTTGCTTGTTAGGTTTGTCTCTCAAGCTGTCTTCCACAGTTAAAGAATGAGGCGGCAGGGCCAGTACCTTCACTCTGATGGATATCCTGCTCCACAAATGCAGACTCAAGTTATGGAGCAAAATTCCAGTCATTTTCAAGGACAACTGGAGGCTTTTACTCCTGAGAGGGATAATTCTTATCTAAATTCCAAAATAGAGGCTCGACAAGGATGGGAGAAGGATGGATTTGAACCATCGAATCCCATGGCATCTCGCATGTTTTATGAAGGTATCTTCTTTTCTATTTTGGGTAAAGTAAGATTTGATGTCTTCTTTTCTCCTCCTCAAGCACATGTACTCTAACACCATGTTTGGTTGGCTTCATGGTGTGGAATGGAATAGTTACTAAAGCTATTACTGTGTTTAGTTTTTAAATTTGCCATTCCATGGAATATGTATCCAAGAAAATTGCTACTCCATGAAGTTCCTATTACTGTCAAATAAGATATTGGAATTCATCTCAGTATCAAAGGAGTTGTTTTACTCATTTTTTCTTACGTATGTTCATAGTCTATTCATGAGACCCCATCTCAAAAGTCAAGGCAGACAATGGTATATTGGTATCTTTTGATATATTCCTAATCTATTACTAATACCATTTTAAGTGCAATTAAATAAAGTAATAACTGTTATTTTTTTCCCCCTTATAGATGCAAGGAAGAACTATATAACTGCTAAAAGTGGGAAAGGGTTACAGTTGCTCCATAAAACAAAAGGGAGCTCACAGAACAATGAAACTAGATACAACCACCCCTAGAGTTGGCATTGTATATTATATAAAAACGAACCTGTCTTTCTAGATTCTTAGGATAAGGGATTGGAGATCCCAGACGGACCAGATTTCTTGCATGCCAAAGGCATTAGACTGTTGCCAGAAGCCCAACTCTCCATTTTATGATATTAGGAGCAGAAGAGGAGGCAGTAGCAATTAGATTTTAGGTGGTCCCATGCCATGACTGATAAGAAGAGGGACAATCCTTTTTTTTTTCCTAAGGTTTCCATAAAAAAAATAGCAAAATATGGACACTCAAAAAACATATGACTATGACTCTCTTGTCCTTGCACACAAAAGTAAAAATCTGTTGCAAGTACAAGGCCCTTCTCAAAGAGTATGTTGAGGGTATATAATTTGCAAAGAAAGAAAGAAGGAAGATCTTGGTATAGATTTGTTGCATGACACTATTCTCTCCTAAGGGACCCCTTGGTTATGATTTGAAAAAGCCCTATAAGTGCTTTTTATGGAAAAAGTACCCGACGAGGAGTGAATCAGGTAAGAGTCTGGGGGTGATAAGGTGAAGGCCATATAGAATGGGGATATATCCATGGTATTACAAACTTCTCGATACTATAGGTTCCACTGGTCATGCTCAATTTTGGAGCAAAGTCTTGTGTTAAGAGGGATAGCTAAAGAGGATATCTACTTGGCACTAAGTGTGACATCCAATGGTCCATTTGTTTGGCAACCAAAAGTTTGACCACATAGAGATAGAGAGTCCATTTCCAACTTTCCATAGAAAGGAGGATCTTACCAGAGTTCTTAAATTTGGGATCTTCTTGCGATTCCAACTTTTTGTAATCATATATTTGAAGTTTCGATTTATCTAATTATATTTCAAGATGAAGATTTTGTTGTTATTGTTTATACTTCGGTTAACTCCAATTTATAGTGTTAGTTTACTCAGTACAATTAATCAATGAAATGGCTGTATATGACCCTAGAGAGGTTGCATAGTCCTCAGTAAGTGGCCGTAAGCTACCCCTTACAAAATAATAGATTGCGACCCACTATAAAAATATGACTCACGAAACCTATTGGCAACCGTATGTGGTTGCCTATGGTCCAAATATGATTAGTCACCCAATGGCTGATCATATTAATTGGACTAACAATATGAATTAAAGTAAATTGAAGTGTAGTCGCTGATAACTAATTTTTCAATTGAATATATAATCAGACAAGTTGAAATTTTAAGTGTGTAATTATAAAAAGTGGTAAAATTCAGGTGTAGATTGTGACATTATCTCAATTGATAAATAGTATGTGGACTACCCAAAAGCTTTTACTTTTAAGAAGATATGAGTGTACCTAATCCATCCATTGGGTACGAGGTTCTCCCTTCAATAACAAGTAGATGTGCTTTATTCATGCAGCTCTATTCCAATCTTCGAGAGTAGGGATACCTAAGCCTCCTTCCTTAGTAGTGTCAAATCCCTTCCATTTGACTTTAACTTTAGTGTAGATGTTTGGGCTACTACTCTAAAGGAAATTTCTCAAGACTCCATCAATCTTCTTTATCAAATATTTTGGCAACATAAAGTGGATACCCAGTAAACTTGCATGACAAACAAAATAAGTTTGATGAGTTGCAAGCGGTTAGAGAAAGATAGGAATTTTGTTGTCCATGAGTGTACTCTTGCAAGGATTTTGTCCACTATGATGTCATGAATTCCATCTTTTTAACTTTGATGCTATAAGAGGTACACTAAGGCATTGTACAGGGAAGGAACCTTCTTGGAAAATCAATAGTGTACAACATGCTTTCCTTGGTGTCATTATTGACATTGCAACAAAAGAGAAGACTTTTTCAGCTATTGGCCATAAGGCACAAATGAACTTGAAAACTTGATAGAGTTTCTTTCATTTGTTGAACAGAAGTTCCCTCCCCTCCCCCCTTGAAAACTTGATAGAGTTTCTTTCATTTGTTGAACAAAAGTTCCCTCCCCTCCCCCCCTCTTTTCCTTTTTCCCTTCCCTCTTACAAAAAAGAAGCAAATCATCAACAAAAGAAATATGTGTAATGTGCTCCTCCTGGCATCTCTAGTGGAAAGAAAACTGCGGGGAAGCAACCATTTTATGAAGCTTGGCTAAGACACTTCCATTCCTAGCACAAATAAGTAGGGGAAAAGGAGGTCTCGTTGTTTTAAACCCCATGAACTAGGGAAGAAAACCACTGGTTCACCATTATGATTGAGAGAGAATTTGGGAGTGGAGAAGCATTGCAAGAGCAACAAAGTGAAGTGTGAAGGAAACCCTAAACGATGGAGAACTTCCTCTAGAAAACTCTAGTTCATGGTGTGATAGTGATATGCTTTCATGATATCCACTTTAAGAGCATACTTAGGAGTACCCCTTTCAATGTGATAGCTATATACTGATTCTTGAGTTGTGAAGATGTTATCTATTACCCTTCCCCTTGGAACAAAGGTTAATTGTTTTCTTCCCACTAAGCAATATATAACTTTCTTTCATTCTACTTGCTGGTACCTTGAAGATTGCTTTGTATAAGAGGTTGTAGCTTGCAATAGGTTGGTAGTCTCTCATACTTTAAGGATTTGCGATTTTTGGAGCAAGAGAGGTAACAATATTGTTGATTTCCTTAAGGAGCTTACTTGAAGATGAGAACTCCTTCATTGCAAGAATTAGATCCCTACAATAGGCCATGCAACCTTGAAGAACTTAGCCAAAAAGCCATTAGATTAGGGGCTTCCCATTTGGTTGTGTGAGGAAAGCTTGCTTGATCCTTTCATCACTAAAAGGTGGCTAAAAGAGAACACTTTGGGTCTTTGTTAAGCCGCCATGATGTAAGCTGTTGGATTTATGCCAAATGTAGAGGTAGGGGAGAGTGTTCTTGAAGAGATTAATGAAGTATTTGGTTACTTTAGCTTTCACTTCAAGATCCAATAGAGTTTAAGCTTAAGCTTCAAGGTCTTATGGAAGAAGGAAATGTTTTTGTCTCCTAATTTGAGCCAGTTTACCTTTGATTTCTATTTGTAAGAACTCTCTTTAGTTCCTTTGAAAAGTTAGTAAGCAAAGTTGCTTTTCTTAAGGGATGAGAGAAGTGTTGCATTGAGCAATTTGGCCTTGGATTAATTTGAGATTTTCCATTGCCAAGGACATTTGCTTATGCATATAAGAGAATTTGCTAGAGTTGAGAGCCTTCAATTCCTTCTTGACTAATTTTAGCTTCAAAACAACCTGGAAGTGCATAGACCTCTCTACATGCTGATTCCATTCGTCTACAACTAGGGGTAAGAAACTCCCTTGTTCACACCAAAAATAAAAAAACTTAAAGAAAGTCTTTAGTGTAGGTGGATTCGAATCCATTACTAGTATTCTAAGGGAGTGGTTCAAGGGTAAGGGTGAGACAAATTATGCTTGGAACATAGGATAAGTTGGAAGCGCCAAGCTTGGTTTATGAGGATATGATCCAATTCTTGAAGAATGGGGTTTCTTGCTTATTTGACCATGAGAAAAAGTCTCCCATAAAAAGCAAATCATCAACCTAAATGGAATCCGAGCAATGTATGGCGTTATTTTGTTGCATGGAACCTTCTCTCCACTCCAATACACATTTGGTGATGTTAAAATCTCCTAAAAGTAGCCATGGAAGATTGGTAAGAGGAAGCGATTTGCTCAAGTCTTTGCCGAATGAGAAGCCTTTGTGTGCCTTTATTCACCCCGTAAACAAAAGTTATTGGGAAAGAAATATTTGCACTCAAATTAACACAAGTGCAATATGTGAATTATCCATGTTCCTCTTCTACTGTTACACACCATATTGCTGGATCCCAACCAACCTATATGTGAGTTCTAGCAAGAGAGTTTATTGATAAAAACCACCTTATGTTAAGTCTTCTTTTCACGTCTTCATTTGAGTGATTGACTCGAGTTTCTGGTAATCCAATGAGAGATATATGAAGATCTTTACAATAATTGCTTATATTATCATCTTTCAAAATGTCATTAAGACTTCTTACGTTCTAGCTTGCCATATTCATAATAAAAATTGAGGGAAAGAAGTTATTTATGTGAAATTATGCTTCTTCTTAAAGCACTTCTTCTTGTGCTAGTAACTATTATTTCTCTATTCAATTTTTCAAGAATTGCAATTATATTTCTATCTTATCGCATTCCACTAACTATTGTGCAATAATGGAAACACGCATGTGCATGACCAAATGGAGCAGGTATTAATCTTTCATTTTCACTTCCTTCTCCCTCCCTCCCCACACGACAAAACAACCCATTGCTTGATGGCTAGAATAGATAACTATAATTTTCATTTAGATGCTAGCAAGTATTTGCAAATTTGTTTACATATTATTTGGAATTCATTAAATGCTGCTTTTGATATATTTCCACAAGGTTGAAATATGTTTACCTTTTTGCATCTTGATATATGGTGTGCCTATATTAACTTAGAAACCTTGTATTTCCCCATTTTCCTCTTAACGTGGTTTTCGTGTTACATGTAAGGGTGGGTTCAGGATTTTGATATGAAAGTCCGGGTAAAGGTAATTGCAGTTTTATTAACATATGAAAGTTGTAAGTCATCATGTATGTTGAAATTTCCTTTTGGAAGTTATTCCTGTCTCGTCTGTCGAGTATGTTTTTGTGCCCTTTTGTCATAATGCCCTTTTATTTCTTTGTAGTGAAAGTATTTTAAAATAAAATAGGACAAAAGGAAAAGGAAAAAAGGGGGGAAAAAAAAGACAATAGAAATACCTACTTAATCTAAAGAATGATGTGCATTTTTTATTGAATCCAACTCCTCATACATGACCTAAAAAAATTCATTGATTTTTGGAAGAAAAGGTACAAGAGAAATGGATAATTCTCTAAACTGTAGCTTCTCCCAAAGGTTGTGATAATCAAGTTCAATATGCATAGTGCAAAGCACGAAGAATAAGATTTGCAATAAGATAATTGGCATGGAGGTTATTGCAACATAAATATATGAGTTCTGGTATAAAACATCCCTAATCACAAAGAAGTCAATAAATCCATCTTGTTTCAACAAGTTGAAATGCTATGGCAATTCTCTATCTCAAAACTCAATCTCAATCTAGAGATGGTGGCCTACTTTGCTGATCAGGAGATGGGATTGGATCTAGATCTAAGTAGGCAGCAAGGGATAAATCTTGGCACCATGAAAAATGTAATTCATAGAACCATGAAAATAACAAAGGATTTTATTTGCTTAAAATTAGTGCATTTGGGAACTGTGCTACTGAAGTCATAGCATATGATAAATTAGGCATTTATATGGATTTGAAAGGAGTTGTTCCTCATGAAGAGAAATGTGTGCTAAGAGGCAAAGGCATGTCCATATTTAAAATCTTTCAAGATCTTCCATGCCATGTTTAGAGAGTTGTTCTGTGGCATATTTTGTTTGTGCAAGATGATAGCCTCAAATCTTAAGAACCAATGTGGTTTCCATGATTTGTGATTGCAAACTCAAAGTGAAGTGTCGACATGAGGGAGTCTAGAATTCAAAAGTGATCCGGAATTGCTTGTTGCAATAATGTCATCCACATAAAGTATTAACACCAATGTATCATGTGGACTAAGAGTGAACTAATAAAAATGCATATACTCTACTAGAACGAAACTCAAGCTCAGCAAGAAAAGTTGCAAATGATTGGAACCAAGGACAAGGAGCTTATTTTAGACCATATAGAGCTTTTTAAGCTTTTATATATGATGTGGGTATTTGGGTATCAACCTCCATGTCAAGAACACCATGAAGAATGGCATTATTGACATCCAGTTGCTGACAAGGCCAGTTTCGTGATAATGCCATAGAGAGGACTGTATGGACATTGGTGTCTCAGCCATTGGAGAAAAGAATTCACCAAAATTATCACCATGTTGCTGTTTATAACCTGGTGCTGCAAGACAGGCTTTCAACCATTCATGAATACTATCAAGATGAGCCTTTGATTTATATACTCATTTGCAACTAGTAGTACTATCATTGGATGGGGGAGGAATAAGACCTTAATTATCATTCTGTTTCAAGGGATCATACACTTCTTACATAGCTGCAACCCATCTAGGAGTTTGAGAAGCTTCTATATTTGTTCGCTATTTTTGTGGAAAAATTAGTAACTAGGAGACAAGTGCAGCAGGGGATTATTCTGAGTCAAAGACATACCTTGAAGAATCATATGACTCGAATGCTGTGGAACGGGATGAAATTGTATAGAATAGGGGGTAAACAGCAATCAGGCTTATCGGAAGAGAAGCTGGATCAGTTGGAGTAGTTACCAGAAAAGACCATACTTGAAGATGTGAGTCAATTCTATCCTATTATACCCACATATCTTAATGGGAACAAAAACAAAAACTAACCAATAATAACCAGCCTGCCTAACAAAATAAAATCTTGAATTAAAAACCAGAAATAAATGAAGAAATAAGGAAATAAATCTAATTTTAACTTTCCTGCATATAGTTATTGTTAAAATGCTGCTTCTGTGGTGTGATTAAATTTACCATAGAAGAATAATGAAAAGGTGGAGGGATTGTTGCGTGTTTGGATGATGAGTTTGAATAATGTGGATGTTTGAGAGCTGGGCAGAATGCCATATTGATTATCAGACATTCCTCATCCTTGTCGTTGTCCTCTACAGTTACCTCTGCCTTATGAGTCTTTCCTCCATGGGAATCCTTAAATCAGAGAAAATTGACTTGAGTTCCACCTCCCTTGAAAACAGTTTTGTCCTCAAAAATGTAAGAAGCAATTTCAAAGCAGCTGTTATTTCAGACAACTTCCCCTATTTTCTCTCTTAACTGTTCCCTAAAAGCACTCTCATATCACAAGGGCATAATTGCCATACAGATCAGCCCTTTACATGCAACAGAGAGACACATCATCACATGTCACGCTTAATACAATATGTCACACATACATCCCAATACCAACACCAACTGCTGAAGCTACTGCTTGTTCTTTAACTGTTTCTGCTATTCTACTGCTGCTACTACTTTGGACGAACATGAACATACTTGAAGGGATCAATCGACTTCCTATCAGCGTGTTGATTTAGAAATGAGTTCATTATTCTTATATTTTTAATGGATGTGAGTGGACAACTCATACACTTGGAATGCAATCAAAAGAGACTTTATTGATTGTACTCTTTCTTAACAGTGTCCATTCTACTTCCCCACAGTGAAAATGATAAAATCATTAGCAAAACAGAGGTGGTTAATTGTCTCTTTCTACCCTGCCAATGATAAGAGATATTTGGATTTCTAGCCTTTTCTTTAATGAAGCATGATAAGACCACCTGAATGAAACAAACATATAGGGTGCCAAACAGTTACCTTGTGTTATCCTTGTTCACTAGGAAAAAGACCAACTACTTCCCCATTTAGATTTATGATAATTAGTTCATATATGATTTATCAAACATATAGTTTAGTGGTCCTCATAAAATACACATATAAAAGGCAAGTGCTACTCACAATTATTGCTAATGTTCCACTCAAGGCATGATTTGTAATGTATAGTTGTCTGATTGATTTGAAGTAAAACTGGGGGGTTTTATTTAAGTTCTTGCAATTTGTATCTTACAATTTTCAGTCTCTGCAATGATTATGGTCTTCTTTCTGGTACTGTACTTATCGAAAATGGTAAGCAGTGATACCATAAAAAATAGTGATTTGCATAGTGTCAAGCATATGTATATTCTTAGGTTATTGGCTATTCTATCAATAAGATTTATTTATTAGTGAGAAAAGAATACATTTATCCTTTAAATATCTTCGTCATATTTTGGATGACAATGAGTCAGTCCTGCAGTATCTCTTCTCTCGTTATAATATTCTTTTGATCGGTAATTTTTTTATAGAGTGCTGCTTTGAGCTTTGAATTGCTTTTCTTCATTCGAATCTAATAAAAATCTGCATATCTAATGTAGGTCGTGGAAATGATGCATCTCAACCTTATTACCAGGCGATGAGGCCAGATTCAAGACCAGCTTCAGAGAGGCAAGGCAACATTGACACCAGACCTCAAGCCCATGATAAAGAGAAAGAGAGTGGATTTGACAAACTTCCTTCATCACAGTCATTTGAAGGTCTTGAGCAGAAATTTTTGGATGACATTGCAAAGCTTACCAAAGATTTGAACAATGCAGAGGATGCTGAAAATGCCAGGCATAGAGAGGTTAACTTTCCCTTAATACTCCTCGGCTTCCTTGGCTTTGTGCTTTTCCTCAAAATGAGAAATTCCTGTATCTGTTGCTCGTGATTATTAACTTGAAGATGCTTGAATCAAAGATGAGAGACTCTATGGAAAAGGCCTCAGCCAGTTGATCCTATCACAGATTGCCAGAGTTTCTTTCTTCCATTTTAGAATCGGTAGAGTATCACCTTTAAAATCAAATGGATTGGTTGGCTAACTTAAAGAAATGCTCTTGCCTCTGCTCTGCCTCCAGCAAGTAAATTGAGATGGTACCCAATAATTTATACACAATTCAAGATTGGACTTGAAGGTTGCTGATGGAATTACTACAGCATTCAACTGTCTAAATTGAAGTATAAATAGTATATATGAAAAATTTTATAAAGTGATAGGAATATTTGAGTAGTTTCTTTACAGGGAGCTCTCTTCTTTCATCGTGCTGTTTGTTTTGTGCTTCGGTTTTATAGAAAATTTAATCCGCCTTCTGATGATTAACTGCAATATAAGATATTAACTTGTATACTTGCTTCATCAGGATGTGAGATTAAGCTTTAGGGATTTGAAAGGTCTTTATGTGCTGTTGTTCTACTTGAATCCATTTACTGCAAACAATTATGGTCATCATGTATTTCTTGTTCTATACTTTGGTCATTTGTGAGTTCAACAAAGAAAGAAAGGAAGAACGATTGAAAAGGTTGTCTGTCAACAATCCTTGTAGTGAGTTAATAACATTTCTGCCTTCTCCTTGTAAGTTGGGATCTCCCAGTAATGGGAGGTGCTTTCTCTTCTTCTGCCATTGTAAGGTTTCTGGAACTGATTCGTCATTCCACATTGTCTGGACAATGCTTACTTGCTGAGTTTGCGAATTGAACTTCCCAATTTTTTCTTCCATTCTATTCCAAGAATAAAAAGTACACTAATTATGCAGTCATATATCGAAAAGTTTTCCTGTGATGCTTAATGGAAAGTTTTCCTGATGACTTGCAATTCCAAATTGTAAGTGGATATTGGTAAAAGATGTACTTCCGACAGATCTGGAGAAGACTTTGACGACATTCATTATGCATTATGCAATTAGAACATTAACATGTGTCGGTGTTCATTGTCAAATGTGTAAATATCCTTAATGTTTTGTCAACTGGGAAGAGATGAGATCTAATTGTTCTTCTGACACTGGCTAAAGTTATGGATCATAGCTGCGTTGTGTTCATGGACGGTTGACTCTTGGATAAATTAGAAATTTTGGGTAAATGAGTCTCTTTTTGTTTTTGGGTAAAATTAGAACTGTGAACTAAAAATAAAGAACTTCTTTTTGCCCTTGATCAGAAAACTTTACATGAAAACTATTTTGAGACTTTCCAGCTACTTGTTTAATGAGCTTACCTCGTTTATTGGCATTTGGCCTGCAGAAAATAAGTGCAATCAACACTCAGTATCAAGAACAGCTATCAGTTCTGCGAGCTCGGCATGCTACTCATAGAGATGAATTTCTTCGAAGAGAATCAAGTGCTCGGCAACACCAATATCAGCAAGCCTTGATGGAACAGTACCCCAATTCTGGCATGGGCCCTAGGGATCCTCAAGGCTATGGTGGCATTGCAGGTGCACCTGGTTTTGGAGATGCACCGCGACCCTACGCTGCTGACCGGTATGATTCCTATGGAGAACGAGGCCGTTTCCATGGTGGTGCTAGAGATCGTTTTGAGCCTAGAGGTCCTTATCCTGGGGGTCGTGCTTACGACATAGGTTCACGCTATTACTAAGCCTTTCCCTCTTTAGGTAAGTCCTAGTACGCCGGTCCTCAGTGATGGGTCGAAAGTTCAGTGGTTTTGCATACTGCTTATATAAATTCATGTTTTCCTCATTGTTCATCACATGGAGCAAGGTGATGATGAAGTTGTAATTATAATTACAATGTTCAATTCTGCAAATTCATATGGATCATCCCTCAATTGGGTTTATGCAGTTCATCGGAGTTTCTGATGCATCCTTCATCCATGTGAATATCTAGGGAAGCATATTGATGTGAGAACTAAAAGTATGGCCTGATGTGATGCCAGGAACCTTGGGCATGTGGATCCCCTTATCGCGGGAGTTATGAGAGTGGACCTGTCACATGCAAATAATTTTATGGTCCTGCCCTAAGTCACAACCACTCCATACAATTGGTAATCTATCATCTTTCCCCTTTATTGGACCAGCTGTTGCTGTTTCCGAAAATAGAAAGTAGAACCTTCCTTTCAACCCAGTTGCAGTTGCGTATACTCTCTGTAGAATGTAGGTGAGATGTAAAACCTTTTTGCATTTTTCTCCTGTTCTGTAGTAGGGGTTTTGTATTATCTCTAAAGTTGTTTAGTCCCAAGATTTCCAGCAGATAAAATTGATGGACCCTGGTTGCTTTCTTGGTGGCCTGGTTATCTCAGTCCCTTTGGGTGATTTTCTTGTTAAAGCTAGCTCCATCTCCTCCTCCTCTTCTTTAAACAATTTAAGACCGATATGAGATTTGAGTTTATCTTACTCGGAATTGCATTAAAAGGATATGTTTATATAATTATGAAAAAAAAAAATTATACAATTACAAATTATATAAAAAAAATTATCATAATACCAAGTTGCATCTTGAAGATGGACATAATTATTCGATTTCTTTCTCCCTCTCCTTCATGGTTGTAATAGAAGTTGGCAAAATAAATGAATGATAAAAGTAGTTTACTTTTTAAGAGATGCAAGACGCTTTCTATCGTACATGAAAAGTTACAATAATATTATTTTTGTTTCATATCTTATGAGGGTTTATTTTATCACATGTTAATAAAAAAAAGTAAGAAATGAAAACAGTGATACGATGGTTCTCCAAACATTTTTTGACAGTGTATTTCGCAAATACACCTTCTTCTTTTTTTTTTTTTTTGTTTATGCTTAATTTTAATCTTTAAAATCGAGTGCGTAGATCTCGTAATTTTTCAAAATGAAATGCATTGAAGAATTTTATAAGATCAGTTTGCCTTGATTTTATGTGTGTGTATATATATATGTGTGTGTGTATGCATAATTTTAGCAAATTTTATTATTTTATTTGATAATAAAATAGTAATATAAGGAATCAAAGCATGTTTCACAAAGATTTAGTGTCGAAGCGGGCTTTCATGGAGGGCTGTATTTGCAATTTCTTATTTTCGTTAAATATAAAGATAAGGCGCCAAGGCATAAATGAAAATTTGTTTATTGGCACATTGTATGTTTGACAAGCATGACTAGGTTGGATTTAGGCTGTTCAATTAATTTCGTGAACTTCGAACGTCTATTGCCTTTTTTACTAGACTATTGTGGGATGTCGGGAACGATACAAAGTAAGATGACTCCATACCGACAATTGCTTGGAATTTGATTGATTATCTATTGGATAGATCGTATATATGCGTCTTATTTTTCTATGTAATCTTAGTTCTTTCCATTTATTTATTTATTTTTAATTTTTGAGTTTAGATCCATAAATTTCTAAAAATATACTTTTAGGAACTTATATAAGCATTTTACTTTCACTAAAATTAACAAAGAATAATTTACTAGAACTAGAAAAATTATATAGAATTAGGAAAAAATGGATGTTTTCTCTGTTTTTCTAATTCTATATAATTTAAAAGTTGAGTAAACAAACCACAGGTCTTGAATCCAAATCTCAGAGTTTAAAACCATACTCATCTAGAAACTCGAATAACACACTTGACAATTAGAACAACAAACCATTCTTAATCCATCATTAATCCAATTCAATATTAAACTCTCGGTTTGAAACTCCCAACTTAACTTTGGTTACAATCCTCTAAACTCAACTCTAACTCCCAAGGGTATTACCATTAAGGCTGAGGGTAACGTACAAAATTTTAGTCAAGAAAAGTTAAAGGAAACATTTGGAAAAAGAATAAAAAACTTGAAAAAGAAAATTAAATATAGTAGTATAGTTGTAGGTATTATTATTGTATTGGAGTTGTACAATAAAATAATAGTTCATTAAAATTGGTTAAAATAACATTTAGAAATAAAAAAGTGTTAATAAAATATGCTAAATTAACTTAAAGAACTTGAAAATCCTAGATAAAAATTAGAACTTCACAAAAGAAAGTTAGGTGGAACTTAAGATTAATGTTAGAAAAATATTTGATTAAAATTGATTAAGAAAAACAATAAAAAGAGATAACACATAAAGTTCATAGCTTCACATAGTTAATGACACGATGATATCGCTTGGTTATGTCAATTTCTAGCCATTTTCCCTCCTATTGAACATGGTCAGTGACATGACCATGTCGTTGGTCATGTTACCTTTTGACCAATTGAATATAGGTAGGGACATGATCTATGATACAATCGGGTTAGAGGTCGTATTCTCTTAGTAAAGTAGAAATTCCACCTTTGCCAGCACTCTAAACCCACTTATTCCCTTCATTTCTTCAACCTAACCTTAAGTATAACTTAAACACCTTTCAACCTAATACTAAAACATGTTTTTAACCTAATCAAACTACAAATTTTAACTTAAAAACCTACTTAATCATCAAACCTACCAACTACTTCAAGAAAACCAATCTTAAGCTTAAGAACAAGGAGAAAAGTGAAGAATGCTTACTTAGAGTAGATGAATATGAGTTGGAAAATGAAATGCAAGATAAAGCCAAAATGTTTAAACTGAAATACTAAGCATATAAATTCGGATTTTGAGAGTTTATCTAAGAAAATTCGTTAAAAGGAAATTTTTTCCTTGAAATAAACTTGAAAAAGGAGTCTAAAGGCTTGAACTTACCATAGCCTTGTCCTAGCACAAATTTGGCTTGCGAAATAAGAGCATAAGAATCCTATTCAATTGGGTTTAGATATAGAGTAATGAGAAGAGGGGAGAATGAGAGGGTTTAAGGAGTATAAAGGTGAGAGTTCTAAGAAAATTTCCAGTCATAGGTTTGGAAAATAAAGAGGATTTGAGGGAAAAGCAAGGGTTTTAGATTGGGACGGTGTAAGCCCCCTTTAAAAATTTGTAAAAATAGCCTTATCATTAAAATCTTTTCTCTTCCAATTTTTTTAGATTTTGCATAATATTATTAACAAAATAGTTAAATGGTATCTAAAGCATTATATTGAGGTTCAAATGCCAAAATGGGTAAATGCATATGAAATAGATAGAAAAACCAAACATTTAGGGGTTTTTTTTTTCATTTTTTGCCCAATTATATTTACATATTATAATTTAAGGGAAAAAAGATTTGAACTTGATCTATCCTATTAAGAAAGCAGTATTGATACTATTATAATATAACGATCTTGACACCTAACATTTACAGTTTATCTATATGTTTTTTATGTTATCATTGTCAAACTCCTATAAAAATTGTAAAAGGTTTTATTACGTGAAATTAACTAAACTAAACTTTTGGTTATATATAAAATATGAAAGGGCGACTGTGTTTCGGGGAAAAGAAAACGTTCTTGAAATTTGGTTGTGGGAAGTGGCGTGATACGGTTAGTGGCTACAATTGGTGTCCATTAAAATGGAAAATTCATACTAAAAATGATTCAAAGTGGAGTGCACCAAGGATACAAAGTAAAAAGGCTGCTTAGGGCCTTATAATATAATGATATGATATTCTAATAAAATGTGTAGTTGTAATAATAGTTGGTGAAAAAATTAATTTATTTAGTGCTTTATTAAAACTGCACGAAAGCCAATAGAGTTTAATGCACATAAAATACATTTTGCCAGTAATGTTAAAAGAATTTGTATTACGGTAAGGATTTTATTACAATAATCCATTTAAGATGTAAATGTGAAGTAAATATGCTGTTAATTATGGATGGTCCAATGCTAATGTTATTCCAAACATTCTGTAAATGTTGAGGATTATAGTTTTCATTTAAAACAAGGAAATTTATTTGATTATGATTTTGAATATAGATTTGTGTTTGATTATGATTCAAAATGTGGATGGTTTCAAATTTCAATTCTAAATTACCTCAAAAAGAAATGGAGTAGCTTGAGTGTTCAGAAAGTTAGCGAATGGCACTGATGGAAGTTAAGTAAAGCCGTTGAGTAAAAACTATGGTACTGCTTGGGCCGAGTACAAATGGTGGGATCAAGGCTCGACCTAAGATATGGTGTACCTGAAGTCCTATCATCTAGGGTATTCATCCGGATCTTGATCAATTGAATATATTCTAGGTGAGTAATTAAAATTATATAGTAGGTTTCGGATAATAATTTTTTGAAACTTATTCTCATAAAGTAGGATACTAGTAATAAGTCAAGTACCATGTACATACCATGGAACTTGTGCTATTAACTATATAAGGTATGAGTTTTAAGGTCTTTACCCCATAAGTAATTAAATACAATTAATAAATAAAAGATACTATCTTATTAAAATAAAGTAAAACCTAGTTTATTGGAAATCCTAAGTTAAATGCTTATTTGCCTCTTACTTTCCATCTTTCATCTTTAGTCTTATTCTATTGTCAATTTCTTTTTACTCATTCCTTATTTGCTAAATTTATTATCTAGTAAAGCTTGTTTTCTATAATGAAAGAGTTTCTTTATTTTATATTTCATAAAAGATTTGGTGTTATTATTAGAGCAAAATCTATTTTTCTCAACGTATAAAGAAATTATTTTGCTGATACATGTATCTTAAGAAAGAAAAATATTTTAGTTTGAATTCATGTTTTATTTCATTTTCCCATATTTAATTGTCACACTATATATTATCATACATATATAATTATTGAATTATGTAATCTTGTAAATTTTTTATTCACATTTTAATAAATTTTGTAGGTTTAGTACTAAGTATGATGTCTACTGCTTTCATTTTTTAAAACGGTATGCTTATTCTCTTAATTATCTATACAATATGATTATTACAAAATGAATGTTTCATTTATATAAAATGTGTTTTGTATAATACTTTTAGAGGTGTGTAAGCAGGCTTTAGACCGCTTACCGGCCTGTTTAACTCTCTTTTTAAACAGGTTATAGCTAAGGTTTTTTTGCCTATTTAAAATCAGACTAAATAAGTTCGATCTATTTAATCTATGAGTCAAAGTGGGCTGATTTGGGTCTGTAAACCCCTAAAATTTTTTATGCAAATCTTATATTAGACTCAAATGTGTTAGACAATCTTAAGAGTTAATAAGGTCAGATAAGATAAAAACCTTAATATAACAATCAAAGACCTGATCGCGTATAAACATATTAAACCTTAAATGTATATAAACACTAAAAATTGTATCTGAAAGTAATAAAAACCCTAAAACCCCAACTTTAAGCTTATAAATATGCTTATTCATTACAATCATGCTAAAAACCTTAATTGAGCATAAATACTCAACAATATGCTAAACCATATAAAATTATTAACCAATGATTAAAAATAACTTCTAATTGCTCGTAAATGTGCACATACTAAATTAATTTATAAGAAACTATGATATTACATTATAGATAATAATTAACCTTATAATCATACAAATAAGTTAGTATTATATAGATTTAAGTGTTTAGTTGATATTGAAGCGATGTATAGTAATTGTTAATATTATAAATTATACTTTTCATGATAAGTTATTTTAATTAAGTTACTAAATATTATCTATATTGTGATAAATGTTTAAAGAAAGTTCTAATAATTGGTTTACTAATTACTCCATTTAATTTTTTATTTTCCCTCTTTCTTTAATTTTTCTTATAATTATGTATATTTTTAAAAATATATATAATAATTACATGTAATTTTACAAGAGTTGACCAAGTCAACATATGTCGTTTTCAACTTAGAATATTCTCCTCTTTTCTTTCGATTTCTTTTCTTTTTCTCTTTTTTTTTTTCCCTTTTCTTTTTCCTTCTTGATGTCTACTTGGGTTGTCTCTAGAACCCACTCCATTTTTCTTTTCCACACATTAAAAACGCAACAAAAACCCACTTTTATGCCCTTTCCTAAACTGTAACCTTTTCCTCCCCCTCCTTCCCTTTTTAGTTTCTTATTCCCTTTACTTTTTCCATACACTTAATCACTAAATTTCCACCCTTAAAATCATAACCCCTTATTAACTCCTAGGGAGCAAAAAAAGTATATTCTTTATGCTAATACTAGTATTTTATATAAAGTATGTTTATTCCTTCTTTTATCTAATCTTAGGAACTAATATACTTGGTTATTTAGCTTATATTTAAAAAGAGGATTTTAGAAGTCTTGTGCATAAGTAGTAAAATTACATGTATAATCTTCTTTATTTCAAACTCATGCATTATGTATATGTATTAGTACATACATAAACCTATGTATGTATAAATCCTATATGTACATATATGTGTAGGAGTACATATACATATAGTAATGCATATATATGGACTTATGTATGTATAAATCTTAGTAGAGTAGGTCGTATGAGTATAGGTACACATAAATAAGATTAGAAATATATATATATATATATATGTACATATATACATGTACATACATGTCCACATATACATATATTTCTTATGTACATAACTAAGTATACTAAGAATATTAGGTATATACCTGAGAGTATACCAACCGAAACCCTATACATGAGTATCCCTTTATATACATGACTAAGTATAATAAGAATATTAAATATATATACATATAAGTATGCCAACCAAATCATGATAGTATAGATATATGAATCATATGGAAGTTCCTTAAAATTATACTTTGAAAATATGTATAAATATACGTATATGACCATATGTATGTACAAGTACATATATTAGTATGCTATAAGTATATATACATATAGGTATAACATAGGAATAGACATAATATAACATAAGTATATAGTATACTATAATAAATGATTATACATAATATTTATTTATATAAATATATTTACACATGAATGGGCCGAAACCCATAAAGGGGTCAGTTAAGCCCATAATGCAATCATCAACTTATTTTAATATTATATAAATACATATGGTAATAAAATAAAACTTAGAAAGTATAAAAATTAAAAACACTTCATAATTTGTCACGTGGACCAATGAAAAAATGCCACGTCAATAATTTATAAAAATAATCTGCTTAAACCACAAATGACATTAATAATAATACTATATAATAATTAAAGTGTACAATTACAAGAATATAACAATTTAGAAGTTAATTAGATCATACATTAACAAACGGAAACGTAAAAATTTATTAATGAAAACATTTAAGCCAAAATAACAAAATTTATAATATTTTAAGCCTATATCGTAAAACACAAGTCTTAACATCCAAAACGGATTTCGCCGTGTGAATGTACGCCCAAAAATGATGAAAATTGATTATATACTCATAAATATTGGTGTTACGCCTCGAACATAAGGAGTTATAACAGTCTCGTCGTGTAAATTAATCTAAGATAGAAGCTGACCTCATAACTTTTATCATAGATACAGTCTATACAAAGCGTGTATGACTCAATCAGCTTGAAGCATCTGTTCTAATATCTATGAGTAATCAAACCTATGGTATAACTTTATAAAATATCTGTTCTATATAACATTTTGTCTCATAACAGAACAGTATTGACATAAACGTCTTATGTCCAGAGTTATAATTTACAATCAAAGTTTATAAAAAATCTACAGATTTTGTAAACTATTTACAATAAGTTAGGAAATTAGTAGGCATCTTAAGGAATTTCAAATTAGTTTCCTCAAAATTCAAAAGAAAAGAGAAAAGAAAGGTTAAAAGCCTAAGTTCAATTGATTCTTTGTTTTTCACTTTCCTAATCAACAATACACTAACTTGGGGTTGACAGTATCAAAACATTCTGATCCTCACTCAGTACCTGTAACAGAGTTTATAGGGATGTGAGCATAACTAGATCAGTAAGCAGGACGAAATCAGAAGAGTATCAATTAATCATAAGCAAGGTTATCAATTATAATGAAATGCAATGCAATCAATTAAATGAAATATCGCATAATGTTATTCGGTCCATTGTGATATTAAAGAAATTATATCCGCTTCAACTCGGATTGAGGAGTTTTATTGTAACTCAAATTAGACCAAACTCGGGATTGTGTAATGGAGAATACCCTCCTCTCGTGATCGCCTTTGACTTACGGCCCCCACTTTTGCTGCAACTTCCTCATTAGTTGCGTATTTGGCCTGACACCCTAATCTTTTCTTCTAATAAGTGTTATGCATATTTAGTTTTGTTTTAATCGAATAAACGTTAGTGATTATTAAAGGTAACCAAACAAGTTCATACAATTCAGAGACAGTGTGAACATACATAATAGTACACCAAGGAGTTCAACTCCTATTACAATTAAGTATTATTCACACATATGGCATGTGTATAAATAACTAATTACAAACACAACCAGACATACTCCTGAGTTTCCAAATACTTTAATACAATATTCCAATAAGTGGTGAAGCTAGAAATCCTAACCTACTTGTTTAGACATTCACTACGGCAAACTCAAGCTATCAATAGTTTGACCATTGAGAGATCCTATATGCACACAAAACTCAAATTCAATTTTCGCAATAATTACGAAAATATTAAGGTTTGATTTAAAATGGTTATATATATATATTAACATGATAATATATAGTTTTATTATTATTATATATTGAGTTAAGTTGTTAATTATTGACAATATATGTAATTTATACTATTACATATTATATATCGTTTCGATCATATCGAAATATACTTTTAATTTATTAAATCATGTTTTAATTCCAGTAGGTTTACCGAAATACACACATTCTAGAATATTATAGAGTTATAAGTTATATTACTTAAGATTATCCAATTTTAATAAAATTAATGTCGTTAGGTTTGTACAGATCTAACAACACATGTTACGAGTCTTGTTTTTAGAGATAACTTTTAACGGGTAGTTTGAGTTTTCAATATAGTTATACATATCTAAATAAATATTAACGTATTATATGTATTTTAGGTTATTAAACTCTATTTTACCTAATTTGTTAATATAATATTATAATATGAGTATTATTTAACCCTGATATACCTATAACATATCCCAGTCTGGAAAATATCAATAAATATATTAAATATACCCTTTTTATCTAATCTAATCAGCAACCTCATACATAGTTTTTATTTAATTGTTTAATTCATTTTAACTTATTATTACTAAATATATGTTTCGACTTGTAATTTAAGTTATTTTACTACGTAAATTTGTAATAAATAGTTCGGGTCACCAAATAATTTCTTTGAAAATTTTTATAAACTCCTAAAAATATGGGGAACTCAGTTATTACTTGATTTCAAGTTTTCAACCTATCGCTTATATATTCGTATTTACAATTTTACCCTTAAATTATCTTAAATTAGTCAATTATGATTCTTTTTACACTAAATTAATTTCAATTTAACCCAACATTGTTATTATTCACTAGAGATCAATACATGCCCATTTTATCATTTACTTTCATAATTTTAGCTTATTTTCGAGCTATTTTTAAGCCAAAAATGCAATAAATATTAAAATATTCAAATCAAAATTCAAGCTACATAGCAATTATCTATATATCATATACATCCTACATAAAAATTTTAAGCTAGAAAAAATATTATTTAGTATATTTATTTTACAATTCAAATTTCAGATAAATAGTAGTTTTGTTAAGTAAGTATATTAAATATTACAAATTTTTCAAAAATAAATATATCACATGAAAGTATGTTCAAAATAACCAAACTACAATTATTTTCATAATTTTTTTGGTGGATTGAAAAACGAGGCAAAGAATCGACTTTCGTGTTCTTAAATTTTCTAGTGGTTGTAAAGTGATAAGGCTTTGTCGAAAACGCTAGTCGCTGCCTAGATCGGTGATAGTCGGTTGGGTTGGTCGTTAGGTAGTCATCTAGGTTGGGTACGGTGAAGGTACAGTGGTTGTTTTGTTTTTGGGTATTTTTTTTTAATGTGTTCTATTTTCCAAATTTTCTTTTTCCCCTCAATTCTAAGTTTCAAATTGCTAAACTAATACTAATCTGCTGGAGTTTGCTATTTATAGGGCTTTGTTTACTGCCTAGGATTTTTTTTTAATTTTCTTTCTCCTTTTTGCAAGTACGAGGTATCTTTGCACAATTAATTTCCTTTTGAATCAGCTTGTGGGATCTTTAAATTTACTACCATGATGAAATCCAATTGGTCCAGAAACTTTTGAAGACTTCTTGGATAAATTTTGATGAATATCTTGCTTAAGTATTATTATTATATTAGTATTTAGTTATTTATTAATATAAAGGCATATATCCTATGTATATATCATGCGTAATATATAACTATACTCATATAATTAAGTTTCTATCATATCCTTTTATTTTTGCAATATGTTCTCTTAATTATTCGAATGAATTCAACACATTATATATATAATTATGTAAATTAGAGTTAATTTATGAGTATAATTATTATTTATTCTGGGTATACTTATAAAAATACCAGTATATTTATATAGTAAATTATATTATATTATCTTATTTTAAAGCTTAATTAACTTATCTTTAAATTTTGTTGCAATTCAAGCTTGATTTTAGGGTTTCGAGCATTTTAATACTATATTAAATAATCCTATTTCTAAGGGCAAAATTAAGATTTTTGGTTATTATTTCTAAAATCTAACTTCATTGTGTCTTTTCGTTTAACTTTTCTATTTTAATTGTAAATTTTGAGCTCAATTAGATCATTTTTCCTAAAGGCCCTAAATTTAGGCTCGGTTGTCCTAAATACAATTTTAGGGGCTTACAATCGGAAATAAAACTAAAAAATTATATACGATTAATAAAAGAGTTTAATTGAAGGAAACTGATAGTAAACTTAAGTAGATTTAGGTAAGCAATTACTTAGGATAATTAGTTTACTTAGTTACTCATTACCATTTCTATTTTATAATAATCAATTGATCCTAGCACGAGTTTGGATCTTCTGAGGATTACTATGAGACGTGAGAGACATCATGACTGAGTGAGTAATCTTTATGATTTCATGCTTGTTTGTATTTATAATTAGTGAACTTAAATGATACTATTAATTGAATGTTTTATGGGGTTGAGAAATGCATATGAATGTTATTGTTTATTAAATTGTGAAATTACTTTAAATACTGATACCCAACTGTTTGTTGCATATTAGATTTGATAGGAGCTGTACTGTTTATGATATTGTCTAGTTATATAATAATCGAACTTAATTATATTCGACCTATTAGGTAAATTGGAACATGCATCGACATGTATCGCATAAACTAATTTCGGTTGTCACATTACATGGAAGTAGAGATAAGCCATACAAGGGTTGTTAATTTTATGAATATAATGGTTTAGTACATTGCACACATATAATATGATCTTACCTTGGCCCGCGGGAATACTAGGTATTGGAGACATCAATCATCTGCCAAAGGGTCGAGTTTAGAGGCCTCCATTTAGGAATGAGCATGGATTGCGAGGGTCCACTGACAATTATACCTAGAACTTGGTTTTTGGTTAAAATAAATAAATTGATTTATTTTAATACAAAATGCGGAGTTTCGTAATAAAGTAAGTTATAGTATAATACTCGAATTTAATTGGTGCTATGTATACTCCAATCCTAATTTCGGAGGGTGTTAAATCTGAATTATATATAGTACTTGGTTAATTGTATGTATCTAATTATGATTGTTCTTGTTTATGCATTTATATGCTTGAATTTAATATATTTATAACTTACTTGTCGGTGTGGTTAAGGGATTTACTTACTAAGCTATTTAGCTTATAAATTCGTAGACTTTTGATGTAAGAATACTTTTTGGTAAATGCTGGCCACAGGATATCAGAGATGGGTACTGGATTTTGGACAAGTGTGAGCTAAAGCTGGCATTGAAAGGACATATGTAGACTTTTATATACATTTGTTTTGATCTCATTGTAGTTAATGAACTTATGACTTAAACTACTGTATCTTTTGTCTAGTATATATATATTATGAATTAAATATCATATGAATATATTTATGTTATGATCTCATTTTATCTTATTACTCTTGGGAAGCTATTGGTTGTAATAGCTTTATATATCATATAAAGGATCTATGATTGGAAGAGAAATCAATCTATCATCTCTTTAGCAATATACGACGTTTACCATGGTTAGGCTGCCTTCGGGTCGTGATAGGGTCAGTCTGTTTAATACATTTATACATTTGGCTCGTGAGTCAGCTTATTTGACTTTCTTTTTAAACTGATTAGGTTAAGATTTTTTGGCTCATTTAAAAGTGGGCCAAATGAGTCCGATCTATTTAACTCGCAGGCTAAAGTAGGTTAAGCTGGGTTTGGTTGGGTTGGCTAGTTTACTCGCTTGCATACCTTTAAATGCTTTCATAAAAATTCTTCAGTAATAATAATTGCTAAAGAATAATTTGAGGAAAAGAAAAAACTGTCAAAAATATACCTCAATGTACTTTATTCATTGACATCATTTGAAAGATAGGCTAATTGAGCAATTGCTTTTAAAAAATAAAAGGGTTAAGTTTTGTTTTATGTTTTAAAAAAATAGTCATATTGAAATTTATAAGGAAAATAAAACAAAAATAGAGGTTTTACAAGGTATTTTGTACTCTATACAATCTATAGAGTACAAAGTGGTTCAAGGGTGCTACAAAGTAAGCGTAATAAAGTTTTAAAACATATACCCATAAGGTAAAGTATGGACAGAGCTTCATACTTTACCTATCTTATACTCGCTCATTCCTAGTATACTATACACCCTTATAGTTGGGATTTTTTTTTGGTTTGGTCTTTATTTTTTATCGAATTAGTCCTGTCATCAATCTCGCAATTAATTTGTGCTACTTAAGATCCAAACAATTGAATAAATTATAAATTCAATAATTCAAATGTTAAAAGATAGAAAGGAATGGTGTGATAGAGGACTTGATTAGTCCTATCAAAATAGAAAAAGAGACCGTAAAATCCCTCTTATATTTGAGATCCAATATGATGGATTTAGAGTGGATCTTAAAAAATCTAAAGCTGAATTGTTAATTTGAAAAATTCATTAAAACACGAAAGAACCATATAAGGTTTTTTAATTCAATAGCCAAAATTCATCTCGAAACTCTATAGATAATTACCATATAGGATAATTATTTGATCGACACTTTACAGGATACATCACTTACATCTTTATATGTATTGTAAGTGATAATATAATTTATCTTGTTACTCGGTTTTCTTATTAAATTCTATTTTAATCTCAAAATCCAATGTGAAACCTATTTAAGTTTTGAAATCTATCTTACAGAAAATTATCTTATGGGCTAATTGTCAGACTCGCTTGCTTGTATCTTAGAGGGTATATTGGAGACGACGGTTTATTTATTGGTCTGAACTTCATGAGAGAATATATCCAGGATCTTTTCATCTTCGAATCTCCGTTGATTGCTCACGCAGAATATGCGAAAAATGTGGACAGGTCAAAAGGAAGAAGATAGGTGACTTAGGGGGATTAGATTATTTAATTTTAATCATAAATTAAGCATAAGGTGTCAGGTTGATTAATGGGGACAGCTCAATTTGAATAAATGACCCTTAAGATAAACAGGCGATGGTTGCAACTGAACGTTTCCCACCATACGTTTATTTTGTCGAGTGTTGGCGAGCTTTCGTACGCCAAAAGTAATTTTGAGGTCTTATTAATTAGTATTCTAGAGATATTGGTTAAGAGTATAAATTTTCTTTTTTGCCACCTTTTAATACTGATTATGTTGCTATCTAAATTTCGCTTGTAGAGATTGTTGACCTTGAACTTGAAGTTGAGTCTGAATTTGCACAACGAGACATGATTAGTGGGCATTAAGGAGTTATGTAATATTATAATTCCAATATTTAAGTCAATAATTTATGTGTATTCATGTAAAGTGTCTTACTAGTAGGTTTAACCCCCTATTTACAGGTTTATAAAGGAGAATCTGGATAAATATGTATTTTGTCCAATTAAATAAATATATTTTTAAAATAGGTATGATTTGAGATTCTTAAAGATTGTGTACTACCTCAAATATTCCCATTAAACAATATTTCCACGATGTTGCATGGTACTCAAGATCTTAAATTCCAGGATGGAATATCGAGATCTCAGATCCCAATGGCATTGATGCCATGTGTTTAGCCACGGTACAAGAATTGAGACGCCAACCTGACCTCCCAAAGGTCCTGTTATTAGAAGTCTCTTGTAAAACTCATAGATTCTACTGTATCATGTGGAGTTTATAAGTTATTCTAAACTAAAATGCGATCGGTTATTTATATTCATAATCGTTTTCTAAATTAATATCGGTTTTAAATGTTAACTATAACAAATTTAATCGTAATGCTTTCAATACAAACAGGAAATAATAAAAGGCCACAATAAATATAAACCATTTGACAGCTTAAATTAGTGATTTGAAATAAATTTGACTATCATACATCGCATTGGTTCAAAAAGACAAATTTTAAGTAGGAAGAAAGGGCTAAATTTCTATTATATTTTTTGAAGTTAAATTATATTTATTGGGCATATTCAACAAAAAGCCAAGTTTATAGCACCTTGCAAACGTTGATAAACTATGGGTGCCTTAAACTATATACAAAAGTTTAGATTCTTATCGAGTGTTAATATGGGTATAAGTTATAACTTCTATCTTACCCTTTAACTATGGCTTCGAAAATAGGAAGAACCACCAATTTGGTAATGTCCAACAATTCCTACGATCGACCAATAATTTTTTCGGTCAATATAAGCATTTATTTTGTTAATTTGATTTATCAGAGAATAATGGTCATGAATGGAAAAAGATTCAATGTATTAAGTGTTGTGTAAATATTAATAAATATTTGATATATAACAATAAATAAATGTATATTTTAAAAATATCAATTATATTTTTATATGATAAATTTTTATTAATATTTATATATCGATTTACATATCACATTGATACCTCCAAAATCTTTCCCAGTTATTTGTTTTGTAGGAAAGTTGTTTACATGTTGCCATAATGACCTTTTTTAAAGGAAACCATGCCTTGTGCTCTTTCCAAGATTGATGGAAGATCCTATGAATCTCTATTTATCTGCTGATTTTTTAGTATTGCTTGCTTTGGAAAATAATTATCCTTTTAGAGTATAAAAAAAGTACAATCCATTTACTTTTTGAATAAAAGAAAATTGTAATGTTAACAATATTATTGAGTAATGGAATAAAATTGTAATAAGTTATAAATAAAAATCATGTTACTATTTATTGATCTTGTTGAGGACATCTTAAGGAAAAAAAAACAATTTTAACATTGAATAATTATTTATAGATCTAAACGATGAATTGTTGCTTAATATTTTTTATAATCAAAATTACGACTGCAAATGAGTTGAGCTGCTAGAGCTTAAGCTTAAGATGAAGCTTGCTTATTTAAATGAGTGAAACTCGAGTTTTAGTTCAAGCTCGTGATCCTACTCATTTAGGCTCGTAAGTAAACTTACGAGTTATATAATTACAAATATTACATGTATTATATATTATCTACTATATATTATTAAAATTCAAAAATTAATATCTATATAATATATATAAATATATAATATGTTATAATATGATATATATGTTATAATATATATAAATATATGATATATAATCGAATTCTTGTTCATTATTCGTTAATTTATTTATTCATCTATTTTTTTATTTTGTATACTTAAGCTCGTGAGTAGACTTCAGATTGACTCGTTTTAAATTTTCGGTTTGAGCTCGATTAGTAAGTGAGTTGAAATTGAGCTCAAGACAAAACTCGTTTATCTGAACAAGCCGTAGGGATGTAAATGAGTTAAACTACTCTGAATGAGTCATAGGGATATAAATGAGTTAAACTACTGGTGAGCTACTTGAGTTCAACTTGAGAAAAATCAATTTGAGCTCGAGCTAATGAAGTGGTTAATTGAGTCAAGCTTGAGTTTCATAATGCTTAGCTCATGAGCTTAATCGAGCTGGAGTTGGATATAAATGCTAATCGAGTTTGAGTTGATTTTGAATACTAATATTATTAAAATTAGAAAAAAAAAATATGTTTTTAAATGAATCAAGCTTAAACGAGCTTCATCAAGTTGAGTTTAAGTTTATTTAATGCTTTTTTGAGTTGAGCTTGAACTTGGGTTTAATACTGTATTATCTTAACTTAACTTGTCTATAGCCCGAATGAGTTGAGTCGAGCTGAGCCTCAATTGTAGGCTCGATAAAAAGCACAACTCGGTTGGCTTACTTGCATCCCTAATAGGAATTCTTATAAAATTACTATTACATACTTAAAGTATATCTAAAGTTTGTAATAGCTCTTCTAAAGGGAATAAGAAAGGGATAACATTACTATTAGAGTAAAGTAATCTGGTTGTTAGTATTACAAGCATAAGATGTTAGTAAATTATATCCATTGTTTAATTTTGAATTTGATTTGTTTATTGAATTGGAATGACATGCTTGTTTTGTCAAATAAAATATGGTAGGATTATGATTGTAATTCTTAAAGAAAAATAGTAAAATAATAACTATTATTTTATGAAAATTTGCTAAGAGAAATTAGGGGATATTTATTGTTTTGGTAATGAAAAGAAATCGTAATTTCTTATTTCAAAATAATAAAAATTTTATTGAATAATTATACTATAAAAGGAAAAAGTAATTTTTATAAAGTCAACTAAACATACAATAACGTATACAACATCAATTTATACATTAGGTGAAACCCTTGAGATCAACCCATTATCCTTTTGTAAAACAAAAAAAGAAAAAGAAAAAAAAAAGAAGCTTTTTTGCTTTTCATGAATCATATGATGTAGTTTATTAACATTTGAACTTATATTAACTACTCATATTTTAACACGTACCTCGAGAAAGATAAAAAAAGCTTATACATCCTTTCTTTTTTTTTTTTTGGTGATAATGATATAATAACAAAGTACGAAGTCTAGCCAGCATCAGGATTTGGCCTTCAAACATTATAATAAGCATTAAAAATAGCAGAGTCATTGGCCATGAAACTATAAACAAAGTCTAGACAATTGTTCCAAAAGATCAAGTCTTCATTCCTGCTTAGACTTGATTTTGCCCGAAGGTCAGCAACCTTATTTTCATCATGGAAGGCCTTGCAAAATCACACAAAACTAAATTTCTTGGTAGCCTCAACGCATAGCTAAATAACTCATATGTATGATTACGTATTGGTACATCTTTTGTCAATAAGTCCAAAGCAAGTCAAGCATTAGATTTAGTAACGTGCTCTTTGATGCGAATATTTTTGGCCATTCTCAAAGACTCAAAAATTGCCCAGAGTTCTTATACATTCTTTTCCCGAAAGATAAAAATGTCTTGTTTTTAGCATTTTGGTAACTATGAAAATAAACGAGACAAACCAATTTACAAGTTGTTGTTATAAGATTCCTACAAGTGGTTTGATACTCTAAGTGAAGAAAGCCCCTAAAGGTGCTGGAGTTGGTTTTTACATCGCAATTCCAATACTTAAATAAAAAATGCTAAGGAGGATTAAGTTAATAAAGAGAGTATGTTGAGTGATAGAGTTTTGACCTTTTATCAATTTGACAAAGAAATAATTAATATTTTGAGATATCTTATTTAACATTTTATTTGATAGAAAGTATCTCGAGAAGTTATGGTTGATTGGTTTGCTTTATTTACTAAGTTCCTTCCCTTTGTCTTTATTTGGACAGTAGAGACTTAGTTGACTTAGGCTTAGGTCGGCTGATTTAGGCTTAGGCTAGCCAACATAGGCCTAAAGTCTTATGTTTTAGGCAACTCATCCGAATTGATTTGGTAAGCTTGTGTTTAGAAATTTATGTTTAAAATAGCTTATTAACAAATTATTTGAGTTAAGTTGAGTTTCATAATATTTAATTAAATTAGTTTTTGAGGGCTATCAAATTTTAGTTAATATTAAATTTTAGTTGAATTCAAATTGAGTCTGAGTATTAATATTATTTAGATAGGTTTTTTGTTTTAAGATATTGAATTTATTAGTAGTAAATAGAGTTGAGTTTAAACACAAAAATCTAAATTTTATCAAGTTAGGATTGAGATTAAGCTCTTTATTTGATATTTGATTAAAGATTGCGTGATTTCAATTTGACTTATCTATATTCCCTATTATCTCTAGATTTAGTATTATATATATATATTTTTCTGGAATGTTAAAATAGTGATTATCAAATATAAGGATTTTTAATATTTTCACTTTATTTTATTATAGTGCATAATTATCGTAATTAGTAAAAAATGTAAAAATTTCCATTTTTTTATTCTCTAAAAAGTGGGAGCATGGGCTCATCCAATGAGTATTCACCAAAAAAAAAAGATATGTATACACTTCCTTCCTCATTTTACAATATTTTCCCCCCGGCAAATCTTAATCATCTTTCTCGGAAAATACTCTCTCTCTCTCTCTCTCTCTGTGCACATTCGAAGCCGCAATTCTCCGCTCTGCATTTCTTCAATCCGAACTCAATCTTTCACATACATTGTCCAATGGACAATCTCTCCGATGATTGCTCCGATTCGGCTCACCTCGCCGATTCAGTCGCCGACCAGCGTGTTTACTTTGTTCCTCATCGGTCTCTCTCTCTCTCTCATTGTACGCTCGCCGAATTAGAAACCTAAACAGCTACTGATGAATAACATATATTACTTTGATCAATCTTGAATCAGTTGGGATCTGAAATATTATTTTTTCCATTTATATCAATTAGTTTTAGTTTATCTTTACTTAATTGTTGTTTTTAGTGGTTATTATTTCATATCATTCCCGCATTATGGGGTTCTATATAGTTCTACTGTAAAAGATTCGGTTTTAAGTGATTATACTCTGCATTCACATTTTTCACCTCATAGTATTCGGTTAGATTTTGAACCTAAGTTACTTGGATTACGATTCCAAAGGCAAGATCGGGTGCTATATATTTATCATTCAATGTGGTTTCTAGTGGTTCTGTAATTAGTGGGTTTCTAAAATTTGGTGCTTTGTGAATGTTTTAAACGCGGAAATTAGATCCTGTTTGTGATTTGAATTCGGATGGATTGACCTCAGGTGGTGGAAGGATGCACACGAAGGAATGGAGGGTGAATCGAACGGGAAGAAAGGGATTATCTACACGGCTTCACCGGCTTCAACTTATGGGGGCCCCATGAAGATTATTAACACCATCTTCAGTTCCGATCTCTCATTTAATTTGAGAAGAGAAGATGAACCCATGCAGAATGGCGAGGCTAATGGTGAAGTCGGTGTATCAGGCCGGGATTTTGCTTTAGTGTCGGGTAAAATGTGGGTGGAGGCACTCAAGTGGTGAGTGGTTTGAAGTTGCTCCTCTGCAGAGTTTCTCTTTTTGGAGCAGTATTCACCTATTTTATTTCAAATGCCACACTTGCTTATAAGCTCTGAATTAGATGACCTTGGTCTTCTACACTTGGATACCACTTCTATACTGTATCCTCTGTTTTGCTAAGATTGAATATGCAAATGCTGCCTTATAAGTTCTTTTGCTTTTTTCTTTCTCTAATAATGTATAATTTGGAAGAAGATTCTCATTCCCATCTCTTCCTAAAGTGTTTGTTTATACTTGATATTTGGACAAGGGTGAAAGATGCTATATCAGGTCCAGGTTTATTGCTGTATGGTGCTGTTGATATTTCTGGGCTTTTCAACTTGCTTGAACATTGGTTATCTACAGTATGGAAGAAAGCTACTATATTTGTCATCTACTGTACTTGGGGAGAGAAATGAGAAATGTCTTGGCTTAGTTCTTGCACAGTTGCTGATGTTACTGGATCCTTTTTTGGCTTGTGATAGTGCTCTTTGATCTTGTATTGACAAGATTTCAATCTTAGCACCTTTTTGTATTTGCTTGGTGGTTTGTTCAAGATTTTAGTTTTCTTGTGAGTACTATCATGTTTTATATAGTGGGTGGTTCCCATTTTTGTATCTTTTATGCTTGCAAATGAAATTATAAGAACCTGACATTTCAACCCAAAAGGGAAAAAATAAAATCTAATAATGTATTTCATATCATAAACTATAAATTGACGCTTCCTGAAGAGATTTCTTGTATTTTTGTGTTTGCTTTTATAGTTGGTGGTAAAAAAATTCCAACTCCAACACAATTAACTGCATTTTCCTCTAGTTATCTCCTTGAAGATCTTTTGAAAATGAATCATAATGTACTTGGAGTAGAACCTCCTGCATCTGGAGCATGAGAAGGTTGCTTGTATTGATATTGTTCTCATAGATACCTCTGGATAGTTTTTTGTACTTCTTGAGAATCTTCATTATAAGTTGCCCTCAATCTCACACTTGTTTACATTGCTCTTCCCTGCAGGCACAGCGAATCTAAAGCTGCTCAGAAGGATAGTCGGAGCTTTTCAGCTGCTGAAGAAGATATATCAGATGTCTATCCTCTACAGCTCAGACTTTCTGTTCTAAGGGAAACAAACTCGTTGGCCATAAGAATATGTAAAAGAGTAAGATATTTTCTAGACATACTTGTTCTTTGGATTTGGATAGGTATTGAACCTGGTGATTACTTTATGACAGAAATAAAAATTTGTAATTGCATGTTATTAGCTTTTCCTTTGGTACCTGTCAATGTCAATGACCTTATGCATGATGATAAATATTGTTTTGTTCCCACCTAGCATTAGTTGACTTGATAATCAGCGTGATGGAAAGACTTAATACTCAAAATGTATATCAGAAGATTTTGTCAATCTCATTGTCTTCATTTTTTATTAAGATAAATATATTTGATGTCATGAATGTTCGACCTCATATTCAAATTGATCATCAATGTTTAAGCTAGTCAAAGAAAAGGTGAATAGTTTAGTGATTTTTCAAACTAATAAAAGTGCTCTCATTCCATTCCACAAGTTGCTAGCAACAACTCTTTTATATGTTTAAAAATAATGGCATCATAATGTTATCACCTACTTGAAGTGCATATAGGTGATCCGTTATGTAGCTCACTTTATGCATATATGATGGTGTACTTGAAGTATATACCATAGTGTTAATCCTTTTTTAACTCAATTAAAATGTTGTGAATTATTTGAATCTCGCTTTAAATGTTCATGAAATCTAGTATATAAGTACCATGCTCTCTTGGTTTGCACATACACCTACTTTTCATTTAGAGATAATGGGCATGTCTGAGTGGATAAGTAAACCTTCACTAGTATGTAAAGCCATGCTGTTTCCAGTAAGTAGCAAGTAGCTCAACTTTTCTTGTTGAGGGCGGTGGGGCTGGGGATCTTTATTGATTTTGAACTTGTGACTCCTTAACCATAACGTACAACAAGATAAGTTTGTCTTGTTTTACTAGTTGTTCCCTCTTAGTACCTCTTATGTTATCCTTGCAAACGATTAATTGGATTTGAGCTGGATAAGTGGAAGATCTTAACTTGTTAGCTGAGTGTCAACAATCATTTCCTTGTGAATAGTGATCATATTTAAGCTGCAGTAACTTGTTTAGTGGAAGATCTTCATTCGCTCATTGAGTGTCTGCATTTTGTGTCAAGTAAATATCACAATTCTGCCGCGCTTGTTGTCAGATAGACTTGTAAATGAGTAAGCATTACATGCCTATATATGGAGCTAAGCGGTCAAACACTCAAGCTAAACAAATTTTCATTTAAATTTACAGCAAATAATTTAATGATGTTCCACCCATTTCCATATATATACAGTTGAAATCCTTCTCAATCAGTAATAGATATGCTATACTCATCAAGATGGACTGAGGAATAAAGGCTAACTTTGTCAACCTGAGTTCTAATGTGAGCTGTTACTACCTAAAGCTGATTCTTTGAGACCTAAACTTTGAAATCATAATTTCTAATCAGTACCTTTTGTTCAATGATTTCCACCAGCTCACTTTCAGCTGATGAGTGGATTTAAGATCCAATTTGGTGATTGATTTATACCAGCTCATTCCTTTCAGGTGATGAGTGGATTTAAAATCCAATTTTTCCTTTATCCTGGGATTTAGGCAGATATTCTTTTTAAGTGTGATTGTCCTTGTCCATCCTATGCAATTTTCTATTTGTTTATATATATATATTTTTTTTTAAATTCTGTTTTCTATTGACCAGAGAGCACGAGTTCAGACTTGTTAGGGTGTGGAAATTTTTTTTGAAGAGTAGGCTATCTCACCTCTCAATTTTTTTCATCTAGATGGTGAGGCATCCAATATTTAATATGTTGGAGCTTCAACCAAGATGTAGTATCTCAGGTGTTATGAACTAAAAATCAGTTAAGAATGTAGTGGAGCATCAGTAAGTTATTTGGTTATCACTTACAGTTGTTATTTGCATGCACATCTCTAAGTATCCAAAAATCTTTGTGCTTATTATGAATGCTATGACTCATGCTGCTCCCTTTTCTCATGTGCACCTTACTCATACAATGTGTAGTTAAGTGCATATGAACTTTGTTTACTTGTTGGGGTTTTAGTTTGTTTCAGGACATACTTGTCATGTTTTGCTTTTTGTTTTTATGTCCCTTGTTTCTTTATTAGTGGTTTTTCTTGCACTAGTTGGACTTTAATCATATTGCCTTTGGATCGACTTAATGATTTTGTATATTTTGCTTTTTTATTATTTTCGCAGGATAATGCAATCGAACTTTTTAAAAGAGCCTGCAAGATCTTCAGTACTGACATTGACCTGGTAACTATATAGCTAAAGAATTTGCTCATAATGATATTTGCTTCAGGTGGAAGTGATTGGAAAATAGTTAACTTTTGCTGTTGCACAGCTACGCATCTGGGACTACTCTGGTCAGACAACACTATTTTTCAAGAATGACAATAATAGGCTCCTTAAGAATGGAGTACGTCAGACAGATCAAGATGTAAGTGGTTTTAATTTTGATCTTCTATGTTTTCCAATGATATCATACGATGCTTAAGTCTCAAAATCACAACTCTTGGTCTTCTATTCAGACTTATAAACGTACTTGTTTATGATGCATGGATAGAAACATCTTGATGCAAACTGGAGTAATGAAATTTGGATAAAGGTACATGCATGTGTTGCTGATTTTGTAATTCAAAGAATAAAATAAGAGTTTTCCCAGCTTAGAAGTTACTACTCATTACTTTGGTTGGATATTTCACTTGAATGATTGCGTTGTTTTTTCGTCTTTATTCAATTATACATACATACATATATATATATATATATGTATATGTACTTTGGTGAGAATGTTTTTCATCCTTGATCTCTATGTTTGAATATGCTTAAGGGATGTCTTATAGAAAAACTAATCAATTGCGCAAAACCTCTTTGTAGGTTCTCATGGAGTTGCAAATTTATGGCTTGTCAGATTCGATGAAGTGCAGGGAAGGGAAAAAAGATGAGAGGGCAATGTCAAATTGTAATGGAACAAATTCCTTCTCGGGCAATCGATTCATGGGTAATGGTAGCACATGCAATGGACATCTTGATTCTATTCGTGCTGCCTCTTCAGCTATCTTTCGAAACTCTGGAGAAGCTGGTTCTGTGGGACTAACAGGACTGCAAAACCTTGGAAATACATGTTTTATGAACAGTGCACTACAGTGCTTAGCGCACACACCGAAACTTATTGACTATTTTCACGAAGATTATGCTAGAGAAATAAATCATGGCAATCCGCTGGGAATGGATGTAAGTGTTCTGCATTAGTGTTAGATAATCTTTAACTTATCAGTAAGAAAATGTGTCCTCTTTCACTTGCCAGAAAAAGAATAATTGATCCGCAGATTCTTCTCTTCAACCATGGCTACATTTTTTTTTTTAATTTCTAATGAGCTTTTTGTCCATTTTATAGGGTGAAATTGCTTCAGCATTTGGTGAGTTGTTAAGGAAATTGTGGGCTCCTGGAGCAACTCCAGTAGCACCAAAAGCATTCAAATCAAAGCTTGCACGATTTGCTCCTCAATTCAGTGGATATAATCAGCATGATTCCCAGGTAGTGAAGATCTAATTATACAGGAGAAACTTTAAGTTTTACTCTATATGAAACTTCGAGGGGTTTTGCTGGTCAACACCTGGATTGTGCTTTTAATCAGTTTATTGTTTGGAATGTATATCAAAGGAACTCCTGGCTTTTCTGTTGGATGGACTCCATGAAGATCTTAACCGCGTTAAATGCAAGCCTTATGTTGAAGCAAAGGATGCCGAAGGTTGCCCTGATAATGAAGTAGCTGATGAATACTGGCAGTATCACTTAGCCCGAAATAATTCTATTATAGTTCATGTCTTCCAAGTGAGTACTTTCCTCTGTTTTCTCTTTGCTTTATTCTTCTCACTTATTCCTTTATGCATCATGTCAAAAATGCTTCCTCATTATATATTTTACACTTAATTATCACATGATTTAGAAATTTAAGTTCTAAGTAGCTCAAATGTTTTTTTTTTTTTAAATAAATACTTGGCCATGGTATTGGGTCTGCTTTGCTCTTTGATTCATGCTTTTTATCTGCTATATAAAATGGTAAATATGCAGGACAAATTGCGTGGGTTAAACCTGATTCCTCATGCTCGGTTACTTTAGCAACATGTTTCCAGTATTATATGCAAATCTAAGTTGAATTGGGATGAGTTCTGGCTATAATTGACTCAATGAAGAATCTAACTGTAAAGGTGATAATATATATAGGGTATGGTTAATAGGTGCTCTTGGGGCACATGTTAAAGACCCCAAAAAGAAACTTTTTTAGGTCCACTTTTCTGTGAATGAGCTATGTGGCACAGTAAATGAAGCATGCTTTATGCATGGCTAATGGTCCAAGGGTATTCAAATTTGTTGGTAGATTTAGTGTCTGAATTACTTAGAATTATGAGGTTGATTAGTTTGTTAGATTGGGATAAGAAGAGGGATATATGTATATCTCCTCAAATCTCATTCATATCTTTTAATTCCAAATATTTTCTTATGTTTATCTTTGAGATTCAGAAATCATCTTTTATATGAACACTATCAATTATATATATATTTTTTGGGTAATGACATTATCAATTACATGAATCAAGTGACTTTTGGGACCATTTATTCATTCATGGTATTAGAGCTCAGTCAATCCCAATCATCAATTAAAGTCATCAATGATGAATGAGTTTTCTGGGAACAAGCTCAAGTTTGGTACCCTCAATCTTAAGGAACTGCATGGAGTGTCGAATCTTAATCTACTGCATCTTGGTGATCAACACTTGTTGCGAATAACCTAACATAGGTTGAAGGCAACAACTTTCGTGAGTGATTCCAATTTGTCAAGGTTGTCATCATATGGCATACCAAACTTGGCTATTTCACTTAGACCATTCACAAGCCAACTTCTACTGATGAAAATTACCACACACAGGAGGCTAAAAAACTCCATACTTTTGGGATGGTCAGTGAACCTTGTGGAGCCACGAATTGGAAGGACATATCTTTTCTTCCACACGAGAAAAGGGGATATGGGATGCTATGCAAGAAATTAATTCCGATTAGAGAACACATCTGCTTTGAAATATGGTCTTGAGTTGACACGTCATGTTTGCTAATGGGTATTACAACACTTTGTGGAGTTATGACAAGTGAAATGAAACTGTAAGTCTAGAATAGCTTTATTTAACTCGCCAAGGATGATTAAATAGATAAACCAGAAGAGAGAGTAGGAAATAATTTTCCTGAATCTCAATAAAAGGAAACAAAATAAATAATAGGTTTATTATATCGACCAAAAATGATACAACAAAGAAATGGAAGGCAATACAAAGGAGGGCTGCTTGAGCACATGTATGCTAACTTCGTTGACTAGCCTGGTTAACCGACCAAGCTTGGTAAACTGCTAAAAGAAAGGAACCCCTCGTCAATATGGGCCAAGTGTTATCACCCTCTTCAATTTTTGACTTGATGAAATGCCTATTCATCCTCACATGCCTTATTTGATCATGTTGAACTAGGTTCCCAACATGACCAGGCTCACCTTATGCAATTAGCATTATGAATCAATCTTGTACACCCGAATGAAACATCACATGGTGGCTTTGTATCACATCATAAAATACTTGAAAGAATCTCACTTAAAAGAGGAGTATTGTTTAATAAGTCAAAGACCAAATTCTTGAGGGCTTTGTTGATGTGAATTGGGAAGGAGGAAGTTTTGATTGCATTAGGATGTTGTACTAAAGTGTGTGGTAATTTAGTAATATGGAGGAGCAAGAAGCAAGCACATGTGGCCCAAAGTAATGTGGAAGCTGAATTTTGTGTTATAGTATATGGGCATTGTGAAGTATTTGGCTACAAATGTTAATGAGAGACTTGCATGTCTTTTAGTCCTTCTAGCCATGTTTTTAGTGATGGTAAGTTTGTGACTAGCATAGTGAAGAGCCCACTCGAACATGATTGGATGAAGAATGCTTGAATAGACTGAAATTTTGTCGAGACAGAGATGGAAGAATGGGAATTGAGTCTGATGACATTCTGACAAAATTTTTTGAGAAGAAAATGTTTGAACAAAATTTTTGCAAGCTAGGAACACTTGGTGTCTTGTTAGCAGATTTAGTGTTTAAATTATTTAGAATTATTCAGTTGGTTAGATTTGAATAAGACGAGGGATGTATGTATATCTCCTCAAATTTCTTTCATATGTGTGTGTGTGTGTGTTTGATTGATAATCTCTTTCATATTTTTCCTTGTGTTTATCTTTGAAATCTGGAAATCATCTTGCATATAAACATTATTGAGTACACAAATAAAGTGAAATCTGGGATCCGATTATTTCTTCAATATTTATGAAAATAATAGATTGACTTAAAAGTTTATCATGATTAATATATTAACGTTGTGTTTTTAATTGTTTTAAATATGGTGTAGATACTATTATTTATTTATATAACTTGCATTGCTGTTGCTTAAAATATTAAAAAAGTAATTATTTGAAAATATAACACAGCTAATCACAAAAAGATCGATCATGACAGAGAGAAAATGACAAGGAGATTATTTTAAATCAAAGAATCATGCAAAGAAAGATGGTGTGGTTTAATATGGCTATAGATCTCTCCATATTTATATGAAATTGATATGCTGTTTAAAGAGTTATAATCTTTTAATGGTGGAAGCATTATAGTAATAACATGAGTTGTGTTATTTTGCAAAAATCATGTTTCTGGTTACGTAATCAAAGAAAAGAATTGTTAATTGGCTAAGGTATTAGTAATAAAGAGGTATAGATGATGAAAAACAAAAGGTAATACTAATGAAAATTGTGTAAGAGTCAGAATGGCAGTATTATTGATGAAATTACACATGTGATAAAGGCTTCCGAAATTATTTATATAAAAGATATTCCAAGCCAACTTATCAGTTGATTTGAACCTAAATTGAGTAGCAAATAAGGAGTTCTTAGTTGCCTGTGTTAGCTTGACTTTATTGCAAGTCTTGATCGAATCTGTCAGATGATGACTTAATACGATACATTTTTGTTATATTGCATTAGCCAACTTAGATGAATTGTTGCTGTGTTGTGAATATCTAATATGGCCTATGTTATTTTGCAGGGGCAATACAAATCAACCCTTGAGTGTCCTCTTTGCAAAAAGATCTCTGTTACTTTTGACCCATTTATGTATCTTTCACTGCCCCTGCCTTCAACAGCAATACGGACAATGACTCTTACAGTTGTGAGTACAGATGGTAGTATGCAGCCATCTCCCTATACCATTTCTGTCCCCAAAGATGGAAAATGTGAAGATCTTACTAAAGCGTTGAGCAATAAATGTTCTCTAGGGGCTGATGAGACACTTTTGGTTGCTGAGGTAAATCCTTTCTGAAAATTAACCACCCCCCACCTACCCCAGAAAGAAAAAAAATAAAACCAGAACTCAAAATGGGGGAACCAGGGAAGTTAGGTTGGTTATGTTGATTTAGACAGTGCTTTTCTTTCCAGGTCTATAACAACTGTATTATTCGTTATTTAGAGGAGCCTTCAGATTCCTTATCATATATTAGGGATGCAGATCGGCTGGTTGCTTATCGCTTGAAGAAAGATACTGAGAAGCAGCCTCTTATTGTGTTCATGCATCAGAGAATAGATGAGTATGTATTGTTCCTGTTCCTTACTATTGATCAGCTTTTACTTGGACTCTCTAATTTGGTGCCTGTCCAATAGATAGGAGTATCTGTCCATGCACTACTTGTTTTGTATGCAGTAGCGTACTGAGAAATATTTGTGTCATGTGCTTCTTTTGACCCCCACATTGTGGCTCTCTTTTGTACGGTTACATACTTTTTTATGAATTTTTCTGAAATTATCAAAGGAAAAAGAAAAAAAGGATACTACTGTTACTCATGTACAATCAGAGATTAATTTTCAAATAAATTTTCAGAGAAGTCCAACTCCTATACTTTATATTTTTGTGGGCCATTCAGCACACCTTTTTTTTTTTATATATAATAATATTTGATGCATGATTTATATTTCATAAGAGTACTTAGTTTTCTGGTGGATTCATCTAATCATTTGGCCAGCATTCTGATGGATTTTAGGATATATGCTTGATCTTCTATAGAGATATCCATGTGTTGTTAGCTCCTTCTACCCTTGTTTACCAAATACATGTATTTCTAGAGGGTTTGCTCTTGTTTAATTGATCTTGAGTTATTTTCTTAGGGGATGGAAATTAAAACTTTAGTTTCTTTAGCATGTTATATCATAATATACATTTATAACCATTCACTGTTTTATATTTTTAATGCTATAGTGATGACGATTTGAAATTGCTATTAGTTAATTAGCATTTTCAGCTTTCTCTTTGTATAGGTTTCATGAGTTGCCGCTTGAGCAGATATGCTTTATTAAATGTAGGATAGTTTTTATCTCGTAGTCTTACATCATTTTTGTGACTGTGTATGCTATATTTTATGACCTCTTACAGCAATAAGGGCTAGTTGAAGCACATTTCATTGTATTTTGAAATGTGACAAAAATTGATTATGTTGTTTTCACTAGTAAGGCTGAAAGAAAAATGATTTTCCATTCATAGAAAACCAAGCAAAGGGAAACTATATTAACTAAATTGACAGAACTTTAAAATTATCTTCTTCATGCTGGACAAGTGAGTAATCGTCAGTTAGCATTCTTTCCTTTTCTTTTTTCTCTGATAACCGTCATTCCATCTTATGAACTAGAGTGTTTCTAGACACTAATTTGGACAAAAGGAAATCCGTTTTCATGATATTTTATGAGGAAATTGCTGACTGTACTTTATGAGTGTCTTCTTCACATCTGCATGTCGACTAATTTTTGTTATGGCTGGACTCTTGCCCCTCCTGATATGCTGATCCCTTTCTTTTGTTATGTATGTACAGTTCTATTATGATAGGTTCCACTTCATTGGTTATTATATTATTTCTAGATTCCTTTTTTCCCCCTCTCTCTAATTTTTCATATTTTGTTAGGCAGCACAACCTTGGAAGTTCAACTTCATGTTGGAAGAAATTTGGTGTTCCTCTCGTTGCAAGGCTTGGTAATTCTGTTAGTGGGTCAGATATCCATAGCTTGTATCTACAACTATTCAATCCATTCCAAAAGCTTAATGAAGATGCTATAAATGATGCCAAGAATGTCTCTGTAGATGGTATGGCAGAAAATGACATGAGTATGGAGGATGCCTCATGTAGTGCAATTACAGATATGAAATCCTCTGATGTCAAAGTTGTTGACTCTCTATCTGACTCTGAAGGTCCTGAACTAGAGTATTATGTTACTGATATAAAGGGAAGAGAGAGGGGCTCTAGAATTAGAATGGATGAGCCTGTGGTGATAGCAGATACATCCAGGCAATTGAATTTGCTTGTGTGTTGGCCTGAAAAACAATTAGAAAAGTACAATACACAGCTTCATGACTCATTATCTGAGGTTTACAAGTCTGGCTCCATTGCCAAGAGAACTCAAGAGACTGTATCTCTGTACAAGTGCCTTGAAGCATTCCTCAAAGAAGAGCCTCTTGGGCCAGAAGATATGTGGTCGGTTATTGCCCCATTCTTTATTTTCGTTTATTGTTGCTATTTTTTATGCTGTAGCTTTTTTGCCCATTCTTTATACTTTAGCTCAAGTTGTGCCAAAATACTACATATTGCCACTTTGTCTTTTTTTGGCAATTTGCTTGTATCATCTATTATAATTGTTTATGCATGTGTAACTATTGTTTTCCTTCAAGTGATTCAGCAACTTTGTTACTGTCTTAAAAAGGACTCAGAATATCAATCTAAGATAATAATATTGTATAGCATGACACTGGAGAGTTTTTCTGTTTGATGACTTTTTATTGGCATGTTTCTCAGGCAATTGATACCTGTGTTTTTGTAATTTTTATGGTTGGAAGCAACAGCTATTTTTGCATTGTTTTGTTCAAGAACAAAAATTTTCTTTTTTTGTTAACAATGATTATGTGCATGGTTTTACTTTCAGCAAATTTGTCTATTTCTTTTTTGTTAAGCTTTCTCCATTGTATTTTTGGCAATTACTATTGACAAATTTACCCCAGAAGTTACTGCATTGACAAGTTTCGTGTGTATGAATTCCTCATGCATGTGTCCTTCAGCGCTGCTTCAAAATTTTAACTTTAGATGGCAAAAGCGACTGTTTTAGAAATAGTAAACATCAGTAATCTGATTGGTCAATAATTGTCTTTCTTTTTCAGATATTTTATCAGAAAAATCTTAGTTCATGTATTTATCTCCCTAGACTACATATTAATAGCGTGCAATGAGTGGAAAGGTTTACATGGTCAACCTTCATAATGGACTGAGTCTCAATGTTTTCTTGACATTTTATACTTGTTGCAAATGCTCATCTTGAGTCCTGCTTTATTAGTAGCCTGGCATGATTTAAGGCTTATGTAGTCAATTCTTTGTAATTGAGTGAGGTTTGGGTGTTTTCTTGGCATTGTATACTTGTTTCAAATGATCATTTCAAATTGTGCCTTTTTAGGAGTCTGGTTTTGTTCTAATTATCTAGCAAATATAGGTACTGTCCTGGATGTAAAGCCCCCAGACAGGCTACTAAAAAGTTAGATCTATGGAGGCTTCCAGAGATTTTAGTTATTCACCTGAAGAGGTTCTCCTACAGCAGATACATGAAGACAAAGCTAGAGACTTATGTTAACTTCCCCATTGACGATCTTGATTTGTCAAGTTATATTTCCTGCCAGAGTGGCAAACCATCTGCTCGATATATGCTTTATGCAGTTAGCAATCACTACGGAAGCATGAGTGGTGGTCATTACACTGCATTTGTCCATGTAAGTTGCTTTATTGTTTTAATGCATATTTATTTTACTCTCACCTTTTTTTTTTATCAGTTGTGTTGTAACTAGGATTGTAGGAGGTATCGTATATGCCTGTTTTCCTTTTCTTAAGGCAATAAAGGCTGATTATTAGTGCCATACGTCTCAATGGCTATGACATATATGCTCATGGTGCTCTCTTGGTCATCTATAGAATAGCTGTATTTTGGCTTTGAAATGAGTAAATACTGATGGTATACAGTGCTTTTCTTCTTCTTTTTATTTCCCAAGATTGACCAGCCTGAAGTTTTTATTGTTTAGCATGTTTGCATGAAAAAACAATTTTGCTAAAAGTGGTTTAGTGTCAGATTGTCTGTCAATGCTTGTTCAATAAACTAACCAGGGTTCCGTCATGATATTAAGGGGGCTAAAACTGATTCTTTTTGGTGAGAATAGTGTGTTTAAATTACATTTCTAGGTCATCTAGATGGAGAAATTGAAGTGGAATGAGGGGATTTAGTTTACATTGCTTAAATTTCTGAACCCTTTATCATTAAGTGATGACAGGTCTAAGTGATGGCCTTCTTTGTACTCAGGGCTATATCGTTTTAGGTATTTTACTTATAATTTTTTTTCTGCTTAGTTATTTTTGAATGTTTAAACCTATGTTTGACTTGTTGGGGCAGTTGGAAGTATATATACAAGGACAAGGACCTCAACAGCTTGCTTCAGTAACTGTCATTTAATGTAGGGGAACTTCACAATTTTACTTGCAGACTGAAATTACATAACCATTGGGCGAATAAATACACTTTAATGCCTTATGTAATTAGTTACAAATTCAAAGGCTTTATGTCAACCGTATACAACTAACAGCACCTCAAAATCTTTGGAATCTTGATGTGTGCTCTATAATGTTCTTATGCAGCAAGGAGGTGGTCGGTGGTATGATTTCGATGATAGCCACGTTTATCCCATCGGTATGGACAAGATTAAGACTTCGGCAGCTTATGTTCTATTTTACAGAAGAGTGGTAGAAGAGTAGAGTCAGAAATAAGGAAAATTTTGGTATTACTTGGAGGCTGTTTGTTACCAACTAGGCTCCGCATTTTTTGTCATTTGGAGTTATTCAGGAGTCATCTCAAGATGAAGCATTCTTTAGTCACCCTGAGGTCGTGTCCTATAAGTAAGATAATGAAGGAGATTTATAAGCTTATAGGTATTTAGGGTGACTGTTAACACACTAACCACCGACAGGACAAGAAACTTATGTTAGGGAAGATTTCTTTTCACAGCTTTTAACGATTTGGGGAAAGGAAATTCTTTGATTAGTTCCATTTTGGGAGTTGTTACTTGTGTTCAATTCATTAGAGCCTTGTACAATTGACGAACGAAGATATTGAATCATTTGATTGGTATATGTATGAATTCTTCCATCTTAGATTCTAGCTGACACGTCTTTCCTTCTTAGATTCCAGCTGATACTTTTTCAACATCTGTTATAATTATTGCATGAATCACTTTTGTATGCTTTTCATTTGCCTTCATGAGTTAATGGTGACCAAATTTTTGCCCTGATCCATGCAACTATTTGATAAGCCCCATATCAGTTATTCTCCCTTGGTTTTACCTTATCATCTACCTGGATCCATGAGATTTCTTCCTCCATCGTCAGTGGTGAGTAATGAATATGTGGCCCTCCATGTGACCCAAACGCTGCCATAACCCTACACTTGTGTGTATCAGCAGTCAAGATAAATCCATGACTTCAAATCCAGATTCAAGCGTGACTGTCAGTTTGTGCTATATCTTATTCATTGACGTCTCTGAGTTGGAAGCCCTCATTGAGCCACTGTTGATAAACGTGTTTCTTGTTGCTTCTTTTTTTCCTTTTCTCAAGCTTAATGTATTTTCTGTTTAAGCTCTAGTTCAGTTTTACTGATATAATGTCCAAATGGTGTTAAAAATAAAAATTAAATGGGACTTGCAATAGATGTTAACGTAGTTACATAAAGCTTGCATTTGCTTGCTTTTTCTTTTTTTTTTTTCCTTTCATCTGAGGATGGGTTTAAATGCTTATCTGCCTAGTGGCAACAAGGCTTTAATTGGTGTTGTTGGGTATGGGTTCCAATGGGCAAAATGCTGCAACTTCCTGGGTTTGCATCCAATGTTGGATTAAGTTTGTTGGTGGATGCTGGTGATTTGAATAGAAGAGATTGAAGAAGCATGAGACCACCTATCTGTACTTAGGTTTTTTTGTCCTAAAAATTCAAATGTGCTTGACGACGGGAAAATCGGGTTGGCTGAGTACATTTGAAAGTGAGATGTGGAATCTTGGACACGTTACATATTAATTAGAAAAGGTTGAGCGTTGTTTAAAAAAAAAAAAAAAAAAAAAGCTTACTAGCTTATGTAATTGTATATGGTCCATATCATTTTTTTGTTTTTTGCTTATTCTATGGTTCGTTTGATAATATTATCATATAGACCTGCCTTTTTCATTTGTATTTGACTGGTAGAGATTGAACGGAGGGGAGCAGTGTCAGTGGAAGGTCGAGTCATTTGTAAAGTACGAAAGATGCCACTTTCTATACATTACTGCTCAGTCCCTATAAACCTGCAACTTGATGTTTACATATTTGACCAATATTAGGATGTTCCCTCTCACCACAAGAGACATGATCGGTTTATAATTCCAATATATTTTAGGGCACTTCCTTAAGCTGACTTTATCGCACAACTTCCAAGTTTTTAATTTGCTGATTATGTAACTTTCCCATATCAAAGTCGGGGCATTGGGATGTTAAAAATTTCTTCCATTTAATTTGGATCATTTTAAACTTGCATTCGTTGATTTGTGATTCTTCTGTAATCTTAGACTACTTCTCTATTGAGTAGGACTATGAATAAGTCTGAGATGATACAAAATTTAGAATTTTAAACTTTGATCTCGACTCAGAATAATAGTCAAGGAGCTTGAACTTCATTTAATTAGGATAGTTAATACTTTATCCAAATGATTACATTTTTCTTTTAGTTAAAGCAATATAGGAATCTAAATGTGACTTGAGTTCAACTTTGATATAAGTTAGGTCGAAACTTGATTAGGCTTGCAAATTACTCAAATCTAATATATCATGAGACTCGAACTTGATTCAGTTGTTGTCAAGTTGAACTTGAATAAATATTGAGTATGAGTTGATTAGCTTGTGAATAGGCATGATTCGTCGATACCCATCCTATTAAAAGGTAATCAAGCACCTAATACGAGTAAGTACTTTTACATCTTTCAATATTTACAATACAAAGGTTTGTGTGGGGGAAAAGAAAAATGAAAACTTTAAACTCTTTTATTTGAGTTCTCAACCAGTGTTATGAGATGTGAATCGGCATTTCCTTTTTCTTTTCCTTTCCTTGTTATTAATTTGATAAAACACTGATTAGGAAAAACACACTGGGAAAAGATGTGGCAGTTTGAGAGGAAGAGTGACAAAGTTTTCTGTGTCGGTTGCAATTAGGCCTGCTCTTTACAAAGGAAATGCTAAGTGGGAGCTAGAGAGAGAGGTTGGCGAATTTATCATATATTACAGTATAAAATGGAGGGATGGACAGGCTTTTATTTAGATGAAAGGAGAAACAATAGGGTGTTTGTCGTAAACATAAAAGAAGGACCACCATTCTTGTTATTTCCTTTTTTTGTGTAAGATGTGACGAGACCTTGTTGATTATGGCAGAAATCGTACTACGTCTGCTGTCTTGCTCAGCTAAATTGCAAGGACCACAATGATTTTCTGTCCGCATTACCGTATTTTCACTTTTTTCCTTTTTCCTTTTTTTTATAAAGTAGTTATGGAGCATATTATATTCCTTTCAATATAGACATTGGAATTTCTAATGATTAGGGAAAAGAGAAAAGAAAAAAAAAAAAAAAAAAGAACAATCGACTTTTTTCGAATGCTACTGTTGATAAATAATACACTTATGGTCTCTTTATTTTTGGGAATAGAATATGTCGGGAGTACACTGGAAATTTATATTACATCATTTATTTTGTCTAAATAGTTTTGTAAGAAATACTTTTAGAATTTACTTCACCTCATTTACCATGGTATTAACTTGAGAATATAATAAAAAATGCTAATACGTGGTTATCAAAATCGCGATTTCACTATTACTTTAAATATATAAAATTGTATAGAGATGTATAAAACTTGTAAAATTGAAAGCTCGAAAAATCATATATGAAAAATTTATAATTGTACCAAAAGACTATACTTAAATGATTTTATATATATTTTAACTAATAAAAATATCACAAAATCGTAAATTTTTATAATCGTATAATTAACTTGTGATTTTAATAACTATACTCCTAGTAATCTTTTTGAAGCTCTTTTTGAATGCTATTGTTTGATAAATAATACGGTTGTGGCCTCTTTATTTTTTGGAATAGAATATAAAGGCAATAGAGTAGAAATTTACAACCCATCATTTATTTTATCTAAATCATTTTGTAAGAAATACTTTTAATGTTTACTTATCTTATTTATTGTAGTATTAAATTAGGAATATAACAAAAAATTATCAATATCAGGTTGTCAAAATTGCAAGTTTACCTTTACTTTAAATGTGTAAAATTGTATAAAATTTATACAAATTCGATATAATTCTAAACTTGTAGAATCATACATGAAGTTTCATAATTCTACTAATATTCTATATCTAAATGATTGCATCCTCTTTAATTAAGAAAAATATCATAAAATTGTAAACTTATATAATTTTATAATTGACTTGCAATTTCAATAACTATACCTCGACTTGATTTTTTTGAAAAATGATCGAAAGTTAAATTTCTCTTATTAATGCGCTACATAATTTTCCAATTACTTGAATTGAAAATAAAAAATTCCACCCAATAGGAAAACCATGAAGAATAAAAATTGCTAGACTAATTTCTGAGTAAACAAGTAATAAGATGTATTGTGGATAGAAATGTATTCTCTCCATTTGCTTTCTTTCCTTCAATTTGCTCTCTTAAGATATTATCACGTATAATTAACTGCTGAGATTACAAGAAATATGACAATTTTATGATGACATCACATGATATTTAAAATATTTAGATAATTTCATCTATTGATTTGTAAATTGAGAAAAGAGTAAATGGAGAGAATCCAAATTAATTCTAGATCTCTCCTCTATTACTTTCGAGTAAACGGACCATTAGTGTAGGACCTACTTAAATAAAAAATGTCCATCATAACTAGATTGTGAGAAAAAGTGCGTGCAATAAATAGTACTTAGAAAAGGATAAATTTTAAACAATTACTAGAGTATTGCACTTGGAAATATGAGTTCAAGGTATGATTTAATTTTGTGAAAAGGTCGTGTATTGGACTTAGGGTTTCAAGTAGAGGGTGGTTGGTAAATGGGTAAATCGCTCACTAAGCATGATAGATTGGGCTAATAAATGATTGAACTTGATATATCAATATTAAGATTTATAAATGAGTTTATATCAACGATTTTTTCTTTTTTATCTTTTTAGGTGGGGGGTAGGAAAACTAGCAATATTAATGCCAACAAATTCAGATATTAATTTTCTTTGTTAGGCAACGTTAAATCACTAAAATCACTTTGTAGGAAGACTATAACAAAATATTTAAAGCAACATTATTCTTTAATCGATTGAAGATTGGCAATTGAAAATATGCAAATAAATTCTCTAAACTTTACATTTAATTAAACGTGATAGATGATAATTTCATGCGATTTTCTTATTCAAAGAACTACAACGTTATTTTATTTTATTTTATTTTTTCACCAACCAACTATATTGTTATTTGAAGTCACCTTTTTTATATATTGATGTCTTAATATTGATATTTGAAAACCCCCTTTCTAAGGTTTCTTTTGGAAAATTATAAACACATGTCCCAAACTTAGAAGGGTGGGATTATATCCTAAGTATAACCTTTTCTTTATATAACTTTTGAAAATATGAATACATGTCACAAACACCATTACTAAAATCCAAAAATATCTCTATTTGTAATCCTTTTAATAATAATGTTGAAATTCGAGAAAATGAATAAAATATGGAAAAAAGAAATACAACTCTTAGGAAAGTAATCTTAAGAATACCGCACTTGAAATGGCTTCTTGAAGAGAGAATTTCTATTTAAACAGTAAGAGGCGATTTCATTAAGGTTAAAGTGGCAGCCACATCTCTTTCTCCTTCTCCTTCTCCTTCCCATTTCCTTTTACGGACTTCCTCACAATAAAACCCATAAACCCCCCACATGCCCTAGTTTGAAAACCCATATTTTTGAAGTTTTTTCCTTAAGAATATAGATTTGAGCCTGTAGCTGTGCCATACATCACGTCTCAACATTGATTGTATAAGATCTTTAACAAATGCGGTTCCATCACTTTCTCTCTCTACATGCTAGGAAGAAAAGGTTGGTTTAAAATTTTTTTTCACTTGTACGTTTTAATAATTGTAGAATATAGCCATGTTTATGCATATATTATACTACATTAGTCAAAGTATGCATATATTATACTACATTAGTCAAAGTGGTTGTATTATATAAGTAATCTTTTGGGTAGGATAGTATGAAATTATGATGTTATGAAGATAATTTTTTAGTAAAGTATAGTTGAGCTTCTTATGTTTGAATATCATTACGATATTAGTAAGTTGGTGAATAAATGTGAAATAGGAATAATTCAATTCTATGGAGTAGATGTTATTGAAGGAAATGTGAGACCGTTAAATGTGGTTTTTACGTTCTATGGAGCATATATTATATAGGTTGCTTCAGATGTCATATGAAGATATCATGGTAAAGCAATTAGGGGTAGATGGCATCATTCAGCAACTTAGGGGCATCCATCTAAACGATGCACCCGGGTTGGAATCGGATATCAAATAAGAGGACTCTTTACCTCACGAGCTGTAGCATGGAAGATGCCATCAAGGATGAGTGAAGGGTCGAGGCAAGGGACTGGGATGCTAATGAGCTAAGTTAGGTACTAGGGATGATTCTTCTCCTAAACACCACTCATCAATAGCATTTCCTGTAGTATTTACATTTCAGTTTCAGACATCCTTCACTGGAGAGAACTTTAGTAGTTAGATATTTCAGACACCCTTTATCGGAGGGAGCTCTAGTGGTCAAATCTACCCTCCTACTTCATTAAGGAGGTCAATTAGAGATCACAATGAAGATATGGGTAGGGGACTCATGCAGGTTGAGCTTACTTCGATTCATATGTGTAAAAGCCTTACAATCAACTATTTGGAGTTGATATGTGAAATTTAGGGTGATCGGATAAGTTATTCTATTGAGCCCAAATATTACAACAAAGTTAAGAATATTAGTAAAGGTGAATTTAGAAAAATAAAAAATTAAATATTATAATATTGATTTATATGTATATTACCGACTATTTATTGGAAACACGTAAAACGATTTTCGATAATTAATGAATCGATAGAGATAAATTATATACATATTAAAAATCATAAAATAATATAAGTAATATTTAGGAGTATTTATTTATACTATATATGTATTTACGTGTAGGTAAAAATACTTGAAATTACTTAAAATACCTAAAATATGCTAAAATAATATAAATTAATTTAGGAAATTAAAGAAAAATGTTGTAAAGTGAAGAAATGTCTAGATTTTGGCTATGAAATGTTAGGAAGTAAAGAAAGAAATTTAACCAATAGAATTTACCGAACTAGAAAGTGAAAAAGAAAAAGGATAAGGGACACTTAGTATACAAAAAATTTAAGGAAAATATTCAAACAACTCTATAAATTAGAGGACCCTCATCTAAAATTTAGTTTGCTCAATAACTCATGAAAAATAGAGAGAAGTTGAGAAGAGAAGAAAGAATATTTTTATAAAAAATTAATAAATTATAGTGCAAATAGGGCTTTAGAGTAGAAACCATACCCGACAACCACTTGGAACAAAATGACCACCACTATTAGACAGTTGGACCACTGCCTGAAGCTGCTAACATAGGTGGAACTGTTACTGGAGGTTGGAGGCCATTCAAACAGTGAGTCCAATTTCCTTACCCAATTTTGTTTAATTTATTAAAAATATCAAATATATATGGAAAATTATGAAATTTGGTATTATGAGGTATTTATATATGTAGATTTAGGAAAAAATTTCAAATTGATAAAATTAGGTCTTGGAATATGCTGCCCTTAAAAAATAATTAAACTCGAGCTAGTTATCAATCTTGATTTAAATGACCTTAATGGTGTAGTTTTGACCTCAGAATTTTGTGTAGACTATTTAGGATATTATAACAGTGTTATGAAGAGTTTTTTTTAAAATTAATTTTCTAAAAGTTTACTTAATTTCTAAGCCTTAAAATCATACATAAAGACAATATTTAAGTTTAATTTCGTGATTTAATGTTAATTTAGTAACAAATTTTGATTCGGTATGTAATTGATATCGTTGGATGTTAGTTGTTGATGCAGGATGGTATTTGTGGAGTTTGAGGTGTTGGATGTATGTATTATACATATTACATAATAAATATGTATAAAGGAATAATATGTAAAAGGGTATATTTAAGTTAATTTTGTAATTTAGAGTTAATTAGGTACAAATTATGATTTAGAGTATAATTAGACATCTTGATATGTTATTTAGTGATGAAAGATGATATTTGTAGTGTTAGAAATATTAAATAAGTGTTTAAGTGTAGATTATGTAATAATATATAATATGTATATATAGGAAATTAAATATATACAAAATATTAGGTAAAAATTGATGATATAATAATAATAAATTTGATATGGAATATGCATTAGGTAATTATATGAAAAATGTAGGTTATTTTCACATTAAGAGTAAATTCGATAGTTAAATTAGGAGTGGGTTATATAGTACCAACCAAAATACTGGTTATGAGCTATATAAGAAATTTAGGATAACAAAATGTATTGTAATGAATCTCACATATTGGTTTAGAAAGAGTTCTTATGGTTTACATGTAAAACTCGTAATCAGAAACTGAATTAGAACCTAAATTGAAAATTGATTCGAGAATTGAATTAGGAACTAATTTAGAATAGATCGGTAATAAGTAATATATATAACTTAGATAATTAGGTAAAAACTATGATATAAAAGCTTATACATAATTAGAGATGCGTAAATAGGCTTTACCTCATGGGCCAACTCATTTAACTCACTTTTTAAATTGGGTTTAAGCTAAGGTTTTTTGGCTCGTTTAAAAGTGATCAAAATGAGCTAGTTTAGGTCTGCTCGTTTAATATATTTATGCTTTTGGTTAGTAAGCTGGCTTGTTTAACTCACTTTTTAAATGGGTTAGGGTCGAGATTTTTTTGCCCAATTAAAAGCAGGCCAAATGAGCCCGCCAGTTTAACTCGCCAACCAAAGTAAGCCGGGTCGGGTTGACCCATTTAACCTACTTACACACTTTTATATATAATAAGGGTATAAATACTAAAATAATATTTATATTATAGGAGCAAGCAGTGACAAGTTAACCGTACAGTAAGGTTAAGTGATTATAGATACTCTATTTTTATTTCATGTAATTTTAGAGTTTTTTAGAATAGGAAAAATGGGGTCCTAATGTAAAAAGTACACAAAATGAAGAAAAATAAAAAAAAAATGGAAAATTTAGAAAAAGTACAACAAATATAAAATAATAAAAAATAAAAAAATTGGGAAAATAGACTTTTAGATAAATAAAATATTTCTAGGAAAATAGTTTTCTTAAAAAATAGAATTTTAAGATTGTGCCAAGTCATTAAGTAGATTATTTTATTAAGGTAGTTTTTAGTTTATAAGATTTTCAGGTTATTTTATAGGTTCAATTCCTTTTTTTTTTTACAGTAAATAACACGGCATAAGCTAATGGCTTGATAGAAAGACAACTCGTACATAAACAACAAGTGTTGGGTTTAATTCTAAGTCAAGGCGATTGGTGCCTTTTATTTTTTGTTTTCGCATTCAAGCCACGTGTCAGGCATTGATTGGATGCACTTGGAATTTTCCTTCATTTTCTCCCCTTTTCTTATCCTTTCTGACGTGAATCTTAGCCTAAACAACTCATTTTAAGAGTATTTTTAGGCCATTTTTCTTTGCGATTTCACCAAATTAATGGTGAAATTGCAAAATAGACTTGAGATACTTTATTCGAAGCTTCTACAATTGTTTTTTATTAATAAAAAGGGTTAAGGAAAGGATTTTAACCTTTAATTTCGTCAAATTATTTGATTTCGAATGAAATTCATAAAAAACCCATTAACTTTGAAATCTTGAATTTAATCCGCTCTTCGACTTTCTTTTTAGAAATCAAGCTTCATTAGGTATAAATAGGGGTTTAGGAATGCATTTGGAACATGAAGAAACACCTACAATTCTCTATCAAAGCACATTTTTAAGCTTTCTCTCTCTAGAAAACTCATTTTGCAACCCCTCTTTCTCTTTAAAAATCCGACCACCATTACCACTTTTGAACAAAACCACTACATTAAGAAGGTTTCTCAAGCCTTAGCTCTCAAACTTGACTACCTTAGGACCTTGATGTGGCCACTGTTGTTTGTTTCGAACCAAACCCCTTCAACCACCACAGCTACCGTGAGACCCCAATGCCACATCTCTTGGACATTAACTACTACCACCACCAACGACCTCGCTTCCCTTGTAAACACTTACCTAACACCCTTTTGGATCATAGTCGCTACCCCCTTAAGTTGCAACATTCCCTTCTTTCTCTAGCTCTAAACCACCGAACTTCCACTGCCTTTAAAACCATTACTAAACCCCCATGACACCATTCTTAAACCCCTTTTATCTAGTAAAAGATTCATGAAACTGTCTTCACCACATTAAAAAGGCCAACAAGTCAAGTTGAAGTGACCTACGATTGCCATTATATCTCTTGCTCTAATATCAACTCGGATTTGAAGTGTGACTCGTAACTTGACCCTATTTTACGTTCGACCCAATGATCGACCTGTACCTTACTTGCTTTTAGTCTGGCCTTTTGCTTATTTGTTTTATATTGCATTGCCTTGTATTTTATTTATTTTAATAATAATTTGTAATTATAATAAAAATTTAGGAAAAAAAGGGGAAAGAAAAAGAAAAAAAAAAAGAAGAAATGAAAGCTTTTATTTATTCATTTTTATTTTTTTAGCAAAAAAAAAAGAACAAATAAATAAAAAATAAATTAGTGAAAATAGAAAGTTTTACCACTTAGAAAAATCCATTTTCTAAATAAATAAAAATAAATCAATCCTTTTCAAAATCAGAACATTTTATAATTTTCCAAGAATAAAAATACCAATATAGAACCCTTTTTAGAATTTTTCCAAAATAAAACAAAATGGCTAAAAAACGTAAATTCGACTAGTTTTTAATAATTAAGAAGAACCAACACACATAAAAGTTTTCAGGAAACGGGAGTTTGATCCTCAATAGCAGGTACATAAGCACTAGTATATAATTATGGAGCGACTTAAAATACAAAAAAAATTATTTTTCCCCCTTCATAAATAATTAATTCTTTTATCTATTTATCCTTTTTGTAAATGGACATGATTTACTGTTTTTGTAAAATAGAAATTGTAATTTCAAATTATAAGGATATATTAAAAAGTAAATTTAAATTTAGAAAGTTAAAAGTGGTACTCGTCAGGGTTTAATAATTAGTCTCTAAACTCAAATATCTGATTTTCAAAAAACCATTTTTCAAATTTGGTTTTCATGTGGTTTAGTGTCTAGATTAAAATCAATCCACCCAATTGGTTTTAATCTAAACCTTTTTCCGATCTCGTTCGGGTGGCGACTCCAAATATTTTTCAAAACATGTTTAAAAAGTAAGTTTTTCTTAACTACTCAAAGGTTAATATTAGATGAGTTAGGATTTAATACTGATTGAGTTAAGAAAAATAATATAAATCGGGAAAAATTTAGGCTCGATAGTGTTCAAATTTGGGATTTTAGGTAAGTTAGTATTAATACATTACTGTATTTTGGAGTACTATATTAAAGTACTCAAAGACTTAGGATTGTGTTGTTTATACTTATAAGTAGATGTTTGTGTGTGTGCTTGTGTGTTTCTGATCATTTGGTTGTACACGAATGCTTTGCCGTGGTGGTTTGTTATGAACGATGTAGAGTGAAATTTTTTAATTACCCTAAACTGAGTTTAACCATATTTGACCTAATACCTTAGTTAGATATGCAATGCAACCCTTTAGGGGACAGTTAAGATTATTCAACCAAATACCGAGACCTTCAAAGGTGATAACATTATAGCATAATCGTTCCCTCTTCAACCTTAATTAAACTAAGTGACAAGAGAGGAGATTACAGTGAAGATGATGGCATTGGTTCGAAGGATAGTCATATGAGGAGTGGTGCCTCCATTGTATAAACCTAAGTTTGGTCATGAGTTGTTACATAAGCGTAAAAACTCCTTAACTCAAATTAAAGCAAGTGAAATTTCTTTAATTTTACAACAGATTAGACTAGGTTGTGAAATAATATTTACATGTTGCATTGCTTTTAATTCATTATTTGAAAACCCTATTTGAGTTTGTTATACAGTCTTATGTCTCCATCCCTAATTACTAAACTGTTGGTTGCTTATACTCTTTTAGATTTTCTTACAAGTGACAATTAATATGCAACGTTATAATTATTCGAAGGTTGGAACTCTTTTGAAGAACTTTGGGGGAGTAAGGATCAAATTAGCTAATCTATACAAGTTTTAGATAGCTTTTGTTAATGACTTTTAGTTGTATGGATTATTCATGTAATATTTTACTTATCAAGCTGTTATATAGTGTAAAAAAATTTCCTAAGATTAGAAGACAATATATACAAATGAATATGACTTGAGGTATTGTATATAATTTTATTAAGTATTTTGTATGAATTGTTTACTTCAAAGCGAATAATCATGGATGTCTTATATAGATTACGTCTACGTAACGACGGGGAGGTCAATTACTATCTTAGTTTGGTTTATAGGACAAAACTGTTACAACTTCGCTACTTCAAGACATAACACAATACATGTGTCATACTTCAGTATGTATCTAAGGATTGGGCATAGATTACACAGTTAAATGTAGACGAGATGGTGTAACCCCAACTTGATATAGATACTCAAGATATGTGTACTTATATATGCTTACGACACATATAACATTAGATTGTTACTAGTTGTAACTATTTGAAATTTTTTTATTGTAATTGATGCTTATTTTCTCAACACTTTGTATATATTTAAAAGGAGTAATTGAACTTTCCTATTGCTTAATTATGATTTTCCAACTTTTCATCCATCTTTTGCTCTACTGTCGCTACTACTAATTTTAATGTTTATAAAATATAGAATTTGTATGATATTTTGTTTTACATGTACTGTTAAGTTTGAACCATAGTTGTTTCGATCTTATTGTAAGGGATCGACTATAACTGTGAAGTTTAGTTTTTCAGAGACTTTGTTGTAATTGGAGTGTTAAGAGACTTTTGCATTAGATGTGCTATGTGTAAGCATGGGTGGTTTATTGATAAAAGATCATGGCAATCTTATATAAAAGCTAAGAGATGATTTTAACTTGAATTCATATAATCAAGAGGCGATTTTGGTTCAATACAAAATTATCTCTTTTAATCTTCATATTTCTAAGATTATTTTCTCAAATATCATATTTATGGGATTTTTTTTGCATCTTTTTTTCCCTTTTCCTGCTAAAATTTTAGCAACTATTTGAAGTTTTTCTAGTTATTTTAAAATTATGAGGAAGTAAAGTCATACTTTAAGATATTAGAAGGAATATCTATACTATACATGATTGGGTTTGAATCCCTCTTCTCGCACAATCCATAATAATTCTACGAAGCTTTTGCTAATTTTCTTCAAATTGAGCTGACCTTTGCTATATTCATCTTTGTTTAAAGAAAAAAACCACTATGTTACAAAAAGTATGTGGTTAGTTTGTCAAAAGACCTATCCTATCCAGTAGATTATGGATGATTTTCTTCTGATTTTTCCTCTCGTAATCTATTCCGATATTTTCGGATTTTTGAGTATATATGATGCTTCCAAATCCATATCTCGTTATTTAACATCATGTTTAATTAGTTAATTTTGAGGATGGCAAAAAGAAAAAAAATAGTTAATTTTGAGAAAATTACTTGTTTACAATCAAAATTAAAAAAAATTACAAAAATATAAATTACACAAACCTTATCAAAATATCGACGTTTTATCATATCTTAAAGATGTAATTTTATTTTTTATATGAAAGTCACATTTTCAAAATGTGAGTTTAGTTGTCAACTAAAAGGTAGCTATATCACATTTCCACCGTGCGAGAAATATGTGTAAAATTAAAATCACATGTTCAACATGCGATTTCACTTCGGCATAAGTTTGTAGAAGTTACATTTTCAAAGTACAGCATTTGTGTAACCATAAGATCGCAGTTTAACATGCAATCTTGGCTTGGCGGAAATTTATTTATTTGAGTCGCATTTTATAAATGAGGTTTCTTTTAAATTTTAAAATCATATTTTTAAGATGTAATGTACACAATATAATATTGGTACTTGTGTAATTATTTTCATGTAATTGATATTTATATATATATATATATATATTTTAAAGTTTGGTAGACATGTATTCTACCTGTTAATTTCCTTTATGTATACATAAAAAGGTTGAGCCCTCAAATAAAAGCAAATATATATATATATATATATATATATATATTATACGTTATGTTTGGATTGCATTTTTTTCCTTGTATCTATGTTGTAATTAATTTATATTTATTTGAAATATGATGTTTGGAAAACTTTTTATCTGTATCTTATTTGTTTTTGTTTTATAATTATGATGATGACGGTAGCAATTAAAGTGTGAAAATTAAGAAATGAAATTTCATGTAGTATTAAGAGAAAATATTTGAAAAAATTATTTTATACATTGGAGATAATTATTTTAATAAGTACTTTTGTAAAAATGAATAAACTAAAAGGTAAATCAAATCAACTTTATTGGGACATGTTAAATAATTAATTTTTAAAGAGTGGTATATATGAAATTATATTTATATTTTTTATATATTTCTTATCAAACGTAAGGTCCAAATAGACATAAAAAAGATATCAATGAGATAAAAAAAAAAAAGGAATTAAATGGAGGCATATTGTACATGATTTTTCTAAATTTAAACTTTTGATGTAATAACTGTGGGGAAAAAGAAAAAAAAAAAAAAAAAAAAAAACACTTTCGGGCTAATGAGAATTACTATGTTACTCACCAACTGAATACTTCGCAAAAGAGATAAAGAGTCAAAGGAGATAAAGAGTCAGTGCAAAGGGCATCGAATATCACTTACCATCAACTTATTCTTTTCTCTGTCCTTTTTTTTCTTTTTTCCCTCCCTTTTCTTATTTTAAATATTCGGATCTTGCTCTCCGAATGCCTTGAGATAGTTCTGATGGCACAAGGTTTTTTTTTTTTAATACGTGATCAAATAATGCCTTGAGATAGTTGCATCAATATCTCTTAATAATCCTCCCTTACGGAGGAAAGCATGTGAATTTTTCCCCGACTTTTTGTAGGGATTATACGAAAGAAATAAGTTTAATTTAATCATTTTCTTTTCCATCCTTCCTTCCCTTTTGTCCTTCACATTTTGCCACATAATGCTTCCGTTTCATGCATCAATTGAAAATGCATGACGTTAGAGAATTTTAGGGTTTTAAAATAAATCAGGCCTAAGAACGCATAAGATTGAGTTCAAGTTTCAACTTAACTCAAAAATTTCAAAACTTTGTTCAAAGTTCAAGTTGAGTTAAGAATTTTAAATTTAACCTCAAGTCAAAGTAATGTTCGATGAATTTAAACTTCAATCGATTGAACAAGTTTGGGTTATTGAGTTTTTAAAAAGATCATATAATATATTATAATACTGTATTCAAACTTGTTCTAATTCAAGTAACATTTAAACTTGACTCAAACTTGATTAAGATTGCAATTAATTGAGCTAAACATTTTATAAGATCGAGCTCAACTTGATAAACTATTTAAGTGCCTCAAGATCGTGCTCATTCTCAACTTGGCCATAATCGAATTGAACTCAAATAAATATCGAATCAAACTTGGATAGTTTATAAATAAGTTTGGCTAATTTATCTCCTTAAAAATTCTTTTTATTTTTTATTTTTTCAGCATGTGAAATATAAATTTGTGTATTCAGTAGTATTCATTGAATCAAGTATACACTCGTACGTATAAGATGAAAAATAAAATGAACAAGTCAAATATATCCAAGAAGGTGATGGCAGCACCGATAAAATTATCCTATTTATTACAAATATAAATTTGTTATAAAACTAAATAAAAGAAAGAATTGAAGCATCGAGCCACTCAACAGGAAAGCTAAACTCTAATTTGATTTGTTGTCTTTTTAAAAGTTTTCGTTGTTCTAGATGGCAATTCAATACCATATATTAATTCTTACAAGATTGGTTACTATTTAAACCTCCATGAACCATTCTATAAAACAAAGCATAAAGTAACCAACGTCATTATAATTTAGGGTTAGCACTACCGATGTTCCATCGGAATGGACGAAAATTCAAATTATTTATTTATTATTATTTTTTTTTAACTTAGTTGAAAAATAAAACAGGCGTAAAGTAAATGTTATCAACTGGCTGTTTTAGTGACCGCTAAAGTGACAATTGATATCAATGACTACTTTTTATATTTACGGTGTAAGTCGCGGAGGTGGTGGATAGCCATTTATACTTACCAATATCGATTTGTTACAAAATTAAAAAAATCCCAAAATGTTGTTTCATCTATCTGATGAGAAACAAACGGGAAATCAGCTGTAATATATGGACCGATGTTTGTCTTATCGAATGTGTTGTAAAATAACACCTCTATTTATGAGGAAATATTATGGTTTACACCATAATTATAATTATAAAGCTAAAATTTTGTCTTATTTAATTATATACTTAATTAAAATTTTAATTATCTATTTCAATTAATTTGAATTCATACCATTAGTTCTCTCAACATAATCAACTAATGGAGTGGTATCCACGACCTTGAAGGAGGGTCATGCAACATCTCTAAGGCTATATTCAGCAACCATTGGCTGCTAGTAGGTCTCGTAACCCTCTTGTTTGAAAGTGGTTACGACCCACTATTTGCGGGAGGTAGCTAGTGACTACTTGTAGGGGTTGCGTAACCCCCTTAAGGCTGTCAGCATCTTCTCTATTGGTTGATCGTGCTAATTAGATTAATAGTGTAAATTTGAGTTAATTGAAGTATGAATTGTAATAACTAATTTTCAATTGAATGTATAATTAAACAAATCGAAACTTTAGATATATATTTATAGAAAGTGGGAAGGTTGAGATGTAAATTGTGATATTAACTCATCTATATTTACTATGTAAAACCATAAGAGTAATTGTAAATCCTATAAATTTAGTCTTTTGAGTACAAAGTTGAACTTGAACTCGAATTATATACGCGTAAATATACTATTTGAAACTATAATCGCATATAGAAATTCTAAACCCTAAACCTTAAATACTATATACGCGTAAATATAAGAAATTGAACTCGAACTCGAACTCAAATTTGATATAAACTCTAAAACTAAAGTCCTAAGCTTATAAAATCAATAAATTTACCACAACGGTGATAAAAGCCTAATTAGATACAATTATCGATAAACGCGCATGATCACGTAAAATCGCTAACAAATGAGTGGAGATAATTTCTAAATATTAATAAACATCAAGAGTAACAAATGAATTAAATATACACTTAATTGAAAATTTAGTTATTTACTCTAATTAACTCTAATTTATATCGTTAATCCGCTCAAAACAAACAACTAATATAGTAGCCGTCTACGACCTTAAGAGGAGGGTTGTGCAACACCTCTAGGGCCATGTGCGGCCACCATCGGCCACTAATGAGTTTTATGACTTACTTTTTTTAAGGTGGTCGTGACCTACTGTTTGTAGGAGGTAACCAATAGCTACTTGTGAGGGGCCATGTAACCTTCTTAAGGCTATGGGTAGCCACTCTATTGCTTGATCATATTGACTAGATTAATATTGTGAATTAGAATTAATTAAGGTGTAAATGGTGGTAACAACTAATTTTCAATTAAGTGTGTTGATTCCGTATAAGATATCAAGAGAAAAAGTGAATTGATATTTTTAAATTTTTGAAAACTTTTGCGATATAAGAAAATACCTCTCTTAACAAGTTATATTGGTGAATAGTGGTACTTTAATAATTCAACACACAAATAATCAATACAATTAAATAACACAAATAAATAGAGATAAGGAGGAAAATATCAAGCTGAAGATTTATAGAGTTTCGGCCTTTTACCTACCACTTTCTTCCAACTCCACTATTGGGAACTCGGTCTACTTCACCAATACTATTCCACTTGATCTACTATAACAAAATGACAAGCTTACAAATAATTGCCACACATAAGCTATATTATATTATACTCTACTCTACCTATCTAGCCTTTCTACAATCTAGGCTAATTACGGATTTACAGAGTACAATTTAACTTCTATCAACACTCAAACAACAAATAAAGTTTACAAATTATAAGTGAAAACAATAATACAAATCTCAAATAATTTCATACTGAAACAAAAATAATGATTGATAAATAATTCTCTTCGATAAAACTTTCTAAAGTAGTATTTGAGAAACATTCTGTACTCTTTCAGTTGGTAGAATTCAATCACAATCAAAGTGTGATGAATGTATTTTTTTTTTTTTCTTAGAAATGTGCTTAACACTTTGAATCTTTTCTCTTTTTATGCTAAAGTCTTCCAACAGTTAATTTGTTGAAGATTATCTTCACTTTATGTTTATCTATATTTAACATTAAAGATAATTCATAGATATTTTTAGAGAAAATCTTAGAATTTAAAATTGACCATATCAACTTATCTTGATCAAACACAATTTAATCAGTAATATCCAAATAAGCTTTAGATTTGAAATTGAAATCCCACAAAATTCAAAACTAACCTTATCCTTATCCAATGTAAGATATTATCTTGAATTATCGAAAGATATGTTCACTTAAAAAATAATCTCTATGGATTCTTAATTCTATCTTAGTGAAACAAGATTAAATGTATTTCTCTAATACACCCAATCTAGTGGTGTTAGGCCTTGTTCACTACAAATATGATATTTTATTAATTTTTAATGTTATTTTTTCAGATCAACTTTTTGAAAAACTTTCTAAAAAGTATTAATCTTCTTTTCTTTGAAATTTCTAAACAAGTTTTTGAAGTGATTTACCAATTCTTCTTATGAAAACTTCTAAAACACTCTTTGAAGATTTTCATACTAACTTATTTTTCAATCAATTCCAATCTTTTGAATAAGTTTCTAAATGTATCTCAATTTGTAATTCTAAATTTTTTGAAGAACTGTTTGAATACCTACATATTCGTTAGAATATTAGCATTTTTCTTCTTTTGTTATCATCAAAATCCACGAGAGATATTTAATAGAATGTATAATTAGATAAGTCAAAATTTTAAATATATGATTAAAGAAAAGTAGGAAAATTGAGATATAAACTGCGATATTAATCCATCTATATAAAACCACAAAAGTAGTAATTTCACTTTCTAAAATATAACACTTCACAAGTCATTCGGCGTAGAAATCCAACACCAGCATTCTGCATTCATGACATCAATTATTTTTTTACAAGAAACATTGTAATAATGCTACATAAATCCTCATTATAAGCACCAACTGTGGCAAGATCACCTCCTTTCAAGGAGATCTAACCCATTAGTTAGGCATTTTTATTTGACAGTGCATCATGCTAACGATGAAACGGACTAAATACGAATTAAACTTGGAAATGTAAGTCTTTTTTTCATTTTTTTAATGGTAAAGTAAGATCGAGCTCAAAACAGATAACTACTTAAGGCCCCTATATATCCTCAGTGATAAATATGGTTGGAATCAAAATCAAATAGTTACTAAATAACTTCTCTCATTTCAAATAAAAATCACATCCGACATACAATTATGTATACTAAAAGAAATTTGTTATATATTTTAATCATAGGCTATTCTAAATCATAACTTTTCTTTTTTAAATTTAATAGAATGTTACGATAAAATTAAGTTAAAAACGCCCAAGGACACAACTTTCTAACTTTTTTCTTCGTTATTCCCTCTTTTTATCCCAATATTAATCTCTGAAAAATTTATTAGAAAAGCGACTGATAAATTACACGTAGAAAAGGTAATAATAAATTTCATTCCAATGCCATTTAGCCATATATGGTAACACTTGATGAGTTTTCTAACAGATACTTTTGACTTAAAAATGTGCATGCACTATTGTGAGGACTCCCAAATCGGCGTTAAAAGAGCTACATTAACACTTTAAATGCATAGCTAGCGATGGTTCGGGATTACATTTATCTTTTTTCTAAATTCTGAAAGATAAAAGGACGTTTTGAGATTACGGTTGTCTCCACTACTTGTCTTATAGTTTTAGAGTTAAAATTAGGTATGAACAAATCATCTTATTGCATTATGTTTGTCTTTTGTAATACTCTACTCAATCGAATAGATTTTAAGCGAGTATTAAAAGTCACAAGATTAGTTCTGCATTTGAATACAATATGCTTCCACGGGTTGGAGTATGCCTACGATGTTTTTACACTCTATTTTCATCATAAAATTTGAATTTTTAAGCTATACATGTTATAAGTTTTAGGTTTAGGGTATGCTAAACCAACCCTATAAAAATTACTTAACAAAAATAGTGAATGTAAAATAATATTACATTTCTACTTAAATGTTTTAAGTTACACAAAGTATAAATATATAAATTATAATCTAAACCCATCATTTATATAAAACCCTAAACCTAAAACATTTCATTTTCTACATCTCTCGTCTCTATAATATAATTATAGTTTCTAATTCTTGTATCATATTTCTTTCTTGATACTAACTCTACCTTTACTTTTATTTTCTCTCTTATCTCATTTCTTATTAATGCCAACTTTTTTTGCCACTATATGCATACTAACCTCTTATAAATTTAATTTTATTCTTTAATTTCATAATTAATTTACTTCCCTTACAAATCAAAACTTTAATCTTTATAGACATATTTTTACGGCAGATTCTTATGTATTTTGTAGATTATATAACATTCTTTATATTCCGTAAGTTTTATAGCGTATAAGTTCTAAGGGGTTATAAGATAAGTTTCAAATTTAAAAATTTAGTAACCTAAATCTATAGGGTGTATTATAAATAGTATACATCCCAAGTTGTAATATGCTTGAACGTATCTAAGTAATGAAACTGATCCGCTTTTGATTGATTAAATTAAATAGGACTGCTTTATTTCTTCCTGCGTCGTGTTGTGCTATGCTGCCAAATAAGGAGTTGACTAGTGAGAGTTTTTTAATAACAGGGAACTTGCATTTTTGTTTGGAAGAATCACAAAATTTAAGTTAATATATTGGCCATACGTCTTTCTATAGTCCGTATTAAATGTAGGTTTTGTTATATCAACTAATTGTTTAACGTGTTCTGGGCCTTTGATATACTCATCTTCTTCCGATCTAATCGATAATTCAGGGTAAATTAATTGTAAATACATTCTTTTATGTTGGCTTCATGTACACTTAATTTTCTATCTTTCAGATTGAGCGTTTAGACCATCAAATGTTGTTTTAAACTCCTATATAATTATTTAGCTATTTCCTTCTATCTTTTCTAATTTTAATTTTTTAAAATTATTTTTATCCATGGAGTATTAACAAAATAGTGAAATAACGTCTATAAGCACATTTTTCGTAAAGGCCAAAAAAAGAGAGCACATTTTTCGTATATTCAAAGGAATAAATACTCATTTTAAAGAGAAATGGATTAAACGGAAATGAAAGAAATTGGAACATATTTGCAATTAATCCTAATTTTTAACTTGTTATGTTGCATTCCATGAATAAAGTCCTAAAATCTTCAATTTATTCTTATTTTTAATGGACATTTACGTGGTAGTGAGAGTTAATAACAAGAAAACGATTATTGACTGTATCAATTTGCTTGGTTTAATAATCAGTTGGGCAAGAAATTGGACTCCCACAGCTGCTTTTTCTTTTTCTTTTTCTTTTTTTTTGATAGCAAGCACATATCACTAAGCTCTTATTTAAGATAAATAAATAAATAGAATCCTACAGAAGCTTATACTATTTTAAAATTAAGCAAAATGGCCGTGTAGGAAAATCTTAAAATGAGATTTATATTAATCACCTTCAGTATTTGCACAATAAAATTTTGTTCCATATTTCTCTTTAAAAATATATAGAACCACCACAATTTTCTACCACAAACTAATATTTATTCCGTTCTATCCATCTTTAATGTTTCTCAAATTTTATTCATAATAATATATTTGTTTTGTAGAAGATGTTTTTCAAAGTTGATTCTGTATTCACTATAATAAAAACACTCAACATAAATTTTATCGTAGTAATATCAAGAGTTGTAATTATTAGTAGTTTCTATTGGTAATTAATGTGGGAACACAAAGGTTGTAACTGATGATCGATTGTAATGGTTAGTTATTAAAGGAAAATTTCCATGAAACATAAGAAAATTGAAGTCATTTTCATTGAGGAAGTCATTTTCATTAATATCCATTAGTATTTCCATATTTGTCTGTCTTACCAGCATTGACACGATCAATAAATAGGTAGATGGGCTGTCTACCTATCAAAAACTTCATAATAGAAAAGATTTTGTTTGGTCTGCCCATTCCATTTCACCATTAAATGTGATATCCTCCAAGGGATTTCAAAAAAAAAAACGAACATGTTAATGGCTAAGACACTTTTTAAATATTAAAAAAAAAAATTATACACATTCTTACTGTTTACTTGCTCGTGAAATGTATAAATATTTTTTAAATTTTGAAAACTTTCATTTTGACTTCTTAATTGTTGCTCTAAGTACATCTATTAACGGGACCAATAGAAAAATGAGTCAATATTTATTGGTTTGGTACCATTCACAATGAGTAGGGCTAACTTTTTTTTCTCTTGAGAGGTCGACATCCTTATAAATGGAAACGTATCGACACCTTGAGAACCATTGCACTTGTGATATTTCCCATTTTCATGAAATATAAATAGGTCACGTAATCAAACTCATTATTTGATGGCTTGGAAGCTTGTGCAATTGTAGTGGTACTTTGAGTAAATGAACATGATACATCAAATTGGGACAACTTATCTATTCATTTGGTGTCCATATACATACTTGCCAACCCATAAATTTTTGGACTGTCCGGTACATTTAATAAAAAAAAAAATTTAACTTTTTCTTTTTCATCGCTTACACTCAAATAGTTTTATTCCTATACACGTGATTTTTTTTTTGTTTTTTAAGAAAATATAGCAAAATAGACATAACATTAACATTGAATATGAAATAAGGTAGATTCGCCGTTAGTATTTAGGAAAGAATCCTAGGTTTAGTTATGGACTTATAGTGTAAAATATATTATTTTAACCACCAAAAGAGATTTTTTTAAAAAAAAAAACACCAAAAGAATTCGAGGTATAAAATATCATAAATTTCATACAATCTTATTTAATTTTTGAAAGAGCAATTACTTTTGTAAATAATATATTTTAATAATTTATAAAAATAAAAGTGTATTTATAATTTAATACTATTAAAAGTTATAAGAAATATATTTATATCATATATAAAATGGCAAGTATATTATAAATATTAGATAGATACTATTCCCTTTACAATATTAGTCTAACTCCTATATATATTATATTATTTTCTGAAGTTTCCTCTAAATTAATAAAAAAGCACAATAAGCATTGCCTATCATAAATCAAGTATTACAATGATTATATTGATAAGCTTTCATTGAGATTTTGTCTATAAAAAGAGGTTTACTTACTAAATTCACTAATTATGGGTATAAAGTAATAATAATATATTATTAAAAATGCAAAGTATTAATATTGTGCCCAACAGTTAATAGGACATGAATTATTAATCTTAATGCCCAATAATTAATAGAGTAAAATAGTCAAAACAAAATTTTTAAGTTAACATTAAGTTTAGGTAGAACTCTTGTATGGAGTTTCAATTGTCTTAAGACAATTAGATTCTTATGTAATAACCCGATGGTATTACTTTGTTTTGGAGACTATGAAGGGATATCCTTTTAATCGATTTCAATCAATTGAGAAAGAATTATGCTAGCCTAATCATTGACATTAAATAATTACTACTACAATTCTCAATATATTAGCACTTTTATGTGGATTCAAAAGAAAAGGGGGCAAATTGTAAACATGCCCATAATATTATTAGTTAAATTTGAATGTACCACTTAAACTTTAAAATGTTTACTTTGCTTTCATAACTTTTGAGAATATTTGCATTTCCCATAATCTGGTTAAAGCTCTAAAATAGTTGCTTTTTGTGATCCTTTTAGCAAAATATATATTAATAAAATTTTAACACGTAAAAATAGAGAAAAATACTTGTTTATAATCAAAATTTAAAAAAATTATAAAAATACAAATTGTATATAAATAATTATTAAAATAATAAGCCTATATCGCATTTTGAAAATACAACATTACTACTTATACTAATATTGCATTTTCAAAATGTGATACTAGTATAATACGAATATACCATCTTAATATAAATAGTAATGTCGCATTTTTAAAATACGATATTAATTTTTGTATACTGTTATTGTGTCGTATCTTAAAAATGTAACATTAGTACAAATAATAATATCATATCTTTAAAATGAAACATAATATCGGTATTTATGTAATTTTTTTCAAAAATCTTCAAAACTCATGGCAAGTTGATAACGTTGAATCTCTTTTCGGTCCTTGCCTTTTAACAATGTTTAACTTTAATGACCACTTAAGATAATATGCATATTTTTAAAAGTTATAGGAAGATAAAAAGACATCGTTGCATGTGGCATGTAATCTATATATTTTCTGGGTGTATATTTGTGTACATCATTTATAGCAAAGATTAATTATAACCGACAAGAAATCGTTCCATATCTATGAACCTCTATACCGTTGTGCAGAAAGCATCAAACACACCATGCTTATGAACTGAATGTCAAGTTGCCTTAAAGCACAATTAAAGCCCAAATCATGTGAAATTAAAGCATCTTTATGTTGGGCTTCATTGTACGGCATTCATGCGAGGGCATTTCTATATCCACATCTTACCACTTGAAAAATTATTTTATCCTTATCATGGAAAAAGGAGATATCCCTGGATAACCTTTTTATATTGGTAATCAAGGTCCTGATGTTCTTTCATACATCAAAATGTATAAGCATTATTGATGTTTAAATTATAAAAGAAATTACAACTCACCATTTTTTAACAAATCAATGTCCTCTAAATTAACCTAACTTCAACAAATATATAGTTATAATCTAGTGATATGAACAATTAATTTTCCAACAGTACGAAGTAGGTTTGATTTCTCATTCTTCCAATGATTATAACATGTATAATAGTTGGTATAGAGAAAAGGATTTAATAGTATCATATGAATTGATAAATAACGTGTAAATAGTAATGATAATATCTAATTTTTAGAAAACTACAATTTATATTTTTATATATCCGTAAATAATTAAGTCGCGTAACATATTAGTACTGTTAATTTTTTTTTTTTTCAATAAATGGAGCTGCCGCTTTGATGTGGATATATTTGACAATGGATGAGCCAGAAGTACTTTTGTCAACTCGAGGGGATTAAACTTTGAACAGAGACAAGAATGGGCTATTCCAATTTGACAATTGGGAAACATAATTGATTGTCACTATTATCCGATCTTTCCGGTTCCAAGTATAGTACCCTCAAGACATCTTCCTGTAAAGTCGGGTCCAGATCATAAAAACTTCTATCCTAGCCATTGTATCGAAAAATCGACTTGGAACCTGTTCAATTACCCCATGCCTAGTTCCTAGGTCTATTATGAACCTTTTGTTTCACGTGTTAGCTAGCATTCATACATAAAATGCCTAGCAAATTAAAGTATATTAACTAAGGTAGTAATCAAGTCGACTCAGAACGAGTATAGTATTAAATTTGAGTTTAAACTCGACTTAAATACTCAAAACTCGAGTTTGATTCGAGTTTAACTAATCTTTAAATTTTAAACTCGAGATTGACTTGAAAATATATATGGCAAACTCAAGTTTAGTTTGATTAACTCAATTAAACTCAAATTTATTATAATTTTTTTTCTAGACAACCACGAATTCAATTATATTTTAAAAAATAAAAATAAATAAAATATTTTACCAAACTTGATAGGCTCATGAGTTTTATGAGCTTTGTATCTTAAAGTTTAAGTTCGGCTTGATTTGCTATTTGAATAACTCGAGCCCGAGCTTGAACTTAAACTTAACTCAACTGATTCCGAATTAAATTTGAGCAAAACTCAAGTAATTTAAAAAACAACTTAGTTCACTTATATCTCTATATTTAACCATTACCTCTAGTTGCTATTGTTGGTTTGGACTAGTGAATAATGAAGACATAAAATAAGAATAGAAGATATATATATATATATATATATATAAATAAGTAAACCTATAAGCATGTTATAACAATTATAAGGGATTTCATGGAACCTCTAGTAAAACTCAACATTTATTAGGTTAGTATATATATAAAATTTTAAAATCAAATTGGTGAGCCATTGTAATCTAGTAATATCATCATCATTATCATTAGTCTTTCATTTGGATGGTTTAGGGTTTAAATTCTCTCTACCTCAAGTTGTAATATAATTGATTAAAAAAAAAATGACAAGTCTCCAATCTAGAATTTTGAAAGTAAAAACAATAGTTGATTCAATGAAATCACCCATTTTGGCCGGTTCAAACACGTGGTAGAACATTATGTTTCCCATTAAATTGTTTTGATTAAAGTCCATCAAACGAAATAATTAATTTGAGATAAAATAAGGACCTATCACCCCCCGCTATCATATGCATGAAGAAAAAAATCGTATACAACAATATAATATTTAAAAAAAATAATCTAATAATATTAATATACCATAAGTTTTCATTAGATGTGTTTAGCTATATATGTGTCCAATTTCACCATTTCGCCACATCGTAAATCACGCCTTCATCATTGTGAATATTATTAATTTTTTTTTTCCTCCACGTCCTTTTGGTCTTTACCTCCCCGTTTTATGTGGGTAGCCTCTAATTAACTTACCGTAATACCAAAATGATACTTTAGAAGCCCACTTTATAGACATGGAAAACAATCTCAGTCATGCTTGCCTTAATTATTCGTTGATGGTTGCTATTTCGACTCTCTCTCTAGTAAATACATCTCTTTTTCATATATGTTTTGTATGTCTATATATATTCATCTTAACACTTCTCATTTCCATACTTTTCTACTTAACATTAAGGTCCATAGGATAGCATTGATCTTACAATTGTTCGATAAAATCCTTTATGTATACATTATCTTTTCATTATTAGTATGTGATATACCTTTTTCTCGTACTTTTACAAAAGATTTACTCGTTAAAGTAAAACTCAATATACTCTAATATTACCCTACATAATTTAAAACCTTTCTCTTTGAAGTTTAATTCACAGCAAGAACCGAGCTTTAGTGTTCATGTTTCTTATTTTATTCAAACAATGTCATCTACAAGCAAAATGCACTATGGTATAAAGCATATCTTTAGTGATTTTATGCACATGGAGAATAAATGGTGTGATAAAATTTATGTGTAATTTAAGAGTAGACCCAAATGTCAATCAAGATAACAAAACCGATTCAGTTAGAATTAAAAGTTTCAATTTTTGGGAAAATAGAAAATAAAAAGAATACTAATAAAATTGCACTCATATCGTTTTCACTAAGTCCTTAACAATGATGTATGTAAACATGGAGAGAAAATATTATGAATATACACAATTCTCCTCTCTCACATATTAATTTTAGAAAATTAAGAATTACTATTTTGTCATTTTACTCTTAATCATTACATTATGTTCAAAAAAACGAGTAATTTAATTGTTTAATAAAATTACATTACTCTAACCATATATTTATAAAAATTATGACAAATGAAAAAGACCTAAGTGCTCAATGACTGAGCAAAGTGGGGGAAGGCGAGAGAGAGTAAAGTGGGGGTCAAATGGGTGTGGGGTAAGGGTATACGATATATGTGGGCATGGACAAAGTCACACCCCTCGCTTCACCCGCATGAAGATTGAAGTGTGTGTGTGTGTGAAAGCAATACCAACAACATTGATGTTGGCAACGAGAAAAGGTTAAATCACTGCTGACCCCTTCTGTGTCAGCCTCCTTTACCCTATTATTGTGTATGTGACATGACAGTCACAGAGGATACCTCATTTATTTATTATTTCTTTTCAAACATCGCCGATACACATATTATTTATCTGGTTTTATCAACAAGGATCTTGAATTAATGATTAAGGATTTGAAAAAGACATAAAACAAGATTATTGATGCTATTTATATATTTTATAAAGACACAAAATATATACAAAGGTCATAAGTTGCTTTATTTAGCATCATTATAGTACAATAACTCTTTGAAAAAAAATCTTGAATAGTTGTTGAATCTCATCCACTTTCATTAAAAGATCATATATATATATATATATATATAAACTAATAATTGTATTATTAATATTTTCAAAATAGAAACTGTACATAGGTATTTTTAAAGTACTCTTTTCAAATCCGTAATATAAAAGAAAAAAAAATCACATTTTCATAAATCTCTTCCTCTTAAAGTGTATGATTGTTTATTTTAAAAATTTTGAAAATTTCCTTCCTACCCCTTAATAAGTTTTGGGACACTCAGTAACGGATTCCTTTTAAAATAATATATCACTTTCATTGATTAAGCAATATAGACATATCCATTGGAAAGGTATTATTTTATTATAAAAGAGTGAAGGAAAAAAAAAAACAAAAAAAAAAAGAGAGAGAGAGAGAGAGATAATGATGCCACTCCCACATCTTTAGGATTGGGACCCTCGTAAACATTTGCACATATATGTCCAAAACACCAACTACATGATATGACGTTTCAGATTCTCTACTATTAACTCCATCCCACCAAACAACACTATTTACTTCGCCCAATTGCATTGCACCCAATGCTCTCTTGGCCTCTTCCCCTTATTCTCTCTCTCTCTCTTCCTGGGTTTTTAAATTCAGATTGAAACAAACACATTATTAATATATTTATTCATATATTTCTTAGCTAAGTGAAATAGAAGAATTAAATTTATGGCTTAAATTAGTAATTTTACCAGATTTTTGATCTTATCCCTAGAGTTGCAATAAAGTGGATATATATATATATATAGGTCAAGAAACAAAAGCCAAACACACAGGGAAAATGATATGAAGAAAACTTTTATTTTTGGTATTCCATGCTGTCAAGTGTTGTTAGATAAGAAAACAACATTACAAAACTGTGTTGAGATTATTGAATAAGATACCAAATTTGGTCTAAACCCTAGAGTTGTAAAGTGCACAGATTCAAGAGAAATAGACTGGCACACAGGCAAATCCATGTAATGTCCTTTTGTATTGTTCTCGTGTAATTGGAAAATAAACACATAATGGTTTTGCCTTAATAATGTTAGGTCACGGTCTCACCTTAGTCCTTATATCCATGAGAAAAAGCTTCATTACAAGTGGTATATTGCGATGTGTATTGTATGTAAAGATAAGAATAAATAAAAATTTGATTTGTGAGAGTATTTCCAACCCACGTAGTTATCCTAATTCTAGGTAAACATCAAATTTTTATATTTACTACTAAGTATTACACATGACATTCCATCCATAATAAATCTATGTAATTTCTTATAATACATTTCTCTTCTATTTAACATGTTTTCTATGTCTTTTCACACATTGTGTGTGTGTGTATTACCTGAAATATCTGGAAAATATAAAAATCATTTCACATGAACAAATATTTTTGGATTTGGATCCTTTAAAGTTATTTTTTTCTAAAATTCCCTAAATTTACAAATAAGTTGTTACTATTGTCTTAATTTTTTAAATATCACGTGACATCACTTTTTATTCAAATATCTAAATAATAATAACTACTAATATGTTGATTTAGAAAAAAAAGTAACTTTAGATAATCCATTTCCCACATCAACATCTTCGGATTTCTGTTTTTAAAAAAAAAAAATCATACGCATAGAAATAGTTGGGTTTTGTTCACAATAATTATTCTAAGGTATTTCTCAGACTTTTTTATTATAAGAAATATACAATTTTTAAATCCTAATAAGATACATTTCATGGGAAAAAAAAAAGATAACTATATAAGGTAGCTAGAACATGTGCACATACTATTATAGTGTTTAATAAGTACATGTAGAGTCTTATTAATGAAAAATACATATATAATAAAATAGTGGTAAGATTTCATGGCATATCGTTTTTCCTGGTATAGCTTGTAAATTTATGCAAGAAAACCTTGAAATACTCCTTGTATTTATAATTAACAAGTGCTCATAAGATACCAAGAAATCCACACACACATATATATATATATATATATATTACATGTGATTTTCTCTAGATTCTTGTATGGTGAAAACCTGAAATCAAGGGGGGGTGCAGTGTGGGCAGATATGGGGTGATTTTTCACTATTCAGTGGGAAAAGCAATAATGGGAAATGGAAATATATACAGGTTTGTATGATTGTGCCTGGAGAATATATGTTGTGGGAGGGGAGGGGGTTGTGGTTCTCTTTTCACAAACTCGTTAATAAGCTAACTTCAAAGCTTCTAAAAGATGATAAGCTTGCTGCTGCAGCTTCTGCTACTCGGGTCATAACATAACACAAAATCGCTTGTCCCAATGCAATTGTTGTAGGGCTGGTAGCTGCTGAGACTACTGCGGTGTTTCTCTGCCGTCAAATTTGGTGTCATTCATCTGAAAAAAAAAAATCTCTGAATACGCGTGACAGTTTTTATCAGCACACCCATCCCCCCACAGCCATGACCACAATTTCTAACATATAGCCAGAGCTAAAAGTACATATGAGAGATCAAAATACACTGCGGATCATATATAAACATGCCTATTCCTGGGACACTAACTCCTCCCTTTCTTTCTTATACCCATTCTGTAAATAATTGACATGTCCTTGCAAGTAACGACACCAGTTGTTTTTTTTTTTTTTAAATTAAACATTTACAGCATTATTGGTTATTATAAAAAAATAAAAAATTAATTGGCTTTATACAAGACAATTTTTTTGGGGTCGTCATGTAAGAAAATCGATTAAGACGTGCTTGTAACTCGAAAACGACATCGCACCGGTTATTTTTAAGGGCATATTTCAAATACATCCCCTAAAACTCTTTATCAGCTATAAACAGATCTAGTTTGGGTGGTGTATTCGTATTATGCAATTATATGTGTATTTTTAAGTTAGGTAGGAGGGAATAAGAAGAAGGTTATCGTTTTGCTCTCATGGAACTTGGGCAAATGAATTAATAATGAACACTACTAGAGCAAAATCCTGAATCCTGTTGCAATTACAGGTACCTTAACCTAATAAGGTACATACATATAGACCATAAACTACGTTAAGAGTGGGAGAGAAAGCAACATGAACCCAAGCAAATCATCCAACTATAAATAATCTTATTCAAACGAAACATATATTGTTCAAAAGAAATAGGAATTGCAAGAATTAAGCATTTTTTTTGCACGACATTAAGGGGGGAATCGAACACACAACCGAACTTGGCATCATGGTGAGGTTCATTCTAGCAGGCAGGGATCACGAAGACCTCATAACGAACGGCCTCTCATATATAATTTTGATACTACTAGTTAATAAATTAACTAATTTTTTTTTTTTAAAGATAATTGGAGACAAACTTAATATATTAATAATACACAAGGGGGGTTGGATCTTCACTCTTCAGTAGTATCCATGAGATTTGTGTGGCATCCCTTCTCCAGCAATTGTTTGGTCAAGCTTCCCCTTGTTTCCATCGAGCTTTAGGCCAAAATGTATATGGGGAAAATGCGCCCACTGCACGCATTAGGGAAGATAATGTTATGTCACAAACATGCATGAATGTGTAATTTTTTAATTAGAAGAAAAAGAAAAAAAAAAAAGGGATACTTCATTATTCATCCAATTATTTCACATTTTAATTCAATTTTTTTTTTCTATAAAGCACATGCATTGTAAGTATATTATCTACGGATCTGGTTAAGGGTAAGAGAAAACAAACCCTCTTACCCATCTAACTTTATCAATTGGATGATATCATTTTCTCACAAATCCATCCATTAGTTTATAACAATAGGAATTAATTGATATAAAATGAACTAAATGTCCAAGAGCCCAAAATGAATCGAGTATCATTGTTTCCTTCTAGGATGTGACATTTTTATGTATTTGCCAAACACAAGTTATGGCTTGCACATTTTTAAGAGATTAAAATTTGCAACTTTCTATCAACAGCATTCGACAACTGCTATTTCATTTATTATCTCTAATCTATTACCCTAGAGAAATGTGGTAGGGGATAGCCTTGCTTCAAATGAGAATGAATGAAAGAAGAAATCAAGTTTTAAATCAATTTACCCAAGATTTACTGTAACATTTTCACATGTAGAAGGTTGTGAATTTAAGTTACTAGATGCCAAGAAGAAAAAAAAAAGAAAAAGAAAAGAAAAGAAAAGAAACAACATAATCCTTAAATGGTTCTCACAGGAGACAGCATGCATAATACAATAATTTGTTAGGAAAGTTTTCATTTATCAATATCACTACAAAAATTTTGTCAACATATAATGCATTACTACTGTGCACTACAACATTTTTCAATTATGAGAAACAATTCTTATCGGATTGAATCTGATAAAAGATTTTAAAAGACTAGTTCTCGTACAATTAGATTTCACGTAATGCCTCTTTCTTATAGCAAAAAGATGGTAATAATATCTTATCCTATAACCAACAAAACTTAATTTTGCACCACACAGCTCGATGAATTATGTCGAATTATTATGTAAAAATTGAATGAATGCAAGTAAAACATCCGTTTGTTTTTCACAATCAGCTTTCCAACATTAACAAATTACATATTTTACAAAAAGCGAGCGCATGAAAAGGACAGTGCAACACTAAAGTCTTTTGGTCATGACCTTATGCTAAGATCAGAACTGGGTGCTACTTTGAGCCCTAGTGAAAAGTACAACAGACATCAAACAGACTTTCAAAAAACTTTCTTATCTCTATGCATTGTCACTAGTTAGGGGCTAGATGACATGCTTAACCACGATTAAGGTTAGCAAGATCAAATAAAAAATTTGACACTTAACGGTCATGATTCGGTAATCAACCAGCTCTAAACCATCAGTGCCGGTTTTGACACTCCAGAAAAGAGTATTTTTCTCAAAATCAATCATGGTGAACTTACATTTTTGGCGGCTGTGCTAAAAGCTTCCCTGTGACTGATTTCGGGATTACTTGCTTTAATGCGCTGGATTTCTTCCCTGCAAAGTAAGAAAAAGAATAAAAAATATATATATATATATATATGTATATTTCTCTAAGGAACAGTTTACGTTAATCCAAGTTCATATTCCCATTAAGATAGGCTCTGTTGCATTTTCATATACGAAATTTAATCATGCTACACGGCTACAAGCATTACATTTTTTAAAACAGTATGTCACAATATCTAGGAAATGTAAGGCATACTTAATTCAAATTAATGACATCAGTTTCTGATCGTTAAAATCCCTATTATATTGAACATCTCCTGTAACTACCTCAAAGATTAAATGAAGGACTTGAACGACCGTAGAAATCTCGATAGATGGCTATTACATGTAACAATGTTAGTGGATATGGACACCTTATTGTTAGAAGTAATAGATAATGGAATTTTTACGTACTTGATGAACCTGTTGTATGCTGAGGGAACACGTTGTCTCTTCTCTGGAGCTGCATTAAAAAAAGAAACAATAATAAGGCAAAAGGCACGCCACACACATCTTTACATAAAGAAAGAAAGGGGGGAGAAAGAGAAAGAGAGAGAGAGAGAGAAACGAACAAGGAAAACATATGTTCAATTTTTAGAGCTATCATAGAAGGAAATATCATACAACTTTTGGCTAAGTTAACTACATATATCCAAATTTTGCCTCATTTCTACCTTGCTAGGATTAAGCCATAATATTAGTAAGACAAGGTTCACATTTCAATGAGTGTTGATAGGAAATGGATCCTCTCCATTTAATATTTTGTGATACTACCATATATGTAATCAATTATTGAAATTAAAAGGAATATGATGATATCACATGATATTTAAAAAATCAAAACAATTTCAATTATTAATTTATAAATAAAGAAAAATTTAATGAAAGTAAATGGAAAGAATCCAAATCCATGTTAATGAATTATTAAGGGAAATGAGAAGCATATTCCATGGAACTTATTACTCCATAAAATTCTATTCTTAGGGATCCCATTTACTAATGTTTTTATGGGGAACTTAGTTATGTCATAAGGATAATGATAAAAGAATAGGATTTTCTTAACTCTCAATTATTGTTTGGAATCCTAATAACATAGAGAGAGAAGAATTAAATTCTTAGGAATTGGAAGCATTAGATTCCAATATTGTTCTATCATAGTCCTTGTGGTATGATCAAATCTCACTAGAAGATATTACAAAGAATAATTCCATAGGGTACCAAACCGTGTACAACTAGTGTCAATACTCTTAGAGTTTAGGTGAGGATATGTCCACGCTTGTACATTTCTTTAATGCAAACCACTAGCCAATGCCATACTCAAATGCAATTTCTATTGCATTCTTGAAGAGGGATTCGGTAGATAATATAAATTGTGCATAACTATCAATTAGATTAAAACATGTGGGTTGGTAATAAGTAATTACCTAAAGTCTCACTATCCATTTTACCATATATCTAAATATAATTGGCAGTTATATATCATGTATACTTACACATAACGTATACCATCTGTTGAATTTTTTTTCCATTCTTAAGTAATTAGAAGTAAGCTCTCTTAAGTTAAGAGAGTAAAAAATACTCAAATTTCAACTAAAAGAAGAACTTAGGATTGACAATAAGTCTTTTTTGTTTTTTAATATGAAATGGAATTTTGGTTATGTGTTTGGTTTTTGTACTTAGTTTATTCTCATATTATTTGTGTCCTATTCAAATGAATATAGCTTCAACATTGTGCTAAAAGAAGATTATTACAATCATGCCCTTCTAAAGATAACGAATTGGTGATGAGGATTAGCTATTAAATTAAGCATAAGGATCACAATTTATCAAACCAAACTACAATGGTACATTTGGTTAACTACATACAAGTAGGTTATAATTCCACCTTTTGCTGTAATAACAATATCATAGAATAGTTGTTTTACCGACCAAATAGGAATCTACTTTAGATGCTTATAAAGCTTGAATTAACTGAAAACATACCATTGTTTTCTTTTCTTATACTAAATAACTATTATATTTTTGACAATATTATCTTCTCATATATCAATAATGTCCTTTTCTATGGTAGAATTATACAATCACACTCTTCATAATGTCTCCGAGGCAATCTTTAATTGGTAATTTTTTTTTTCTTGTGTTAGCTTATTTTGGTTCAAACCACTTAAAAGGAAGCGAATTAAAATCTTCAATCTCGATTCGAATCAATTCTCAAATGATAACATGAAATTTAGTTTGATTAAATTTTTCAATAAACAAATCAAGTTAAACTGTGAAATGCATTTCAATTATGATTCAATGACTAAAGTGAACAACACCACATTTTGCTAAACCCCAATAGCCTCCAAAATTATTGTTAAAGTCAAAAAGCCTAATAGTTTGCTTCTTAGGCAACTATGCTAGCATTTTGTCAGGCTCTTGTTAACTTATCTTACATAAATTAATATGACAATGACAACGACAATCCTACTCCATAACTAACAAAAATAGAAGCATCATTCACTTATATTACCTCAATGGAAGCGATGGAAATCCTTTTAGTTTTGGTAATTAATGACTGATGATTCCAAAAGCAGGCATTGCATGCAACATATAAATAAGGCAAGTAGATGATAAAGCCTACATGATCTTTCCACTTCAAGATGTTATGGTAAATACCATATAGGTATTGCTTTTAGGTATTCAATAAATCGACAAAGAAAAAAAAAAAAAAAAAAAAAAAACCCTTCGTAGTATGAATTGTCGCCTATCAAACCAAAAGTAGGAGACTGTCGTTTATCTTGGTCTTATAATTGTATGTCTTTTTCCCCCCACACAACTTGCCCCTCTCTCTTTCTTTCTCTCTCTCACTTCCAAGATACTAGATATGATATAAAAGTTGATGAAGTTTCATGGCTTGTTAGCCTGTGACAACCTACGAATACCTAGCTAAATGTTACTTTTACAAATACTAGGGTGCATCGTTGTTACATGATTCTCTTTTTTTTTTTTTTTTTTATACAAAGCATGCAAGAGATATATAAAAACGGTGATTATATAATGCCAATATAGTCATAAGAGGGAAAAAAGAAGAAAAATCTAGCCATTAAAATGATCACACGTTTATGGAGTTATTATTGCTTCTCGTTTTAAATATGCATTGTAGTGTCACTATCTTGAATGAGCTAGCTCGTAGAAGGGAAAAAAATAAATTGTCAGATCTCTTTAAATTATGAGTACGATACTGCTCATTTTTCTCACTCCTCCATGTGACACGAGTAGTCCATGATTAAGATTTACCAAGTTGGATTATAACATGCATGAGGGTTTTTGAGGCCGATAATTTCTGATAGGATGTGATAATATAATTACATTACAATTGGGAATATAATTATAAAGATAAGATAAAAAACTGATACATCATTGTAATGTAAACCGATTATTTATAATTTTATTTGATTTTTATGTATTTTTCGCATTGATACACAATTCCAATGACAACCATGGACTGCCATTCCTAATATTAATTTTTTTTATAAAAAAAAAAAGGAAAAAAGAAAAAAATTACATGAGAAACTCAACGGCCCCTAAACAGAATTAGTTTTTTTTTTTTTTCCTCCCTCTTTAATTTGTGAAATGAATGTGGACTTTACTCTCTATCAGTTATTTTTAATTTCATGTTCAGTAAGTAATACTGCACCACCAGTACCTGAAGATACCACACTTAAATTCTTACAGAAACATGACAAAAGCAAGTACAAGGTAGAGTACATAAGTAGTTTAAGAAAAAGATTTTTAATAAATAACCACAGATAATTTTACCTTTTTAAGTGCTGGAAATTTTACTTTAGACACTGTAAGTTTCAAAATAACTCATCATTGATCATTCGATTGCTATAGCTTGGAGAAAAATCAATTTAAATAATTTTGACAATGCAATTATCAATAATTTCCATATAACATGAAAATATCTTCTTCTTTTTTTCCGTTTTTCAATCCATATATTATTTAATATGTAAAGTATATATTAGAACGGAAGCACTCATAAGTATATCGAACGTTTAATGTAAAATTGTAACGAATTCAATTTAATAGAAAACTCACGACGGATGGGAGGAATTCTAGTTTGGTGATGTTGCTGAATACGATGATCTACAGGTTCATTGTTGCATCTGGAAGATGAACCACTTCCCTTCATTATATGATCTTCTGAGCTCAGGTGCTGTTTCTGTGACTTTTCCCAAACAGGTCATAGGAATTATATAAATGTTAATGCCATACAATATTAGATGATTGTATGTATGTATGACTATATAAGACTTAAGACGAAAATGTTGACATTTTATTCACTATTATTAGCTTTACAGACTTTCTCCATATTCCTTTTAGCTCAAAAAATCTAATATTGTCCCACTTTTTGTAGACAAATTTGAATACGGAGTAGGGATACCTTATACATGATTCCTATTTCTTATCCAAGTATGGTTTATAAAGATTGGATCATTAAAAAAAAAAAAGAATAAAATTTCTATTTAGCCCTTTCTTCAAGCCCTACTTTATTTTCTCTTTTTATTCAAGATTTATGGTCTCGATATATAGCAAGATAAACTAATTTTGTAAAATCTTTTAAGGCCTAAACATATAGATAAAATCTCATAAATTAGCTCATTAATTTTTATTTTTAGTTTAGTACTTTACAAACATAGATATAATGGTGTCATGGAATTAAATAAATAAATAAATAACAAATGAAATACTTGTGTAATGACCGTTTTGAGTCATTTCAGCAAAAAAATATTTTCTTCGTTTTCCTTCTTTTTCAAATGTAATTCATTTGTCTACTTAGTCAATGCTAAATTCTAGGACCGATCCAGGAAAACTGACCCTTTTCTTTGAATATATATAAATATAAATATAGTTATATTTTATTGTTTTTATGTGTACCTGGATATCTTGAGGAGGATGAGCTGCAGATTGAAGTGAACCAGCCATATTGACAGTGAGAAGATTAGCACAATGCCCACATCGAACCGTCACAATTGTGCATAAACTGCCGCATGGTACGCTAACCTGTACATCAACCAAACAAACATACATACATACATACGCATATACATGTTTATATACACGCATGTACATATTTTGACTTATTTCGAGTACTATATAGTAAATTCTTCATCTACCTAAAATAAATAAATTGACATTGTGGGTAATCCTTATATAAGTCGATCACTTTATAATATTTCAACAAATATAGGAAACGATATATGTATTTATTTTTTGAAATATCATTAATCATGATAACCAAATATGAAAATATGTGTCAATGGTTGTTAGACCTACTCAATAATGAAGAACACCATTTTTTGCAAGTAAACTAAATCACAAAACCAAGACTATGTTTAAGCAATTAAAGAAACCCTAGCTTTTATTAGGTGCCTAGAAGAAGTAACACGACTGTAATTAGAACAAAAGCAAGTCAGAACAAAGCCCCCAGCAATACGAGAAAATCTCACATAAAAGATATAATATAACAATTATAATTATTTATTTCCTTACTCTCTCCAAAGTAAAACATGAAAAACACACTACCTTTTAACATAACACCCGCCTAATACTCCACAAACATTAATATTAAAATTTTACCATAATGAAAAATAATCCACAGATTTCAAAGTAAAAGAAGAAAAAAGAGAGAGAGAGAGAGAGGGCGGGGGGGGATCAGGCACTATTGATAATATATATATGTGATCTGATCTTCTGACCACATATATCCATATTGATCCCCTTTCCTTTCGGTGCGCTCTCTCACTTTTCTTCTCTTCTGACAAAATTCAACACAAAAAAGATGAAAAATAGAAAGCGACCACACTTGAAACACCAAAAACCATAAAGATCCACCAATTAATCACCCCATTTATCAAGAAAAAGCATGTGTGCTTATGCTTAATCTGCTATTAAGCTGGGTACAGATGGATACTCTAACATAAGGTTAAAAATTGATCCTCGCTCCCGAGTCTCGTGTGGGTGTTTAGGGGTGGGAACAATTGGTTCAGCCTTTTTGTGATGAGTGTGACGGTGGCTGTAAGAATGTGGATGGGTTTTGCATGTTTTTTGGGGGGGGTGTTCTTGGTACAAGTGTGTATTGAGGAACACAGCTAATGTGTTATGATGAAAAAGGAAAGGGAAAAAGGGCACTGTTGTTGTGGTTGTGGTGGTGTTGATGATATGATGAATCAACAGAAAAGAAGACGAGAGAATAGATCTGCGCTTAGTAGTGAATATGTACGTGTATAAACAGAAGCATCCACTTCTGTTAAATAAAAAATAAATAAGTAATTATAAAAAAAAATTTAATTAGAAAAAAAAAAAAAAGAAGAAGAAGAATTGACTCTTGCGAATAATCCTTTGGATCGTTTCACATTGACCACAGAAAGAGATGTAGAGAGAGAGAGAGAGAGAAGTACGATCATGGATAAAAAATCGAAATAGAAAAGAATGGATAACGCGGTGACAGATATATACGATGATTTATTTATAATTAAATTAATAGTTTGAAGTAAGCGAGTGAGAATTAAATTGTTGGAGTAAATATATGATTTAGAAGACATCATTCATATGAATATTATTCATGATATGAGAACTACTGAGAACCCTATAGCTCGCATACCATGAATTGCTAGAAGGGAAAGAGAAGGAAAAATAAAAAAAAAAACTCAATTAATTGTGAAATTGTTATTTCATGCATGTTTTTACTGATCTAAGAAAGCGATGCATCTAGGGCTTGAATTGAAACCTTTTTACTAATTGAGGAAAAAAGTTGGAAGAAGATCACTCGAGGAGGAAATTTCAAAATTTTATCAAAATACCCTAATTGTTCTAAGACTTCATCAGGAAGCATTACTAACAATGAAATCGAGGAATTTCATCGAGGGATATTGATGAAATTTGGTATGCGTATTCTTTAGTAGGATCGAAAGGAGATGAAATTAAGGATCGGTATGTTCGGTGTCGGTCGGCTGGCCTTGGGGTATTTACTAACACGAGTGTGCTTCATTGAACTGTATGTGTTTCCCTAATCTGGAAAATTCCCTCGTTTTCCGTCTACTTTTGCTTTTCTGCTTCTGAGGTCTCGAATTTCCATTTCAGGAGATTTTGAAAGAAAATAAGAAAAGGATATTATTCATTCGTAAAATAATTATCGTGGAAGATAAATTATCTTATTTATAGCGTGTAAAATTAACTAGAAAAGAAATTAATGTAGAAGAAGAAGAAGAAGAAGAAGAAGAAGAAGGGGTAGTGAAAAGAAGAGGAAAATACACTACTGCTTAATGCAAATAATAGTAAGTGTAGTACCGCTAAAATGGTGTTGCAGAAGTTGCAGTGAACATAACAAACACGTTCTGATGAAGCCATGTCAAGTGACATTATTTCTAGGTCTGATTATGCTGACGATGGTGATTCCGATCCAGATCAACAAGAAGGACGACGATGATGATGATTACGACGACAGCTACACTAAAACATATAAAGAAAAGAAAAAATGGATGTTTATCAACAAAGAAGAAGAATTTTTTTTCCTTTTCCCCTTTCTTTGAGAGAGAAAGAGAGATCAAGAAGTTTTAAGTGAAAAAAAAAAAATTGATCATACAAAGACAAGTGATGGAGGAGAAGGATATGAGAGAGAGAGCGAGTATTTTTGTGGGGTTAAAAGAAGAGTCCAAAACTCACAAGGGTGAGGGATGAGATGGCCGGATGGGACTGGTCTGGTCGGGAAAAAACCGGATGTTAGGGATGTGTCGGGTTAATTAGTAATTGTCTTTATTTCCTTCTTTAATATATTTTTTTTAATATATATTATTGATGTGACAAATCTATCCTGTTTTTAAGTCATTTTCAAGTATAATTACCTTATATTCAAATTTAATTTGTTTCATATTTATATTAATACTAAAAAAGATAAGCGAGATCAAATAAATAATACAATCGTAACAAGTATATTAGTTTAATATTAATATCTATATTTAAAAATGAATAAAAGGAAACTAAATTAATAATAATTATAATTAGTTTATTTTATAATTGTGCTCCTAAAATTGGGGATATATGCAGTGATTTGATATGATAGATGAATGTAAGTTTAATTAAGATTGTGGAGAGAGGGTGGATTTAATTAAGGGATTAGACATAGAGAGAGAAAAGGGAAGAGAGAGAAGGGAAATGATTGAGAGAATGAGTGGGTAGGAGGAGTCGTCTATCTTTTCTACTCAAACCATGTTGGTTTTCTGTAGCTGAGAGAGAGAATAGGAGACAGGGAGGAATAAATGCTTTGGAATGTTTTGGGGATGAGCAAGTTTTAGTTTATTATTATTGTTGAGGTTGGAGTTATCTTCAGAAACTCTTTTTTAAGAATTTTAAAAAAATAGTAATTCTATGACTCAGTCACGACACAATCTCTATAATAACTTCAACTTATTATCATAATATGGTTTAGCTTATTTATACATTTATTTGTATTTTAATTATATTATCTGTATTTTCTTTTTGTTTTATTCATTTCTTTTTTTTCGAATACTATTACAATAATTAATGGAAAAGAAATCAAACTTAGTCACCTCATTTTATTACGTGATGAGCATTTATTATTTGTATTTTGTTGAAACTAATGCATTCGAGATTTTACTTTATGTCTTTTTTATTCTTATTTTATTTTAATAAGTATCTTTGTTAGTTATATTTCATTTTGACAAACATTTAGGAAAAACAAATCCTATACAACATTGGGGTGTAGATTGTTGTACCCATCAAAGCAGGCGGTCGAACCTTTAAGCAGTCAAATCATAGTGAAAAAGGCTATAAGAAATTAGTAAAAATGTCTTCTATTTGTTCGAAACCAAAAAGAAACAAAAACAGTCCAACTTCAATTAAAGCTAACAAATTTAAATGGGCATGTTCTTTTTACATGACTCTTGGTCAACAATACTTGACTCAAAACTTTGGATTTTGACTAGTTTTGGATATTACAACCTCTAAGAATGAGCATTACTCCTACATTTCCATCCCACCCAGCATTCAACACACATAGTAACCCCATGCACCGAGCAGCTGCGCTCATTATTTATTTTGCTAAATAAAATGAGTAGCTATCGTTCATGAAGGGAATAAAATTGTATTAAGTTATGAATAAATGTTATGTTGATTTCATGCATGGTAAGGATGTAATCGGGGCGGTTTTGGGGTGGATTTTATGAAACTAGAACTCAAACCCAAACCTATTTTTATAAAATTTTATTTTCTATTCTTAAAACCTAACCCTATAGGTTTCTTGACCTTGTAAGGACACATTTTTATAGAATTTAGATAAAATTAAAGGGAAATATAACGAAAATAAATTAAGTAGAAGTAAAATTATATTTACTGACTTATATAATAATAAAATTTGAGATTTAAATGTGTTGCACATTAAAAAACTTGTATAAAATATTCATTTTGCATAAATTAAGTGTAAATATTTTTATTAATATATATTCTTTTTGCTAAATCGGATTTTCCATAAGGTATTTTTGTAATCCTAAAACCCGATCCTAAACCATATAAGATTTTGAATTATATTCCAAAACTTAACCTTAAACTCTATAGGGTTTTTATAAGGCTCAACAAATCAGGTACTTTTTAATGACCCATCCGATTTGATCCCTAATCAAAGGCATACTAAGGAAAAAATATTAATTCTAACATTAAATAGCTATTAATGAGTTTAAATTACAAATGGCTATTCAATTTATATTTTTTTTAATCAGAATTCTTACAGATGTAAATCGTAACAAGATGCCATAATGACTTTTCCATAATGAATAAGAAGGAAATGAAACTATTACTACAATGAAGTAAGTGGCCCCTACGTCCTTTCAATCCAATAGCCCCCATCGAACTTAGGATATGACTCATATTCTAGTATTATCACAAGAACAAAAGCAACTAAAATTTTAAAATGACCTTTAATTCAATGATAATACTAGAATTATCACGACTCTAGTCTTGTTTTGGTTTATGTATATCCATATATATATTTATTATAGTCGTGAAGCTTAAATCGAAAGTCTCAAAGGGCGGTGAAGGTATATGGGCAATATGCACTCGCAATACAACTCGATCATTGTAAAATCTGATGTGAAGGTCAAGATCAGTCTGACCAAGGACGAGAAGAACTCAATCCACGAAAGGATATATCAGCCAACTTTCAACCAAGCCAGTCGATCAAAGTGCCCAACGAGCATGTTAGGTGATTTTGTTGAGTTTCTACATATGCTGGAGTCTTGTAAATACATGTATTAGTGTTTTGTAAATAAATAGGAGAATCAATTTGTACCAAAAATTATTTTGGTATAGTAAATTTCATTAACCTACTTTTTAGTGATTTTTTGTTCTAGTCCATCTAAAATTTTCTATGGAAAGAATTTTCTTTTTCTTTTTTTTTGTGTGTGTTTGTTTTCTTTTTTCTTACACTGCTTTGTTAACGTGTCTACTATCTTTATCATCTGTCTATTCAACGTTAAATACAACAACATAACAATATTAGATTGCAGTCAGTTCACATTATTCAAATCAATGTATTAGATTGCAGTCAGTTCACATTATTCAAATCAATGCTAAAGACTAACCACCCAAAACAATATAATGATTTACAAACACTAATCAATGTTTTTTCAGAAATTTTCGCTTATTTTGCCCTCTTTCTTTTCTTTTCTTTTTTTCTTATTTGTACATAATTATTATTTGAATGTTATAATTCTTAAAATAAAAAATTTCACCCTTTTCCAAATCATGTCCATAACACATATCTCTAATTTGTGATTACACACGCATCCACACTCTTATGCACATGAATACTATATATATTCAAGATATCTATATATCAACATTATTCAAATATTGCAATCCCTTGGGTGTAAACATCTTATTATTAATGGCAAAATTTTCCAAAAAACATATATAAGATATTACATTTTTCATTTGATCATATTTCTTTTACTTGCTAAAACATCCAACTATATCGTTTCACTGTCAACAAAGCCAGTTTAGCAAAGGAGAGTAGAAATCATGATCGTTGAGATTAGGATGAGTTTTCACCCTATACCTTTAGGTGAGTTTAAACTTAGATGCTACCTCAAAACCCGATCCCAGTTGTTTGAGATTAGGTGGTAATTTCCAATTTATTTACTTTTAGTCCACCTTTACATCCTAAAAATGTTGAAATAAGAATTTCTTTCTTATAATCAATTAGAATTAATGTTATCATTGCATAAGTTTCTCATTATTCTTCATTTTACCACTATACACTTACTAAGTCTCAACCAAGAATCTAAAAGCAAAGTGGATTTCATAAACCAATTCCATACAATTCACAACATAGGTTGAGATTACAAGGAATCTATGAGTAATAGAATGTTGCATTTTATACTTTCTGTTTACATTCTTTAAAACTAGATCAATTTTCCCTATTTAGATAATGTCACACATAATATTATAATCCCACATGAAAATATAACATAAACTAAGTGTAGTACTTAAATTTAGAGGATACTCTCACCTATTAGATTAGCTTTTTAGTTTGCCTCTCCTCTTAAGCTTAGATTATAACATTAAATACTCTTATTGAAAGTCCAATCCTATGAAAATGATAACTCAAAAAAAGAGAGACCTGAGAGAGGAGTAGTACTTGGCGAAATAGAGTGAGAGTCGTTCATAGTGAAAGCTACTTGAAAACGTGGGGATTAGCTTTTAAAGGAGTTGCTAATTAATATAAATTGAGAGAATGATTGAAGGGATCCATTTCATTTCCAAAACAAGAAAATTTTGGAATGTTGAATTAACCATGCAAATATGTATTTTCTTCCATAAAAAAGCAGCTAGCCAGGGAGAACCATCGCCAAAATATCTTTTAAGAGCTTATTACTAAATTCAAAGATTTGGCACAGAAACATTTCCATTCGGAACCAGATAAATTACGTGTCGTATTCATTTTTTATTATAAAAATTAGGTGGTACTTCTTTAGTTTTGATTCATAGGCTAAGTCCATCACGTGAATTGACTCATCAACCAATAGTCTGTGCTACGGCTTAAAGGGATTAAAGTTTGTTTCAATTTTTAATCTTCAAACCCCATATATCGCTAAACTTAGATGTTAATAAGCAGATGGATGGCTATCTATGGATGGTCCCGGTTAGTGGACTTGGAATGAAACTATCAACGGACACAGACGTCGTACAAGAGGCAAATGGCTATGAGGGTAGTGAACTCAACCATTGATAGCTAGATAAAAATGGAGAACTTAGTATGTGACGAAAATTCACGCCGAGATCTGTCGTTAGATGGAGCAAGCAAGTGAAAGATAAATCATTAAAGCCATACATCCGGTTAAGAAATCTAAATGACTCTATATATATATATATATGTTGAATGCGTAGGTCATTCCAAATATGGGTCTTCAAACCCAAGTCGATCTTTTAGAGCATGGGCTAAGCACAAAAGCTCAAGTCCATCTCTTTGAAATCCCGACCAAGCTCCTCGCAACCAGCCGGACTCATCATTTTGCAGGATATGCTCCTGTTACAAGGAACAATTTTCTTAAAGACTAGACCAAAACCCAAGAGCTGGACAAATCACTCCTAAAGGCCTCAACTTCGAAATAGCTTGCCAAACTCAACCATAAATACTATATAAGCCCATAAGTAAAGAGATCTCACTTTTTGACTCTCAAGAACACTTCATCTTTCTCTCTCTCTCTCCACTTAAGCACGTTCTAACTGAGGTTTTGAAGTAGCTATATCAAAACCACATCTAGTGGACCTTTGAGCTTATGTAGGCTCATCTTGCAAGTCTTAAAACCCAATCAAAATCGCTTACTAATATTTGGTGCCATCCATTCGTGTATCCTCTATCACAATTGTTGAAAAGTCAGTCATTTTAATGGAGATTTGGTGCTTATTTCTACTGTTTCATAAGATAAATTAAGTTTTATGTGTCGTGTACCTTATAACTCATTTTAGTTAACACTTGGCAAAAAAGTTTTGGGTACTAATTAATTTTAATAAATCCAGATGAGAATGACCCAAAAAAATAAATAAATAAATAAAGCCAGAGGAGAGAGAGAGAGAGAGAGAGCGAGAGAGAAAGTGATTGTGATGATAATAGCCTTAACATGTACTAGTGACAATAAGATGATGGTACAAAAGTGGAGAGAAGCTAAGTAACTAAGTACAACTGTTGAAAAAAATTTTAAATAAGACGTCTTAATTTATAAATTTCCCTATGGGTTATTTGTATTAAATAATGCATAACATAACGGCCAATATCATTGGTTATCAAAGACATGAACTATGGATGTAATTATGGGATGACGCCATGATAAATACGTCTAAGACATGCTTAAGTGTTTCTTGTTTAAATGGGTTGGACCTGTTTAAGGTCTATTTGAATTTATATTGAGGATTGTGTCTGATAGACGAACCCATTTATTAACCTCCTTGACTCATCTAAATTGTGTCCATATTTAGCCTAAAGTCAATTGTAAAACCATAGTATATGTATCTAATTAAAGAAAATTACATATATTGAGAATCAATTTAAGTAAGGTTATAACTAAGTCAATATATTTATGAGTTGCTCAAGTTCAACTCCCTTTAAGTTTAACCAAGCTTGTATTCAATTAATAAACAAGTCAAGTTCGAGTTCAAGATGAAATTCGTTTATTTAAATGAGCTAAATTTAAACTTAAACTCCAATTTAGACTTACAAGCCAACTCGTTTAATACTCACGAGGTTTATTTATATATTTACAAATATTATATGTTATAATATTATATATTATTCATAGCAAAAAAAAATAATATCTATATAAATATATAATATGTTATAGGATAATATATAATTTAATCATTATTCATTATTTATTAATTAATTTATTTATATATTTCTTCATTTTATATACGTAAAATTATAAACAGACTTAAATTTAACTCACTTTAGGCTTGCCTCAACTAATCGAGCCCAATCTCGACTTATTTATTAATTGAACTTAAGCTCAAAATCTCGAGCTCAAGCTTAAAACAAAACTTATTTATCTAAACAAGTCAAACTCACATCTCAATTTATAAACTTTATAAATGCTCAGTTTAAACTTGAGCTCAATAATTTTTAAACAAATCAAGCCCGAGCCTTCAAAAGCTCGACACAGCTTATTTACAACCCTATGTTTAAGTTCAAGTTTGATAATGAATAAAAGATTTATAGCAATACAAAGAGGTATTGAGAGTATTGCCAATAAAAATATTATTATATTGTTGTTATAAGTCCATCACATATCATTGACGCGGCATCAATGTCCAATTTAGCTCTTAATATGCTATATATAATGGGCATTCTTTAAATGAAACATTTTTAAAATTGTGTATCTCTTCTAATTTTTACCACTAAAATTTTTAATTTCTATTTGAATATGGACCGGAACACTTATATCCACTCTTTGGATCGTTTTTCTTATCTACTTTAGGCGAATCATTTTTATATTACTAAAATATTTTAGACTATAATAATTATGTTTATTTTTTATAGATATTTTAAATTTGTAAATAGATTAATGAGCTCTCAAGACTGATGATATGATATGATCTTCTAATGAGATAATTCAAATCAACTCCTTCTCTTCAAAGTTGTGCAATAATTAGAAAAAAAAAATAAGATTAACCTTATGGATGAGCAAATTGATAAAACACGGTTGTATATTACACTGTTCTCATTATAGATTTGACCCACAACATTGTTTATAAACGGATCCATTAACGAGTTAAGATTATAAGACATGCACAAGTTTAGGATCGGCATGAACAAAATCTCCAAAGAAAAATTGCTAAATGTAAATTATAACATTTGAATCGTGTATTGTTCAAACTTCCACATCATGTTAATTAAAATCGTGAATTAATTTGTATGATCTTACGAATTTATAATTTTATGGGATATTTTCTAACTAAAATGAATGCAAAAAATATATACTATTGGTAATGTCAATTTAAGTATACGATTCTGTAAGTTATTGCAATTTTATTAGATTTATAAAAAATTTTATCGATTTTCTATGTATCCCAAGTAGAATAATTATGGTTTTACAACCGTGTGCAGCGCACATGCAATTTAAACATTGTCTTCTGTCAATTAATGTGAAAGAATGTAATTAAAAAAAAAAGTAAAACCAATCATCTTAGAGGATTACCGATAAAAGAACATGATAATAAAGATAATGACATGGTCCCAAATGTATGAAGATGTTGAAGGAACCTTGGAATTAGGAATAAATGTACTGATGAACAATTAACTAGAAAAGGGAAAAGAGCCATCACTCATGCATCCCTCAGCTTGTGGCCACGATTCCTTAGAGAAGCTAACTGATAGATTGAATGTTTGGTGATGGCCAAGCAATGAATATGAAAGAGAGGAGAAAAACTTTACAAGGTATGATGTATGAGATTTGGCAGTGGCTTTGGGAAAGTGATTATCGTCCTTAAAACTGATTACATCTTCGGAGAGTAAGACAAGAACATGGGAAATGTGAAATTCTATGAGACTCTCATGCAAGGACATTTCCGACCCACCATTAATAATTGAAGAGTAAACTGTAAATATATATTTTTATATTTAATATATATATATATATATCTACTTAAACCAAGAGTTGTTTATGAAATCAAACCGAATCGAATTAAAAATCGAATAGAGCCACACTGAACCATAAAATGCAATTTTTTTATATTTCAATTCAATTTATGATTCAGTCCGAAGAAAGTTCAAAGGATTCATAGTTCGATTAAGAGGATTAAGCCAAACCAAATCGCTTGAACATAGATCGAATCGTTTCTTTTTTAAAAAAATAGAAATGTGCAATACTTTTTAAAATTTTACATCCTATCAATATTTCAATTTAATTCTATTTATCTTTTTTTCTTTTTGACATTACTTATTGCACTCTTAACCTTTATAATTTACTCATTTTTCTTCACTATTATTTCTCATATCTAGCTGACTCACATTTATTCACTTTATTTAAGATATAATATTATCGTAAAATAATATTATGTGTCTTTTATTTTTACATGATGTACCTTAATTTAGACATCAATATTAGTTGAGAAATTCGATAACTATTTACAATATTAAAAAGAACATTGTAGTTTTAAAAAGTGATTCAAATCAAACATAACCAAACTAAATCGTATTTGAAATAGTTTAGTTCAAAACCCTAAATCTTTAAAAGCGATTCAGTTCATTAAATGTCCAAACTAAACCATTTTAAATGCGGTTCAATTTGTTTCAACTTCAACCTAAACCAAATCAAAACTAAATCGAATAATGAATAACCTTACTTAAACCTTTTATTTTGTAATTATGTGTTTAGACTAAGTAGCTTCGTTATTTAACCTAAACGGCAATATAATATAAAGATCTAACAACACTTTTTTAAAAGACACAGCAATCCGGTCTTGGTAGCTGAGTAGACATAGAAGAATCATAAGAATATCATATGATATTTTGAAATTTTATCTAGCTTAGGGAGTTAAGGAATATGTAAGCTTGCAATGATGTAAAGTTTTAGATATGGTATATAAAAGTTATACGTAAAGGAGATTTTTAGCATATTTTTTCTTTTAATTTTTTAAAAAATGGGAAATCATAAATTCACCCCTCTTATGTTTGTCCATGTATGTATAAACCCTTTATCTTCAAAATTGAGCTCTTATGATCTCAACTCTTTAAAAAAAAAATATGCTTATAAACTATATTTTACTATTTTATCCATTGATAAAGTAAGAGAAAATTACAACCACAAAATGAGTGTTGATTTTTCAAGTTCAATTAAAAGATGAATCTTGTTAGCAGTTCAAAAGGAGGATAGATGTTATGTAAAGTTATGTAAAAACATAATGATATTGTGGCTATAGTATAATAAGGTTAGATTTTAGTGACATGACATGTTAAATAGATAAAATCTTCATCCTCTTGTTTATAATTTTTATCATCTATTTAAACATAACTCATCCTTTATTTACACCACATTAATAATGTTCATTCTCTATCTAAATCACCATAAAGTTCTATAATTTATTTAAACTTGATCTCAAATGATCATTTTCTTATGTGTAATTTTTTCTGATAAAATTTGCATCACTTTAATGATGTTTATTATCTATTTTAATTACCCAAAAGTTTCAATATCTATTTAAACTTGACCTCAAACATTCATTATCTGATATATAATTTAGTTTGAATTAATGTTTTGTTTTGTTTTCCATGTTGTCTTATTTTCCCATAATTGATTGGTTGATCATAGATCATCGTCACATTTATAATTATTGAATTATATAATCTTGTAAATATTTTATTCATATTTTGATAAATTTTGTATATCTTGCGTAAAGTTCAATGTTTATTATGTTCATTTTTTTTTAAAATAGTGTGCATATTCCCTTAAATATCTCTACAATGTAATTATTACAAAATGTGTATTTTATTTACACAAAGGATACTTTATACATACTTCCGTAAAAATTCATCCATAATAATAATGATTAAAGAATCATTTAAAGAAAAAATTTAGTTGGAAATAAATCTCAATAAACTCTTAACGTCATTTGAAAGATTGACTAAATAAGACAACTTGGAAAACATAGTGATATTAAAATTTATAAGACAACATGGAAAACATAGTCATACTAAATTAGGCAATTGCTTTTGAAAAAAAAAAAGGCCATGTTTATTTTATGTTTTGAAGAAAAAATAGTCATATTAAAATTTATAAGAAAAAAAAATCTATAGATTTTACAAGATAACTTATACCCTGTATAATTTATAGGGTATAGGGTATAAAATATAAGATAGTTTCAAGGTGTCGTAAGATAAGGCACAGGTAATAAAGTTTTGAAATTAGTAACCGTAGGGTAGGATATGGGTAGGCTATATACCCTACTCGCTCTGTACCCTCTTACTCCTAATCAAGATAAAACTAAAACTAAAAGTTAAAAAATAAGATAAAAGAAAAAGAAAAAAAAATTTGGATGCCAAATTGAAAAAAAATTACAAGTATAGGTATCCTTTGTGCCTTCATCCCATGATTTTATTAATTATTTAAAACATTACATAAGCTAATTAATTATTTATAACATTATGTAAACTAATTAAAGAATTAAAGGACAACCTTTTGAAGAAATAGTTATTAAATTTCCCCTGAATGAAACTTTGAGAAAAACTAGCTATTAGCACACAAGTTTTAGATTTTTTTTTTGTATGATATTAAAATCACTTTTTAGTGTATTATTTCAATTTTATACTTGAATTTTTTTAAATCTCATGTACATGTTTATGGTTCTTTTTATCCCTTTTTTAGGTTAAGTAGTTTGGGGTATTAAGTTTAAATTCTTTGCATTATTCCACGTTTCATTCTTATTCCAATCATATGATGCAATGCGTAAACAAAAAGATAGAAGAAACGATGTTTTATTCTCAATGTCAATGACTGTTAACACAGGTATCTCAGCATACGTCGAATCCTCGACAAGTGTTTATACAAAGACTGCAGTATCCATGTTCTTCAGATTCGATTAACTAAGCTAACTAAATTGTAACTAGTAAGGTTTATGCCTTAGCATCTTTCCCAATGTTTCCAAACATCATGTAAATTAAAAATTAATTCCTAATCGAAAGTCACAATCGTTGAACATAATTTGTCATTCCCTAAATTAAACTTTATATCCCAAGTCTTGCAAATTTGACAACAACCCACTATATACCCTTCTTGCAAGCAAAGTCATAATTGATAGGCCACTTTCTACTTGGGTCTCTTATGCTTAAACTAACCTACTTAGGGTATGGATTGAATTATTCAAGCCATGTCCGACTTGTTTTGGACATAGGTTAACTATTTAAACCTGCTTAAGCTCTCAAGCCAACTCGCATCCCCTCAGCTCAAGTATCTAGCATCTAGAATCAAGGTCAAGCTATAAAGGAGTCAAACTCGCCTCCATGAGGTTGCTAACTTAAGTTCTAACCTGTTTTAACTAGTCCACTTGAGGTCTAAGCCCACCAAAAGGAAAAATGTTTGCTAGAATGGAAAACCAGTTGTCTCTACCTCACCCTCAAGATACTCGGAAGTTGCTTAGTCGAAAGATCCACTTTCCTTAACCATTAGGATACACTTCCCCTTGATGATGGATCCACCTTCCATGTCCAGAAGACCAATTTCTTTGCAATCGAATATCTACCTTCCACATTAGTCTCGGCCTCATCCACTATAAACAAGAGATGAGGCCAATGGGTAAATTTGTCTACACTCATACACTCTCGAGCCCTCTTGTTGCCAATTCTCTTTCCCACACTTCCTCTTTAATACTCAATCTAACTTAAGCATTAAAGTGGATTTTTGGATAATTTCCACCCCCTTCCCATCGTTCTACTCACTACTTGTACATTACTCTATGTCCTCTTAGGGCTTTAAGGCCCAATTTCTCTATTAGCAAAGATCTAAAAGCAATAGCCATCTAATACATGGAAGCTCTACAATTATTCGTAGAAGATTAGTTGATACCTGAAAAATGAAGGGCACTCTCAGACAAAGTAAGCAAATAACCTAACAAATAGCCTAAATAACTAGTAACAAGCACATGCTATAGCCATGTCACATACATTAATATAAAGATTCAAACGTATAAATTAAACTCTTATCATGCATATATCGCATCACATAATTTATTTACTGTTAATCTTATTTCAACAAGCAATAGTCGCTTTTGCTCAATTCTCTTTATGTAGTTAATCCATAGCTTTACACACTTAGCCAACAATTTGAGAAAGACACACGAAAGGTATCACTTCATCTCGAGTTCTCAACTAATGACAACTGTTGATAACTGGATTATGATGGCAAATCTATGATCATGATTGCTCCTTCCTAAATTCTCTTTCTATACAAATGGTCAATGTCAATGAACCCATAAGCTATTTATCTAGCCTATCTTAGGCAAAAGGGTTTAACTTCCTATTTTTAGTAACTTTATATTGCATTCATAGCCCACTTAAGTTACCACTATTGGTTAGTCTAGCATCCATGTATCCAATCCCAACATTAGGCTATAAGCATCTACATCTAAACATGATCTAATCATTTCATCCCAAATTATCATCCCATGCACCATGCCTTACACTAGGTGTTAGGACACAATTAAGATTTTGGTTACGTATTATCAAAAAACAATTATAAAACATACAACAACTAATGAGAGTAAGGAAGATTAATAGAATTTTCATATAAAACCTAAAAAGAACAAGAATAAGAAAACATGACTAAGACTAGATCAATCCATTATAGTGTAACAACAATAATATATTGATTTTCTCAATCTTTGAGTGCTTAATTCCTCTTACAAGCCCTTAATGGTTTTTATTCTCTCACTAACTCTTTCATGTAAGTGTTTGTAATTACAAGAAGTCAAACCTCAATATGCATAGCAGGAAAAAATTTTGACACCAAAAGGATATAAAATATGAAGTTGTCAAGAACATTATGACTGCTTCAACCATTTGCTCGCTTCTTTACTCGAATACTCTTCCATGATAGTCTCATGTAAGTCAAGACATAAATGCACAACTAATCAACAACCAATCTAGCATACATCATTAAAAGCTAGGTATTCTTTATTTCATGAAATTATGTGTTAACATTTAACAAAATATTGACTCGAAATAGAGGGTTTAGTTGACCTCTTGAGGATTTCAATCGACTAAGCATTCCCAAAAGGTTTGATTTAGTTCAATTGCCCAATTTGCTTGATAAATTAAAACTTTGTTAACTACAACAACCTAGAGCATCAAAACCTTAAATCCAAAGTAGTTTGATTAACCATCTTAGCAAAGATTACTTGTTCTCATGCTTTTAACTAAATCGATCCATTGAACTTACACTTATAGACCAAAACCTACATTCTCCATTCTCCATATCATTTAACATTCAAAAGCTCCTAATTTGTTTCTCTTACTTTTCATTTGATTCATTCATGAATTTATCACTATTTTAATTTATACTAAGCGCACTCTTAATTAAAGCTTTCATTCAAACACCTAGAGATATATATATATTGGCTTAGAGATAACTATAAATCATCAACTTTAGATCTTGTTACTGTAAAACCCACGATCAGTTAGTCGAAATTTGGTTTGTAGAATTTAGGGCGATCGGCTAAAGGATTTGATCGAACCTAAATTATAAAGTAAAACTATAAATATTAGTAAAAATGATCTTGTAAGTTTGAATTTAAAAAAATAAGTAATAAAATAAAAGAATATAAAATTTTCAAATTTTAAGTATATTACTTATTATTTATTGAAAATATATAAAATCCATTCCGATAATTAACGAATTATTGGAGATAAATTATATACACACTAAAAATCATAAAATAACCTAAATAATATTTAGGAATATTTATTTATACTATATATGAATTGACATATAGATAGAAATACACGTAATTACTTAAAATAAGCGAAATATGCTAAATAATTAAAGAAAGTTCATAATTAATTAAGGAAAAATAAAGAAAAATAAGGAAAAATCCAGAATTGAGGTGTGACAATCTGGAATTGAAAAAATAAAAGCAACTGATCAAATTACAATAAATAGTAAGAAAAAGAAGAGATAAGATAATTGTCAAATCAATTTAATGCACAATAATTCTCCAAGACCTCTATAAATATTCCAAATTTTTTAAAAGCTCATTTTGGATATCTGAAATTTTAGAAAATTAGAGAGAGGCGAAATTAAAAGGAAATTAGGTTTTACAAAAAAATCACAAAAAAAAAAACTATACAATTGGAGCTTCTAAGGAGAACCAAGACTCAACAAGCAGCTGAGAGTAGACGGCCACCACCACCACACGATGGTGGTAGCGCCCAGGTGAGCCAACATACCTATGGCCACCGATGGGGGAAAAGTTATTTTGCAATATTTTTGTATTTTTTTCTGAAAAATATTATTTTGATAAAAATATATCCTATGATATATAATCCTTAAAAAATCATGCAAAACCAAGTATGTTTTGATTTAAAAATAAATGATCTTAGGAGTGTAGTTTTGAGCCCAAAATTTTTGTATAGACTACTTAAGGGTTATAGAACAATGCCACAAAGCCCTTTTTCAAAAATTAATTTTCAAAATTTTTAGATAATTATTAAGCCTTAAAATGATACATAAAATGGGTAATTTAAGATTAATTAAGTAATTAAATGGGTAATTACAGATTTGATGTACAATTATATGTTTTAGAATATTGAAATTTGATGGAGTATGCTATTTGTAGCATATGGAGTATTATATTTGTAGCATATGGAGTATTAGATGTAATTATTAGCATATTATGTAATAAATATGTAATAGGTAAAAATGATAAATTTTAAGTTAATTTGGTAATTAGGTTCAAAACCTGATTTGGGATGAATTTAGATATTTGAAATGTTATTTGATATTGGGAGATAATTTTTAAAGTGATGGAAATATTAGATGTGTACATTATGTACACATTAAGTGATAATGTGTAATATGTAAGTATGAGAAATTAATAATTAGGAAAATATTGGTTAGAATTGATATTATGTTAATAATAGGAATATAAAATAAATCTAATAGGAAACTTAAATTAAGGTAATTATATGAAAAATATAAGATTTTCTTATAACAAGGTTGAATTCGGCAATTAAATTAGGATTCAAGTGTACCGCACAGACTAGAATACCAGTTAGAGACTAAAAATGATATTTAGGATATTTGAAGATAATGCAATTAATTTCACATTATGGGTTGGAATGATTTCTCAAGATGTACATATAAATCTCTAACAAAAAACTGAGTCAAAAACCTAATTTAAAAATCGATACAAAAACTGAAACAGAACTTAACACGATTTAAGAAAAATTGTAAAAAACTTAAAATCTAGATAATTAGGTATATTAAACTATAAACAAAAGATAATAATAAGCGTTATAGAATAAAACTAACCTATAATAGTTATATGGAAAACTGAAACCACCTTTATATTGTAAAGATGATCGGCAGTAGCCTGAACAAGTCAAACCTTGAGTGAGTGAGAGGAAAAGTCTAGGTAAGTTGAGATTAATACGTTGCTATATTTTGAAGGCTTGAGATTATATATGGCTGTGTGCATATGCTTGATTATGAGTAATACTATGATTCTATTGGTTGTTCTGGCTTGTATTGTATAAAATGATCTATTATCCTAAACTGGACTTAACAAAGATATGACTTGCAACCATAAACCGGACCTATATAACAACCCATTAGGGGAAATTTAGAATTCTCCGGCCAAATACCGACCCCTTCGAAAGGGATAGCGTTGGATAGCATAGGATAACATAATAGGTCCTTTCTTCATCCTTAGTCGAACTAAGTGATAGGTGAGGAGGTTGCGGCAAGGGTAAAGTCAATGGTTCGAAGGTAATCGCGAGAGGAGCGGTGTCTCCATTGCACAAACTTGGATTTGGTTGTAAGCTGTTGCATTAACGGTAACTCCTCAACCCAGATTAGAATGGATTCAATTTCTTTAATCTCATAATGGGCCAGACAACATCACGCGATGGCATTTGCTTGAACATGCATTGTACCTAATAATTTGGTTGATAACCTTATTTGTGTTTATGGTATAGTTTTAAGTCTTTGTTCTAACTTACTGAGCTGTAGTTACTTACATCCCTATAGACGTTGTTGCAGGTGTTGGCCGAGAAACGGCTTACAATTACTTTGAAGCTAAGAAGCGGCTTACAATTACTTTGAAGCTAAGAAGCGGCTTACAACTACTTTAAAGCTAGCAACTACTTTAAAGCTAGCAACTACTAGATCTTAGAGAATAAATCTGCAAGAAAAAATAGATAAGGGGAAAAAAAAAACAGTGACCCGTTTTGACCATGGCATCGACAATGAATCTACAAGAAACAGCTTGTTAATATTTTTGGAATTTTCGAATCAATTTCATCCATAATGTAAATCTAGATTCTAAAGTTACATTAGTTTCCAGATGTTAAAAGCAACATTTAATATAACTATCGTTAAATAAAAATTAAGAATGAATAAATTTACAACCTGTAAAGAAATTTCATGAGATTATCTTTAAATGTTCATATTTCCTACTAACTTTTGTAATGGCTTTAGCATTATGAATAATTTTATAATGATAGCTCATTCTTTTAAATATAGCTCTAGTATTCTATCCTTCTATCATCTTTGTATTGTATTTCTTTTATATGGATGAGTACTTCAAATGCTACATCTAGACCTTGCAATCGAATATAGGCCATCACAATATCAGCCCATTAATTCCTTCAAATTTTCATCTTCGTATAAGGACTTTCACAGTTAAGTTGACGAAACCATCCGATTTATCATCTGATAATTATGATGATTATAATTAATGTTGTTAAACTTGGTTTAGATAGTTAATGCAGATATATGAGCAATTTAAATATTAAAGGAGTGTAAGACACAGGCTAAATCAGATCGATTTCATAGTGGAGTTAAGTCCATCTGGGTTGAATACTATAGGTCTATTCGGATTCGATAAGGCTAACTATATAATAATGAATGCTATGAGGATTCCACTAGTAAGATGATCAATTAAAATTTTCTACTAATAAGACCATAAAATACGAAGAAAAGATTCAATAGGTATTATATATTACGTATTATATATACATAACCTATAAATGTTAATAAAATGTTAATACAAATATTAATGGCATGAATTACTTCTAAATTAATTATTATGTGTGATTTTCACATAACATATATATCAATATCTTATTGATATTTATACATTATATATATAATATATAATATATATTACCCATTCATAGAATAAAAGCAATAGAAACAATGCACATATTTGAGATATTCCGAGGTTCAACTTTTGTATAAACCATGTAAAAGGTGAAAGAAAGTTGCTTTTGTTCATAATTGTTTCATTTTTTTTTTTCTTCTTTTTTTTCCCGATAAAGATGAGAAATTCGGGGCATAAGCCGGAACTCATACGCTTGTAAACTGTACAAAAATGGGTGCCCAAAGAATTGGCCCATTCATTGGCCAGATTCATGAAACGTAGAATGGGTCCATTCATTCGTTCAGATTATGAGGGGAATCTTTTGCGAGTGGAGCTCATAACTAAATTAGAAAACTTTATATTTTAATGTATTTTATTTTTCATAAAATGTATAATAAATATTGAATAATATAAAAAGTTTTTTATTTAAATCCTAAACATCCAAGCACTAATTGAATGGACCCATAATGTCTAATAAGGATTTTTCTATGGTTTTAATATTTTTGACCAGATCAATTCAACTCTCATTTCATTCTTTATTTTATATCCATTAAATTTTAATCATCGAAGTAATTGTATTTTCAATAATCAAGACATAATGGATACAAAATTAAAAGTGAAGTTAAAGAATTATTGGTCCTCTAAAAGTACAGATTGGACCGTAAAAGTTTCCCTATAATAAAATAATGTATTATGTAAATCGAAAGCGATTGCTTAGTTGGACCAAAATTTATCGACTCTATTAGAAGCAAAGCAACGTTAATTTAAATTTTTTATCAATGAGATTAATAATCAGTCGGATAATGCGAAATAGTACAATGAAGCACTTTATTAATTTCATGGATTAGAACGTCTTAGTTTTGTTGTAGCTTGATATATTTGAAAAACAATTTAACAAATGGAAAATGCTCCTACGAGTGAAATGAAATTTTATCCATAAAATAGGATAAAAATATTCCAGCTTTGAACTGTACGTTATCAATATATAGTAATCTAACATGTTTGGACAGTATGTTTTGAATAGATTTTCTTTAAAAAAAAAAAAAACCTGCATAAAATGCTACATGAAAGAAGTCCTCTATATATTGTATATTATTTGAAGTACTTATGAGTAGAAAGGTGATAAAAGAGTGTAGTGTGGATATACTTAATAAAAATATTTTCTTTTATTTTAAAGGAAGGTAGCACATATCAATTCATAATTGTACCACATGCTATACCACATCAACTAAAAGGTATCACGTGTCGTATCATATCAACTAATGGACAAATTATGTCAAGTACTAAAAAAGTGTTACATGTTAATTCACGTCATATCAACAAATAAATATTAATGGAGTTATGTTACGTAATACAAATAACAACAAAAACTTCAATTAGGTAATAAATTAAACATTTTAAAGTTTAAGTAGCAAATTATACATTTAGGAAAAGTTTAGATATCAAATATGATATTAATCAGATATTTGACGGAAAAATATGGATGAGTGGTTGATATTATAAGAATTTAAAAAAAATGTTAAGGAAAACTTGCAAACTTGTGTAAAATAAATAATTTTATATAATTATAAATATGATGATCTAAATATAGATTGTTTTGAAATATCAAGAAAATTCATAATAGTATGGTCCTTAAAAAGTATAATTAATAATCTTTAAAAAGTAGGAAAATACAGTTGATGATCCTTTAAAAGTGAGGGAATCGAGTGGTTAAACTATAAATAAATAAAAATTGATTTTTTCTTTTATGCATGATATTTTTTTAGAGGATGACATCAATTTTTTTTTTTTTCTGGGAGAAGATTGCAGGTTCTTTTTGGTCAATGAAGATTGCAAGTTTAAATTGCTAATATATATTTTTTATAACTTAAAATTAATAACAATTTTCTGACAAATTTATTTAAGATTTTGTATAGTTATTTTATTTTATTTTAGAGAGAGGGAGTGAGTTATGTAGCAATATAATGTGGGTAAATTAATGCTAGGTAGTGTTTATAATCCGATACTTTAAAGACAAAAAATAATACATTAAGGATATTAAACCCCCTCCTAAGCACTTTAATAACATAGATGAATTAATAAATGTACCACTGCAACGTACCCTCGTAACTAACAACTAGGACTATGCTGGTATAAAATGGTTGGTATAGGGATTCTTGCCCTTTGCCGTACGTTGTAAATATAAGTTGAAAAAATTCAAGATCGAAACCTATTCTTTGACTCAACAAAACCACCTTCAAGCCTATAGTTTGTAAAATCTATAAGTGTTATAGTAATCCATGAAATTTGTAAGTTTTTCTAAACCCTTTTAAAAGCATATCAATTTCATTTATTTCTAAATTATGCTATTTGAATTATGCGTTTATATTGCTATCACATGTAAATTATAATGTATATTAAATTTTAATAAAAAAGCATAAAATAATAATAATTGAAATACAAAAAAAAACCAAAATCATGATGCCTAAATAAATTGGAGATTTAGATATATTTAACGATCTGACTTGCTGGGAGTTTGAAGTAGTGGGCTCAAACAGTTGAAGATGTATTACAATTGCCAAACTAAATTAAATATATCGATGATATTGTTTATTTGTATTGATTAGATTTAGGTATCTTGTAAGGAACGGACTAATATTGTTTAAACCTATAATACATATTTATGATAGGCACAAAATTATACCATGGCCGAAGATATAGACGAAAATTTTCGAATCAGAATCGATTTTTTTATTTAGGATTTAGATTTTTAAATTTTTCTAAATCTATGAATTAATAGTTAAGATTACGTAAATTTTTTAAATACTTTATATTATGCTCCAGCTTCAAAAAGAAGTTTGTAATCTGCAAACGCGCCAAAAAAAAAAAAACCAATAAAGGATAACAGGACCATCTGATGTTGTCACTTTGAAGTCTAACGAAAGAAGGGTAAGACTGTGTGTGAAGTAAGAGAAGGTTCAAAAGGGCTTAACGTTGGCTTCTCCGAGCGATTTATACACGAGGTAAGAACTGTTCCTCACGTGCTTGTTAATTGTTTAAGCAGTTTCCAACTTTCATGGGGGGTGATTTGACTGGCTGCTAGCTAGTGTAATAATTGCTGAATTATTAGTTTGTCCAGTTCTGTGAAGTTTATTCGGATCGGTTCCAAGCTCTTCTCAATAATCTATATAAGGTGCTGATTTCTTCAGCAAGGCCTATAAACTCAAATCCAACCAAACGAAATCAGGTCGAAACCGTATCGAACCAGGTCAGCAAGAAGAGGCTTATGGAGTTTATTTTGGGCTAATTGGGCTTAGTACGAAAATCAACTAAGATAAAGTAAGGATATCTTACTTTGTGGAGCACTACGTTATCATGAGGGATGGGTTCCAACAACGTCGATCCCTCCATGAAATCGTACTAATGGTGGATCCAGGGAAGTAGGTTTCTGCCTTACCAATAATCTGTACGGCCTCCATTGTCGTATTCATGGCACAAAGAATGCACCCAACCTAAAAACCTGACACGAGAAATCAAAAGAGAGTATGGTGATGCTTCCAAAGCTAACCCAACACTAACAACAAACATTTAACAACATAAATTCACAACAATAACAACAACAACAACAACATCCTTAAAACCAATACTAAACTAAAAGTTTTCCCTACCCAGAAAACCCTGTTTGTTTTCCTCAACTCAATCCTGTTCCTGGGTGTTGTTTGCATCTTTTCTCTTTTGTCTCTAGAACTGCAATGTCAAGAACCAGAGTATTCACCGTAATCTTCCTAGGACTGGCACTGTACATCGGGACAGACCCTTTTAAGCACAGTGCAATATCTGATTTTCCAGACTTCGTGGCATACAAAGTGGACATACCACCATTTTCCGAGGTTCCAAAAGTCAAGGATCCATATAATCTGTTGGTGAATTCTGAGGTTAAGTTTTTTAACGAAATCCAAGGTCCTGAAAGCATAGCTTTCGACTCATCTGGACGTGGTCCTTACACCGGTGTTGCTGATGGCCGAATCCTGTTCTGGAATGGCCAGTCCTGGACTGATTTTGCCTATACTTCACCGAACAGGTCGATTCTCATAATTTCATGTTAGGATCCCTTGTTTGTACTATTATATCTTGTTTTGATGGTTTAAAAGTCTATTAACGTATTGACAAAGAATGAAGCCACAATATGTTGCTTAGACAAATGTGCCTGAATCTTTATAGCTCATTAGATCACAACATATATGATGTAATGCTAGTGAACCATAATCTTTCTGCTTTGCAACTTGGTGTTTATTATTTATGCTATTTATGATCAAATTGGTGAACCTGTTCATTGTAATAGGTTCCCTTCTCATTTTATTTTTGCTATCTAACATTCATCATATATATCCAGGTCAGGAATATGCGATCCACAATATTCACCTTTTGCTTACTTGAAGAATGAACACATATGTGGTAGGCCTCTTGGTCTTCGTTTTGATAAGAAAACAGGCGACTTGTACATTGCAGACGCATACTTTGGGCTGTTGAAGGTCGGGCCAGAAGGTGGATTGGCAACACCACTCACAACTGAAGCTGAAGGGGTTCCTTTGGGATTTACCAATGATCTGGACATCGATGAAGATGGAAATGTTTATTTTACTGACAGCAGCACCAGGTACCAGAGAAGGTGGGTGTTCTGTATAATTTTCTTTCTTTTTTTTTTTTTAATCTCAGAATGCTCATGCCTCTCAAAATATGATAAGGTCAAGGACATTTTTCCCTGGCCCATACTTCAATTACCATCTCAGTTAAAGATTTTGATATGTAGCCACTAGTATCTTTTAAGTCAGTGTCTTTAAACCTCATGCCAATAGATGTCAGTCTTACAAGTGCAGCACATGTTCCTCCCAATGTATCATTTTGGCATACTCACAAAGAGACTTGTAACCCTCTTTGTTAACAACTCTGCTGGTCATTTTGATATGATTATACTGATTTACATTGGTTTATATCTTACAAGTTCCACTAGATCGCATTATTGGATCCCGTTTTGCATATATCAGCTAGCCATAATGTTTCAGAAATTTTTGTATTGACGTATATGTGGACTACCAGCACATATAGCTGATTAGTAAACGGGGAGTGAATTGATGATAATCTTGGCCTTATCTTACCTTGCTAAAATCATTGGGTTATAAATTGTGGATCCACAACCAACTAATCTAAAAAATCAAACTCATTAGATCTTCTGTAGTTTTATATTACTGGTTAGTACTTCCAGTGATGCATGGGCTGAGATTTTGGTTGAATCCTTTCATCTTTCAAATGGACCACTAAATTAAATGGGGAAAAATGAGTGCGGCATTGAACTCATAACATCCTGCTCTATTACCATGATAGATTTTAGATCCATAATTAGCTGACCTAAAAGTTCAAACTTATTATATCTTGTTTGATTTATATTTATCGGTTCACTGGGAGGATTAATTCGTCTAAATGCAACTGCTCTTTGTTTTCTTTGCTTCATTCGTATTTCTTATTTGTGGTAAGGATGCCACTTAATTAGCTCTAGCATTGTGACTTTGCCACAGGAACTTTATGCAGTTAGTTTTCTCTGGAGAGGATAGTGGAAGGCTTCTCAAGTACAACCCCGCCACTAAGGAAACCACAATACTTGATAGGAATCTCCGTTTTCCTAATGGTGTTTCCTTAAGCAAGGATGGGTCCTTCTTGCTACTTTGCGAAAGTATGTATGGCAGGTATTCACCTCACCTTTTGTCTACTCCGGATGCTAAACCAGTCAACTGTCTTTATCTTAAATTATAATCATGCTTCTAGGTACAGTGTTTTAGCTTGTAGGTGATAGTACAGTAGTCTTTTGCAAACATGCCTAAAATATAAAGTGCTGCTCTGCAATATATCACAAATGTCATCATTCTTCTTCATTTCCAAAAGAAATTCGATTACCAAAAACCCGGTGCATAAAAACCTACCTCTCAGGTCCATGTCATAGAGCTAAACAGATTATATGAACATTCAGTAGAGTATAAATATAGAAAGTTAAACTATGATTCAGAATTTATAGAAAGAAACAAGAATGGAAAAGGATAAGAACATGTCAGTAACCATTAAGCCATTAAAGGGATTAAAATTGGGGAATGCAATGAGTTACATAGAAAAAATGAGTTTAACTTCTAATATGCTTTCAATGGCTAGAAGTTTTCCAAATATATATCTACATATCTGTTCCAACTTATATATATATATATATACATAGAGGTGTGGTACACTTCTCTATTGATTGGTTGAGGTTATAAACTATTTTTGCATGTTGCAGACTGAGCTATTGCCTTCTGTAGCTCAGCATCACGGTTTGATTGTGCCAGAGCTATGCCAACTTTCTACTTTTGTTTCATCGAACCTTTCCACTGCTGTTTTTGTGGCATAGATTCCTTTGAGTTGATGAGAATTAAAAGATTATTGTGATGGCGTTAAACTACTAGTTGCTGTATTTACTTATCTGATTCAGATTATCGTGTTCTGAGGATCGATAGACAAGACCATAACAAAAAAGGAAAGTTAATAAGTTGCATGGTTTTTTCATACCAAAATTTATCGTGTAATGTCTTGGTGTAGATTGCGGAAGTACTGGTTAAAAGGCGAGAAGGCAGGGAGCTCTGAAGTTTTCGCCATCCTACCTGGATATCCCGACAATGTTAGAACCAATCAGAATGGTGAATTCTGGGTAGCAATCCACAACCGACGCAATCTGTACACTTACATATGTGCATTGCACCCGAAATTCAGGACACTCGTTGTCAAGCTACCGATTCCTGCAAAACTTCAATATCTCATTCATATTGGTGGCAACTTTCATGCACTTGCTATGAAGTTCAGCCCAGAGGGTGAAGTTTTACAGATACTGGAGGACAGAAAGGGAAAAGTTGTCAAAGCGATAAGTGAAGTCGAAGAAAAGGATGGACAGCTGTGGATGGGCAGTGTTCTTATGCCTTATATTGCTGTCTATAAGTTGGCCTGAGATGAGCGCCAGTCAGCTCCATAGGAAGGGATATATTGGAGCGTCAGCTTTTGCAATATGCTTAATTCTGCAGCCTTTTCTTACTCTTATAAATGGGACTTCCAGATTTTCTATATGTTCTTATTTGAGTATATGTAGGTAATGACAGCTCTTGACATAGGCTTATTTTAAGTCTAAATTCAGCTAATACTTTGATCGTAACTTGCTTGTGACTGAAGCTTGTAACACTTTGTGATTAGTCATTATCGCTCATCTCCAAGCAGTGTTTTTTAAAGTTGATATTTGTTTGTTTATAGTATTTTACAAATTGTTCGCCTGACCTTTTGGAAAGATGAGCAAAGCTCTTATGTGAGATGATAAATGTCAAGGAATCTCTTTATTTTAGCCAGAACGCATCGTTAGAACATCAATGAAGTCAGTTTCAAGCACTTGGAGATGGCATTACTTTGCTCAACCATCAATGCAGTCAGTTTGAAGCACTTGAAATGTCATTACTTTGATGGGAAAATTCTTCCTTGTGCCTTCTTCCCCCAAAATTGCATGTTGCACTGTTACTGTGAAGGTTATAATTTCATTTAACCTATTCTTCTTTTACACTTATCCTTATACTAGTTTGCCACTTGTCTCTACTGTGTTAGTTTAGTTAGTCAAAGTGGTTAACAGTAAAAGCTGTGTAGAAGATAAAAGATGAGTTGCAAGCCTTGCATAGTTGGAGGTAGGACGGCATGATGTACACACAGACTAAAGAGAATTCTTAATTTTGAATCTCAAAGTAAATTGATGGAATTTCTACTGGGACTTACTGAGGCATATCGAGTAAGGAATCAATTCCTTTCAATTCAACCAGTTGAGAAGCTGAAGGGAAGTGACGGATGCAATATCATCAGATGCAAAGGTCTTGGCACTCTATAGTAATATGGCTTAGAACATCAAGAATCAAGTGATTGACTAGAAAATAAAAAAAGAAGAAGTGGGAAGTTGTTTTGTAGAAACCGTCGCAATGAAAGACATATGGTTGAAACTTGATTCCAAATTATAGGAAATCCTAATTAGTACAAAGGCAAGAGAGTAACCAAAGGAAGAAATAATACTGCAGTAGCTTCTCATTGCAGAACTTCCCTGATGATAAATAGTTAAATACTCCTTTTAATCCTGTGACTGGTGATTATGAAGATGGTTAATTCAACTTGTATCTACTCCAGACTAATTGTCATGAAATTGTAGTAGACAAACATTTTATTCAAAGTGTTTGTAAGGAGGTGCTTCATATAATGAAAGAGAAGATTACACAAGATGGGGCAATGACAAATATGGTCCAATTTATAGGGATAAAGCCAATATAACTACTTGAACTTTCATATTTTTTCATTTTAGTACTTAAATTTTAAACTTATTCATTTTAATATCTCAACTTTTTAAATAAGATAAATTGGTATCTTTGTTATAACAGCCATTGTTATAAAATGATAAAATAATCATATAAGTATATAAACTTTGATTTTATTTTCATTTTAGTACTTAAACTTTATTTTTTATTTCATTTTGGTATTTCAACTTTTATAGTGAAATAAATAAGTATTTTTTATAATAGTTGTTATAACAGATAAACTAATTTGTCTAATTTAAAAAGTTAGGTTACTAAAATAAACAAATTTAAAATTTATATATTAAAATGAAAAAATATGAAAATTTGGATATTTCTACTGACTTTATCCCGATATATCTAACTCTATTTATTGTTTTAGTACTTTGAGTAGTCACTTGGACTATTAAATAATGGATACAGGACTATGAATCACATAACACCCTTTTTCACACTTCTCCATTATGTTCATGTTTTGTCATCTCTAATACAAAATAAACTTCCAAATGGCTAAATAATGCATTTATGTGTTTCTAAGTGCAATTGCACTTAGGAACTTACCAATTTACCTAAAAGTAAATAAGCCATAGGATCTTAATGGATTTATAAAATAAAGTATTATCCTAAAGGTAATATCAAGAGATATAAAGCTTGCCTTAAAGCTAAAGGATACAATAAGTGAAAGGTGGGGATTACTATGATCCTTTTTCTCCTATGACAAAATTGAGCATCGTTCCAATACTCATAGTTGTTCCCTCAACTGATCAATGAGCTATACAACTAAGCTAATTATGTCATCTAAAACGTTCTCTTCATGGTTTGAAACAAACATCTTGCAAGTAGAATTTGGAAATCCCTATGTATCCAATGGATGATGATTTCATTCAATCAAAGAGTAATTGTTCCATGTTCATTAGTCATATTTCTAGTGGTTTTATCGTGGCAATTCTTTATGTGGATGATATGCTCCTGATTAATTCCAAACGTGAACTTATTTATGATTTAAAGCAATAGCTTGATGTGGCATTTATTATAAAGGATCTTGGCTTAGCACTTTTCTTTCTTAGCATTAAGATTTATAGACTACATAAGATATTGCACTTAATAAGCGAAAACTCATTCTTGATGTTTTGATAGATGCGAGTTAAACAACTACTAAACCTACAAATTTTCCATTGCCTATTGGTTTAAAGCTTGATAATAAGTCAACGATGTGCTTGGTAATCCAACATTTTATCTAAGTATCGTAAAAAGGTCATTATGTCTCACATTAACTCAATCAAATACTTCTTATGCTATCACAAACTAAGTTAATTCTTATCTCGCCTAAGAACACATAATCTACATACACTTATTCATGTACTCAAACACCTTAAGGGGAGTTCCTCTTTAAGCCTGTTTTATTCCCATCAAACTCCCTTAATCTATTAGCAATCTCATTTGAACCAAGGAGATTGTGCTATGGATGAGAAATCCATTACTAGATACTGTGTCTTGTTGAACTACTCTTATCTCTTAGAAGACCAAAAAGCTACCCACTCTTTCTACTTCAATCACGAAGGTTGAATTTACAATTATGGCACTCACAACTAAAGAATTGATCCAGGTATCCTACATTTGCATGATCTTAACATCTTATTTCTTCACCTGCTTGTATCGTGAAAACAGATCATCTTTCATGATTATAAGCAATCCATCTTTACATGAGTAAACAAAGTACATTAATATTAACATCCACTTTATTGGGGACTGAATTAATACTGGATTTTTCATAGCCATATGCCTTCTTAATTTTAACTCATGGATTTGATCACTAAAGCTTTAGGCGAAGAACATATTTAGTTCTTAAGTGCCAACTTAGGTCTTTAAGAGGCTCTAACTTAAGGTGATATAAAGATTATAATTCCATTTTCATCAATTGTCTTTACATTAATAAGCCACTTATCTCTATGGCATTAATTTAGTTAGTTAAATTAGTTATAGGGAAGATATGGTAAATATAGGGTTTAGAGGCATTCTATTATTTTTAACTAAAGCTCTAAAAAGCATTGCTACTGTTACATTGCTTCTTATGAGTATTAAGCTTCAAAGCCAACAACTTGATTAGTTCCTCTAATTTTCATAATTATTGTATTCATAATGTACGTTAATGGCATGCACGTATTGTAAGTTGCAATAGATACGTGTTTGTTTAGAATAGAGCTTCAATATGAAAACAAGCTACATGCCATGTATTACATAAACATCAACACTAGTTATAATTGTTGATACATAAGCCAAATGTCAGATATTTTATAATCAAGTCCTTATAGATCTGATCATCCCATGAAGTTTCCTAATGGAAAAAGGAAAACGAGTAAGTTTCATTGCACTTATTTACAAAACAAGTATGAGACATCCTAAAACTAGGGAAGTTCATGTACATCAAGTACACAATACATTCCCCCCCATTGGTATACTACAAGATTAGTGAAATAGAAAATTGATCTAGTAATGGTAGTGTTGGTTTTTATGTTTTACTTTCCATATGACATGAATTATGGCCGCAAACACTAGTTTCCAAGATATCATACACTAACTCTTAGATCTACAAAAGTTGAAGGTTGGGTCTATTGCAAACGTAAAAGGAGGAAGCAACTTTGAGTTGAAAAGGCTTAAAACGAATTATATGGTTAAACTTTGGGATTCAAAGTGAGCAAGAAGCATCAGTTGGTGTTTACAATACCTAATTTCATCAATTGTCTAATGTGTGTAACCTTTTATGAATGGCTTACCATAGGATGATTGCATAACTAAGAATAGCCTTGTGAACTGTATAACATTTGGCCAAGCTTGTTTTGATGTCCCTAAAGGCGATTCCAAGCATATTGTATTAAAAAATATCTAGATCAACATAGAGTCCTAATAGCTCTAGCCACCATGAGTTGGGCTTCTAACAGTTAGAATATGCTCTATACCCTTATCCTTAGCTATCATAAGTAGAAAGTCCTAATCACTGCCATTAATGATGGAACAAAGGAAGGCTTATGTCAAGATACTTGATATGATCAAGTATAAAGATTTGAGCTTTTTAGAGAATTAGGGTTTAAAACAATCAAAAGCAATATTGTGGTTTTTCTATAATATAAAATGACTAAAATGTAAAGATATGGATGATATTGCTATTCGATATGACTCGCGAATGATCAAATGAACTAATTTGCAATTAGTTCCTACAATATAATGAAATGTACAACGATGGGAATTAATCTGCATTAAAGAAATTCCAATATAATGCATGGATCGATAAATCAAGGAAATTGGTTTATCGCCACAATCTTATGGATAGATTGATAAGACATGAAAATAGGGGAAACACTCTCATAGGTTTTTCAATGTCAATGGTTCGCTCTAACTGAATAAACTATTATAATAAAGTATTTATAAGAACTTTAACAACCTTAAAGGCAATATAGGTATTAAGCTATGTATGCTAAAAATCATAAAATGACCTAAATAATCTTTAGGAGTATTTACTTATACTCCACGTGTATTTACGTGTAAGTAGAAATATGTAAAATTTCCTAAATTGCCCAAAATTAGTTAGAAAATTATTAAATGATGAAAAAAAATTATAAAAAAATTAAGAAAAAATTCAATGAGATAGAGAACAATCCAAATCAAGTCGTGGCAGCTAAGGGAAAGGATAGAAAATTTTAACCAATAAAAAACAAACACTTAAAAGCAAAAATGGAAGAAGATAAGCTAAAAATCTTGTTTAATTAATACCCAAAAATTTCTTTACAGATCTATAAATAGCAAGAAAATTCTATGAGCCCATTTGGTTTGTTGGGAGCTAAAAAAAAATTGAGAGAACCAAAAATTGAGAAGGAAATTAAGATTTAAGAAAAATTTACACAAAATTGTGCATTTAGGCTAAACTTACGGGTAACCCGACTTAGAACCGAACTACTACTACCACCACCACACCACTTCAAATCGATTGCCTAAACCGGCCGACATACTTTGAACTGGTGTTGGTGGCCGAAAGCTCAAAAACAGAGTAAGTCCCAAATCTTATCATATTTTATAAAATTTCTTAAAATTATTAATTCTACTTAGAAAATTATGAAATTTGTTATTCTGATATTTTATTGTATGTATATTTAGGGAAAAATAGTGATTAAGTTTAATCATATCTGTAAGTATAAAGTCCTTAAGAAATTGAATAAAACCAAGCATGTTTATAATTAGAAAAAAAATAGGTTTAAGAGTATAGTTTCAAGTTCAATTTTTTTTCTGCAGAATACTTAAATGATATTAAATAATACTATGAAGCCATTTTTTTTAAATTAATTTTTGAAATTTTTAAGTAATTTTTTTGCCCTAAAATGATGAGAAAATGAGTAATTTTGGATTAATTAAGCAATTAAATGATTAATTACTAATTTAGAAGGTAATTAGATGTTTAAGGATGTTAATCTCAGATGTGGAAACATAATCTTAACATTTGGAGTGTTAATTGCAATTAATATGGGAATTATGTAGTAATTTAGAGTAATTTAGTAATACGTGAAATAGAAATTTTAATAAATGTGAAATAATAAGTTAAATTGGATAATATGATAATAATATTAGTACATATTAAATCTAGTACAAAAATTAATTTTAGGTAATTATACAAAAATTGTAAAATTTTTTCACATTGGGAATAAATCTGATATACTAATCAAGATTAGAGTATAACGAGTGATTTAGAATACTAAATTAAAACCTAATATGATATTAGGATACTTGAGCTTAATATGATATTTAAGATATCTAAAGATAATGCAATTAATTTCGCATTGTGGGTCGGAATGATTTCTCAGGGTATACATATAAATCTCTAACAAAAAACCAAGTCAAAAACCTAATTTAAAAATCGATACGGAAACTGAAACAGAACTTAACATGATTCAAGAAGAATTGTAAAAGACTTAAAATCTAGATAATTAGGTATATTAAACCATAAACAAAAGATAACAATAATTGTTATAGAATAAAACTAACCTATAATAGTTATATGGAAAACTGAAACCATGTTTATATTGTAGAGATAATCGGCGATAACCTAAGTGAGTCAGACCTTGAGTAAGTGAGTAAAGAGTCCAGGTAAGTTGGGATTAATACATTGCTATATTTTGGAGGCTTAAGATTATATATGGCTGTTTGCATGTGCTTGATTATGAGTGATACTATAATTTTGTTTGCTATATTGTATAAAGTGATCGATTATCCTAAACTGGACTTAACAAATATATGACTTGCAACCATAAACTGGACTTGCATAGCAACCCATTAGGGAAAATCTAGGATTCTCCGGCCAAATACCGACCTCTTCGAAAGGGATAGCGTTGGATAGCATTGGATAGCATGATGTATCCTTTCTTCATCCTTAGTTGAACTAAGTGATAGGTGAGGAGGTCACGGCAAGGGTAAAATCAATTGTTCGAAGGTAGTTGCGAGAGAAGCAGTATCTCCATTATACAAACCTGGGTTTGGTTGTAAGCTGTTATATTAACGGCAACTCCTCAACCCAGATTAGAATGGATGCAATTTCTCTAACCTCATAACGGGCCGGACAACGTTATGCGATGGTATTTGCTTGAACATGCATTATACCTAATAATTTGGTTAACAACCTTATTTGTGTTCGTGGTATAGTTTTAAGTCTTTGTTCTAAATTACTGAGCTGTGATTACTCACATCCCTATAGACATTATTGCAAGTGCTAGCTAAGAAGCAGCTTACAATTACTTTAAAGCTAGCAACTGTTGGATCTTAGAGAATAAATCTACAAGAAAAAATAGAGAAGGGGAAAAAAAAAGTGACCCGTTTTGACCATGGCACCTACAATGAATCTACAAGAAACAGCCAGTTAATATTTCTGGAATTTTTCGAATTAATTTCATCAATACTGTAAATCTAGATTCTAAAGTTACATTAGTTTCTAAATGTTAAAAGCAGCATTTAGTATAACTATCGTTAAATAAAAATTAAGAATGAATAAATTTACAACTTGTAAAGAAATTTCATGAGATTATCTTTAAATATTCATATTTCCTACTGACTTTTGCAGTAGCTTTAGCATTATGAATAATTTTATGATGATCGCTCATTCTTCTAAATATAGCTCTATTATTTTATCCTTCTATCATCTTTGTATTGTATTTCTTTTATATCGATGAATACTTCAAATGCTACATCTGGACCTTGCAGCCAAATATAGGCCATCACAATATCAGCCCATTAATTCCTTCAAATGTTAATCTCCATCTAAAGACTTTGACAATTAAGTTGACGAAATCATTCGGTTTATTATCTAATAATTATGATGATTATAATTAATGTTGTTAAACTTGGTTTAGATAGTTAATCCAAATATACGAGCAATTTAAATATTAAAGGAATGTAAGATAAGGGCTAGATCGAATCAATTTCATAGTGGAGTTAAGTCCAACTAAGTTAAATACTAGAGGTCTATTCGGATTCAATAAGGCTAACTATATAATAATGAATGCTGTGAGGATTCCACGGGTAAGATGATCGATTAAAATTTTCTACTAACAAGACCATAAAATACGAAAAAAGATTCAATAAGTATTATATACTACGTATTTTGTATACATAACATATAAATATTAATAAAATGTTAATACAAATATTAATGGCATGAATTACTTCTAAATTAATTATTATACGTGATTTTTATATAACATATATATCAACATCTTATTGATATTTATATATTGCATATATATGATATGTAATATATATTACTCATTCATAGAATACCTATAGTAATAAAAGCAAAAATGGAAGAAGATAAGCTAAAAATCTTGTCTAATTAATACCCAAAAATTTCTTTGCAAATCTATAAATAGCAAGAAAATTCTATAAGCCCATTTGGTCTGTTGGGAGCTAAAAAAAATTGAGAGATCCAAAAATTGAGAAGGAAATTAAGGTTTAAGAAAAATTTACAGAAAATTGTGCATTTAGGCTAAACTCACGGGTAACCCCACCTAGAACCGAACTACCACTACCACCACCACCACCACCACCCCACTCCAAACCGATTGCCTAAACCGGTCAACATACTTTGAAACGGTATTGGTGACCGAAAGCTCAAAAACAGAGTAAGTCTCGATTCTCATATGATTTTGCAAAATTTCTTAAAATTATTAATTCTGCCTAGAAAATTATGAAATTTATTATTCTGATGTTTTATTGTATGTATATTTAGGAAAAAATAATGATTAAGTTTAATCATATTTGTAAGTATAGAGTTTTTAAGAAATTGAACAAAACCAAGTATGTTTATAATTAGAAATAAATAGGTTTAAGAGTATAGTTTTAAGCTCGCTTTTTTTCTATAGAATACTTAAGTGATATTGAATAGTACTATGAAGACATTTTTTTTAAAATTAATTTTTGAAATTTTTAAGTAATTTTTTTGCCCTAAAATGATGCAAAAATGAGTAATTTTAGATTAATTAAGTAATTAAATGATTAATTACTAATTTAAAAGGTAATTAAATATTTAAGGATATTAATCTCATATGTGCAAACATAATCCTAACATTTAGAGTGTTAATTACAATTAATATGGGAATTATGTAGTAATTTAGTAATATGTGAAATTGGAATTTTAATAAATGTGAAATAATAGGTTAAATTGGATAATATGATAATAATATCAGTACATATTGAATCTGGTACAAAAATTAATTTTAGGTAATTATACAAAAATTGTAAAATTTTCTCACATTGGGAATAAATCCGATACACTAATCAGGATTAGAGTATACCGAGTGGTTTATAATACTAAATTAAAACCTAGTATGATATTAGGATACTTGAGCTTAAAATAATTAATTTCACATTAGGGTTCGAAACGTATTTTAGGATTACTCGTAGTTGAAATCGAATTAGAACCTAAATTAGAATCAAATTCAAAAAACCGAACCCGGAACTAACGTAAGATGAATCATTAGTAAATGATAGGTATATAAGGAGAATTTAGTTAAATCCTAACTTAGAATATGTATCATCTAAGTATAAGTACTAAAAAGACCGTATTTATATTATAAGACACACGGAGACAAGTTAACCTATAGTAAGTGGTTGAGCAACTCAGAATTCCAAGTAAGTTAGGTTTAATGCTTTATTGTATTTTGGAGTACTATTTTGGAGTACTATTTTAGAGTACTTTAAGACTTAGGATAGTGTATGATTATGATTGTAAGTAATTTTATGCATGTGCTTGCATATCTGACTTCGTGTTGGAATTTATGTTATGATTGAGGATTGTTATGATTGGATTAGTGTGAAATTGTCTGAACACCTTAAATTAAATCTAATCCTAATCGACCCTAATATCCTAAATTATCATGTATTATAACTCTTTAGGAGATCATTAGGATTCTTCAACTAAACATTGATACCTTCGAAAAAGATAGCGCTGAATAACAAATTAGTCTTTTCCTTATCCTTAACCAAATTAAGTGACAGGAGAAGAGGTTGTGGTGAGGATGAGGGCATTGGTTCGAAGGACAGTCTTAGGAAGAGTAGAGTCTCCATTATACCAACTTGGGTTTGGTTATGAGCTGTTGTATAACATGAAAACTTCTCAACTTGGATTAGAATCAGTGAAATTACTCTGATTTCACAATAGACCGAACCACATTGTGTGATGGCACTTGTTTATTGCATTTCATGAGAATAATTACTTACTCTTGATTGTGCTTGTATATATTCATGAGTGTCCAATTCAACTTACTAAGCTGTAATTGTTCTTACCCGCATAGATTCATTTGCAGGTCCTGACTTCTGATTTGCAATGCCGCAATACAATTACCCAGAGGTTAGATTTCTTTTGAAGCTATGGGCAGTAAGGATCTATTAGCAAAAGATCAAGTCTCATTTAAAGTTTTGCTAGTATCCTTAGGATAAAGAACTGATATATGATATGTACATTAGTTAACTATTGTATTATGTAGGATCTCTTAGGAATCCTACTATAATGTGGATGTAATTATATATATATATATGACTTAAGATTTTACTTTTACTGTAAATTTTAGTTAAAAATCTTAGTTGAACTATTTACTTTAAAGCGAGGAGTTGTTAATGCCTTGTATAAATCGTATCTATGATATGTAATGTGAAGTCAGTTCCTATTATAAGTTAGTTTATATAACAGGATTGTTGCGACTCTACAACTTTGGAACATAACGGTTCTCATGGCCCATTAGAAGAGAAAGGCTCAAGCTTAGACTTAAGGAATATTTTAAAAGCTAGAAGGTTCTAAGAAGGTTTCAAAGATATCTAAATTCAATGTGTAAAAATAGGTAAGGTAGGTAGGTAGATAGATATGATTCAATTATAACCATTATATTAAATAAATCTAAGCTATCCATTATAATTGGGTATTTATATATATAGGGGGTTTCTTTTCATTTGTAATCATCTAAATACTGAGTAAAATTTAGTTGATAATTAAGGTTTCTCTCTTTAAACTTTGTAGGTATGGTTTTCAAGCTTAACTTAGCTTTTCTTTGTGTAGTTAGGAGCGCTAAGTATCGCACGGGAATGTTGAGAGGAATCTGCCCATGATAAGTGGTATCAGAGCAAGCTTTCGAAGAGAGAATGTCATCGTTTGGAAATAGGAACAACAACTCCACAGTTAATGAGGTAGATGACTAAGGAGAATGCCGAATGATCAGGCGGAAGGCTAGGTCTAAGGATTTGCCAAATTCCCTTACCATTCGAGTAGATAAGATTGAGGTAAGTGTCGTTAAAGCTAAGGAGCGATTGGATGACTATGAGCTATTATGAATAGGTTGGAGGAAGAACTCCAAGGTGAGCTATAAGGAGCTTTGAACTAAGCCATGGAGGAATTGAGGAAGCACGATGGAGAGCTTGAAGAAAAAGAGGACATCCTTGAGGCTCGAATGAGTATGCTTGAAGCTAAGGAAGAGGCGTATGAAGCGAAAACTGATTCTACCATCGACGCTATGCGACAAGAAGTTGAAGACCTTAATGTCACGCCTCGAAGCGACAGAGTCGTAATAACCCCGCTGTGTAAACCATCTTAAAATAGAAGTTGAGCTTACAACCGCTATTTTAGACCTGATCTACACAAGGCGTCAACGACTAACCTGCTTTGAAGTAAACAGTTTGTAATTTAAATAAATCATTTACTTAAGAAAGTGAGGAAATATATATATATGCTATAATTCAATTATTACAATTTAAGTCTACAATATTTCTCCGTAATATATTTCCGAGTTATTACATTATTCAGAAATGAAAAATTCTAAAGTAAAAGCTTAAACCTTAAAAATATGTGTTTATTTTTCAAATGTTTTTCCTTACTCCCCAAGATCCAATAGTTGCTAGCTTCAGAGTAGTTGTTTGCTACTTCTTAGCCAGTATCTGCATGATGTCTATAGGAATGTGAGCAATCACAGCTCAATAAGTTAGGATAGAGGACTTAAAACTATACCATAAACACGCAACAGGGTTATCAATCAACTTATTAAGTGCAATGCATATGCAAGCAAATGCCATTGCACAACGTTGTCTGGCCCGTCGTGAGATTAGAGAAATTGCACCCGCTCTAATCCGGGTTGAGGAGTTGCCATTAATGCAACAGCTCGCGACAAAACCCAAGCTTGTGCAATGGAGATCTCGCTCCTCCCACGACTACCTTAGAAGCACTGACTTCAACCTCGCCGCGACCTCCTCACTTGTCACTTAGTTCGATTGAGAATGAAGAAAGGACTATTATGCAATCCTACACTATCTATTTCGAAGAGGTCGGTATTTGGCCGGAGAGTCCTAAGTTCCCCTAATGGGTTACCATGTAGGTCCGATTATGATTATAGGTCGTATATTTGATTAGGTCCAGTTTAGGGTGATCGATCATTTCATACAAATCACACAATACAGGCCAAAACAATAAACAGAATCATAGCATCACTCATAATCAAGCACATGTACACATTCAACTTTTAACAAGCATAATCAAGTATAATCTTAAGCCTCCAAAATACAGCATCGTATTAATCCCAACTTACCTCGACTCCTCGCTGTCACGCCCCGAAGCGGCAAAGTCGTAACAGCCTCGCCGTATAAACCATCATAAGATAAAAGTTGGCCTTACAACTACTATCTTAGACCTGATCTACACAAAGCGTCCACGACTAACCCGCTTTGAAGTAAATAGTTTGTAATTTAAATAAATCATTTATCTAAGAAAGTGAGGAAACATATATTCACTATAATTTAGTTATTACAATTATCGTTTGCAATATTTCTCCAAAATATATTTCCTAGTTATTACCTTATTCAAAAATGAGAAGTTCTAAAGTAAAAGCTTAACCCTTAAAAATATATGTTCATTCTTCCAGTGTTTTTCCTCACTCCCTAGGATCCAGCAGTTGCTAGCTTCAAAGTAATTGTTTGCCATTTCTTAGCCAGCACTTGCACGACGTCTATAGGGATGTGAGCAACCACAGCTCAGTAAGTTAGGACGGAGGACTTAAAACTATACCATACACACAACAAGGTTTTCAATCACTTATTAGGTGCAATGCATGTGCAAGCAAATACCATCGCATGACGTTGTTCGGCCCGTCGTGAGATCAGAGAAATTGCGCCTGCTCTAATCCGGGTTGAGGAGTTGCCGTTAATGCAACAGCTCACGACCAAACCCAAGCTTGTGTAATGGAGACCTTGCTCCTCCCACGATTACTTTCGAACCACTGTCTTCACCCTCGCCGCGAGCTCCTCTCATGTTACTTAGTTCGACTGAGGACGAAAAAGAGACCATTTTGCAATCCTGCACTATCCCTTCCGAAATGGTTGCTATCCCTTCCGAAATGGTTGGTATTTGGCCGGAGAGTCCTAAGTTCTCCTAATGGGTTGCCATGCATGTTCGATTATAATTACCGGTCAGATATTTGATTAAGTCCAGTTTTGAGTGGTCAATCCTTTCATACAATTCATATAATATATGTCAGAACAACAAACATAATCATAACATCACCCATAATTAAGCACATGCACACATTCAACTATCTAACAAGCACAACCAAGCATAATCTTAAGCCTCCAAAATACAACATCGTATTAATCTCAACTTACCTCGACTCCTCGCTCACTCACTCGAGGTCCGATTTGCTCAGGCCATCGCCGATCATCCCTATAACACAAACGTGGTTTCAGCTTTTCATATAACTATTATCGGTTCGTTTTATCCTACAACGCTTATTATTAGGTTTTGTTTAAGGTTTAATATGCCTAATTATCTAAGTATTAAGTCTTTTATAATTATTCTAGGTTTAGGGTTAGGTTCAAGTTCGGTTTTCGTATCTATTTTTAAATCAGGTTTTTAGTTCGATTTCTAAATAATGTTTTAGATTCCAACCCTAAAAATCCGTTTCAACCTATAATGTGAAATTAATCACATTACTTCCCGATCTCCTAAATACCATCATTACCTCTAATTAGTATTTTATTCCATCCGGTACACTTAAATCCTTATTTATGTACCGAATTTACTCCTAATATGAGAAATTTTTACATTTTTCATATAATTACATAAATTCAAGTTTCCCATCAGATTTATTGTATATTTTTATTATTATCATAATACCAATTTTTATTCTAATATTTTTTATTTAGTATATTTCCAAAAATTACATATTATGCATTTTTGCCTATTATGTACATAATGCACTTCTAATATTTCTATCACTTTAATTACCATCCCTAAACATCAATTATCATTTCAAAATTTTTAAATTCATCCTAGATCAAATTTTACTCCTATTTTCCCTAATTTACAAAATTAACTTAAAGTTAACTATTTTTCCCTATTAATCATTTACTACATAATTAACCTAATAATTACATCTAACATCTTAAATGCTACAAGTATCATACTCCATCAGATTTCAACATCCTAAAACATCTACTTATTCACTAAGTCAGTAATTAATAATTTAATCACTTAATTAATCTTAAATTACCCATTTTATGCCTCATTTTAAGGCCTAAAAATTATCTAATAATTTTGAAAATTAATTTTTGAAAAAAGGCTTCATATAACTGTTCTATATCATTTAAATAATCTACACAAAAATTTTGGGCTTGAAACTACACTCCTAAGGTCATTTATTTCTAAACCGAAACATGTTCGATTTTGCACGATTTCTTAAGGACCCTATATCACGAGACATATTTTCATTAAAATAATATTTTTTCTATAAACTACATACAAAAATATTTCAGAATAACAAAATTCATAATTTTCTAATAATATTTACTATTTTTATAAAATTACACAAGAATCAGGCTGGAAATTGGACTCACCGATTTGGGTGGCTCCGGCCACCACGGGCCGCCGTGGCCTTATCGGCCGGCCTGGGCGCTGCCACCATCGTGTGGTGGTGGTGGCCGTCCACTTCCAGCTGCTCGTCTGGTGGGGGTTCCCTTTAAAATCTCTAACTGTACAGTTTTTCTTATTTTTTTTTAACTCGAATTTTTCTCTCAATTTTTGCCTCTCCCAAATTTTCTTTGATTTGTAACTGTCCAAATGAGCTTTTGAATTTTTCCTGCTATTTATAGGGCTTTAGGGGATTTATTGTACATTAAATGGGACAAGACAATTGCCTTATCCCTTATTTTTTGGCTTTTGTATTATCTTAATTTAATTAGCCAAATTTTTTCTTATTTTTCCTAGCTGTCACGACCCAATTCTGGATGATTCATGATTTTTCCTGATTTTTCTTGATTTTTTCTTAATTAATTATGAATTTTCTTTAAGCATTTAATATTATTTTAGCATATTTCGCGTATTTTAAGTAATTACGCGTATTTATACTTACATGTAAATTCATATATAATACAAATAAATATTCTTAAATATTATTTAGGTCATTCTATTATTTTTAGTATACATATAATCTATCTCTAGTAATTTATTAATTATTAGATTACACTTTTTGTTTTTTCAGTAATTAGCAATTATTATACTTAAAATTTGAAAATTTTATAGTCTCCTATTTTATTTCTTATTTTCTTAAATTCAAGTTTACGAGGTCATTTTTACTAATATTTCTCTCAATAGTTTATAATTTGGGGTTTGATCGAATCCTTTAACCGATCACCCGAAACCTTGGGTTCTAAGTTCAATTATATAGTTACTTGGCTTAACTTTGGGGCTTATACTCGCTCACTCACTCGAGGTTCGACTTGCTCAGGCCATCGCCGATCATCCCTATAACACAAACGTGGTTTCAATTTTTCATATAACTATTATAGGTTTGTTTTATCCTATAACGCTTATTGTTATGTTTTGTGTAGGGTTTAATATACCAAATTATCTAGGTTTTAAGTCTTTTACAATATTCTAGGTTTGGGGTTAGGTTCGGGTTCGGTGTTCGCATTGATTTCTAAATTAGGTTTTAGTTCGATTTTTAAATAGTGTTTTATATTCGAACCCTAGAAATTCGTTTCAACTCATAATGTGAAATTAATCATATTACTTCCCGATCTCCTAAATACCATCATTACCCCTAATCAATATTTTATTATATCCAGTACACTAAAATCCTTAATAGTGTACCGAGTTTACTCCTATTGTAAGAAATTTTTACATTTTTCATATAATTACATAAATTCAAGTTTTCTATCAGTTTTATTATATATTCCTATTATTTATATAATATCAATTTTTATCCTAATATTTTCTATTGATTATATTTCCAATAATTACATATTATGTATTATTATCTATTATGTATATAATATACTTCTAATATTTCTATCACTCTAATTATCATCTCTAAATATCAATTATCATTTCAAAATGTCTAAATTCCTCTTAAATCAGATTTTATATCTAATTACCCTAATTTACAAAATTAACTTAAAATGTACTATTTTCCCATATTATTTATTTATTACATAATTAACCTAATAATTACATCTAACACCCTAAATGCTACAAGTATCATCCTCCATTAGATTTCAACATCCTAAAACATCTAATGATTCACTAAATCGGTAATTAATCATTTAATTTCTTAATTAATCATAAATTACCCATTTTTTTCCATCATTTTAGGGCTAAAAATTAACTTAAAAATTTCAAAAATTAATTTTAAAAAAAATGGCTTCATAGCACTGTCCTATATCACATAAGAATTCTACAGAAAAAAATTGAGCTCCAAACTACACTCCTAATCCTATTTATTTTTAGTTCTAATTATGCTCGGTTTTGTTCAATTTGTTAAGAAGCCTATATTTTTAGACGTGATTAAACTAAATCACTATTTTTCCCTAAATATACATATAATAAAACCTCAGAATAACAAGTTTCATAATTTTATGGGCAAAATAACTAATTTTAAGAAATTACACAAAATCGGGGCAATTATGGGACTCACTCGGTTCGATGTTTTCTAGCTGTCCAAACCTGGTCCAAGCTTGTCGGCTGACCCAGACGGTGAGTTTGGAGTGGGGTGGTGGTGATAGCTCAGTCCCAGGTAGTAGTGGCTCAGTCCCAGGTAGTGGTGAGGTGTGGGTTTGGCTCCCTAGCCTTATCTACAGAGTTTTCTTTTCTTTTTTTGTTTTCTGGATTTTCTCTTGAATTTTCAAGTCTCTCTATTTTTCTCTACTTCCTCATTGCCTAAATGAGTTCTGTAAATTTTTCCCTTATTTATAGACGATTTTGGTAATTAATATGCATTAATTAGACATAACATTGCTACATTTCCTTTATTTTTGGCTTTTGTGTTGTTTAATTCTAATTAGTTAATTTTTATTTTGCAGTCCTGACTTGCCACTACCAGATTTGCATCATTCCACACTCTTCTGATTTTTCCACAATTAATTACTAATTTTCTTTAATTATTTACTAAGTTTTTGGCCAATTTAGGTAATTTCGCTTATTTTTATCTACACGTAAATATATGTGGGGTATATGTGAACATTCCTAATTATTATTTTCGTCATTCTAAATTTTTTAGTATACATATAATCTATCTCTAGTAATTTATTAGTTATTAGATTACACTTTTCACCTTTTCGGTAATTAGCAATTATTATGCTTAAAATTTGAAAATTTTATAATTTCCTATTTTATTACTTATTTTGTTAAATTTAAGTTTATGGGGTCATTTTTACTAATATTTCTAGTTTTACTTTATAATTTATGTTCGATCGTTCGATCAAGTCTTTCAACTGATCGAAACCTCAAATGGTTAGTTGTGGGGCTTACACTTAAGTGATGGGAATCGGCCTCCGACCATATCTAAAACAACGTAGACTTGTTCGAAGCTAAGGCCTATCGATGCTTGCTGAGGTTGAGTTGATTACAAAAGACTAAGGGGAAGAAAAGGAGACACTTAGCACCAAGTCTGTTGTCAACCAAGGTGCCAAGATACCATAAGGCCAAGGACGCGAGATCTAAAAACCACTCGGCATAGTAGCGAGAGATTTGTACCGACTGAATCTAGAACTTGACAATTGTAGGCCGACTTCTCTAGTGTCTTAACTAAGCCATGTGAGAGTTCATGGACTCCTTCCCAAACTCGTATATTAAATTGCCGACCCCGTCTAGTTTGGATACTACTACTCCTAGGACATGTAAAGTAACTGCACTCCGACTTTTGTAAAATGCACAATTTTGTATTCTTGTATATATTTTTCCTTATTTTATTTGTGAGCTCAATTCTTTAGGGTTCAAGACCTTGTACTTTATTTACAATTTTGCTACTAGGGTTTAGGACTTGTTATAAATAGCAACTGTTGTAAACATAGAGATAAATATAAACAAATAGATATACAGAAATATATACAAAGAGTGAAACTTTCCTCTTTTGATCAAGGCTGTATTTGAGCTAGTAGAGCTTGCGTTTGTTAGATTATTGAGTATTGATTACCTTCTTTAATCATCTTTACGTTCTTATCAACCTTGTTCTCAAATTGTGGTGAACTCCTTCATTTGAACCGGTTAGTAAGTTGCATTTAACCTTCATTTGAAACCCCAAGCAACATTTAATATTCATGAGTCATATCGAACTCTATTTTAAGCTTAAACCCCTAATTATGTTTATGTCTTTGTGAGTTATATCTATTCACATTTATCATAAAAAACCTTCCTGTTCTTAATACCTATTTTCTTTTGAATACCCATTCCTATTCGTTCGAGATCCATTGCCATTTCTTTCTGAATCGATCTTTTGATTTCTTATCATATTGGTATCAGAGGTTTGATCCTTATCATTAACAATTAACTGGTAGCATGCTGGTTGCTATTGTTAATAGAGTAACTATCCAGCCGGTCACAAGGGTGGAAGTACCAAAGCCAGAGCGTTTTAAGGGAACATGATTCTCAAGGGAAGTAGATGATTTTCTGTAAGGAGTTGATCAGTACTTTGAGGCAATAGGGCTTGTCAATGATGGGAGTAAAGTAAGGACGGTAGCCTTACGCCCGAAGGATACAACATTGATTTGGTGGAGAAGAAGGGCTAATGAGATTACTTTATAGCCACACTTTGTGACGAAGTTTCGAGATCAGTTCTTTCCTTAAAATACAAGGAGGGAAGCCAAGATCAAACTCAGGCATCTACAACAAAAGACTAGGGTTACGTAATATGTTCAAGAACTCTCAAAGTTGATGCTGGAGATATCGAGCCTCAACCCGGATGATGCTCTTATTATGTTCTTGGATGGTTTGAAACCTTGAGCTAAACTAGAGTTGGAGCATCGTGGGGTGGAGAATATCTCAAAAGCCATTGCTATAGTAGAAAGCCTGGTGGAACTTTAGAAGAAGGAAGATTGGCATTCCATGAGTAATAAAGAGGAAGAAGAGGAAGATATTGAATGTAAGAGATCTCTAAGTCCTCCAAGGGAAGGAAGGAGGATGGTCGATAAGAGAATGATACGAGAACTTAAGTGTTATTTTTGTGATGGACCATATTATGCTTGAGATTGTTTAAGAAGGGAACAATTAGATACTCTCCTTATAAGGGACGAAACTGAGGAAGATGATAAGGATCAACTTGGTACTATTTGTCTTCTTTACGCCATAAATTCTTAAGATACAAAGGAGAAAAGGGGCTTAATATATGTGGAGGTCAAAATGACAGGAAGGAAGATAAAACCTTTTTTTCTTTTTCAAAATGCAATAATAAGAAGGAAGAAATAGAACTAACATAGTGTTGATTTTAAATTTTGACTTAGGTTTAAAATTTACAAAAATATGTCTAATGTAGAAATTAAATAGATAAGAATAATATGATAATATAAAATAAAATAAAGACTTAGGGTATTTCAACGTAAATTGGATGCTTAAATTGAAAGTTACCATATTTGGAAGTTGATAAGGTAGACCTGATCGGTATCTCAAATTTAGAATAATTTTGAAATACCAAAAAAAAAAAAAACTTATAAATGGGTTGAGTTAGTAGTGCATTTCTGATTACATGGCAACACTCTACTGAATGAATGCTATAGAGAGAAGCTATATGTATGTGTGTGCATGCGTACACATATGTCACGTGCACATATGTGTATGCGTGTGCATGCATGCGTATAAGCTGTTACAGTATATGGAGTTTACCCCTTTCTTATGTGCCTATGTGATACTCAGCTCTCATTTGCCTTATATTTTTTTATATTACAGAGGGTAAGTTAACCTTTTTCCTTCTTACCTTCTCAAGACTATTACAAACCCTTTTTATCTTTAGGAATGCCAACCGGCAGTGTCATTGTCTTCCATATGCTAGGGACATTCAACTTCTCAACTAGTTTTGCCTTATATTTTTTTATATTACAGAGGGTAAGTTAACCTTTTTCCTTCTTACCTTCTCAAGACTATTACAAACCCTTTTTATCTTTAGGAATGCCAACCGGCAGTGTCATTGTCTTCCATATGCTAGGGACATTCAACTTCTCAACTAGTTTTAGCTTGCCATGGCTATCATTAAAAGAGCATCGTTAGCCCTAATCAGTTTGCTCACCGGAGGTCAACCCTATCTTGAGAGAATACTTAACCTCATAAACAAATCATCAATTGATGTCACTCACTTCACTTTAAGCTCCATGTTAAATGACGTGGACCATGAAATTCTTCATCATCTAAATCCATGATGCCCTCATCATAGGGCCAACACTTTCCCACTACCCCTCTATATAAGTTTATGGATTCTATTCATCCATTGCCTAACTTTGCACTAAGATCATCTTTGCCAGGACTTTAGGGCTTTTATAAGCATCACTTTGCCCTCACTCTCTCTTCTCATCCTTTGAGATCACTTCTTATCGAGTGGCTCAACGATAAGGTCTGCCCTTCAAGCTCTTTTCATTTCCTCAATATCACTGACCCTTCTCCATTTGTTGCTTAACTCCACTTAAGATCACCTTCGTAAGGACTTAGGGCTTCCACAGGCTCTCCATACACCCTTACCTTCTTCTCTTATCCTCCAAGGTTGCTTATTGTTGAGCGGCTCAACAATGGGGTTTACCCATTTTCTTTTTCTAACAATTTAGACAATCTTATTACAATGTAGCTCATGATACAGTTGCCTTCTTCGGCAATAATGTCCTCTATTTAGCAGTCGCTTTTTCCTTCGAGCTTCATCTACACGAGCGCAGTTGTTAATGAGAACTATCCTTTTTCATTAAGCATCTTGGGTAGTGTTTAGGTGTCTTTAATACCACTTGTCACGAAACGAGAGGTTTACCCCCTTTTTATGTGCTTGTATGGCATTTGACCCTCATTTGCCTCGTATATTTTTTTATATTATTGAGGATGAGCCAGCCTTTTTCCTTTTTATTTTCTCACAATTGTTCTAAGCCATTTCTATCTTCAAGAGTGTCAACCGGCATCGCCACTGCCCTCCATATGATAAGGACATCCAATTTCTCAATTGATCGGTTTCAACCTACCATGGTTATTATTAGGAGAATGATATCAACTCTTAATAAGTTTACTCAAAGGGAGTTAACCTCGACTTGAGAGAACACCTAACTTGCGAGCAAACCACCAATTAACACCGCTCACTTCGCTTTAAGCCTTGAGTTGAATACCCTTACTTCCAATAATGGACCGTAACACGTGTGTGTAGGGGTAGTGAGACAAAAGAAAAGGAAGAGAAGAGAAGTAGGTGACAAAGAAAAAAAATTTACTGCAAATACATTGAGTGTTTAAATAAGCGATTGACATATATAACAATATTTAACTGCAAGTGGTTTTTAAAAAATACTATTCACATTTTCATATGTGAAAGTTTTATTGGTGCTTGAGATTGTTAATCCATCTATACATTGTTGGTAATATTGAAGTATTTTTTTTTTTTTTTAACATGATAGAGAAATGATGAAAAGAGAATCGGGGAAAAAAAAAGAGTGAAAAAGAGAGTTTACATAAATGAATTACTTATTGGGGCAAAGCCCAATAAAAAGGGGGCAAAGGCATGTCGAGATATTGACCTGCTAGGTTGGCCCTTTTTCATTTTTAGATACATATATATTCTTTCCGTAAACTATTTCCAAAATTTCTTGATGAAATTTCACGTGCCTGGAGATGAATTATAGGACACGTATATATAATGTGAAAATTATTTATATTATTTTAGTATTATTATCAAATTCCAATGTTCGTCAACTATTTGTCTTACAAGGCCAAATTTTTGAAATTTGATTTTTCTGTTAGTATTTTTATCATATTAGAAAGTAATTATCTTATTTTCACAATTTTTATTTTCTTTTTATTTTTTTTGTTATATTTTGTACCTGTATTACGATTCCATGTTCGTCTATTATTTATTAGTCAAACCGTAGCTCAAAACTTAGGGATTTTACAATTGCTAATGTCACGTATATTAGAAATAATATTAACTTAGATATTTTATTTGTTTCAAACTTGTCACTGAGACATAATAGATTTTACGTTAAGCCTAATTTACATATATCTTCTAAATTATTCACTTTAACTTTCTAGTGATATTAATTTTTGATAGGACTAAGATATTAGGACCAATTACGAGAGAGAGAGAGAGTTAGAGGATTGTAGAATCTGTCTTGAGAGTCATCCATAACCAACATACCAGACGAATTGAAGTTCTTTTATTCGTTCAAATTGCATGTTTGCAGCAACCATAAGGTTATTGTCACTTGTTGCAATGACTAGTTGTAATTGCCCAAACTCAAAACTGAAAAACACACGGACGACAGCCCGAAGCCAAGACAAAATTGGCCTGCTGGTTTGCATTTCAACCATTCGGCTGGTTGACCTTAGCAAAGAGCAATGTGTGCAATATGGCTAGTCTTGACGGCTCTTTTACGTACTGCCGAAAAAGAGATTTAGTAGGCACTATGAAAATATATTTGGTATGTAACCATCAATCAAATTCAAATACATAGATTGATAATGAGTAGTTATTTAAAATCTTACTATCCATATTGTTATATGTTTAAATATAATTAGTAGTTACATATCATATATACCTATATGTATCGTGTATTACTTATTAAATTTTTTTTAGTAGTTACTGACTTGTTGATCCTTATCCACCTAGCTTTCTTTTATTTATTAAAATTTGTTTAGTTATTTACAAATATTCTATTTAGGTGCTTAGATAAATATTTTAACCCTTTCTTAGACTCAATCCTATTGAATCTTTTTCCCTACCTACCAACTCGTTGATCCTTGTCTACCAAACCTTCTTTTATTTATTAAAATTTGTTTAGTCATTTACAAATATGCTATTTAGGTGCTTAGATAAATATTTTAATCGTGTCTTAGACTCAATCCTTGAATGAAATATTTTCTTAGAGTTTTTAGCTCTCTCTCAAACCTTACCCTTATCGATCTTTGAGATTGTAGCAAGTAAAACCTTGATCTGACTTGTGTGCATCATATATTCATGTGAGTGTTAATTCCTTTAATGCATCCTATTTATTGTAATTCCATTCAAACCCTAATCCGATAAATCCAAAAGCCCCTAAATTCTCTCTAAATGGGAGATTTCTTTATGAATTTAGTCAAGTGATCTAATTTTCGTCCAGTTTGGTATATGTAAATGATCCCTTTCCTATGTTTGTAATGGTTTTTAAACGGAGGAATAGCAATTCCTTCTAAATGGACTCAACAATTTTGACTTAAGGGGATGATTCAGTTTTACTTTTTACAATTTTATTCTACCTTTATTAATTATTATTAATGATAATCACTTATTTAACATCCAAATTAATTGTGATATCAGTAATTAAGTTATTTTTGAGAAATATTATTATAGCATTCAATCCACTCCACTTCGTTGCCTTTTACAAACACAGGAGATAATCGTTCCGGTCCTCGTTGCATTTCTTTCTATTTTACTCGGTTTCAATCTATTACATTCTGAATTATTCCAACATAGTTGACGTAGTTAAGGCCATTGATTATTATAACTTAGCACAACACGATATTTTATTATTAAATATTGGCAGCCTTTCTATTAAATAAAAACCATGTTCATTTAACCATGCAAATCCTTCTACAATTTCAAGCCAAGTAGAAGAAGCTGCATACGGGACCTTTGGTCGAAGAATTTGCTTGTATCTTTCTTTTAATTATATAAACCAAAGAGGCTCTTTATAGATAGAATCCCAACACCTTTTCTCTACACAAGCTTTATATCTCTAATGGCAAAGTCATCTAATCCTAAGCCGTTTGTTTCGTTTGAGGAAGCAATTTTTTCCCAGTCCATTCAATGGATCCTTTTGTTTTCACTTGATCCATTGCATAAAAGTCCGCATTATTTCATTTTTTTTTTTTAATAGTATATATGTAGACATTGATAACTGATCTTATAAATACTAATCTTCTAACCGTACTTAATTGTTTTTTTTTTTTTCTTTTTTACAACCACTTAATTTCTTTCCAAAATTTTCCATCAAGAAATTAAAATAGCTTGGTCGTGCTTTAGACTATCTTTAAGAATGAATCCTAAATACTTCCCAAAATTATCCACATTTTGAAATTCCATTATTGGTGTTGTTTGTTTTTTACTATTGGCATTAATAATTTAGGAGGAGAAAACGATTGAAGATTTCCTTATGCAAAAATATATTTATCTTTCTTTCTAAGACTTTTATAAAAAGAGGAGAAACATGACTTATCATATTTCTTGCTCGAGTTTATTATCCAAATATATTCAATAGGTAAAAATTGAATCTTGGAATCCAAGTCTACTAAATTCTCCTCAATTTAATTGTCGATATTTAACAAATATGTTAAAAATAATGCACTTAACAAAAAATTAAGATATTAACAAAACCAATCATAGTTGTGAAATGGAAGTTAAGCTAGACTTTTAAAGAGAAATTATTTTTTTTGCCTTGAAGAGAGTAGTAAAAAAATTAGAGAGAAAAAATCAAGCTCTCTATTGTAGTCTAAAAGAGAGCGTTGAATTGCATTTTACTGTTTTCTTCAAAGTACAAGCTGGTGAAAAAGAGTAGAAGATACCCAAAAAAGTTTGATGGCTGCGATTGAAGTCGTTATAGTATTGTGAAACTCAAATTAAGCCCTAGAATTAAATTCGATTCAATTTAACTTGACTATAAAACCAGTTTAGTTCAACTCTTGAATCGCAGTTGAATTCAATTCTACTCTTTTAATCTTTAATCATCTCATATGTTCAAATTACTCACTTGGTCTAGGTTTAATAACAATGCTATTTTATTGAACTAATATTGTATGTCAGATATAAAACTCTATGTCTTAAGTCGTGTATAGTAAAAACATATCTTTTAATACATTTTTGTGATTATATTTTCCTAAATTACTTTAACTAAAATTGTACGTTTGATTGACTTAATAAGGGTGAAATATATGGAAATTCCTAACTTATCCATCTCTTCCTACGTTTGATTAGTGAAATAACAATTCCATAGAATTGCTATTATTGAAAAATAATGAATTCTAATTCATTTATAAGACTAAGAGAATAACCTTTTTTTAGTTTTAGTAGTGTATTTCCATATCTATTTATAGTATCTCAAAATGACAATAACGAATAGTTATTAATTGTCTATTTTATTTCTAAAAGATTGTAATTTTATTTCTATTTTATCTCATTCCATAAATCAATCATACTGAAAGCGTTTTAAAAAATAATTTATAGAAAACAATATTCTCACCGAATTATCTAATTACTAATATTAATTATACGTATGCTAAGCTTAAATAAATACAATGAAACCTTTTAAGCTAAAATATAAATCTATTACTTAAATGAATACGATAAAAAAGAATCTTGCCATTGGTTTTTAGTAGTTCTCGGAGAGAGTAAGTAATTTTACTTTTAATTTATTAAGCATTTAAAAAGAAATATTCCCTTTTAAATAACTTATTCAAAAAATAAAATATTAAAAGAAAATTTTAAAACAAGATCAAACAATTTTATTTTATTTATTTATTTATTTTTGGACGGGAGCAAAATTAATTAGTGAAACTTGGTAATTTCAAGTTTTTTCATGTTTGGGCTTCCAAAAAAACCCATAAACTACAGAGGATTAATTTGGGCGGGAGTCTCGCCACTCTGCAGAGCCAGAACGCTCTTCCGCAAGGGCAAACGTCAAAAGCTTCCAGGGCACACCACACAGCAACACACTCCTCCGACTCCACTCCGCAAGACACTGTAATCTGTACCAGGTTTCACACTCTATCTCTCTCTGTCTCACTTCACTTTTTCCCGAAGGAGAACTCAACTTTTTCATCTCCCATTTTATCTGTAAAATGGGAATTTCTTCTTCTTCTTCTTCTTCATTTTTTTTTTTTCGTTTTAGGGTTTTCCGAAGAAGAGGGAAACTCATCACTTGGAAGACTTTTAGATATGGTGAGTGTTAGGGTTTCTCGTGCTAGTTGTGTTGATGCATTTTATAATGTGATTCATTAGGTTTTGTTTGTGAGAAATGAAAAGGATCATAATTGGTTGTGTGCCCTAGATTTTTTTTTTTTTTTTATTGAATTTGAGTGGTGGTTTTGCAGTCAGATATTAGGAAATGGTTTATGAAATCTCATGATAAGGGTAATGGAAATGCAAAACCTGGAAAGCCTGCGCCAAGTGATTCCGGGAAACCGCCTCCCGCAAAGCAAGAGACTGAAAAAACTGTAAGTGCACGTGATTATGATGCTTTTTACCCCCTTAAGTTGGCAGTTACATTATCTCGTCGTTTGGATTGTATTTGCGAATTTGTGTCGTGTGAGCCGAATGCATGCGATAGATTATGTTATTTTATTAGGTACTTTGGTTGATATTATGCGTGATATTCAAGTTCGTTTCTCGAGGGTATATTAATCAGCTCCCTTTCTCCCATGGCTGGTGAAAAAACTTGGAAGGAGTTTATAAGCTTTAGCTGTCAATATAAAATAAAAAAAAAAAGAACCTGCTTGCGATTCTATTTGTTAATATAAGAGATGTCTCTACTCCTTTATGCTGTTAAAATGCATCCCCCTTCTCTTTTTTCTTTTCTTATAGCTGTCTATGGTTCAATGTGGAATAAATTCAAAACTCAGTGTGTTTTTTAGGCTGGTTGTGTTTACTAAGACAAATGCTTTGCCATGTTAAGTGAAGAAGCATGTGTGTGTGTGTATATATATAGCTATTGAGCATATTTGGTTCCTTTCCTTATCTCTTACAATCCAGGTACATGGAAATCAAGAGGCTTCAGCCAGGAAAAAAACCAGCAAGTATTTTGCTGCAGATAAACAAAACAAACAAGAAGAAAAACAATTAGAGGAGGTTCCAGCAAAAAGAAAAGCTCAAAAGAGTACTGTCGAACTTGAGAAAACCCCACCTTCAAAGAAAATCAATAGAGTTGATAGTGATGACGATGATGATTTTGTCCCACCCAGCATGGAGAAATCTGCTGAAAGTACACCGAATAAGAAGTTGAAGACTGGGTCTGGCAGGGGAGCTCCAAAGAAACCAGTAGAAATTGATGAAAGCGATGGAGAAGATGCTAAAGATTCTATAGCTTCTCATAAATCAGCTAGAAGGGGTCGTGGTGGTAGAACTGCTTCTGCAGCATCTGCTGGTGGAAGAGGCAGTGGTGGCTTTGGACGGGGTGGATTTATGAATTTTGGAGAGAGGAAGGATCCTCCCCACAAAGGAGAAAAGGTAACATTCCTTTGAATTATGTATTTTTATTGAGGGTAGATTCTTTGCTTACACAAAATGCCCTTTTTTACTGTTCAGGAAGTCCCTGAAGGTGCTCCAGATTGTCTGGCTGGTTTAACTTTTGTAATTAGTGGAACACTTGATAGGTACTTATCAAATTGTTCTGTTTTTCGCTTTATCTTTATTTTGAGAACATGTTCAATGTTTGCCTGGCATTGTATTGTGATCAAGTGCATTGTCTCTTGGAATTTTAGTATGCTTTATTTTTCCCCCCCTGGTAGACAAGGATTATCATTTTAAAGGTGGTAAGGGTTGTAGACCTGGAAAGAAGATTATGTAGGAAAGAATTTGTCCCAGAGGTCCGTGACAGTCCAGAAATTCCTAATATGTACCATCCATGCATAAGAGTGTTAACTTATCATTAATATTGGAAAAGCTTGTTTCTATATCATCAAAAGGCTTCCCATTTCTTCATGGCAAACTATCCAAAGAATGAAAAGAGGAATATGAGGAAAAAACTCATTCTTCTTTGGATTCCGAACAAATTGTACATGAGGCCCTGGCTATATATATTATTAATGGAGGGGCGTGGCCATAATTGGACCGGCAATTTCTAAGCACATGAACCATCCTAGAAGACTCATATACCGGTGAAAGTATAGCTAGTGCTATGTGGGTAACTACAAAAAGTATCCATAATGGAATTTGAATTCAAGATCTTATGGAAGTTGTTATGAGAATTCTCGGGCACTGGGGTTATTTCTCTCTAGCTTTAACAAATTGCATGAGGCCCTCGGCTATATATATTATTAACAAGGAGGCATGACCATAATTGGATGAGCTATGTTCAGGCGTATGAACCATTTTAGAAGGCTCTACATTATTCAAGTATAGCTAGCGTGATGCAGATAACTACAAGAAGTGTTCATAATGGGATTTGAATTCAAGATTTTATGTAAGTTCTGAGAATTATTAGGCCTGTAGTTTTATGTGTTTATCTGTTTCATGTGTTTTGTTGGGTGGTTCATTTGTATGGAGTAAAGAAAACAGTGTAGCTGACCGATTCAGTGTCCTTTTCGAACAATATGCACTCATTGGGAGCCTCTATATATATATTTGAAGATTATTCATGTAACTCATGAACCTCACTTGATTTCTGCACGTGTGGAAAACAAAAGAACTTTTAAGAGGATGGGTAGGTTTTTCCTAAATGGTTAGTTTCTATGATCCCTACCTAGGCTCATTCTTATGACAGTAGTTATTTTAATTTTCCTTTCACCTAAATTTTAGCATTCAAGATGCATTGAAGATCCTATTATTTTCTTAGCATAAAACCTGTGTTAGGATTCTTACCATTGCAAACTTCAATAAGTTCCATCACTTGCATTACTCCACAAGTAAGCACATTAGCTATCTCCACTAGCAATGCTTTGTGGCTTTGACATAGCTCCACCACACCCTCTACCCTCAACTTTGCCAACCTCAGCAGGATGATGCCATAACAAACTTACATAGCAATGCTTGAAAAATGGCACATTGGAATGGTGCTTTCAAGAATGTGGCCTGAAAAGATTCCTATTTCGGTTAAATTTGGGTATACCCATGGAATTTTTGCACACTGAGGGGGTAAGTTATGCATGAGTGCCCTTGGAAAATCAATTCAAGTAGATATTGTGACAGCAGCTAATATTAGAGTCAAATATGCCTGAGCATTTATTGAAATGGAAGCTGATGGTGAGTTCTTAAGGGATTTTGAGGTGGAGTGTACTAATGGAACAGTTGCTAGAGTGGATGTCGAACATGATGTTCTCCCCCAAGATGTTCAACATGCAAAATTTTTGGACATTGCATTTCAAACTTTCCCCTTGATCAGTTACATGAACAGCAGAAATCAAGTGAGGTCTGTGAGGAAAATGAAAGCTCCCACTCTGGGAAAGACGCTGATCATGTCAAGAAAAGCTTGCCTTCACCAAATGAAAGGGAGAAACATGATGCAGAGGCACCTAAAGGCAAGGTTGAACAGCATATCTCAAAAGTTATTATCTTTAGAAACCCAATGGATCCTTGTGTTAATCCCCTAGCTCCTGTCACTCTGGGGGAGGGTAAAGCCATTGAATCTATAGTTGAGATTGTTGTCACTGAGCCAGCTCAAGCAAAAGAAGTTCTTTTGTCCTCTGGGGACAATCTCTCAAGGACAAACGTGGAAGAGGACTCTAGTTTCTTGCCGATTATTCCAGCAGTGTTGCTTATGAACCAAATGCCTACTTGCAATCGATGGTTAAAGATTCCTTGCAAGAGGAAGTAGATTCTAGTAGTAACCTGGGTCAAGCGGGGGAAGGTAATGAAAATTTGCTTCCTCCTCCTAATTGTGAGTCTCCTGAAAAGATTACCTCCACTCCTCATAACCCTCAAGAACCAGAAGAAGCATGGAATGTGGTCAGAAAGAAGAAGAAATTTAGAAAAAAGAAAGCTCCTGAGAATGCTGGGGAATCCTCCAAATCACCTCAGTTTTGAAGCTTTTGGTTTCTCCTTTTCCTTTTTTCTTTTCCTTATGTTAGCAGCTAGGAATGTTCGATGGTTGAATGCTACTTTAAGAAGCAAGTAAATAAATTGTGTGTGGAGTACAATATAATAGCTCTCTTATTGGTATTGTGGAAACTAAAGTTAGGGAACAAAATTTTCCTATGGTTAGGATAGGAATTGTTTTCCTCCTGTTTGGAGGGTGGAAAGTCATTTCCTCAAATGAATTTGGGTTGCATGGAAACCCGATATGTGGGATGTTGAAAATTTGAAGAGTACAAGCCAACTTCTTCACTATTTTTGTGTGTTACTTAGGGAGATTAATTCCTTCTTTGCAACTTTGGTATATGGCAAGAACGATGAAGATGAAAGGGAGGATTTGTGGAGTTAGTTGCTAAGTCTTAAATAGGGGGTCATAGGGCATTGGCTCATCAGGGGGGATTTTAGTTAATGTAGGACCATTGAAGAAAGAAGAGGAAATGATGTTTTTTCTAGAGGCATGGACAGATCTAATCAAGCTTGTTATACCCTTGAGGTTGTTGATATTAAAACCAATGGTTGTTTATACACTTGGTCAAACCTTAATGTAGACAATCCCATTCTTTGATGTTTAGATGGAGGTCTAGTAAATGGTGAGCGGGTAGAGATTCTCCGTGATGTTGAAGCACAAGTTCTTAGTCTGGGTGCATTTGGCATTTGCCTGCTGGTTGTTCTTCTATCTTCTTCCTCTTCTAGAAATATGAGTTCATCCTTCTTTAAGTATTTTGATTGCTGGAAAGAACAGCCAAACTTCAAAGAAATTGTAAAAAATGTTTGGGCACAATTGTTGAAGGGTCAATTTTGTACAAGGTTGTGAAGAAATTAAAGTTAATTGAGTGCTATTTGAGACAAATAACAATCATTTTTCAAATCTGCCTTGTTGAGTAGAGGAGGCTTGATCCCGACTCTTGTGCCCCACAAGATTTCAATAGATCACATGCGGAAGAAGTTGATTAGGAGAGGGAAAGGGCACTGTATGCTGATTATTACACCTTATGATCAGTAGAAGAGAGTTTTCTAAGGCAAAAGTCCCTGTGTGACTTGGTTGAGACTTGGGTATCGCAACAACAAATTCTTTTTTTTGCTCCACCAAACAGAGGCAATATAGAAACCATCTTGCTTCTCTTACAGGTGGAAACAGTGGGAGGTTTTCTTCTACAAGTGCTATGAAAGATTTGGTGGTTAGACACTTCAAAGATCTCCTTACAGAATCTTCATCAAATGGCACTGATCTCCCTAGGCGACCCTCTCGTGTGTAGAAAGCTCTCAAATCAGCAGGTGGAGGATCTAATTTTACCCATTTCAAATGTTGAGATCAAGAATTCAATTTGGTCATTAGTGAAGGATAAAGCTGCTGGCCTGGATAGTTATGATGCTCATTTCTTCTGTGATACTTGGGAATCGGTAAAGATGTTTGCTTGGTTGTTAAGGATTTTTTTTGCTTTGGGCAGATTGCTTAAAGAGGTAAATGCCACCTATCTTTCTCTTGTGCCTAAAACAGATAATCCTTCTAAACTTTCTGACTTTAGACCCAATGCTTGTTGCAATACTTTATATTAAGTGTATATCAAAGATCATTGATGATAGACTTAAAGTAGTGATCCAAGACTTAGTAGGTTATGAGCAAAGTGCTTTTATTCAGGGAAGAAGAACAGTGGACAACGTCTTAACAGTGCAAGAATCCTTGAATGGCTACCACCAAGATAAAAAGGACACAAGATGTGCTATTAAAATTGATTTAATGAAAGCCTATGATCATGGGGAGCTTCTTCAAAAAAACTCATTGAAGCCTTTTGTTTTCTTCCTCTATTCATTAAATGGATTATGGTTTGCATTTCATCTCTTATGTTTCCATAAATATTATGGTGAACTTGTAGGTTTCCTCCCTTTTTCTAAGGGCTTTCTGCATGGGGATCCAATGGCTCCCTACCTTTTTGTACTTGTGATGGAGATTTTTTATTGCATCTTGAAGGAGAAAAGTTCCCTAGAAGACCTTTAGTTCCATTAGAGGTGTAAAAAGGAGAAGTTCATCCATTTATGTTTTGTCGATGGCATTATGATTTTTGTTAAGGGTGAAAGTTGAACTATAAGACATTGGTTTTTGGGGTTGAAAGCCAACCTTTCCAAGAGTCAGATATTTTTTAGTGGTGTTTGTCAAGCTGCTATTGATGATATCATCTCCATTTTGGGCTATGAATTCGGTACCCTGCCTATTTGCTATTCAGGAATGCCCTTATCAGCTTTTTCCATTTCAAAAGCCATGTGCCTTGGGCTGATTTCTAAGTTTACAGCTAGAATCAATCTCTAGTCTACCAAGTTCTTCTTCGATGTGGGAAGGATTCGACTTATTAAGAGCATTCTCTTTCCTCTCCAAGTATGTTGGTCTACTATTTTTGTGCTGCCAGTAAGTGTATTAAAAACAATTGAATCTAAATTGAAGCAATTCCATTGGAATGGTGAGGACAATAATAGAGCAAAGGCAAAAGTTAATTAGATGATCATTTGTAGACCTAAAAATGAATGGAGCCTTGGTTTCCTAGATATTCAGCTATGGAATTAAGTGGCACAACTAAAATTTTGGTTGTTATGTATGGACCCTGATAACTCCCTTTGGTTGAGCTGGGCTAGAAATGTGCTTCTAAGAGGAAGAAACTTTTGGAAAATTAACATTCCTAGTGATGCTTCTTAGGCATGGAGGAAAATATTGCAATATAGGCAATTGGCTTGCCAATTGTTGAAATGGAAAATTGGAGATGGTAACCAAATCTCCTTCTAGTAGGATGATTGTAATCCAAGAGGACCTCTAGTGAAAAGGTTTGGGGGTAATGCTAGCATTGTCTTGGGGTGGCAAAAGACACAAAACTCAGTGCTTTTATAAATGGGAATCAATGATGCTGGCAAGCGGAGATTGATGGCAACAAATCACATTGTCATTGGGAGTATTGAAACCGGAGTCCAGTTCAAATGATAAACTAATATGGAAAGTTTTGACAGCAAAAGGCTTATCTATTAAGCATGCTTAGTCTGCAGCAAGAATGAAGCACCCTCCTGTTCCTTGGGCGAGCATGGTGGGTAATAGGAAAACAGCCCCTTGACCTGCCTTTATACTTTGGCTACATCTCAATTAAAACTTCTTACCCAAGATAAACTTCTGCGGTGGGGCATAATAAGGAAAACTAGTGTTTCTTATGTGGAAGGGATGATGAATCACATGACTGCCTCTTTCTAAATTGTTCATTTGCTAAGGACTTATGGAGGGGTGTGGAAAGTAAAATTGGTTGGGAACAATTGACGCCTTCGACTAGGAACACTCTGGCTGATTTATTAACCCTGGAAATAGTACGAGGCTGAATGATAGCAAAGAGTTTGCTTTTGCAGCTGGTTGTTATCACATTTGGAAAGAAGGAATTGGAGAAGACTGGGTGAAGGGACAAACTTAGGGGAATCTGTTTTGAGAACTAGTTTGGCTTGTCTTATGTAATGTCCTTTTGTTGTATTTTCTATTGCGTGTTTGCTTATGATTCGATAAGAGCACTATAGAACTTTTCTTTTTAGGACGTTGTATCGACCTAGATATCCTTTTGACCCAACCCACACAACACACCACACACCACCCCTCCCCCCTCCCCCCCCCCAAACAAAAAAAAAGGAGGAATGAGCCTACGTCCTTTTGTTGGGAACTAACTCTCTTGAGAGAGCTCTAAAAAAATATTATTAGGTTTTCTTTTTCTAGTCTCATTCATTTACAGTAACCTAAGTGTTGGGTAAAAATGCATATATATATATATATATATGTATGTATGTATGTATATGTAAAAACACACATTCAAGAGTGTTGGCAGAAATATGAACTAGAGGTACAATTCAAAATTTTATTTTTTAATTGAAGTGATTGTTCCATCATTGTGACTTTGAAAGTTGACAGTTCCCAATCAAAGCTGTATGAATGATGAAGTCTCTTGTTGGTTGCTTTTGAATTAAATAGACTTGTGATATTGGCATTGTTGGAGCAAAAGAACGAATTTTTCCTTGGTGGGCTCAAGTATATTCATATTTCACGATGTTTTGACTCCTAACTGAAAAGCAATGGCTCACCAAAATGACAAGAAGCTTAGATTAGTGTTGTATCCATTTTTTACTTCTGCTAATTGTTTTTGTATTTGACCCCCTGGTTTTCACTCATGCTACTTTTGATAGGATATTGAATGTGATTTGCTCTCAATTGCTAGATTCTGGTCTGATTGGCTTTAAAATAAAGCCTATGAACTCTTTCTTAGTCAATTATTTTGGGAACCTATTGCGGCAATTTTGACAAAATAATAATAACATTTTTTTTCACTTGTGCAAATGTTAATATGTATTTCTTGTCCATATTGCATGATTAAGCATCCCTAATATGTATGGAAAAGGGTACAAGTTCCTCATTTTTCTTTTAGATTGTAGATTTTATTTTGATTTCGACCTTTCACCACCTTTTTAGTTTAGAGAGAGAAGAAGCTGAGGATTTGATTAAACGCCATGGAGGTCGTGTTACTGGATCTGTCAGCAAGAAGACGGTCAGTATATAGCCCTTGTTAGTACCTGTTTGGACTTAGATCATGATTCTAGATGGCTCACCATGGCTTCTATATCTCATTTCAGAATTATTTATTATGCGATGAGGATATTGGAGGACGGAAATCCAGTAAAGCGAAAGAGCTAGGGTTTGTTGTCAAACATTAATATTCTACTGCACCTCCCCCACACTGCCACCACCATCACAACACACGGTGAAGAGACAGTAAAATGATTTTTAATGAGAACTGATTCCTTTTCATTGCCTTTTGATGTAGCACTGCTTTTCTTACTGAGGATGGATTGTTTGATATGATCCGTGCATCAGTTTCTGCTAAGACACCTGCACCAGGGAAAGACAAGAACTCAACAAGAAAGGTTGCTTCATCTGTGCCCAAGAGTAGTCCACAGAAAGCAGATTCCAAGAGCACGCCACAGAAAGTAGATGCCAAGAGTATGCTGTTAGGCCTTGTGCTCTAGTTGTCTCTTACTCACCTAGAAGTTAGAACTTTAAGTATATTAAATTCAAACACCCTCAGGCTTCATACAAACTTTGGGAGCACACATATGCATTTTTATTATGGCATCCCTATAGTATAGTGTTGCATGCTTTACCCAAAAAAAAATATAATGATGTAGTATAGCAAACTTGTTTATTCAGAAGCTGCAGTGGACATCATTGGTGTTCTTTATTAAAGATGATTGAATGCTGCATTGCTTGACCCCGTTCTTAGTGTAGTCAACCCTAAAAAATCCTATCAAAATGGTGTGTTACCAGTCCTTGCATAGCTAGGAAGTGATAAGTAATCTTTTTCTTGTTGCATACTGTAGCCATGTCTGTGAATCTCCCTGTCTCAATTAGCTCCATCATAACCTTTCTTTCTTTCTCCTTTTTAAATATCTAGATACTTGTTTTGCAAACTCTCTTATTAGCAACTTCTTCTTCTTCTTCTTTTTTTTTTTTTGGTGGGAAGTAATGGATATTTGGAAGGCTGCATGGCTGAATGTCCTTTCTAGACAATAAGAAAAGTTGAAATGAAATAAACAGGCTCTTATTATGCTTCAAGGGGGTTGTATTTATTGAATAAGATAGACAATAAGAAATGATTGATTAGAAGATTGGCTAAGTTGGCTCCAAGTTTAACCATCTCAATTATTCAAGTCCATCTCTGTATTTGTGGATGACAGTGCAGCTTGCAAGAAGTGAATGTTCATTATTAAGCTTTTCATGCATATTTCATCCAATGTTTGACTACACTCTCAAAAATTCAGATTATTCTTTTGGGAGTTTGACGTGTCAGCATGAAGTGTAAGACAGAAACTTTGTCCCTAGTGAAATGTTATTTTGGTCTGATGGTTAGACTAGGGAGCCCTTAGCATTTCTCTGGTAAATTTCAGTATGTCAATTTGGTCTACTCAGGCTTAGGGTCCTGGGGCACTGGTCTGAATATCCTCTCCTTTGGAATAGACATGGAGACACGACCACTAGGTGCTAATGTATTGAAGTCTGCATATTTGACTAGATGCTAATGTATTGAAGTCTGTAGATTTAAGTTTCCACATGATGGTTTCTTCTCTTATTCATCTGAAATGCTGTTTTTTCATGTTGCAAAATTGACTTCTTACAGAAGATGGTGGAGTGACCTCAAGAATCCCTCTTTCTTCACGCAAAGTTCCAAATACTGTCAGTTCATCTTTGACATGGACAGAAAAGTACAGGCCAAAGGTTCCTAATGACATTGTTGGGAATCAGTCATTGGTATGCCATTCATACCTTCCTTTTCAGCTCCATGGTTGAATTTCCTTTTCTATCATTTTTCCCTTTGTTATGGGGGGCATGACTGTATTTGACCGGTTTAGCACACATGACTCACCCTACAAAACACGTTTACCGATTAGCTATAGCTTGTATTGTGAAGCTAACCCTAAGAGATAGTCCTTAAAGGGATTCGAACCAAGACCTTGTGCATGTTGTTATGAGAGTTCTTGTGCCTTATTGACTAGGCCAATTCCTTGTCTGCTGGGGGGATATTTGATGGGTGGTGCATGGACTCAGCATTTACAATGTTGGCAGGTCACTCAGCTTCATAACTGGTTGTCACATTGGAAGGAACAATTTCTCAATGCTGGTAAAAAGGGAAAAGGCAAAAAGCAAAATGATCCTGGTGCCAAGAAAGCTGTTTTGCTTAGTGGACCACCTGGTATTGGGAAAACCACATCAGCAAAAGTGGTATGCCAGATGCTAGGTTTTCAAGCAATCGAGGTGAGATATAATGCAGCACTTTCTTATGGCAGCTGGTGTGCAATTTTGAAGGTCTAATATCTCTTACTTTTCTTCCATTCATGCATTTCAGGTTAATGCTAGTGACAGTCGTGGGAAAGCTGACAGTAATATTTCCAAGGGGATTAGTGGAAGCAATGCCAATTCTATAAAGGAACTTGTGAGCAATGAGTCTCTGGCTAGTAACATGGATTGGTTAGTTATCTAACACATTCCAGCAGGAGCTGTTCATGCATATCTATAAGGATATTGATTTAATCAAGAATTTTTCAGGTCTAAGCATCCTAAAACTGTGCTTATTATGGATGAGGTAGATGGGATGTCTGCTGGAGATAGAGGTGGAGTTGCTGATCTTATTGCCAGTATAAAAATTTCCAAAATTCCAATCGTATGCATCTGCAATGACCGTTACAGCCAGAAATTGAAGAGTCTAGTCAACTACTGTTTGCTTCTTAGCTTCCGGAAACCTACAAAGCAGCAGGTTCTTTTGTTTTGCTTTCATTTTGATTGTTTACTGCAATATCTGTCACTTGCATGTGTCTTTTATGTAATCTAACTTTGATCCATTATATTGCTGGACTTTTAGGATATGTTAGCTGTCCTTGTTCATGCACTTTAATACTTATTCTCTTTCAACCTTAAAGTTTGGGATGAGAAAGATTAGTTAGGCCAGGAGGCATCGACAGTTAAGCATAGTCACTAATTGATTATGGCAAGGTTAATTATCACATTATGGAGTCTAGACTCGAGGCATGAAAGAATGCAGGAACAGACACGCTTGATATTATGGTCGTGAATAACACCTGGGTACCTGGGTGTGACAAGGTGCTTATTATTTTGCTCTTTGCAGGCCAATCCAATAACAAAGATGTCATTTAGAGAAAAGGAAGGATGAATAGAGTGATTAAAGCTTGACTCCCTAGAGATAAACATGTTTGATTTGGTCACTAAACCAAGCTAATTTGAGAATCTAGTACAAAAAATAAACCATTCTCTTTTAAATGGAAGAAATTCACATTGAAAAGAATATTTATTTAGGGGATTTGCAAATAACCCTCCTAAATTTTAACCGTAGTGCAAATACACTACCTAAACTTTTGATGTTGCTAAGAGCCTCCTAAACTTTAACCTTGGTGCGTTTGAATTTTTAAATGTTGCAAATAACTTTTTAAACATTGATGAATTGGCATACAAAATATGTTGATTTATTTATTTATTTTTCAATTCCCTTTGGTTGAAAAAACGCATTAAAGTCAAAACTGATGTTAAATACAGAAAGTCAAAATTTAAGAGAGTTATTTGTAACATTTGGAATTTTAGGGGGTATATGCACAATAAGTTAGGTGAGTTATTTATAACATTTAAAAGTTTAGGGATGTATCTGTATCAAAACAAATTTTTAAGGAGGTTATTTGCATATTCTCCTTTATTATTATGTCTAATGAACACAAAAGTGTCTGCTTTGCAACTAAGTGTCGATAAAACAAGGATTGATGCTGTTGAACAAAAGCAATAAGGGGGATATTGATCCATTGCACAACACCACTGTTTAGTTTCTCATTGTACCTTCTACCTACTGATACTTGTTCTGTTTCTGTGAGTGTTTTCCATAGCATTTATATGGTTCCTTTTAGTGTTAAGATTTCAACATGTTTGCTCTCTTAGTTTAGTTATCTTTTGGGACTTTGTTTTACATGGTTGACACCAACTGAACCGATACCATTTTACAGTTGATGGCTCTCTGGTTGGCAACCTGATTATCTCATGTATAATAGTTTCAAGAATTATGAATAGCTGATGCCATCTTTAAGAAAGTCATTTCTAGAAACTTTTTAACATGGTTTTATTGATGAAAATATTGCTGCAATCTTGCTAGAGTGATGTGTGTTACTGCATGTCCCATTTCATATCTTGACTAGATTTTTTCCTGGTTTCATAGATGGCAAAACGGCTAATGCAAATAGCAAAAGCAGAAGGTCTTCAAGTTGATGAGGTAAATGCTCCATGGTACTTAAAAATCTTTTGAACTAGTCAGTTGTTTTTCAGGCTACATGGTATTAGTGAATCTCTCTTTCTGCCTCTGTTGTTCAAGAATATGTTTACTGCAGATGGTATTAGCTTAACAAAGTTTCTCAACATTGGGTGAAAATGTAAAAGTAAATAATATAAGTATTTGATGTAGTATTTCAAGATCTGAATGATTTGTATTATCTCTGTTATTCTTTTTCCTTACAAACTATTGGCCCTTAAAGCATGTTTTCTGTTTAGATTGCTCTTGAAACACTTGCTGAAAGAGTCAATGGAGATATGCGTATGGCGCTCAACCACTTACAATATATGAGTCTGTCAATGACGGCTATAAAGTATGACGATATTAGACAGCGCCTTTTGAACAGTTCAAAGGACGAAGACATCTCACCCTTCACAGCTGTTGACAAGTATGTTAGGCGTTTTTAGATCTGGATTGTTGCTCTCTCCATTGCCTTACTGATGTGTATGTTAGTCATACATTTTTGAAGCTTTCTTTGGTCCTCTTGATTTAATTTGTTATGTGATAAACATTGAATTCAGTCATAAAATAGCATATGATCGATCAATCGAGGTGATTTTGTGTTATCTTTATATTTGCGCTATTTAATCTGTCGATGATAAGGATGCATTGGATCTGGGTGTTATCTTCAGTATGCATCCCTGACTGTTGGAATCTAATCATTTATTGTCTTTGTGCTTTTACAGTGCATAGAGAACTATAACAATCTAATATTTCATTCTCAGAGGAACTTGTTTGTTCTTTCTTCTGCTTACTAATTTTTTCTTTGCCTCCTTTGCACCACGAACTCTTATGCTGTTAAGCTCACTGATGTCTCCTTTAATGAGGTTTCAAAATTTTCATGAGAGGAGAAATTTTCTGTCTGGTGCTATTGGCGTCTTGAAATTATAGTGAAAACTCAAGCAACTTGCTAATTTCATATCAAGGCAAAATGTCTTGGGCTAAACTTACTTTCTTTTTCTTGTATTGGTCCTGGTACTCTCATGACAGATTGCATGATATCATGAGTTCAAAACTCACTGGGGATGCTTTTGGGACTATGTATTGCAAGCAATACTTAACTGGTGCATGTGACTTAGGGGGTGGTTCTTGTGCCCAGGAGGAAGCTCCTCCAATTATGGTTTTGTCCCTTGGTTAATTTTTTGTTTTTTTTAAATCCATGTTTTTCTTGGGGAAAACACACTTCTTGAAGTTTTAAGCTTTCAGACGAGCTATTTTAAGATTACTGAAAGTTTGGAATTGTACAAACAGATGAATGGTAATCATCCTATTCTATTTACTTTCCTTATACATAAACTAACACAACTGAACCCATTGTGAAGATATAAGTGCAGAGGTTGACATTGACATGAGAATGCAAAATTTGTAGATTCTCACGTAGATCAACTCATCGAAAATGTATCTCCATCTTTTGCTTGATTTTACTGCTGAGCATTGTACACTGCCTTTGTGGAGTCTCTAAATCTTCCAAGTGATAGAATTGTTATTTATGTTTGTGGTTATTCAGCATTCTTTTTGATAGAATTTGCAGTTATTTTTGCCAATATTGCTCATATTATCTGTATTGTTCTATTCATCTGAGTATTCTTTAATGGATCTAGGCTTTTTGGTTTCAACACTAGCAAATTGAAGATGGATGAACGAATTGATCTGAGCATGAGTGATCCTGATCTGGTCCCACTTCTGATACAGGTTACTTTACTTGTCTTTGTCACTTCCTGTTTATCAGCATTAAGGAAGCTCTGATCTTCCAGAATTAATAAGATAATTTTTTTCTAATGGGGCCAGGAAAAATTAGCATTTTGAAAAACAGCAGAAGAGTTTGATTATATATGTAGTCATGATGTCTTTGATTATGCTGGTCATTGGTGTGTTGTTTAGGTGCTAGTCAACCGATCTGTTTCATGCTTACATGCAAGTGGTTACTGATTGATAAACATTGGCTGTCTAAGAGATTCAGCTGATTGCTTTTGAAACTCAGCTACTTTTCCAAGACATCTATTTCTGATGGAGGATTGGTTTGTTGGAGGGCAAGGTCATAGCTGGACTGCTTAGCTACAGTTTCCTGAACCACTCTAGAAGACAATGTACTAGTTTTGATCTCAGAAAACGGTATAGGATTTTGAATGGTGTGAATGAAATGACTCGAGGACAGTTGACCCTTGAATTTTTTAAATTTAGATCCACAACCATTTAATGTGTTGCTTGTATGTGTGGACTTGGACATTGGATAAGGTCGAGCACGCGGAAATAAATTTAACAAAGGACCATGCAGAGTATTCAAACTGAGGACTGCATACTCTGTTCCCATGTTAATTTGTGGATTCACAAGCTCTAGGTTCAGGTTTTTAACCTAAACATAATTCTTTGTCATTGACTTATTTGAGAACTGTTAATGACCCTTGTGGTAAACAATGTTCATGGAAATCCCTTTTTGTTGAATGGTTCAGCATTCTATATAAATGCGTATTTTCCAGATTTTTTAGTTTCTCTACTCTTAGGAAAAACTAATTGTAAAATCCTCCATGCTGAAAGCTGGAGGTAGGATCTTATGGGTAGATATAAGGGTAGGGAGATCCTTATTCCTCTCATTCCTTTAAAAAGAAAAAGAAAAATCGAATTATTTTTCCTGAAGAAAAAATGGACTTCTGATGCCATAGAAACAAACTTTTCATTGTTATAGGCAGGATCTTGTGGGGTAGATAGAAAGATTAAAAGAAACGTATCTCTCTTTCCTCTCTGTCTTTGGAGCATGCAAGTAATTTTACTTTTGGTTTTGGTATCCTCTTGGTACCTTTGCAATAACTATTGTAAGAAAACCTCTTCCTCGAGTCTTGTTTAATTTTATGGTCATGTTAAACCTAACAGACAAGCTGGCCACAGTTGTTCAGTTAGACTGATTTTACATGATACTTGCTGTATTATAATTGTGTAAAAATCATTTGGCAGGAAAATTATATTAATTACAGACCAAGTGCAGCTGGCAAGGACAATGATGGGATGAAGCGCATGTCCAGGATTGCTCAGGCTGCTGAGTCTATTGCCGATGGGGATATAATTAATGTACAGATACGAAGATATCGTCAGTGGCAACTTTCTCAGGCTAGTTGCCTAGCGTCCTGTATAATACCGTGAGTTTCTTCTCCTTCCTGGCGTATATGTGTAATTTTTTTTTTTTTTGGATAAATCAATAAATTTCATTAATATGGAGAGATGTACAACCGCAAAGCGGGAAAGAGGAGCCAAAAGGAGGGCAATACAAAAGGAGACTAGATCAAAACCATACAAAGAAAGATTAACTAGTTACATCCAAATAAAACAAAATCTGTCTAGAGACAAGGTTTGCATTGGATAGACTTTTTCCTAATCAGCGCATCGTTGCTGTGATTTATTTTAGAGGTACTTTCTTGTGACATTGTTTTCTTGTCCACTTTCGTTGAATCAGTGCATCATTGCTGCATGGGCAGAGGGAGACACTTGAACAGGTATATCTGCTGGTTTTTTCTTCTCTACAACACGAATTGTTTTGACATGAAAAACCTGTTTCTCATCACTAAGTCTGCTAAACCTAAAAGATCCCTATATGTTAAATTGTCACATTTAGAGATGTAAAGGTGTTAGGGGGGAAGCAAGGAGGAGAGTTCTATTTTATTTATCTAACAATTGCAGAAGCCTGATATGAGCGATCTATTATATCCTTTTATTTGTGCTTGAAAATTCAAAATATGTACCCAATGCTGCTTCTGTTGAAGGGCTTGCTATCATCTTATCTTTCCAAACTACATGCCACAAAAGTGATACAGTTTCATGCTTGCAGGGAGAGAGAAATTTTAATCGTTTTGGTGGCTGGTTGGGAAAGAACTCAACTATGGGTAAAAATTTGAGGCTATTGGACGATCTACATGATCACATTCTTGCTTCTCGTGAGTCAAACTCTGGCAGGTACAAACAAAAATTTCAACTCTTTAAGAGTAAGATCATAGAAGCCTCTGTGTGTGTGTTTGGAGGGTTTTTTTCCTTTCTTTGTTGGTTTCATGATTCATTGTTGTGTTATTACTTGCTTGTCCTTTCATTTTTTCCCTTTTTGCCATCTGACCAAGTTCCCAAAGAAAAATGATAATAATAGGTTAGTGGAATTGAATACATGCTTTGGGCAATACAGCAGTGTGGCTTACTTGTTCTTATGGCTGTGGTGAAATTATTATGTTGGTTGGCATCTTTTAGATAATTTTGCAAGATTCATTGCTACCTTTTCTTAGGCATTGAGCTCTCATATACTGTGTACTGCAGGGAAGCTTTGAGAGTTGAATATTTTACACTACTTCTGAAAAAATTGACCGATCCTCTCAGAATCCTTGCTAAGGTTGGAATTCTAATTGCTTATTGCTCTACAGTCTTCATAGCACGTTTTATAAAATGATCGGTTGGTTTGCCTTTCTCATGGATTTCACCAGGATGAAGCCGTGTCAGAAGTTGTTGACTTCATGAATTTATACTCAATCGGCCAGGAAGACTTTGACACTATAATCGAATTATCGAAATTTCAGGTATTTTAGTCTACTTGGAAGTGGATATACAAAGTTCATTTACTTGACGCAAGACTTTTTTCTTTAGGGGCGTCCAAATCCACTGGAAGGTATTCTGCCGGCTGTCAAAGCTGCTCTGACTAAAGCATATAACGGACTAAACAAATCAAGGATGGTGCGAGCTGCAGATTTAGTTACACTACCTGGTATTAAAAAGGCACCTAAAAAACGGATAGCAGCTATTTTAGAACCACCTAGTGATGGACTGGGAGAAGAGAAGGCAGATGAATTGGCAGAAAGTGAAGAAGAAAACTCTTCAGACACAGAGGACCAGGGTAAATGCAATCTTCCTGCTTTCCTTTTTTGACATCTGGACTCGAATGGACCAAATTTTAGATTTTTGCATTTTATTTATTATTGGTTGCTAGTTTGGAGTGTTACCATCCTCCCTGGTGGAATAACTCATTATGTTAGGATTTCTTTATTATTGACCAAAAGTACTTGCATCAGAAATATTAATCACCATATTTTGAACTTAAGACATGGAGAGGCAATCGGTTTTGTTGATAAAGAGCAGTTGTGTGACTTTAGATTGCCTTGAAAATAGTATCGTACTGCCTTTACTATTTCCTTGGTGCCTTAAGCATTAGGAATATTCATTCTTTTTACTTTGGTTTTTGGGTGGGGATGGTTTGGACTATGGGAAGCTGGGACATTGTGTCTTTGTTGCATGCACATGGATCTATGCAGAGATGCAGATTTGACTAATGGAAAATGGTACCTGAGTAAGTTCTTTAAACTTCTCTTTGTATATCAGTAGGTACTGCTGATAGTAGCAAGAAGTTGCAGATGGATCTTGAAGGATTGAATTCCAAAGCCAAAGGTACACGCCATATTTAAGGCTCCCCCCCATATTCGGTAAACTTTTGTACCACTAACAACTTGGTTCTTTCCAGGTATCCAAGTAAAATTAGAACTAAAAGGTGCTGGAGACACTGGTGGCAAGAAAACTCCAGCTGGCAGAGGGAAAAGCGGTTCTGGAAGCGCTGGAGCAAAGAGAGGGGCGCAGTCTTCTGGAGGCACTGCTAAAAGAAAGAGATGAAGGAAGCTTTTCTGTCTGTTTTTGCTTTGTTTTTGGGCTTAAGGTGGGCATGTCCTCTATGTTACCAGTTGTAGAATCTGGAATTTTGTAGAAAATGTTCACGTAGGACACTAGCCTGCTAATGATGCCCCAGACGTGTATTTTTGTCGGTTCTTCAAATTGAGCTCCATTTTGTGCTCCATAAAGGATCGATGTGTTCTTGTTGATTACAATCAAAAGCCTGCAGGGTGCAAGTGAGGAACTGTAGTGAAATCAGACTCATCTCCTTTACTTTCCATGGGGCTTTATCTATCTATGCATCAACTTCAGCACTTATATTGCCCTGGCACTGAGAAGCAAAAGGAAAAGAAAGAAAGAGAGAGAGTGATGTAGACACCTACTGAAATATTGACACGCAAAGCATTGTTGATTTTGGTGCATATACTTTCAGTGCAGAGGGAATGATCTTTGGGGATTATTCTATCTTAGCCTTGGAGTGAAATGTACCAATATGATGCTAGAGGCCTTTCAAAATGTAATTGCTAGCTAGAAGCCTACTCGATCCTTGACCTTGGTGCTCCAAGTAAGCTGACAGTGAGCACCGGTTCAACTTGCAATGGTACGCTAGTGGGGTCTCCCAATGCAAGAACAAGCGAAAATGGATTTACTCGATGAATAATGGCAGTCATCCTATTTGGAGCTTATTTTTCGTGTTCCAAGTTGGCAATAAAATTTTGCTTGATGAATTTGGTGATGCTGAGGTTTTTCTTTCTTTCTTCCCCGAGTGATTTTGCACTTTGCGATTACATCCGTTTGTAAGGTAATTTTATAGGTCGATGTTACGATTTATATTAATTTTTTAATTATATATTTGAAATTTTGACTTGTTTAATTAAACACTCAATTGAAGATGTTACGGTTTATATTAAATTTTTAATTATATATTTGAAATTTTGACTTGTTTAATTAAATACTCAATTGAAGATTTCATTATTACTGTTTATATCTCATTTCAGATAGATTAATGATATGAATTGAAGTTAATTGAAATGTAGATAATGATAAGTAAATCTTTAATTTAGTATATGATATTACTCTGAATGTTAAGAGTTGGTGAGTTATGATATTACTCCGAATGTTATATCATTGGTGATTAGACTTTTCTAGCTTGAAAATGAAGAGAGAATTGTGGTTTGAATCTCTAGAATCTCGTATGAGGAAGATCTTGGCACGACACCATTTTAAAGAGGCTGTGTTGTCTATTGCATAAACCATGTTGACATGATCGTTTTGGGGAGAAGTAGGAGAGGTAATTTTTGAGTTGACTTGGTAAAGATGATGTTGCGAGATACTAGAATGATGCTGGTATACGACTTTAATAACGATGCCACCCTTAAGGGGAATAAATGCACTCTAAGTGCGAATGAAGGATTAATGACGAATAATACCGCAACACTTATTATAATAGAAGTCTAGAATTGGTTGAGCTAATTGTTTAATTTTGACTTATAGAAAGAGTTAAAGAAGAGGTTGAGGGAAGGATGAATTTACAATTTAATCGAAATTTCGGTGTTGGAGATTGGTTTTTGCCTAATGGGGTTTAGAATCTTTGAGTGTGAGTTCCAATTAACAACTTTATTAGACTATTAAGTTTATGAATCAGTTGAGATAGGTTTTTGTTTGATTCACAACATAGCCACTTCCTATAAATCCGTCATATTAGCTTTTTGGGTCAATGTTATGATTTATATTTGAATTTTATCACTTTTTATAATTATACACATGAAGTTTTAATTTATCTAATTATATACTTAATTGAAGATTTAGTTATCACGATCTACATTTTATTAGTTACGATTCATATCATTAGTCCATTTGAAACAAACTATCTCAACAGGAGCAAAATGTGCCCCTTTATGATATGAAGTAATATAGGCAAACTTGACTCAAGGTAAATATCTACTACATTGAGGGACAATCCATAATATAGCATTGTATATATCGTTGGATGACTTGATTAAGGACCTTAGTTTGTCCATTAGTTTGGGGATAGTACAAATTGCTCAAGGTCAACTTAATACTGCTCAATTGAAATAGCTCATACTAGAATCTACTCATGAAAATAGTCTCGATCAAAGATAATAGTTTGAGGATACTCTACTCATGTAATTTCACAATCATGTTTACAAATAAGTGAGCAACTTTAGTGGCATTAAAATGAGTCTTTAAAAGGACCCAAATTGTAGTATTTTGAAAGTATACTAGCCACAATATGAATGACCCTGGGACTTAAGAATACATGTAGCAAAATCTAAGTTGATGTCTTCCCATATATGTTGTGGGATAAGTAATGGAGAAAGTAGACTAGCAGGTGACTTAGTGGAATACTTGACTTGCTGGTAAATAGCATAATTGCACACATAAGATTTAACTTATGCTCTAATGTTCTCTTAAAAGAAATCTTGGGTTATCTTTTTATAAGTTTTTTGGAACATGAAATGGCTTGGAGTAGCAGAATGATGAAACTCTTTTAATAATAAATCAATAAGTGAAGATTATGTCACGCCTTGAAAAGGTGAAGTCGTAATAGTATTATCGTGTGAATCATCTTAAGATAGAAACTGTCATTACGACTGTTATCTTAGATTTAGTTCACATAAGGCGTATTCGACTCTACCTTTTTCAAGCGTCCAATTCGATACCTGTTTAATATAAATCTGTAGAGTAATCTTTTGAAAAAACTTGTTAAAAATAAATTTTGTAATTTGATCTTATAAAAGAGTGGTAATAAATCATACAAGTACTTATCATTTTATATATAGACCAAAGTGTTGAAAACTACCAAGCCCTTTTAGAAGTCTTGTGTAGTTTTTTTTTAAAAGATAAAAAGTTAATACTAATAGTAATAACCAATTATTACTTATTGCACCTTACTTCCCATACCAAGTTATTAGTGTTCTAGTGTTGAGTAGGCACTTGTAACCTATTTAAGACCTGTAAAACAAACTATAGGGGAATAAGTAACAACTTGCTCCATAATTGAGGTGGAGATAGAAGTATGCTCTCAGCACATCACAAGCACGGTTTTTAATCAAGTTGGTTATATGCAATGCATATATAAACAAATGCCATTGCACGACATTATCTGACTCGTCGTAAGATTAGATAAATTGCGCTTGCTCTAATCCAAGTTAAGAAGATTAACGTCATATATTCATGAATTGAAACCAAACCGAGACTTGTGCAATGGAGAACACCCTTCTCTCATGACCACCTTCGAACCACAGCCCTTAATCTTATCGTGACCTTCTTTCCTCTCGCTTAGTTCGACTAAGGATAGGGAAATGACCATTTTAACTATTCTCATCGAAGGAAGTCCATGTTTAGCCTGAGAATCTTAGTCGTTACCCTAAGTGGGTTATGATATAGATCAAGTTAAATGTTAAGCCTAGTTTGAGTTAATTCATTATTAGGGTGATCAGTTAAGTTTAAACAATTCAAACATAATATTTATGGAACAACAATAACATAGAGCTTATCTCTCACCACAGCAAATCAAAACCTAACCACAAGTGTTGTATACGTGCAAATAGCTACTTACAATCATAAGCTAATACATACTATGGTCTCCAGATATTCTAAAATAATACCTCAAAATCCTGTAAAGTAATGATCTCACTTACTTCAGAAAACTCGTATCGTCAATGATTTAATCACTGGGATGCTCAATATATATAAAACCTAAATTCGACTCTTGTAATAGTTACGAAAACATTAAAATTTTATCTAAAACAGTTATATCAACGATTTATTATATATATATATATATCGAGTTAAGTTATTAATTATTGATAATATACGTAATTTATACTATTATGTATTATATATCTTTTTGATTGTATCGAAACATATTTTTAATTGGTTTAATTATGTTTTAATTCTTATAAGGTTATCGTAATACATACATTCTAGTAATATTATAAAGTTATGAGTTATATTACTTAAGATTGTCCAATTTTAGTAATTTTAGTAATATTAGTATTATTGGGTTTATACAGAATTAACGACACGAGTTACGAGTCTTATTTTTAGAGATGACTTTTAATGGGTATTTCAAGCTTCTAATATACTTATACGTATCTATATAAATATTATCGTATTATATGTATTTTAGATTATTAAACTATATTTTACCTAATTTGTCAATATATCTGTATAATATATATATTATTTAACCTTAATACATATATCACATATCTCGGTTATTAAAATATCATCAAACATATTAAAATTATAATTTTTATCCAATCTAACCGGTACACATATAAATAGTTTTTATTCAATTATTTATCATATTTTAACATATTATTACTAAAAACGAGTCCTTGTTTATAATTTAAGCTATTTTACTACATAAAATTGTAATAAATAGCTCAAGTTAATAAATAGCTCAAGTTACTAAATAATTCCCCAAAAATTTCTATAAACTCCTAAAAATATAAGGAACTCAGCCAATTCTTGGTTTCAAGTTTTCGATCTATCATATACATATTCATCTTTACGATTTTATCCTTGAATTATCTTAAATTATCCAATTATAATTCTTGTTACACCAAATTGATTTCAACCTATTCTAACATTATTATTATTTAGTAGAAATCAATACCTGTTCATTTCATCATTTAATTTTATAATTTCCTATTTATTTCATAATTTCAACCTATTTTGAAGCTATTTTTAGTCTGAAAAATACAATAAATATTAAAAATATTCAAATAAAAAATTAGGCTACATAGAAATTATCTATATATCATATATATTTTACACAAAAATTTTGAGCTAAAAACTATATCACTTAGTATATTTATTTTGAATTTCAAATTTCGAGTGAATAGTACATTTATTAAGCAAGTATATTAAATATTCCTAATTTGGTTAAAATAAATTTACGAAATGAAAGTACATCTAAAATAACCTAGAAATTTAAATTTTTCATATTTTTCTTAATTAATTTAATAATTTTTCAAAAATAAAGAAAAACAAGATAGAAGCTCGAAACTTGAATTCATTAGAGCTCCAATGGTTTGGGGGTGGTGGGAGTGTGTTAGATGGGGGTCTTTCGTGGTGGTGAAGTAGCTCAACAGCAGATCAAGGGTTGCCTTAAGAACTAGCTCAACTCGGTAATTACTTCGTTTTTCCTATATATTTTTTTATTTTTCCATGATTTTTTCTAATTTTTTTCTTTTGCTGATCTAAATCTAAAGTGCTAAAATTAGTATATCTGGAGTCATTTGATATTTATAGGGTGAAATGGCAATCAACAAGAATTTTTCTTTAATTTTTTTCTTTTAATTTCTTAATTGGAGGTGTCCTCTTTTTAATAATTCACTTTTAACTCATCAACATTTGTTGCTAAGGTTGTGCTACAATTGAATTCTAGCTTATCTACCAAGTTTCCAACACTTATGAATGCTTTTGGATATACTTTGATAGATAATTTACTTAAATATTAATATTATATATATATATATATATATATTGTATTAGGATTTAGTTGTTTTATTAATATATGAGTATATATCCTGTAAGCCCCTAAAATTATGTTTTAGAAAACCGAGTGTAGATTTAGGGCCTTTAGGGAAAGTAATCTAATTGAGTCTAAACTATACGACTAAAATAGAAAAGTTAGGCGAAATAATACAGTATAGTTGAATTTTAGAAATAATAACCCAAAATCCTAATTTTGCCTTTAGAAGTAGAATTATTTAATATAGTACTAAAATGCTCGGAACTCTTAAAACGGAGCTCGGATTACAATAAGAACTTAGAGATAAGTTAATTAAACTATAAAATGAGATAATATAATATAATTTACTATATGAATATACACATATTTTTATGAGTTACTGGGTATAAATACTAATTATACTCGTAAATTGACCATAAATTACGTAATTATATATATATTGCATTGAACTCATAAAATTAATTAAGAGAACGTATCCTAAAAATAAAAAATATGTTAAAAACTTAATTATATGAGTAAAGTTATATATTATACGTGATATTTATATATGGTATATACTTTTATACTAATTAAATAACTAAATCCTAATATATAATATCCATATTTAAGTAAATATTTAATAAAACTTGACCAAATGCATTGAAGATTTCTAGATAAAGTTGTGTGGCAAGGGATTAGGATTGTACTGCTGATTCAAAAGTAAATCTCATAACAATAGAGCACCTCATGCTTGGGTAAATTAAGAAGATAGATGAAAAAATATAAAATAATTAGGTAAATAATTCTACAACCGAACTTAAGGCATTATAAAAGGCTAATCACTTTAGATATGTGAAGTTTAAAAGTTTGGGATCAGAAATACCTAGAATAAAAAATTAGAAAAATTGTGGGAAATTAGTAAGAAAATAGAAAAAACAAAGCAACTACTTGCCCTAGCTATACCAGACCCAGATGACTACCTGACGACAAACCCAATCGGCTACCACTAATCTAGGCTATCTGATACACCCCCAACCGTTGCTGGCCACCGAGGAGTCTAAGAACACCAAGGTTGATTTTTTGCCTTGTCTTTCAATAAATTGTAAAAAATACCTAAATTATCCAAAAAATTATGAAAAAAATTATACTTAGGTTATTTTGAACATTTTTTCATGTGATATTTTTATTTTTGAAAAATTTGTAATATTTAAAATATTTTCTTAAGAAATATACTGTTTATCCAAATTTAGAATTGTAAAATAAATGTACTAAATGATGTTGTTTTTAATTGAAAATTTTTCTATAAGATGTGTATGATATATAAATAATTGCTATATAGCCCGAATTTTGATTTGAATATTTTTAATATTTATTGCATTTTTGGCCTAGAAATAGCTAAAAAATATGTTGAAATTATGAATTAATTGATGAAATGGGCATGTACTGATCTCTAGTGAATAATAACAATATGGGATCAGAATGAAATTTATTTGGTGTAAAAAGAATCATAATTGAGCAATTTATGAGTAAAATCGTAAACATGAATATATAGATGATAGGTCGGAAACTTGAAACCAAGTGATAACTAAATTCTCTATATTTTTAGGAGTCTATAGAAATTTTCAAGGAATTATTTGGTAATTTGGATTATTTATTACGAATTTACCATGTAAAATGGCTTAAATCACAAGTCGAGGTGTATTTTTAATATTAATAAGCTAAAATGAATTAAATAGTTAAATAAAAACTATATACGTGATTGCTCAACAGATTGTATTAAATGAGTATTTTTGTTATATTTTCTGATCGGGATATATTTTAGGTATATTAAGTTTGGATAATACTCATATTGTAACGTTATATGGACAAGTTAAGTAAAATACAATTTAATAATTTAAATTATGTATAATACGATAATATTTATATAGTTAAGTATAACTGTATTAAAAACTCGAATTACCTGTTAAAAGATTGTCTCTAGGATCAGGACTCGTTAAATGTATCGTTAGGTCTATATGAACCTAACGACACGAATTTTGTTAAAATTGGATAACTTAAGTAATATAACTTATAACTTTATCATATTTTAATGTACGTGTTTCGATAACCCTCTTGGAATTAAAACGTGATTTAATAAATTAAAAGTATGTTTCGATACGATTGAAACGATATATAACACGTAATAGTATAGATGATGTACAGTATTAACAATTAATAACTTAATTCAATATATAATGATAATGCGACTATATATAAAAGAGACAAAATATATATATATATATATATATATAATCATTATAGATTAAACCCTAATGTTTTCGTAATTATTATGAAAATTGAATTTGAGTTTTTTGTGTAAATAGGATCTTCTAATACAAAGATAATTGATGACTCGAGTCAGCAGTAGTGAGTGTGTAAATAAGTTGGGATTGTGGCTTTACTGCTTGTTGAAATACTATTTTAAAGTATCCGAAGACTTAAGAGCACTTTTGCCTATGTTTGTAGTTATTTGGCTGTGCACATGTCGTGTGTGTATATAATACTCAGTTGTGATAGGAGTTGAACTTCTTGGTGTGCTACTCTACATGTTTGCATTGTTTTTGTACTATATGAACTTGTTTGGTCACCTCTGATTAAAACTAACATCTACTCAACTAAAGTAAAACTAGATATGCATAACACCCATTAAAGGAAATAATTAAGAATGTCAGGTCAAATACCGATTTTCTTCAATAAGGACAGATGAAATGGTCCCTTCCCCATCCTTAGTTGAATTAAGTGGCAGGCGAAGAGGTCGCGGCAAGGGTAGAGGCCGTGGTTCAATGGCGATAATGGAAGAGGGTATTCTCCATTGCACAAACTTGGGTTTGGTTTGACTTGAGTTGTGATGAAACTCCTCAATCTGGGTTAAAGCAAATGTAATTTCTCGAACCTCACAGTAAACCAAATAACATTATGCGATGTTTCATTTGATTGATTGTATTGTATTTCATTATCATTAATAACCTTACTTGTGATTGTATAGTACTCTTCTGACTCCGTCCTACTTATTGAGCTAGTTGTGCTCACATCCTTATAGACTTTTTTGCAAGTGCTAAGTAAAGTCAAGATGTTTCAATATCACCGTTCCGAAGTTAATGTGCTGCTATTTGGGAAAGTAAAGATCGAAGAATCAATTGACCCTGAGCTTTTAACTTTCTTTTTTTTTTTTGAATTTTTGAAGAAACTAACTAGGAATTCCCTAGGACGCTCATTAGTTTCCTAACTTATTATATTTATATATATACTGCAAAACCTATGGTTTTTAATAAACTCTAATTGTAAACTTTACTTTAGCTGTGAAACGTTTGTATCATACTGTTGTGGCAGGAGACAACAAGTTGTATAAAACAAATATTTTGTAAAGCTACCACAGGTTTAATTATTCACAAGTATCAGAACAGACGTTTCAAGCTGGTTAAGTTGTGTACGCCTTGTGTGAACTGTATCTACGATAGAAGCTGTAAGGTTAGCTTCTATCTTAGGATAATTTATACGGCGAGACTGTTATGACTCCTCCTATTCGGGGTGTGACATATCTTATGTATATATCCTGTATAATATATAACTATGCTCATATAATTATGTTTCTAACACATCTTTTATTTCTAAGATATGTTTCTTAATTATTTTCATATATTTAACACATAATATACACAATTTAATAATTTATGGTTAATTTATGAATATAATTGTTAATTAGATCGAGTATACTCATAAAAATACATGTTTATTCATACAGTAAATTATACTATATTAACTATACTCGTATAATTATATTTCTAACACATCTTTTATTTTTAAGATATGTTTATTAATTATTTTCATAAATTTAAGACATAATATACACGATTTAATAATTTATGATTAATTTACGGATATAATTATTAATTATACCAAGTATACTAACAAAAATACGTGTTTATTCATACAGTAAATTATACTATATTAACTCATTTTATAACTCAATTAACTTATTTTTAAGTTCTCTTTGCTTTTCGAGCTCGGTTTTAAAGGTTTCAGTTATTTTTACACTATATTAAAAAAACACGTTTCTAAGGCTAAATTTGGGATTTTTGGTCATTATTTTTTAAATCTAATCTTATTGGGTTATTTCAATCGACTTTTCTAACTTAGTAGTAAAGTTTAGGCTTAATTGGATTACTTTTCCCGAAAACACTAAATTTATGTACGGTTGCCCTAAATTCAACTTTAGGGTCTCATATAGAGTAAATTCTTACTATTTTGATTGTATTCTTGATATTCTTATTATATTATGGATTTCCAAACGCATGAGAATTTCTCGATTAGAGTTATCAAGTTTCTTGTAAGTTTCTGATCTAATCAGTTTACTTTCTCAAATGTCCTAAATCGACTATTAACCCTAATTGTACAAAGATAGGACTTTGTCCTAATATTTAAATGTTCATGTTTGAATTGCTGATTTATTGGGTATTACAGATTGAGGCACCTAAAATAATTTTCTCCTAAAATACAATAAATTATTCGCCTACTCTAATGGCCATTTGTGATATTGCCCCCATTGAAATTAATCATAATTTCTATGAATGTTAGTAAGGATTGATACCCATTTTTTAATATGTCGATAAAGTGAAAATAGGGTAAGGAAAAGCCCACATCTGTATGCAATTAAGAATCATTTCTAGATAATGCATTAGCTACATAATTATCAACTCTTCCTCTATAAACTACTGAATAATTATAGCCCATAAGTTTAACTAAATACCTCTTTTGCTCAGGAGTTTGTATAACTTATGTGAGTATTTTCTTGAGACCTTTATGATCTAGTTGAATGGTAAAATAAGTACCCAAGAGATATCATCACCATTTTCGAACAGTTTCAACCAATTGCTATAATTCTCTGACATAGGGCTTTAAGTAAGTGTAAAGGAAGTTTCTTGTTAAAATAAGAAATAGGATGTTTATTTTATAGCGAAACAACTCCAATCCCAATTCCTAATGCATCAGTCTCCAGAATGAAGGGAATAGGAAAATCAGGTAGCATCAATATTGGTGTTAATACCAAAGCTTCCTTCAATCTATTAAAAGCTATAGTAGCTATAAAAATCCACTTAAACCTGTTTTTTAGTAATAATTAAGTCAAAGGATAAGCAATAAATGCATATCCCTTGATAAATCTCTTATAGTATGTTGATAATATAAGCTCTCAAAGCTATTTGGCCAATTCTTCACGGTTTCTATTTTTGGTAGCTTTAGAGAAATACTCCCATTAGATATTATATGACCTAAATAATCAATAGTCGACTAACTAAAAGAACATGAACTTTGCTTCATGTTATTGTAGATACTCGATTTTTACTTCTAGTTGTTACAGTTTTTGGTTTTTTTAAATAGGATCCTAACTCAAAAATAATAAAAATTTGAAAAATGAGAAAAGAAAAAATTACAAAGATTTTTTAAGAAGAAAACTATTTTAAGGACAAATAGTTTTAGTTTTAGTTTTAGTTTTAGCTTAGTTCAAATAATTATTTTAGAAAGTTGCGTGTTTTAAGTATAATTTAATTATACTAAAAATTAAGACATAAACCAACGGTTTAATGAATAAGTATTGGAGTATTTGATATAAAACTAATTTAAAGTTATATGTTTGAATCCCACCAGACACTTATGTGTTTTTGTTTTTATCTTTTTCATTTTTTTACAAAAAAGCGAGTTGAGTAATCAAGATCACATTTAATCAAATATTTTTCGTTTGGATTTGAATCGTCAAGGAATATTTAAATCTAGTTTGATTTTTGTTAAATCAGATTGGAATTAATATAAATAATTCAAATCTAATTTAATTTTTATTAAATCAGATACAATTCGATACGATTTGATTTAAGTTTATAAATACACACACATGCCAAAACAAAAGGAAAATATTTTTTTGAGCTGAAACCCATCCCAATTCAACATCACGCACTCCTTCACCTACTCCAGACAAACACAACACCACAGAAGCCAACCGCACTTCGCCCAGAATTATTCACCTACGATCATCATTTTAACGCAGCAGTTCTCCATCCACGAACAGCCACGCCTTGAACTCCAGCGACCGAACAAGACTCTAGCCAAGCTCCACGCCACTGCCGTCGCGCTGCTGTCCAACTCCAGCCACATTCCGTGAATCAGCACACGAATGCCTGGAGCAATCCCCTTGCATGCGCCTTCTCCGATCATCAACACCGACCAGTCTAAGCACGTAACGCCAAAACTCCAACCGCACACAGCAACATCCAGCATCGTCCCAACGCCACGAACACAACGACAGTGCACGATCATCACTGCGGCGGTGACTCCCACAGCAGTGCCGCTCCATTGTCACAGGCCGCGCAAGGCTAGAACAGCAGCTGTAGACAACAACTGATCGACACAAGCCGAGCCCGATCCGATCAGCAGCAGCGACCACACACGATCACGCTTCAGGCACACGTGTTACACTTCACCGCTGTCTTATCAACACAATCCACCGCCGCTGCGCCCTCTTCAAAAATCCAGCAGCTCATACACGTTCCACATCCACTGCCCCAAACACTGAACACGAACAGCACCTCTCAAGCACATAACTGACCAGCAGCAGACGGACAACACAACCAACACCACAACGACAAGACGCACGATTCACACCACTGCATCGTGTCCATACCCCCCTTCAACGCAACTTCATCCTCACCGCCTTGCGCTGACCAATCCGAACTCTACTGTCAACTTGCCAAGCCACTGACGACTACGACCGAAACATCATCCACTGTTGCACTTCGCAGTACGCTATTGCCGATTAGCAAACCTTTGCTCCTCTGGCACTTGATGAAAGTTGAAGAATCATTTTGTTTAGATTGTTCAACCAATAGGATCCTCCCTAGAAAACTTTGGTATCTCCGATTTGATCCCTTCCATTAAAGAATCAGCACTAATCAACTGTGATGTATACTGTAGTTCAACTGCAGTGGGTACTGTTTTTATCTACATTATTTCCTGCATCTATATCTATACTAGTATTATCCAACTTATCTTGAATTGATTGCATAGAAGTATACAATGCAGTATTGATTTGTTGCACAGGATCTTTTGCTTGAATATTAGATTTAAGAGATTCTCACATCTGTTCTTGCATTGCGTTGACTAATTCAGCTAAAGACATGACTAATAATTGCAATCTTTCCATGTTTGATACTGGGTTGTTGTTGTTCGACCCTGCCATGAATGGAGTCAATGAGAGCACCAAATTGTTAAAAGGCCCGACCCACAAATAAAAGCCTATGACATAATAATGCAATTAACAACAAATGGAAACAAGAGAGGATTTTCGGATTTAGACAATCCTCGACAATGATAATCAATCGAAAGATCAAGGAGAATATGTGTAGCCTTAACATGGTGCTTCTACGTGTTTTACATTCAAAGAGAACATACATACCGACAATAAAGAAAGCAACAGATTATTAGTTTCATACACCATAAACTCATACATATATAAGTTTTCTATTAACCTTCGAAAATTAATAAGCATTTGGTCTATTACAATAACATTTTTTTATTTATTTCATGCTCTTTTTTTAGTAACTTAATTTTTTTTCTATTAATTTATCTAAGATCAAAGTAGTAAAATGAAATTTAAATACATCTTTTGTCAAAGTTTGACGGTTTAAACATATAATTTTAAAGATAAGGGGGTTAAGCACACCTGAAGCAAACATAAGTAATTGTCTTTACAGTTTACTCAATCTTTTATCCAAGCAAAACTATTTTGTTTAGATAAGTTATAGTAATAATATATCTGAGATCTATTTTATACCCATCGGAAAATGTTAAACACCTTAAAGAAATTCAATTCTTAACTTAACCTATCGTGTGTTCCTGATTCAAAAGATTTTGTGCTTTGGTAATTAAGCAATCGGCATGACTCAATACAGGTGGTGATTAGCATAAAAATATTATTTTAGTTATATATTAATATAGAAGATGGTTCAATGATTTAGTATAGAAGAAATTCTGTAATGTAAAAGTTTATCAAGAAATATAGATGCGCCACTTTATAATTGGAAATGTAATCATACTTTTGAAGCAAACGGTCTAGGACTTCCAATTGATTTTCATGACTAGCTCGGCTCTGCTTAAGGTGGCTTTTTTACTGAGTTTAATTAAAACTTTAATTTTGACTTTGCTTGGTTCTTTACTAATCTTCGTGAATCGAGAAAGTTCATCTTAATCATTTTCTTATATGTTCGGAATTAAATCCAAATAGGGAAGCATTGATTAGAATTCCTAGAAAATTATTAGTCTAGTGCTATTTTAGTCCTAAACTATTTTAACTATGCAAAATATATATAAATATATATATGTATGTATATATAACCATCTTATCCGGTAAGCTAAAATAATATCATTTATCACAAATAATTTTAATTCTATGACTTGTGTTGATAAGATATGTTGCATTTAGGCCCCTCAGTCCATACCTACCAAACTCAGCTTGAACTCACCGGTATTTGGCTTCATTGTCCTCCTAGTCAACCTAAGCCCACTAAACAACTTGTTCAGTCATAATAGCCTACAACGGTTAGAAGATAGAGATTAAGGCTTGGAGATTAGATTAACAACCACAACCCAACAAATATGAATCACGTTGGACAAGCACCCTCCCACTATCGATGACATGTGGAAGTGCCATAATTGATCCCTTAACTTTTAGTAACCCTCTTCTATAAATATCAACCTATATCCCAACAGTAAACTACTTATACTCTTTGCGCACTCAAGTTATATTTAAGCATCCTTACTTTTTTTATACACATCAAATATTGATTTAAGCATCGAAATAGTTACGCCAAATAACAATTTAGCATCTCTCACTATATCTTCTCTTGAGGCTCTTACTCATATGCAAAGCCTAATCTCATATATTGTATGAGCAAAATCCTATAGACGACAATTTGGTTTTTTAAATAGTTTTGATAAATATCGTGTGTTGTTCAATTTGAGTTGACCCATTCAATTTAACTCGATTTGACACATGACCATGAAACCGCCTCGAGTCATACCCTAAACCCTATTGATAATGACCCTCATTCAACTCGATTAACTATGTTAGAATATAATTTTTTTTATTTTTTTTAGAGAATGCATGAAGATTAAAAAGTAAACGTACATTCCTTATTTGATCCTATCAATACTTGACCCTTAACCTCCCAATTCAAATCTAACAAATTGCTGAAAAGTGAAAAGCTAAAATTCAAAAAGCTAGCTTATTGATTAAAATGTCATGAGAGAATGTGTTTAAAAAAAAAAAAAGAAGAAAAAACCTTTGTATCCTAAAGTAAATACCATATTATATTATTATTTTAAAGCACACACATCACAAAAGCATATTCCTCCAACATGACTGGTAATATTTTTAAGCTTATGTATATATTCAGCTCACTATATATATATAGGTACGTATGTACCTACGTACATAATATTAAACGAAACATGTTTATTTTAACGCTACTTCCCTATGGTTGACTAAGCCTAATGTTTCTAAGGTCTTTCTTAAAAAATGGGGAATATGGCCAATTTCTTGTAATACTAATGACGAGCAAGGAAGCTATCACAAACCTCGTTTTGTTTCGGTCACTATCACTATAATATAATAACACTATCACAAACATTAATAATCCATGAATTATGATTTTACAGTAGTTTGAAGCACCGTACCAAAAATGAACGAATAAAATAGGAATCTAATCTCAACACGATAGGAAAGTCATGTTTTAAGCTTAAAACACTCCCACCGGTTACCTTAAAAACACTACCCTCTCCCACCCCAATAATGGTGGCGAAAATCTGCAAACTAGATAAGATGTCAAAGGGTGACACAGGAAATCATAGGAAAGGTCGGGTGGCACTTACACTCTACATAAATCAATAAATAGCATACAAATACTGATAAAATTTTAATATATAAAAAAATCATTTGAACAAAATAACAATAATAAAACATGAAAGTATCATTATACTTTTTCAATAAATATATATCTCCATTATCACGTAATTAAATATTATTAATATTTATATATCATTTATCGATATATATATATATATATATATATATTAGTATTATTCAACCTTTTTTTCTTGAAATCGTAAGGACATGATGCAATGCAAAGGTTAGATCCAAGAAATCCTCATTCCTAGCAACCACATACGATGAGGATTCAGAAATTCTAAAACTAACAAAAGTTCTCCACAGCAAGATCCCCTTGAAACCAACTGCAAAAAATCACAAATGGATATTTCTTCTGCAAACCACCTGCTGTAGTCCCACGATTTGATAACTATATCGCAAGTTCAAGTGGGAAAAGGTAAGGGCTTTGATTGTATGTAAAAACATAACAAATTTCCAATAATTTTTCCACATATAGTAAAAAGGGGTTGGCCCATATACCTCTTATTTGTCATGTACTAATGAAAGCCAATAGACAACCATGTAGGATACATATTGGAAAATATTAAAGGAATATACACCAGCAATAGATAAAGCCGGAGCACCTTCGATTTCAAGTTTTCTCTGGGCCAAGGCCACATATTTCCCACTATAAATGCATGTAAAGCATCCTCTATCAAAAAATCAGAAACATAGAATCTCAAAAGTCAAAACCATCCATTTTACATGCAAATCATTGAATGTAGCGATGTATTACTATCATTAAGATGAATGGTTTAGAGTAGGTATATATTTATACGCAACTAAATGGCAGAGACAGAACAAAAAGTACCCCAATTCAGACATTCAAAGCCCATGACTACTAGTACAGGGCATAATCAATTCGGTGTATGGAATATATATGCTGATGTAAATGAGTTAAAAAAGACTCCATATATAGACCCATTTACAACCACTTACGGTTCACATACATAATAACACCTTTTGTCTTGGTAACTTTATTCTAATTAACATATCATGGAGGATCCTCCTTGCATGACATCGCCAAGTTCCCAAAGAAAGGCTACATCACAGTGTAGAGTCACCTCCAAAATTGGTTCTTCAACCTAACATAAGATAAAAAAATATTACATGAAACTAAGGTCTCATATGAATAATAAAATTTTCAACAGAAATAATGAGAATACCAATTAACTATTTATCAAGATTCAGAATGCACTGAAAATGCCACGGGGTGTTTGGAAGTGGTACTTTTTTTTTGGGTCATTAAGATAACTCCAATGATCATACAATTCATCAACCTATGGAATTTTTCCATAAGCAAGGAATCAGTGGTATAGCAAGTCATATGGGGATGGATAGATTAAGTTTTGCTCGTGTTTGTGTTGAAAGGAATGCTGATAATGATTTCATCAACACAATTTGTGTTAGACGTCATGATGGTAGAAAGATTCTTTTAGGAGGTTGAGTGTCAATGGCTCCAAGCGTTGGGTCTTCAAACATTCTGCAGCAGCTTGTTCATCCAAGGCAGAAGAGCCATCGCTTAATTCCGGTGTCCCCATCAAAGTGCAAGTGGCTCTCTCTCCTTTGACTACGACTATTACTTTATGTGAAGAAACTACCAAGGCCACTGCTCCTTCATTGATGCTTCACTCCATGTTGCACTTGAAGTCATAACTGAAGCAAGTGCCCAAGAAAAAGCAAGTGCCTCTATGACTACCTTTGATAATATTCAAAACTTAGGTGAGTTGCCAAGCACCGATGAGGTTTCCGAGCAAGACCTTTCTTTCTTTCATAAAACTAGCAATTTTCTTCCTGGCACAAATGTTGTTCACGACTTCCTTGTGGCTACTTCAAAAGCCTCTTATTCCTAAAAACAGGTACAATAGACTATTGGGATAACTTTCATAGTCATACACTAACTTTGTACCTCCTCCAGAAGATAGCAGGAGCTCCATCCCTTTTTTGCTAAAGGTTTAGAGTGAGCTGGCTAACTGCAGAACATAGATTCAGAAGTTTTTGAGTACATTAGCTACTCTAAAGGACTTGTACTTGGCAAATGCCCTTGCTTTTATTCATGCTCTCTCTCTCTTGCTATAGAGCAATCAGTCATAAGGGCTTTTACTAGAAAAAGAGCCTTTTTGAGATTCATAGCAGGTTTCATACCATGTCTCACAAGTGGAATGCTACAGGATTCCATGCTAAGAAGAGAAAGAGGTTGATCTTGGGTATAGTATGTAGGTGCATGATTGCCTTTGCAGTTTCTATGGTTCTTTCACCTAGGAGCTATCTCCTTTGGTTATTTTTCTTTAGGTATTGTTTGTCACTCCTTAAGGTAACTTTGTATCCTTTCGGTTCTGTGCCTTCTGTATCCTTTGTAACTTCATTCTTTTAATTGAAGGGGAAAAAAGTTTATTCTATCCAATATATGCATATAGATATATGTGTGTGTGTGTGTGTGTGTATTGTGTATTATAATTAATAATTAAATTATTATAATAATGAATAACGTATAATTTAACATATCTTATATTTAATAACATGTGATGTAATGTTTATCACACAATATATATTTATATATATCATCTAATGTACTATAATAATAGTGATAATAATAACGATTAATATCGAATAGTAAAATTAATAATTATTTACATAGTTATTAAAATCGAGAGTTCGCTCGTACAATTCTACAAGTTCATGCTTTTATAAGAATTTTCCTTGTTAAAATGAATGCAAAATTGTTTAGGCGTAAATTCTTGATAGAAATATGAGTTTAGGTGTATGATTTCATAAATTCACAATTTCACCAAATCTATACAATTCTATAATTCTATATATTTCAAATCATGACAAAATCACAAGTTTGACAGCTATGATTATTTAATACAATAAATACTTTTAATATGTAATTTTATCAATACTACAACACTACACTGATTTACGCATTTTAAAAGATGGTAAGTAGTTAAGTAGACAAATCACTTATTCAACTCCTTCAAAAGTTGCAGTTTTCCTTTATGCGAAGATATTGTTTATCAAGAAAGAGAAGATTCATGTATTATCTACAAAACCAACCCAAATAACTTCTCACCCCAGATAACTTATTCATACCCCACTTCTCCAATACCAGCTCATCTCTTTAACTTCTCCACTTAATTTCTCTTTATGTAACTTCCATATTCTCTTTTTCATTTATGTATAGCATTAGTATGTATTTTTAGAAGATATCATAACCACACCAACCCCTTTAATACGATAGATGATATTAGTCGTACATTTTCAAAGTTATATTATATATCGTTTTATGTATCAATTAAATAATCTAAAAATTATTACTATTAATTATATTGTATTAAAATAATATCAATAATATATTGATATTAAATATAACATAGTGATGAATTTTATTCAATAAATATAATAATACAATCTTGTACATATATTATGCAATAATATATACATATAATATAATACTTGATTTATAATGTGATAGGCAAAAATTGGCACATTTCATTATGTTTCATCAGATCAACTCAACATGAAACAAGCTATCTTCTATAAAAAGGCTTTGCAAGATGAAAGACATCTAACTCACGCAAAGTTTTCCATGAAACTTTGGAGAATACAACCTCACAAGTAAAGACTGCAAAGACTAACTGGCCCAAATTTTCCTACTAGGACAGGGGCATAGAATGAAGAGGCATAAATGGAGGAGAATGCTTTCAAATGCAATAATCCGCGAGAGAATCACAAAAAGCACAAGGGTGAATTTCAAATCCATGCATGTAATAAGATTGTTCTTCCAGACACTACATCAGGGAAAGTATAGTGTTTCATTAAGCTTAGTGTTTCATTAAGCTTCTTACAATTCCAATATACATAAGACTCCTCCATTCCCTAATGCAAACCGACAAGAATCTGATCACGAGCCCATGCTCTACTAGCAGCACCTAAATAGTGCACCTTCCACCTCTATCTCCACCACAAAACCACAGGCAACTGCAACCACTATAAATCATATTGCCACCACGAAAGATATTACCACCACAACGACCTTGCCATAACCAGCATCTTGGAATTATCCACCTCTTCAGCTGTCACTACCATCACAGCAACTACCAAGATTGCTACTACTGGAAATGCCTCCCACACTTACCATCTACCACAAACTTCGTGTCTATAATTACATATTCCCTATTTTCTCCCTTCAAAATACCACAAATGATTTCCCAAGAACATCTTAGATGAAAAGACTTGTATGAAAAAACATTTTTCAAATGGAAAACCAGTCACGCATTATATGTATGCCCCAGAATTCCCAGGCATCTCACTCGTAGGGATATAAGTTTCATCCATTTCAGATGAGCCAAAAAGGTAAAGGAAGTACTGAGGATTAGATGTAAACTTTTGAAAACTGCTTAGCCATCTTTAGGCTATCCATTGTGACAATTGTTCTTAGGTAATTGAACCCAAATATGTAGATTACGGAAAGAGAAATCTCAGCAGCATACTTATATGGCGTAGTGCAATATACGTGGTAAAGAATGTCAATGTAAGGATGATTAAAATGGTGTATAAGAAAATAAAATAGAACTTTTAGAACTTGAGACATAAATTCACCACTCGCCTCAGGAACTCTATGCTTTATGCAGCTGCACCTGCGGAGGTTACACCATGTGAACTTGTAGCATGGGGTGCCTGTATGTCGTTGCTCAAATGACTCTCCTCTCCAGTACTTTCAGATGTCCTCTGGTGGCTTGATTCCACAACTGGGCTATTCTCCAGACTGTTAGCCATAGAATTAGGGCTTGTTCTACCACTGTCTCTTGTTTCAAGACGCTCCATCATGCGTGACATGGTAGCAATTCCGGCATTGACCTCTCTCCTGACTTCAGATCCAAGATCAGCCATTGTATTATTTCTGGAGAATAGCCTCTCCTTCCAGCCTCTCGTGCTCTTTGAAATTGATTCTTTGCATCTGAAAGGAAGCACCCAAAAAAGAAAAAACATAGCACAAGAAGATAAGACAAGCTCTACCTTGCCTCCAATTAAAGTACGAAATTTTTCTAACGATAGTACCTCATTGACACTGAACTAAAACGAGACTTGAGATTCTCTGAAAATGACTGAAATTCAGATGGTCCTCCTTTATCAGGATTGGTTGGAGAAGATTGACTAGGAGACCTCCTATTAAAACAAAATTTCAAGATCAAAGCCCAGGCAAACAAAACTTCAACCATGGAACAGCAACATTAAACAAATATATGCCTCCTTAGGTTATTACTGTGACCAGCTTAGTGGAAGAATCAATGTCTACCTATTATTTAACAAAGATCCTTGTGGACTTGAAGTAATAGAAGTTGACCCAGAAGGAGAGGATGACCCTTGCACCACTTGGGAAGAATTTGCCGGAGGTATCAGCTGCGATGCTTCCTCTTCCACAATGGTGGGAGGCAATGGAGCCACAACGTCATGAGTTGATTCATCTTCAGCTCCACGTGAAGGCGAGGAAACAGCTGGACCACTTGATGGTGGACTAGGTTGAGTTGAAAATACCAAAAACTGGGGACGGCCATGAGCTGATGATCTATTCCTATGACCTTCCCTTCTAGCAATATGGCGTGCTCGCCCCATGGCAGCAGCAGCAGCTAAATGTTGAATGATACGCTCCTCAAGTTCAGCATCACTCACACCCCCCGGAAGCTGTGTCACAGGAAGATGAGAAAGGCTTAAGAATTTTTCTGTAATTTATTTAAAAATGGAAATGCTGAACTGGGGAATAGATATTTATGATCATAATAATTATACAGACATGCTGCAACTCAAAATCTCCAAGAGTAGGGTGATGGAATATTGTAGCATTCCTTGAAGGATTAAATCTGAAACTCCTCTCGCGTTCTACAGCCTCCAACAATTCCTGGCTGGAGTTAAAAATATAAGAGCAGCAGAAGAAAATGTTGTAAGCATTTCAATGCATATTAAGGAATCTGATATAATAGATGGAATGGAGAAATATAGACCTGGTAGGATCCTTCAGGCTGATGGGTTGCCAACACATGGGGCATTGTGAGCTTCTCTGACACCTAAGGGTCAAAAAGTCGGAAAATGACTATCTCTAATGCCAGAATATTATTCATTTGAAACCATTTAGCAAATTCCTCAAAATTTTAAGAACATGAGGGGAAATACCTAGTTCCTCAGTAGATACCAGCAATAAAAGAAAAGATCCATCATTGAAATTTGTACTATGGGAATGACATTACAATCGACTATCTGGTTCTCATAAGGGGCCTTTCTCTGGAACATTGCATCTTGCTCTTTTAGTTGACCCAAGAGAGCAATTAAATTAAAAAAGAACTTCCTAATTTGAGGGCCGATTCACCACCAAACACAGTCCTCCTCTTTAAGGATAATCATCTTAGATTAGATGGATCTCTTTGAAAGAATTACATACTTCCATTATAAATCACAAAGGTTACATTCTAAAGTTATCAAATAAGTATTTATAGTTACCAAGATAATTTCAACACTAAGAGTAGTCACAAGTTTTTCAAGGATCATGTAACATCTTCATGGGCTTTCAAGCTTCACAAATAGGTTTTGAAGTGTTTATGCGAAAGATAGGTCTTGAATTACAATTAAATACTTGTGATTACATATACTTTCTCCCCTTTCACTTTGAAAAGTTCATGTTGTCAAGAAACTAAACAATCATTCAACTTCAGAGATGGAGAAGACATAGAAACGTTCACAAGATCCATATGTGCACTGATATGTGTAGGTATCATGTGCAGGTTCCACATTTCTTATCCTTGCCCAAGAGGTGGCAGGTATCACAGGAAAAAGGTCAAATTTCCATGGCTTGTCGTTTGTTAACTGGTAATCAGATCCAATTTATGTATTATCACAGGCTTATATTAATTTTCATATATTGCTAGATTGACACAGATCACAATCAATGATGACCCCCTTGTACATAGCCATAGTGGCCAAACCAACATTCACTAAAAGCTAGTGTAAAAGAGAAGCAATATGCAGAACTACATAGGTTTGATGTAAATCTGGCTCCAGCATCTTTGCAATTCTGACAGTGGGAGCATTAAAAGTACACAAGTCCTGAATGCAACTATCCGACTATCTAGTCACCTGGAAAAGTGCCTAAAGGAAAGGAGGATAAAAGTCAGACATTGGTAAGCATTACCATTCAAGTACACATTGGAGATGAAATTCATGCTTGCAGGTTGTCACCTACACAAAACCATAAACCAAACAGAAGACCACATTATTACACTTCCATGACATTAACAGAGAATAATTCTCCCATACATACTGTCGAGGGATCGCTATCGCAGAAGTTTTCAAGACAGATGCTGCAAGCATCATCACAAGCATCCTGAATTCCACCTTCTACAAAGGCTGCCGCAGATGTCAAGTTTGCCTCAGTCTTTGCAGTCTCCTCCATCTTCTTATTCTAAATTTCCAATTTTTTTACATAAAAAATCAGTCCTCTCGCACAACAAAATCCATAGTCACAAACAAAAGAAAATCACAGCAGCAACAAAATCTCGTATCTAAATCAAATTCCATAATATATTTACTCTAAGTTCGTCGTCAACATTGCCATTGGTCGCTACTGCTAAGCGTATCAACATCATGTATACGCCATCATTTTTCAAGACATCAACTTCAAAATCAAAGCATCATATCATTAAACACAAAACATACAGTTTGAAAACTCCAATTATTCAATAGATAAACTCCTCGTAATCATCATCAACAATCATTCCTAAACACATCCGGAAACACATTCGATACCATCGATCAAAGCACATAGCAAGACCTATACGTACGGTAAAAAAAAACAACGGAATCAAATACGAGCTCATATTCTAAATTCAAAACCCTAGAAAAAAGAAACAGAATCTGATTCTTGATTACCTCGTAAAGGGATTCGCGATGAATCGGCAGCGATCGGAGATTAAGTTTGGGGTTTTCGAGATTGAAACCCTAATTCGGCATAGAAGAAACCCTAATTTTATGGCAGGATTGAGGAAAGAGATGAGGGGGAGAGAGGGAGACTGGTAACAGTAATGATATGAAATCGTGTGCTTTCTATTTTTCTATTTTCTTGTCGGGTTTGTTATTATATTATTTTATTACAATTTTTTTTATATTTTTGAAATTTACGAGTAAAGACCAAAAGCCCAATTAGCTCGGTCTTCGACTCAGCGAGGACATGACGCGTGGCAATATTCTGCAACCTTTGTTGACAAGTCAATCCACTGAGTTAAAGCTGAGTCTTGGGTCAGAAAAAACACCGCGTTAGTGTTGCGTCACTGACTCACTCTGTCAATGTGCAACTGGTCACGATCACCTCAATTAGATAGATTCTTTTGTTTTCCCCTTTTATCTGTTTTTTTTTTAATGGAAAAGGAAATAAATATTATATTATTTCAAAAAATCCTTAAAATATATATTCAAAAAATAGAGCAAATGGTGCAGAGGTCGGGCTATTGAACGCGGTGTCGGAAGTGAATTTCGTCGCAATGTGTGGTGTGGAGTGGGTGGGTCTTACTGTCTTCTTACGACGAGAAATCTCTAATCAGTGGATGAGAGTAAGCAAGCTATCTCTAGGGGAAAATATATAGAGGAAAGAGTCAGAGGGAAAAAATAGAGAAATGAGAAAAAATAACTATAAAGGAAAAGTTAAATGATGTATATTTAAAAACCTATTGATATTATTTATGTCTTCTTTGAATTTTTTTTTTATCTTATCCGTATCTATTATATGTCTTACTTATATTTGTTTAAAATTAGATATTTAAAAACCTGTTTTATTTCATTATTATGATTAAATTGGTTATTGGAGTATCAAAATTGGAAAATGAAATTTTATATACTTTTAAGAAAAAATATTTAAAAATATATATTTTATATATTGAAGATGATTATTTTAATTGATATTTTATTAAAGTATCAGAATTGTAAAATGAAATTTCATATACTTTTAAGAGTAAATATTTAAAAAAATTTATTTTATGCATTGGAGATGATTATTTTAATTAGTATTTTATTAGAGTGTAAAAATTAGGAAATGAAATTTCATATACTTATAAGAGTAAATATTTGAAAAAATATATTTTATAAATTGAAGATAATTATTTTAATCAATATTTTATTAAAGTATTAGAAATGTGAAATGAAATTTCATATACTTTTAAGAGAAAATATTTGAAAAAATATATTTTATAAATTAGAGATAATTAATTTAATTAGCATTTTATTGGAGTGTCAGAATTAAGAAATAAAATTTCATATACTTTTAAGAGAAAATATTTAAAAATATATATTTTATACATCGAAAATGATTATTTTAATTAATAATTTTGGAAATATAAATAAAGTAAAGGATAAATAAATTCAACTTTATTGTTATTTATTAAGTAATTAATTTTAAAAGAGAAGTATATATGAAATTATATTTTTATTTTTTTGACATCTCATTCTTAATAAACATATTATTCAAATAGACCCCAAAAAAACACTAATAAAATATAAAAAAAATTAACCAAATAAAACCTAAAACAATCCTTATAATTTGGAAAAGTTATTCGATTAAAAGGTGTAGTGGCTATGTGACATAACTTTTTCTACATCCTCTCATTTTTTTATCTGGGAAAAAACTTCAATAAAACTCACATAACATGTCTATCGAAAAATAGCATATAAATATTAATAAAATTTTGATATATGAAAACATCATTAGTATAATTTTAAAAAATATGTTCCTTTATTATTACGTGTTAATATTTTATTAGTATTTATATGTTATTTATCAATTCACTTAACGTATTAGTATCATTAAATCTTTTTTCGTTTATCTGTACTCTTACAAACAAGAGAGAAAGTAATATTTCTGTTTTCAATTCCTTTCCTCTTTTTTCCTTCCTTTAGCTAGATTTGAACTTTTTTTTCCCTTCCTTCAATAAAGTTAAAATAATAAAAAAATTCATTTGACATATTTTCTTTTTTTCATGAGCATGAAAAATATTAACATCATCCTAAATCACTAGCTAAAAAGTTAAAAAAGGAAACAAATTTTTCAATTTTATATGTACATCGTCTTTATAAATTTGTAATGAATATTGAAAGATGATATAAAAAGAAAAGGATTTTTTCCCCCCCAAATCCTACTATTGAAGTGCCAATAAAAGGCATCACTTGATATACTTTCTTTGTATCCTTTGTGGTGAACTAAAAGCAGATTTATTTTTACATGTGAATTTGTAAAGGAAAAGAATGGTAAACAGAATATTCTCATTTCATCGAAATAAATATGGTATTTCCGATAATATGCATTACACGTGATCTAAAATGATCATCATTAATAGTTAATAAAATGAAAATCCATAATAGGAAGAAATTTGTTCTAAATGAAATATATATATACACATTCGGTAAAGCTTTGTTTAGTTTATCTTTTTTCTATCTTATTGGTGTCTACTTAAAACTTGTGTTTAGTAAGAATAGATATAAAAAAAATGAAAATATAATTCCATATATATCACTTTTCTAAAATTAAATATCCAATAAATCCTAATAAAGTTACCCTTTATTTTATTTATATTTATAAAAATACTAATTAAAATAATTAACTCCCATGCATAAATTTTTTTTTCAAATTTTTTCTTTTAAAACTACTTAAATTTTCATTTCCTAATTATAATACCCTAAATACCACATTCATCATAATTGTGAAATAAAAACAAATAAAATACAGATAAAATAGTTTTCCAAAAATCAAAACTCAAACAAATATGGATCATATAAATAACAAATACAAAGAAGACAAAAAACAAAAAAAGACAATTCAAACAAGATCTAAAAGAAAAAACAACTTTTTCCTATTCTTGATTTCTATTGTGTGGGAAAACAAGCAAGTTCTTTTTTGGTAGTTTTAGTTAATTTAAAATACCATGAAAATGATCTTCATTGATATTTATATTATTTAAGAGAAAATAAGAAAATAACTACCACCTAACTAACTATTTAACTCCACAAATTTTAATATGAGATTTTATTATATTTCTCTCTTTCTCTTCTCACTCTCAATTTATCATCTTAACTACCTATTTTATCTCTCTCTTTCACCCACTTCTTAGACTTGCCATAGGCATCTCTCTTTTTCTCTTTCTCTCTCTCTATTATAAATATAACTTTCATTCACAATTGTAATACTTTTGTTCCATTATACAGACACTTTCCATGTTCCTCTTCTATTTATCCACTCACTTTATATTAAGAATTACATTAGAAACTATTTAAAAATTTTTATCAAATTAAAAATCTTAAAAGAGTTCTAAAAATAGATCATTCAAATTAAATAACTTATAATTTGATTGCAAAAATTCAAAAAGTTTTAAACTATTTTTAATGTATGTGTATGTTTTCTTTTAATTTTTGGCATACATATTAAAAGTGCACAGTTTATTAGTAATTAAATAAAGGAAAATTTCCACTTCATATATAAGTATTGTTGTCATTTTGCATATCCGTGTTTAACTTTGACACTTTTTATGTTGTATTTTGTAATGTCGTCATTAAGATTCGATTAGTAGAGTCAGTTGAGATAAAGCTTTAGCCATAGTGTATGTGGACCTGTAAAAGAGAGCACCGTGAAGGGCACAAGAATATTATTCAACATAATCACTCCGATACTTATACTAATAATAGTTCAAAGGTAAAGGGAGAGCAAGAGAGCTAGTGAATGATCCATATGCAACTATAGCATCTACTAATATATCAATATTCGATAGTAGGAAATCATCTTTTGGATAAGCCTTATTGTGATCATGGAAGTCTATGTAAATACATACTTATCCATTCTTCTTTTTTACCAACACAATATTGGCCAGCCAGTTAAGATGCTTAATTGGCTTAATGAAGCTGGCAAAAAAAAAAAAAAAAAACCTTTCAATCTCTTCCTTTATTTGTACTTCAATTTCAGGTTAGAAGATTCGTTATCTCTATTTCATTGGCTTAACCCTGGGTGCGATGTTCAATCTATACACCACTAACTGAAGTCCAATCCTGGCATTTCATCGTATGTCTAGGCAAACATAACTTTGTATTCCTTTAATAACTCTATTAAGTGGGTCTTAATCTCTTATAACAAATTCTTGTTAATGAAGATAGGTTATGGAGACTCCCCTAGTCTCTTTAGGTTCAATTCTTCTATTTCTTCATCTTAAGGTTTCACTTGATCTTGCATTTGAGGAGTGGCGAGCCGGGCTTCTTACACCAATATGGGATTTGAGGAAGATAAGAAAGCTTCCTCAAACCCTAAGGACCATCGTAAGCAATATATCCTTCATCCATTAGCCTTGATAAAATTCTTTATCTCTACAACTCTTCTTTGTTTCTTCTTATTGTCGTGGGAGCCTTACATTCTCCTTTTCCCTTTTATTTTTTCATCCTAAGTCTCCTCCTAGGTGAGCAATGTTTTGTTAGAGGGTTTGGCAATAGCAGTCTCTCCATTTTTAGCATACTCATCGAAGAACCCTATGTCAATAAGGTAAGATTCATTATGCTCGAATAGATTTTTCACAGTTGGAATGAAGGTATCTTTCCCCTTCTAATGACCCTTAATGCACCAATGCAATGTTGAGGGTATAAGGTTATGATCATGTAACCACTTCCTCCCTTGAAGAAGACGGTAAGATACGAGAGCGTCTATCATGTAGAATCTCATGGAGCCTTGTACGGATCTAACTTTGAAGTTCACATTAATATACCTGATTGTATCTATGGTTGATTTAGTGAAGCTATTCATTGCGATAAGTTGCTTCACTAGATGTCGGTTATCTATCTTTGCAGCCTTAAATGTAGACATTGGCATAATATTTATAAAAGAGCCATTGTCTATAAATGTCCTCTTAATGTCCGTTAAGCATATTTTCCACATAAAGAGAATAGTTGTGACTAAGATTCTTCATACACATGTCTGTATTTGTAAAGAGTACTGCATTCTCATGTACATTGGCCATCCTTCGTATTGTTTGTACTACAATGCACTTCCTATCTTGTCTCTAAAAAATTTAGGTAAGTGCAGTCGTTACTACAAGTTATACATGTTCATCAAATCTTAGTAAATTGAAGAACTTCCTAAAGTTGGAAGTCTTCATTAAGGCAGTAGCCATCGATGAATTTACGCTTTAGTTGGTTTTTATTACTACTTCCTTCTCTTTATGTGCCTTAACCTGTGGTACGTTTCCCTCTTCTTACATTAAATCATAACTAATAGCATTCGCAACATTTCGTCGAGTATTATGTGCTAGGATTACTACGTACATCATTATTCTCTATGATAAGTTCTCCATTTTGAACTTTATCTTTAAATATCTTCTTCAATGTTCAGCACTCTTAGTTAAATAACCTATAGTCCTGTGATATCTACAGAACTTAAGATCATTATTCTTATTTGCAGTTAGTAAGCACTCCACCCTTAAGAGCTTTATATTCCCATCCCATAACTACTAGTTAAGTACGGCATGTACCTTGCCTATCGGACACAAGAATAAGAGAGCTGATGTAGAGCCTCTTGAACTATCATTCCTTGGGTTCTTGCTGTCTCTAGAACTTTATCCTAAGGTTGAGCTAATAGATATTTCTTGTTTCCTAAATCTCTTACCTTCTATTCGTTGTTGCGCAACAAAATTATTGGTTCTTCTCACGATCTTGATGAAAGTAAAGAAAGAACACAAATTGAGGTTTTTTAGGTAAATGACATACTTAGTGAACATTCCCTAAATGTAAATCTTCACCGATTCTTTTTTATCACACATATCGTGGATGTCCAATATGCACTATATAAAGCGCTTTATCCAATCCATCGAATCTTCCTTCAGATTTTGTCGTGTTCTCATAATGTTTATAATTGTGACCCATTCTTAAGTAGAGAAGAATTTCTTTATAAAAAGCTTGCATATAGTTTCCCATGAATCAACTAATCCCGATGGGAGGTAGACATACTAGGTGTATACCTTCTTTGCCAGTGATTTGGAAAATTTTCTAAGCTTTAAGTTATCATTAAGCCCATAAGGCTCTAAGGTTTTAATAAATTTCAGTAAGTATTCATTGGCACTTCCTTTCTTACCATTAATTAACATGAATTTAAGACTTATATAGTCCTTAGGGTATGGCTTTGATGCAATGCATTGATGATATCAGAGTTTCAACTATAGTACTCCCGTATACAATTTAGTTTCTATTTCCTTTATATAAATGTTCAAGTCTTTCCTTGTTATAAGGGAAGTTCTTGAAGTGGAGGTTATAAACAAAGGTGGTAGAGCAAGGGTAACATTAGGATGGAGAGTAGATCTTCCCAAGGTTGAGATAATGGGATCGAATGGAGCAGTAAGTATATGTGAAGATGAAGAGCTATCTAACCAGACTCTTACATTCTTTGTTGTAAGGGTCGGTTGCCGTGTAAGTTTTGGCGGAGGGTTTCCTCATCTCCTCCTTAATGGAAATCTTCCTCAACAATTAGTAAATTAGCTAGTTGAGCTAAGGTAACAATGCTTGGTTGTGTAGTAATTATAGGATTTAGCAAAGCCACACTCTATTGGGCAACGACAATAGCAACCATCCTAGTGGGGATGGGTTGAAACATAGTCATAGACTTGTTTAAAGCCCTTGTGAATTCCTGCATTATTTGTGCAGGATCTAAAGGAGTTTCAAGCACTGAATGGTTCAGGCTAATGCTCTCAAGTGGTGGGAGTGGATCCTGTTCGGTAAGCTCAATATTAGTGTTAAGGTCTTGGGATGTAATGTCAGATGTGCCGATTGTTCTCTTCTTAAGAGGTATTGTGTCTCTGTAATCACTCTTTCTTAGTAGTGTTGCCAAAATGTAGAAGTAGGGGTCCGATTGGAGTGAAACAAGAATGATACCTAAGGGGATGATTAAGTAAGAATAAGGCAAGAAGAAAAAACAATCAACCTTAGTGTCTCAATTACTTATTTGATCTTAGAAGTTAAAGGTTTTGTAAAGCAATATTGTTTTTCTATTCTCTCTAAAAGTTCCCAAATGAAAAGAAATGACTAGGTATTTATAGGTTTTTGGGCAAGATAGCATCCATTTAATCATTTAGGTGATCAACGGATAAAATAAAATTTACTCAATTCATGGTTATCCAAAATGAGCTAGTTAATTGGCTCAAGGCCAGTACCCTTCTTCATAAATGCATAAGCAAGCTTGAGAAAGGTTGGATACAGATGGACCGATCTAACGATCCCTATTCCAACCCCATTAAGCCAAATTTCCTTGAATCATCCCAAATATATGGTAGACTCCATGAGCCATACGGCCTAATCGAATGAGTTAAGTCTAAATAAACAATGGGCTTAACCCAATAAATTTCAACCTTCTATAAACGTTTTATTTTTTCTATTCGAATCCTCAATATTTACAATGTCTACAAACAAGGACTTTTTCTTAATGTTTGCAAAAGTCTACAAACGAGGACTTTTTCTTAACACCATTACATCCCATTAGTATATGACAAGTATCATATTTGATTTTCTTATGTAATTAACTTAAATAAATAACACAATACTAATACATTAAATTATTAAAGAATATTAGAAAGAAAAAGAATAGTAAAAAATTTAAAAAGGAAAAGAAAAAGGGTCAATTTATTTTTTCTAAAAAAAACAAGAGGTTCTAGCTACCTTTCACCCTTAGGAAGCAAGGTGGCTAAAGTGAGCACTTCAAGAGAAAGTCCACTAGTAAGGAAGGTGGCTCATGAGCAACCCCTCACCTAATCCCCCACCCCCTCACCGCGTGCTTCCCTCCCCCCCAAAAGAAAAAGGAAAACTAGATGAAAACTCGATTAGGTTTTGCTTTATTGTTATTTTGAATAACTGGTGGGCAACTGCTTGTTACTAAGGGTAAGCAAGGTAATTTTATTATACAAAGTATTCATCCGTACCCTACTCAACAAGGTCACTTTAGGTACATATAGAGGGTTACATGGTATGTTCCCAATTGTAATTTTCAAGAATTTTCTCCTATATGGTAGAGTATGGATATGCTATTTCCATGCTTTATACTTATCTTAGAACTTATACTCTATGGTATATAGATATGGATTTCTTGATACCTTAAACGAGTAAATAATATAATATATATAAACAAATGAAAAAAGAACCTTATAAATTTATTGATGAATAAACTAAAGATATAAAAACAATAATATATTGATGTAAAAAGAAATCACTCAAACCTAATACAAATCTTGAACCTAAACTGAATAAATGAAGCCTAAAAATAGTAACTTTATACTTCATTGAGCAAATTAATTGATAATTTCAAAGAACTTGTATCTTCTTCTTCTTCTTCTTTTTGTGTTTATGCACTTTCATGCACTTACTATTCAATTGTTTTGTTAACAAGGGGTTGCATTCAACATTCAATAACTATGTAGTATTTCAAAAATTCAAGAACCTATAACTATTGGTTAGTGTATAGGTCGAGTCTCATACCAAACTCATCCTAATCTTAAGGGGATCAACCCCTTAATGTGGTAAGCCGTTGGTGATTCAACGGCTGGCAATTATCAATGGTGAGTCAAACATTTTATTATATTATTTATTTAACATAAATATATGGACCAATAAAATCATGTCATGTATCTTTCTCTAATGAAAGACTTAACAATGTAAAATAAGTCATCGTTCACAAAGGTTTGCAAGAATTGAGGACTTGAATAAAAAAAAAAAAAATTCTTTTAGGATTGGTATAGAAAACAACGAAGTATTAAGGACCAAGCTTTGTACTTTTTCCAATTAAAAATTAAACAGAAATTAAATTGAGGACTCTACTGGAAACTTTTAGTGAACAAGCATGGTATAATTTTCAAGATATCAAGGGCGTTATTTACTTCATTTTTGCAAATAATAACTTTTTTGTGAATAATTTTATTTTACCATTTAAATTTTACTAACGGTTTGTTGAGCGTAAAAATAAGGGGAATGGGTGTTAAGATTGTGAGGAGTTGATCCTGAATTTTATTATTTGTAGAAACGGCTGGACTTTGGCCTCCTAGAACCCTATGATGAAAGCCATAGGACAAATATTATGTTACCAAGATGATAAGCTTTCCTCAACAAATATTAGGCTATTATGATGATAAACTTTTCACTTATGCATCGAGGTAGCCAATAAACCATTTTTAAAAACCACAGAGATTACAAAATTAGAGGACACATAGAACCCACTCATTCATTTGCGTGGATTATAAAATTAACCAAATTAAGAATTGTCATGGGACCGGTAAATTATTTTTTCGAAAATACCCTTTTTTAAAACTCAAAAAAAAAAATTAAACGAAAATTTGAAGTTAAAAAATTTTCGAGGAAATTTTCAAATTCTCAAAATTTTTCATAACCATATTTTGCAGTTTTATGACAATTTTTAACACAATTAATTCTTCAATTGCATGTGAGAGAGTAAGATAGCTTGCTTTAATGTGATCGGCCATTAATGTATTTTCTTAAAGAACAGTGAGAGCCATTGTTGTATACACTAAGCTCACATTCACAACCCATAATTTTTATCTATGCAATCCTAACCTGTTAATTGATATCATTCACAAGGTAAATATCAACTCACCTCACACATGTACTCTTAAAAATGAAAATAATAAGGGCTTCCATATCTGTCTCTCCTCTTATAGACTAACGCCGCATACAGTGGGTTAGGGCACAAGTAGCTTTCTCCGGTTTTCCTTTAGTTTAAATATTCTTACTCATTGATTCCCGACTGGACTGAATTGTAGGGGTACTTTATTTTGACAATAAATTCTAGCTCTAAAATAACAATTCATCATTTGATGTACCTTAATTGAACAATCAATTCATTGATTTGAAACGACCTATTTGGGGCCACCTTGATCTCTAGCCATCTAAGATTCAACCTCGATTTTTTTCACTGTGATTAGTCCTTTAGGTCTCTGTTGTGATGTGAATGCCACAGCTAAAGTACAAACTTATTAGAACATCTATCCATGATCATCAAGTCGCCAGATGCATATGGAAAAACCTCTCTACGTTTACGACCAACCATAAATAAATCCATGCATGTGATAATATATCGCTGTTTCTATATTTTGCATCAATTCGTCCGAGATTACATCAACACAAATTTGATTTTTCTTTTTTCTTTTTTTCTCTTAGTTACTTAAACAGCTTAACTCCATTGCATATTATTCTGCCTATGGATTTTCATATTATTCCATAAGGATGGTCGGATAATATTTTTGCTACTTATATGCCGAGAAAGAATAGGGTTTCATTTGGAAATAGAAACACCGGATGAAAATGTCTCCTTATTAGTAAAGTAGCCCATCACTACAATAATGTGTATGGTCTAAACCACAAGTTAAAGCAATAATAATATTTATGGGTGAAGCTTTATCAAACCCTAAGGGTTTGATTGCACCAAGATCTAAGGCATCGTGCTGGAGGTTCAAGGGACGAGCGGACAAATAAAGGTGAGCCAAAGTTACTTAATCTACTAATAAAAAGTCAAGTTTATTGTATGCCAAGTTTCTGATTCTGATTATACAGGCTTTTGATTTTATTGTATGCCAAGTTTCTGATTGATGGTGTTGTTGTTTTATAATTCCCTACCAACATAGCTTTCGGTATTTATGGAATATTCATCCCATATCATTATGTATATTATTTGGTTAAATATTCCCACTAGTTGTCTTTTGTAATTTTTGGAAAATTTTGTTGTATTTTATTTCTTAAATAATAGGTAATATCTTTTGTTTCCATTAGAGTCCATAGGAATATTTCTAAAATATGTCAGTTATTTATTTTAGAATTACAATAAATTTCTTGGTTACCAATTTTTAGGATAGTTATTTCATTTTATCTTGATTCCTTTTCTACTACTTTTCGGTGGGTCATTCCTTATTGGGAACCATCTGTAGTTCTACTTCATCTACAAATAAGTGATACTACGCTATATAACTAGCAACCTTGATAATCAATATATTTCCTTGGATGGGTTTTTTTTATTTAACTGTTTTGTTCTTACAAATCTTTTGCTAAGATTGTGGCAAACAACCCTTGTTTTTGAGACCCATGAGTCACATCAGAACCCCTTGAACCAATCCAGATTATTTTCTAGTACTGTGTGTTGTAGCAATATTAGAAATTAATCAATCCAATTTATTTCTAAGATTGGTGTATCACATCCAATCTTAAGAATAGTCAATATCCTTTTCATTTTCCTATTTCATAAAAATCCATAAAAAAATTGTTTCTTTTTCCTTTTGTTCTGTTCATAAGACATTCCTTTTTATATCTAATGGTTGAATTCTCACTACAATTTTCTTTTTTTTTTTTTCAATTGCTCTTGAGATTATTTAAAGGTCCAGTGGCTATTTCCCTAGGCAGGCTGAATTTTTCGGTAATAGAGTATAAATTTCCAATCTTTGATCGCGATTTTGGAATTTGTGCTTGTAATCCCTTTAAGATTTAGGCAAATCATTTTGGTACCAAAGCCTGTAGTTTATGCTCTTTGTTTTGATTAATCATTGACCCTAATAGATTTAAAGTTAAAAAGATTTGGGACAAATGTTTTTAAAAAGAGAGGGTATAATGGGAATTAGAATCAAGACCAATGCCAAAGTCAAGAAGTTCTTTATTCACATTGTAAAGAAGGCGCTTCTAACAAAGACTTCCGATCCAATTGGTTCCGATTCCAGTTAAAAAGGCTTCTAATTTTATTGTATGCAAAGCTTCCTATGGATGATGTTGCTGATTTACAATTTTGTCCCAGTATAGCTTCCCATGCTTATGGAATGTTCATCATACATCTTTATTAATATTATTTGTGTCAATGTTATCATTAATTGTCTTTTGTGATTTTTGGAAGATTTTATTATATTTTAGATCACAGGTAATATCTTTTGTTTTCATCATGGTATGCAAGAATACTTGTAAAATATGTTAATAAGCTATTTCAAGATATAATATATTTCTTAGTTAGTAGTTGTTAGGATAGCCATTTTATTTTATCTTATTTCCTTTACTAGTATTTTCTTATGTTACGGTTGTTTCTTATTGGTAACTGCCTATAGTTCTATTTCGTTTATAAATAATGATATTATATAATGTAACTAATAGCCTTAATAATCCATATATTTCCATAAATTGAATTTTTCTTAATTGTTGTGTTCTTATCGATTATTTTTCTAAGATTATGGTAAATCATCCTTATTTATGAGAGTCATAAATTATACCCAGATCTCTTAAACAATTCTAACTATTCTTTAGTGTCGTATCTCATATCAATTTTAGAAATTAATCAACCCAGTTCATTTCTTAAACCGGTAATCTACATCTAACTTTAAGAATTGTCCATATCCCTTTTATTTTCCTGTTTCATAAACACCATAAGAACGTTGTTTATTGTTTCCTTTGCTCTGCTCATAAAACACTCCTGCTCATAATCTAATAAGCTGAACTCTACCTAGATTTTGTTGTCAATTGCTCCAGAGATTATTTAAAATTCTAAGGGATATTCCTCTAGACAATCCAAACTTTTGATAATAAAGCGTAAATTTTGAATCTTTGATTGGCTACTCGATGTTGGAATTTGTACTAGTAACACTTCTAGGATTTAGGCACTTCTTTATTTGAATGCTTTCTCGTAGGAACTTTGTTCTTCTTGATCTACTAAATTGTAGTGTTCAACCTCTAAATGAGAATGTCATGCGGAAGATCAAGTTATTTATTAAGTTCCTTGATTGCTTTATAGGTCCTACATGATATTAATCTTCGAGTTAATTAATTCTCAATTAGATTCTAAAATTTTATGTATAGTATCTAATTATACACTTGTCCATATCTTTGTTTTCGTGTCTTCAAACAAAAAAAACACATAAAATCATATTTTTATCTTCAAGCTGGTACAAACCGGTTTCCTTGTTGTGCTTAGAATCAATTTACGATTTTAGGCACCTCGCTTTCTAAGCTGCCATCGCAAATAAGATCGTTGTAGATTTAAGTATTGTAACCAGAGAAATGGTTTCTCGATAGTTAGTGTGTAAAGCTAAGTAATAGTAATTTGAGATTCAAAGACATGGATTATTATCATATAGTTATTAAACTCTAAGAAAATATAAGGGAACCCAATAGTTCTTATTACAGAGAGAATAAGAAAGATGCATTTGAAAGTACATTATATTAATATGAGGAAAATAAAGTTGATCATTGTAATTATATATTTCGTTGTCTATTTACTTAATGCTTGTTCATCTCATCGATCAGAGGGTGAATGAAATTGTTGTTCCTCTCTATTTCATAATAGCTATTACGAAGAGAGGGAGAATTATGGCCAATACTAAGTATATAAAGCTATACATCGATCTCATTCTCCAAATGCCCTTCTTCTTTTCCTTTCCATCTTCATCTTTACTTACACTTCTTCACCACCACTAGTCCACTACAAACCAAACACACCACTATAGAACACACAACATAACCATAGATCATAAACTATTGCTACTAATCATACTAGAGTCTAATAAATCATATTCATAGTCATCATCATTACTGAGAATTTCTCAACCTCATATTGACTACCAATAGTGTCTCGTTCTCAATTTTTTCTTTATTTGTCTCTAGAAACTTCAAACTCCCTATAAAATTACAAAAATCAAAAGTTAATTGCACTATTCTAATAATAATCAACATCATGGAACAAACAAAGGCAAAGACATTTGTAGATGGGAGGTTCTATACATAAGTCTTACGTGACACATGGCATCAAAGTAGTGATGTGGAGATGGCATGTAGTAAGAGATTGTAAGAGAATGATATAGACAAGGAGCAAACAATCTCAATGTCTCAAATTCGCAAATGATATAAAGGGAATCTAAGAAACCTTTGAACATCGATAATGTAGTTCTTGAGAGATTAAGGTTGATATTTGCCTAAAGTAAGATTGCATCATAGAAAATGCTTTCTTCGATTTCTCCAAAAGTTTAAAATGAGAAGGAATTTATATATTTATAAACGTTTGAGCCTGTTGGAAGTCAATGTATGATATGAAGCATGCTTATTTCAAATTTATCCTAATGAGCTTGTTATGGTCCCAAGGCTAGTAACCTTCTTTATGAGCTCACGAGTGATGAGCCTGTCTAAAAAAGATTGGAGACAAACAAGCTAGCTTAATGATCTTTATTTTGAGTTTGCTAATCAAATCTCCCAAGTCATCCCATGTGCAAAATGAACTTCTTCAACTCTATCACTTAGCTTTAGGAGTCAAGTTTAGCATAATATGTTAATAGAGCAAATCTAGCCCTCTACGATATTTTAATATCTTCTAGTAAAAGATCCAACAATGAATGAAGATGGCAGATGGAGTAAATCGGAGCCCTAATGTTACTTTCTTCCATCCTTTAGCAATAGTTGATTTTAGGAACAAATATACTAATTAAGGTTTCATTTTCTTTTTATTTCTTGTCAACTTTATGAATTTGTGTAAGACCCTACAAAAATTGGATATTAACTCATAATCAATCAGTTTGAAAACAGTTCGTAAAATTTAGAAAAATCACGTAAGTTATCAGATCAAGTCTGAATTTTATGAAAAAATTAAAAATATTAGTAGAAATGACCTTATAAGTTTGGATTAAAGAAAATAAAATAATTAAATATTACATTTATAAAATATATGTATTTTACCAGTTATTTATCAAAAATACATAAAACAAGTTTCAATAATTAATAAATTATTGGAGATAAATTATATATATATACTATAAATCATAAAATAACTTAAATAGTATTTAAGAGTATTTATTTGTATCATATATGTATTTACGTATAGGTGAAAATATCTAAAATATCTAATTTATACTAAATAAATATAGAAAAATAAATAAAAATTTAAAAAAATAAAGTAAGATGCTAGAAATGGACGTGGCATGCTGGGAGATGGTTTGGCAAAAAGGAAAAAGAGTGGTAAGAGCATGTGATTTAAAGCAAGATGTAGGATTTTGGACACCTAGCAAAAGTAAATCATCAATTGACCTCCACCCTCTCTTATAAATTGAGAATACTCTTCCTAAAATCATTTTAGACACTTTATCATTTAGGAAAAATATGGAAAGTTTTGTAAGGTTGAGATAATAGTTATAGGAAATTATATAAAATTCGGAGTAACTAGGGCTAAATTAGGGAATTAATATCAAACTGAGATCTAGGAGCAAGAGGCCACCACTACCTAATAGAGGAGGCAATGCCCCTTGCCACCAATAAGGCTCCCATCATGGGTGATGACCAGAGCATCCCATGCTAGTGAGTGATCCAAATCTACTCAATTTTGCTAAATTCTCTAAAAATAGAATTAATCACTTAAAAATTATGGAAAAATTTGTTCTATAATATTTTTGTATGTAGTCTTAGAAAAAAATATTATTTTATTTAAATTAAGTCCTGAAATATATCTTTCTTAGCAACTCGTTAAAACCTAAGTCAATCTTGATTTCACTTTTGTTTTCAAAAGCCCTATTAATTTATTTTTAGCTCCAAAATTTTTTTGTAAAACATCTATTATGTATATTAGATTGCTATATAAAAATTTTCATCAAAAACTATTTTTCATATTTTTAATTAAATTTTATGCTCTAAAATCCTATTAGAATAGCTATTTATTCAACATATATTTAGTAAATTTTTAAGAAATTTATTTTGATTCTGATTTGAGGTGTATTTTGACATCTTGAACTATTAAATTAAGTTGAAGAAGGATATTTGTAGTGTTTAGAGTGTTGGATGTGGATATTATGAGCATAATGTTAATAAATGTGTAATATATGAAATATGAAAATAAATATAGTAAGGTGAGATAATATAAGTTAAGGTGATGATTGGGTTATGTAAGGTACTATGACTCTGATTGTGAGTAGAATTCTAAAAATTATGCTAAAATGTTAGGTACACTCAAATTAGAAGTTGAATCAAATGATCAACCAAAGGTTAAGTGTATAAACTAAATAGGAATAGGATTAGCATATAATTCAGAGACTTAGTATATTTAAAATATAATTAGTTGAATTTCACATAATGAATCAGGGAGAGTTTGTAAGACTTATGTGTAAAACTGTAATCAGAAGCTAATTTAAAAGCAAAATTAAAACTAGGAAGTATACTAGTATATTAGGGAATTGATCAGTAACTAAACTAGATACCATTTTCACTCGAATTAAAGTTAGATAAACTCTATGAAATAAGTTAGAAAGAATTTATGAGATTTATGAAGAAAATGAAATTGAGAGTTGAGTTAGAACCTGAATTAGAGGATGAACTAGAGGTTAAATCAAAAGTCAAATCAGAAACTAATAAGATACCAACTAACTATAAGAGACTTAAAACCCAAATAAATATATATAATAAAACCTTAAACTAAAGATAATAGTCTTAATTATAGAATAAAGTCTATTTATAAATAGTAGTTATATGAATACTGAAATAATATTTGTATTATAGGGACTATCGAAAAAGGCCTGCAGCAAGTTGTACCTTAAGTAAGCAAGCAGTACCTTAAGTAAGCAAGCAGAAAGTCTAGGTAAATTTGAGATCAACACATGACTGTATTTCGAAATACTATAGTATAATGCTTAAAGGCTTAAGATTACACTTAGTTGTGTTTATTAAGTAACTTAATTAAACGCATGCCTATGTATACATGTTCATGAGTTTAGTTATGTGATTCTAACTTGCTGCTTTGGATTGCATTCATTTGAATCGCATGTATTGATAGATCACTTAAATTGGACTTAATCATATATGATGTCACGCCCTAAAGCGACGGAATCGTAACAATCCCACCGTGTAAGCCATTCTAAGATAGAAGTTAGCCTTACAACCGCTATCCTAAACCTAATTTATATAAGGCGTCTATGACTAACCCGCTTTAAAGTAAACAGTTTATAATTTAAATAAATGATTTACTTAAAAAAGTAAAAAATATATATATACACTAGAATTTAGTTATTATAATTAACATTTACAACGTTTCATCATAATTTATTTCCTAATTAATACATTATTAAGAAATGAAAAATTCCAAAATAAGAGCTTAGACCTTAAAAATATATGTCTGTTCTTCAACTGTTTTTCCTCATTCCCCAAGGTCCAGTAGTTGTTAGCGTCAAGGTGATTATAGACCGCTTCATCGTTAACACCTGCAATAACATTTATAAGAATGTGAGCAACTACAACTCAGTAAATCGGGATGGAGAACTTAAAATTATACCAGCAACACAAATAAGGTTATCAATCATCTAGTTAGATGCAATGCATGAACACGTAAATGCCATCGCATGATGTTGTCTGACCTATTGTGAGATTAGAGAAATTGTGCATATTCTAATCCAGGTTGAGGAGTTACTGTTAATGCAACAGCTCACGACCGAACCCAGGCTTATGCAATGGAGACGCCGCTCCTCTCGTGATTACCTTCGAACCATTAACTTCACCCTTGCCACAACCTTCTCACTTGTCACTTAGTTCAACTAAAGATGAAAAAATGACCAATTATGTCATTCGACGCTATCTCTTTTAAAGAGGTCGGTATTTGACTAGAGAATCCTAATATTCTCCTAATGGGTTACTATGCAAGTCCAATTTATGATTACAAATCATATATTTGATAAGATCCAGTTTATGATGATCAATCAATTTATACAATTAAGCCAAAACAACAATTTAAAATCATGGCATTAACCTTAGAAACAAGCACATGTATACAACCATTACCTAACAAGCACAATCAGGTACAACTTTAAGCCTTCAAAATACAGCAATGTATTAACCCTAACTTATCTAGACTCCTCGCTTGCTCACTTGAGGTCCGACTCACTCTGGCCATCGTCGATCATCCCGATAATATAAACGTGGTTTCAGTTTTCTATATAATTATTATAGGTTGATTTTACCTTATAACGCTTATTGTTATCTTTGGTTTAAGGTTTAATATGTTCAATTATCTAGGTTTTTAAATCTTTTACAATTATTCTCGGTTCGGGGCTAGGTTCTAATTCAGTTTCCACATCGATTTCTAAATAAAGTTCTAGTTTAGTTTTTAAGTACAATTTTATATACGAATCATAGAAACTCGTTTCAACCCATAATGTGAAATTAATCATATTACTTCCAAGTATCTTAAATACCATAATTATCCCTAATCAATATTTTATTCTACCTAATACACTTAAATCTTTATTAGTGTATCGAATTTACTTCCGATGTAAGAAATTTTTATATTTTTCATATAATTACCTATATTTAAGTTTTCTATTAAATTTATTACATATTCATATTATTAATATAATATCAAATTTTTTCTAATATCTTCTATTTATTATATTTCCAATTTTTACATATTATGTATTATTATCTATTATGTACATAATACACATATAATATTTCTATCACTCCAATTATCATCTCCCAACATTAATTAACATCTCAAAATATACAATTTCGTTCTAAATTAGATTTTACTCTTAATTACCCTAATTTATAAAATTATCTTAAAATACACTATTTTGACCTATTACGTATATACTACATAATACCCTAATAATTACAACTAATACCATAAATACTACAAATATCATACTTCATCAGATTTGAACATCCTAAAATATATAATTACTCACTAAATCAGTAATCACCCATTTAATTACTTAATTAACCCTAAATTACCCATTTTATGCATCAATTTAAGACCTAAAAATTTTGAAAATTAACTTTTGAAAAATAGCTTCATAGAAATGTTGTATAACTCCTAAGTCGTCTATAAAAAAATTTTATGCTCAAAACTATACTCTTAAGGTCATTTATTTCTAAACCAAACAAAGCTCAAGTTTGTAAGATTTCTTAAGGATCATATATCACGGGACATATTTTCATTAAAATAAAAAATTTTCCTAAATCTACATGCTAAAATATCTCAGAATAACAAAATTCATAATTTTACAAATATTTTTAATAATTTAATCAAAATCGAGAAGAAATTGAAACTTTCCAACATTGGTTGCTTCGGCCGCCAAGGCTTTGTCGGCAAGGCTAGGCATTGGTTTTGGAGTGGGGTGGTGGTGGTCTAGTTCCAGGTGGTGGTAGTGGTCTGGTTCCAAGTGGTGGTGATCTGTTGGTTTGGCATAAATGCTTTAACTACACAGATTTTTCAAATTTTTGTAAAAACCTAAATTTTCTCTCAAATTTTGGTGCTTTCAAATTTTTTTCAACTCCAAACTGACCAAATGAGCTCCTATAATTTTTTTTTCTATTTATAGAGTTATAAAGTAGTTTTAGTGCATTTAATTAGACAAGATAATAGCTTAACCTCTTTCATTTTTGACATTTTATTTGTCTTAATTTAATTAGTTGCTTTTATTTATTCAATTCTAAGCTGCTACGCCTCAATTTTGGATGTTTCCTCAATTTTTTCCTTAATTAATTATGAATTTTCTTTAATTAATTAACCTTATTTTAGCATATTTTACTTATTTTAAGTAATTACGCGTATTTCTAATTAAATGTAAATACATATATAGTATAAATAAATACTCTTAAATATTATTTAAGTTATTTTATGATTTTTAGTGTGCATATAATTTATCTCTAAAGATTCGTTAATTATCGAAATGCATTTTACGCATTTCCGATAAATAACGAGTAATATAATTAAATTTTAAAAATTTTATATTCTTTTATTTTATTACTTATTTTCCTAAATTTAAACTTACAGAATCACTTTTACTAATATTTCTAACTTTATTTTATAATTTAGGCTTAATCGGATTCTTTAGCCAATCGTTTTAAATTTTACGAATTGAACCCCGAGTAACTGGTTGTAGGACTTACATATGATTTGTAATCTTAATCAGACATGCATTGCAATCCATTAAGGGACGCTTAGAATTCTCAGACCAAATATTGATCCTTTTAAAAGGGATAACGCTTGAGCATAATGGTCTATTCTTCATCCTTAGTTGAACTAAATAACAAAAAATAAAGTTACGGTAAGAATGAAGGTAGTGGTTCGAAGGTAGCTAAATGCGAAAGAAATTATGTCTCCATTATACAAACTTGGGTTTAATCGTGAGTTATTGAATATGTGCTAAACTTTTCAACCCGAATTAGAGCAGATACAATTTCTTTAATCTCACAATATATTGGATAAAGTCATACAATGACATTTGTTTGTTACTTTGCATTTAAATAACTTACTAATAACCTTGCATATGCTCGATGTATATTCTTATATCTTCGTCCTAACTTACTAAGTTATTGGTTATTTGCATCCCTATGGATATTGTTGCAGATACTGGCTAAGGAACGGCATTATAACCACCCTAAAGCTAACGATTGTTGAATAATAGAAAGTGAGGATATAAAACTAAAGATTAGTTACATTTTCTGAAGTTTTAGTTCTTATTTTTGAATCTTTTAATTTCAAACTATGTATTACTTAAATAAAATAAGGTTATTAAATTATGTAAACATTGCTTAGAATATTTGAACCCTAATATATATTTTTCATATTTTCCAAAACAGATAACATGTTTAATTTGTGCATAATTTACTTCAAACTGGATTAGTCATTGATATTTTATATAAGTCAAGTCAAGATAACAACTGTAAGGTTAACTTCTATTTTAGAATATTTTACACAATAGGACTGTTATAATTTTACCGCTTTGAGATGTAACAATTTGTATTTACGAGTATGAGCTAAATCTAATGTTTTTCTCTCTTAAAATGTGAAGTTGTGTAATTTTAAGTTTTTTTCTTTCTAGAGAACAATAGAAAGGATGGTCAATAGTGGTTAGGATTTCTAAAAGTTGAGGATATTATAGTTATTTAATTCAATTGCCAGTCCGTTTGTGTGTTTTCTTTTTCAATTGAATAATGTAATAGACTTTTAGAGTCTTTTTCTACTCCTAATAAATAAGAATTTTATTATAGGCCAGTAAAGTGAGTAGACCATTATTGTAAGATTCAATTTTATTGTTTTGTTTTCATCCATAATTCAGGAGCAATGAGCTTTATGATTTATAGACCGTATATTCAACAATTTTTGCTGTGGAATATCCCCTATATGGTTTTATGGTAAAATAGCGAATATAAGAAAGGTGACTATACTTAAAAAAGTAATATCTTAATCAACATTATTTAAGCATAAGGAGGATACTTTTTGGTTTCTTTTCCGTCTTATCAAAATTGCCCTTTCTATAATATTGAATTTCATATACTTTATCATTGTTGATTTTATGATACATATATATAAATATTACTTGACTAGGCTATAATTATTAATTACTTTGATTAACCTTTATTTCTTTTTTTAATTTTTCTACATTCCTATCTATATTTTAATATATATAAATTAAATGTGTGATAAAAAACGTTATCAATTCCATCAAAATAAATAATAGAATTATAGAAACTCCTCTCTTTTTTCTATTTCAACACAACTCATGCTTTTCGGTTTTAATTTTTATAATCTCCATCTCTCCTGGAGGTTAATCTCTCTTTCTCAACATAATCGTAGCATGATTGATTCCCATTTGAAAAATGAAGACGATATCTTCAATTTCATTGCAATGACCAATTGGTGACAATTCCTAGTAATACATAAAACGACAACTTCATAATTAAGAAATTTTAATCCCATAGTATCACGTGGATATGAAATGGAAGGAAACAGTAAATACACTATAAAATGCATACGAAAAGGCAAATATAGGTGATAAATTATACTTATTTAAGTTTCAGTTTTCATATGATAATAAGAGTTGTAATAATAATCAGATTAGTAATAATAATAATAATAATAAAAGTAATATTAACGTCAAAACTTCATAACTACGCTTATTTGCTAAAATGGTCTGGCCCTCTTGATTATCTGCTAAGAGTTGCACTTGGCAAGTAAGTTTGTCTTTTTCTTCTGCAAATATATTAACAATTATTAACATTAATTCCAGATGCTTATAGTTTCTCATAAAACAGAACAAGAAAAGGAAAAAAAAAAAAAAAGAAGAAGAAAAAACAAACAAACGGTACAATTTCTTCCTCTCTTTTTTTCCCTCCTATATTGTTCTTAGCGAGTGCCACTAAGATATTTGTTGTCAAAACTCAAAATCACCTATAATAATAATAAAAGGAAATGTTAACGAGTATTTCAAAAAACGATTTTATTTTCCAAAAGTAATTGCTAAATTGCAAAACAAACAAACATAGCAATTAATATCAAAACCTTTAAGCCTTTAATAATAGGTAACCAAACATCATGATTTTTTTGTCCTCCAAAAAAAAACAATTGTTAAATAGCTAAACAAACAAGTATTTCTCCTTCACTTTTAGTATGCAATTAATCTTGAAACTTTTATGACCATTCACTTCATTGAATGAAATAAAAGAGAAATATAATAAAGGTGTAATATTAATTATTTTATTTAATTCGAACTATAAATAACTTAAGGATATATTGTAATAAAATATTAATAACTAAATTACTGTTTGTGATAATTTTGAAATCTTTTCTACTAGGTAATCTAATATCCTTATGCATGAAGATAATCAATTCAATCTAGCTCATGTTCATATCAATCTATTATGCACCTCCGCATATAGCACAGTAATTAATCAGTGATGACAGTTGTAGTAATAGTGATGATAGTAGTTGTAGTAGTAATAGTAGCAGTGGCATTGGCATTGGCATTGGCAATGGTGATCGATGGTGGTGGTTAGGACGGCAATAACGACAACGATGGCGATTAATGGTAGCAGCGACAGTGATGGTGTTGATAATCATTAAATTGAGATAAGATCATTTTTAAGAAAAATATGAAATCTTGTAAATAATTGTGATTTTTTGTTGAAGTAAAGTCCGTATTACTTGATTTTAAATAATATAAATTCCTACATAATTGTGATTCGACAAGATACACTGTAATAAGAAATAAAGAAGGGAATGAAATTCCAATTCCTTCTAAATAAACAAGCCTTAGACCTTTAATAGATCCCAAAGATCCATTAATGAAATTTCGATAACAAATATTTACAAAAATAAGCTATTTCAATAAGAAAAACAGACCCTTCTTGTTAATAAGGTAATTGTAATCAAATTAAGCATCATTCCTTCACTTATTTGAAAGGTTATAAAAGAAAGTTGAAAACTATGCATTTCTAACATTAAATAAAAGCGTGAATTAATGGAGGAACATTAAGTGCAAGAACTACAATTAAACATACTTAATATAATAAAACATAAAAACATGCCTTTTTATTTTCATGAATTGTGAAGTATATATTAATAAGATTTTTCTACTATCTCATTTATATATATATATATATTCAGATTCAACAGCTAAAACCGATCCAACAATACTGGGATGAAAAAAAGGACATCCATATTCTTTTACAACAATGTTTCCCTTCCATTTCCAATTATAAGTGCATTCCTCAATTACATACCGTGAACGACAATGTACAGTTACAACTGTCCAAGATTCTTGGACGACCAAAAGGTTTTAAAAAGAAAAGGAAAAAGAAGAAGAACAAAAAGAAAGCAAGGATTCTGCTCACATTTACGTCACAATACACAAAGATAAAAGAAAGTCAAGTATGCAGAAAATAAAAAGAAAAAGAAAATAAAAGAAACTAAAACCCACTTTTAGTTTTTCAATTTTTTCCGTTCACCCATATGGAAAATTTACTTCATTCCCGATTATCCACCTCTTTTTTTTTTTTTTTTTCTGCTCTTCCAATCACCTATTTTCGTATTTTCACGAGACCTGCATTTCAATAATTTTTATCATAATCTGGGTATGAAAATAAGCAGAATTATAATAAAAATAATTGAAACACATTCACCAAAGTCTAATAATATTGCGACATCGTCCCCATGTAAATCCCACAACCACGCATTCAACAAAATGCGATCGGAATACTCGTTAATGAACCATAATTCATTATTATGACTTTTATGATTCTCTTTGTGATGGGCTTCTCCAGAACCCGGTCCCATTAAACTGGTCCCACATCTCTTTCTCCAACTTAGCGACGTCGTTTTCCTCCTCCTTCGCATGACTAGTATTAACATCAATATTTTCCTTCCTCAACAAATCAGCCACAGAAGACTCGTCCACCTCAGCATCGATTTTCTCGGCTCCGCCACTATTATTGGGTCTCTGCGTGAGAAGCCCATGCCTCTTCTTCGTCGTCACCAACCTCTTCTGCCGGTGCTTGGTCTTAACTTTCCGGCATATCCCCGCCGGGACCTTGTACACCGCCAGCACCACGATGTTCATCACGGTGCACGGACAGCAGCAACACACGGCGGTGCAATCCGCCGCCGCTCTCCCTGCTGCCTCGGAGATTCTCCGGCCGCTGGTTACTGCAGGTCTCATGGTGGAGGATACTGCTGCCTTCGCCGTGACCGTGGCGGAGGGTGGATGCCCGTTCTTTATTAGCGATTGCCGGCGGGTTAAGTCCGGCGATTGGGGGATGAGTTGCTGAGTCATTCCACCCGAGTCGGCTCGGTGATCAGATGATCAAACTCACGATCGGAAGACGCGTTGTTATTAAAGGAAGGATTATTAGGGTTTGGAATTTCTTGATTTCTTGAGAGAGAGAGAGAGAGTGGGAGGGAGGAGAGAGAATGAATGAATCGACACAAATAAGAGAGAGAGGGGGGGGGAACGGTTAACTGTGAAGTTGAATTTGAAAGGCCAAATGGAAATAAAGCTTTTCCATATTTGCTCGATATTCCGTCCAATCATAAACCGCAAATGTAAAGCGAATAATTTCTATTCGGTTTTAATATGATTATTGAAAACAGGGCAGATTACGCGGGATAAATACGTAGTTTGGTAATTTGATGTGTGCGAATGATGAGGATGAGGGCAGTTATTGAATTTCTGATTTTTCTTTTTTTTTTTTTTGGGAAGGTGTGTTAATCAACAGAGCTGTAAGCACAAATCACAGGATAAACGCAGATTTAGAGAGAGATTTTTGCATGTGGTTTGTTGGGATTGCTAAGATTTCATGTAGGTCTAATATTGTGCCGGTTTAGGTGTGTAAAAAGTTATAAGGATTTGTTTCTATCCGTTGGAAAATTCTTTATTTATTTATTTTAGTATGAACATATAATATTAATAAATTGCTATAGATAAAATTAAAAAAAAAAAATCATTTCGGCCATAAAATGGGATTTGGTCTCTCTCTCTCTCTTTTTCAGTGCAAGTTTTGCATTTAGTATGCAAGTCTTCAATGTATGTATTAAAATAAGTCCATTACTTTGTAACCGACTAAATTCCTCTTTTACTATTTTTCTATGATTTTTGAGAACTTACATGATATTCCTTACCGTAAATATAGAGGATTTAACTACTTTTTTTTTTTTTTGGACCAACAATGCAAAACATAAGTTTAAGGAAAAATTTTTATATATCTATATTTTCTTTCTTTTTCACATTTTATACCTATATATATAGAGTTATATAAGTAAGTTAAGCGAACAAATTTATCACGATTCACTTTGGTGTGCAAATTAATGGAATAACCCATCATAGCCTGCTTAATAAAAAGGTTAGAATTTTAAGCCTAACTTACCACACCAAGGGTTAGTGCATTAAGTAAGTTAGCCAACTAATCGTGATATTTAACCCATAAATATATATATATATATATATATGAGTAGGTTAAACTATTAATCTCTTAAAGTCTTAACCTAATAAAAGGTTAATAGATTACTTAATTCTTAGCCAAACTGGTGAAGGGAATGAAGTCCCTAACCTTACAATGGTTAACAAACATAGATAACTTTCCATACCTTAAAGGTGAACAGACATAAAACTACAAGATATCCTAACCCTACTCAAATATCCGATCTTTTAAGAATCAAAATAATAAAGCCTTTTAAGGCATTATAGATCATGGTTAAGCCAACCTAAATGCCTTATAGCCTAGATAAACATTTAAACATCCAAGGTGAGATATTCACAAACAGTTTACATCACAATTGAAGATGAAAAGTAACAAGTCAAAGTATATGTCCAATCATTAAAGATCAACAATACTAATCTAAATTAAAAATCTTAAAAGTAATCTCTCACAATGTATTTCAAAATATAAAATAAACCTATTAAAAAATTGCAATTTTTAAAATAAATTTTACAAAAAATGGTATTTGCATAAAAGGAAAAAAAAAATCCCATTATAGGTAGTTTTTCCAATTCCATTATGTTGACCCCACAATATCCATGTATAATATACATAATTTGAGAAGACTTGAACCCAAATGTTGGTTTCTTAAATTTGCTAACGTTGTATATTATTCATTAAGATTTTTTTTTTCTTTTTTCTTTTTTCTTTTTATCTTTAATCTTGATTTTTCCCTTTTCTAAAAAAAAAGAAGGAGCTTCTTTTGATTTTTTTTCTTATGTTGTTTTTTATTTTTGCATATGCACATACAAATCAGCCTTGCAACAAGTTGATTGCTTTAACCCATAGGTTGAGTAAGGCAAATTAGGCAGCCCTCTTCTTGAACAGGTTGATATTTTCAACCCTTAAGAATGTATATCTATATATTAGGGTACGGGTATTGCTGTAAAAGCGCAGCAAATCACTTAAGCTAACCCTATAACTCATACAAAAAAGCGATTTATTCTAAAAAGTGGCTTGCATTGACTTGTCTTACTTAATTTATGGGATTAAGTAGGCTAACTTGTTGCTAAGTAGATCAGCTCACAAACTTATAAAAATAAAAAATGAACAAAATAAAAATAATAAAAAAGCCTTCAATGTTTTTTTAAATAAAGCTCTAAACTAAAACAAGGAAAATAACAATTCTTTAAAGAATAATATATGATACTACTAATTTAAGATATCCGCATTTGAATCTTCTTAGCATATGTGTATTGTAAATGTATATCATGGGGTCAACACAATAGAATTGATAAATTATTTTTAATGGGATTGTCTATTTTTGTCCAATATGTAAATATTTTTTTTAATAAATTTTTACTAAAAAATAACATTTGTCTATAGTAGGTTTATTTTATAATTCTATATTATTGTACTAAAAAAAGTTATAGTAGGTTTGTATATTGGCCCGCTTAATTCACCAAAACGATAAATGTCATGAGTTTTTTGTTGTAGGTTAGGTCAAGGTTAGATTTTTAACTCACTTATTTAGCAGATCATAGCGGACTTGCTTGTATAACTGGCAGGTTAAACAAATTGGGGCATGCTGACATACTTAATTTGCTTGTATATCTCTAAGTATGAATAAAGATCATACCATATCAATTATATACTTGCTCAACCATATTTAAGAGATGAACAATTTAAACATGCAGTTTTTTCAATATATATGTATACGTGCACACACACTAGGTAAATTAGACTTATATTGTGGATGAAAAAGAAAAAACTAAAAGGTAAATATCTCAAAAGTAACACATTCATTTTTTTTTTCTTAAAAATAAAAGCACTAGATCATAAAAGGAAAAGATTATCTAAGATGGTGGATGGTCATTTAGGACAAAGTAGAAATTATTTATGATCATTATTTTTTGTTTTTGGTAAAGTGAAAAACTAAAAAGTACTAAAGATGTCTAGGTTCTCACTTTAATATAATAGATATTGGAATTTTTTATGACATTTTAATACAAGTTGTCATCTCAGGATATTTATCGATAATAATTGGGTTTTGAGCGTGGTAAGTCTGCAAAATAAAATATCTTGAAGGGACATTGAGGTGTTGTTCGATGTGACCACTTCGATACTTAAGTCAATAATGAATTCTAAAAAATAAAAAATGCTTAGAAATAATAGGCAAGCTTTAGTACGCAAAGCATAAAGAGAGATTTACTATTAAGTGGTGATCAGATATTTATAATAGAATGATACCGATAGTTAGGGAATAGTTAATAAGAGAGATCCTCTTCCTCAAGTAAGAGTAGAGTCATGGCATCCGACATGCACCACTTATACCAAAGGTAGCTATGGACTTGATCTCTTATCCTTATTTTATGTTTCCTAATCGTTAAAGGAGTTTATTGGGCTCGATCAATCTGGGGCTAAGACTTGAGCCTAAGGAGGCGAGCTCTAAGTGGCAAGATGCATCAAATCTAAATAAATCTAAAGACCTCATATTTAAAGAGCCATGTCAACACAAGTGTTTTCCTAAGACATTTATAAAATGTACTCAAGATTTAATATTTTCTTGTTAATTAAACTTAATGATTACTATATGAGAATTAGTTAACAAAACTATTACAATGATTTAGTTGATAATTGAACCAACTTATCATTGGACATGTAATGAATGTTAGTATCAAGGTTTAAAATAGAAAATCCAATATATTATCCTTATATTTATTTTATTTATTTTTAAACACAAAGAGAATTCGAATTTATACCATTTTTATAGAAGATAGCTTAGCTTATCTTGCTTTTATTTATAGCCAATAAGATATGGTTTACCAAGCAAATGCAAATAAGAAATTTTATTATAAAGATGAGATGGCACATTTATTTATTTCTTCCTTCCTTAACGTTGTTTGTTTATATATGTCGTGTAATGCCAAATCTCAAGTTGGATTAAAAAATAAAGAACAGAAAAAAAAAAAAAAAAAAAAAGAAGGAGAGAGAGCGAAAGGTCTAGACTCTACCCAAAATGTCTACGATTCATATTGTTGAATTGGACGTAAATATTAGAAAAAGTCCAAATTCCACTTCCAGTGAAGCGCACAAACACCTTTCCTTTTCTTAAAAAAAAAAAAAATAGAAAAATAGAAAAGAAATTTTTTACTTGTAGAATTTTTATGGTGAAAAACTGTGATTCCTTGGAAAAAAAAGGTATTAAAAATAAAAAATAAATAAAGGAAAAGAAAAACAAAAACCTGATTTGCATTTTACTATTTTTAAGCTTTTCCATCCTACTAATATGTATTTTTAGTTTTAACAAACTCATGATCTATATTCATAATTATTATGGAATTGTTGATACTTTTTAAAAATCCCACGTAATAAGTATGAGACTGATGAAAAAAAAAAAAAAAGAAACAACCCCAAGTCAAACACAGACTTTCACGAAACCTTTTATCAAACATTTCAAATCGCTCTCCTTATTTTGAAGATCTAGGCCAAGAAGCCGCAAACCATACGAAAAAAGATGGGTTGGGGGATTTTTCGTTTTAGGTTTTCTAATATTATGTGGGAATTTTTCAGAGTCATCCATACATCACGTGATTTTAATAGAGCACTTGACCAACGTACGGTTAAAAGGAACACCAACCATGCGCTTGTGAAAAGAGGGAAAAATTATAAAAACGTTCGTAACATTTATTTATATATATGAATTAATTTTTTATTTAATTTATTTTAATTCTTAATATTTTAATAAATTTATAAAAAAGCCTCTCTATTATGTATAAATACATTAAGAACTAAAATAAATTAAATGAAAAGGTTATGGATTAATTCATATATATAAATAGACGTTACGAATTTTTTTATATTAAAACAATTATATATTGATATATATCTACGATAACAAAAAATTTAATGGAGTTTAATAGAAAAACTTATTTGATACGACTTGAAAAAATTGAAGGATAAAATGAATTAAATGAAAGGTTAATAACTTATTCATAAAAATATTAAACGTTAAGGATTTTTTTATACTTTTTGATTGAAAAGAAAAAGGCATAAACAATTTGATTTTTAAACAAGCAAAAACACGTCTTTTTTTTTTTGTTAATTTTTCGCAAAGATAAATAATTAATTGTATAATTTAGGGATGTGATATATATATATATATATACATCCAAATATAACAACGGTTCTTCTATTTCTTTATTATTATGTATGAAATCGTCATGAGTGGATAAGTAATTATCATATTTTTGGTCGACATCCTATCCCTAAAGTAGAGACAAAAGTTTTCAGCTGAGTTTGATATCCTCTTTTCCAATTGTAACGTGACAGTTACCCAAAAAAAATAAAACTACAACATTATAATATATAAACCAAAAGATAAGGGCGAAATACACATAAAAAAATTTTACTTTAGTGTGATTAAATAATTAAACAAGACACAATCGAAAACACTATTTAAGTAAGAAAGTTTGACTCGAATTTAAAAATCTCCACGTAATCACATCTTGTCCCTTTTCTTTTTTTGTTTTGTTTTGTTAACACATTTTGCTAACATCTTGTGTACCCTGTAGTGCTAACCAAATGGACTTAATTTTTTTTATTTTTTATTTTTTAAAACTACGCCGCCTTGGACATTCTAGAAGAGTTGCATTATTGTTATCTAAGAAATCATGGTTAAAGCCCAAACGAAACCAGTTATGTTGACTTAGTCGTTCAATCGAGAGGTGGATAGGAGTTCAAACGAAAACGGACGTGCAGCCAACCAAACCATTACTAACAACAAACTTCGAGTGACGGTTGGCCGCCTCTGTCTTCGAGTGGTCCGCCATCTTTGTTTTATATCGTATTCGGGATGATGAAAGGACTACTAAAGTAAAAAGGAAAATATAAATTTTAATATATTTTTTTGTTATTTAGAAATGAGGGGAAAGTGGAGGGATGTATTTAGGAGGGTAAGTTTTTCTTATGGTTCATATTTTTTTTCTCTCTTCAAATTGTACCGATTTGAATGGAAAGTTATGAAATTTCTAATTATATCCTATTTTTTAAAGTCTTGTCATTTTTTTAGGATAATATAGTAATTTAATAGTTTAAAATATTTTTAAATATTATTTAAAAAAAAATTCCTTTTATTTTCTTTTATTCAATCCAAATAAGAATATGTACTAATTCATTTCTTCCATTTTCTGTCCTCCTTAATTTTTACCTTTCACTTTACATCCTTCTAAATTCCTTCCCTCTTCCCAAACATAGTGTTAACGTTTCAATAATTTCTTTTTTTCATTTTTTTTCCTTTTTTGGTTCAATAATTTCTTAATTATTTTTATTATATCATTTAATTAAATTTATTTAATAATATTATTTTATTTAAATACATCATTATGAACAAATCTCCCATTTAAAGGTGATGTTGACATATGTCTCTTGGCTATTACTAACATGAAAGAAGTTTTTAAGGGCCTATTCACTATTTTGAAAAGATTGATCTAATCCTCTATTTCATTTTTTATTTAACATCAATTATATCTGAACTATTAGAAATGCAATCGGTTCAATAGGTTAATACATATTGAAGGAGAAAACATAGGTAGTAAGTTTATAAAAGCAACCGAACATAATAAATGTTTTTATAATTTTCCCACCAACAAATAGTTTCATATAATTTCTAACATACGCTTAATATCATCGATGGTAAAATAAATTTAACATATAATAAAAAATATTGACTCGATGTGTATAGCTTTTGAAACTATCAAAGCATGATTTCACATCTCATAACTATAAAAATTAAAGCATATATTCAAAGCTATGGATAAAATCGCTAGTAAATAAATCACAACTATCAATGATTTTGGGACCGTAGGGATGGCTTGAGAAATATATGCAAATTCTAAAAAAATTTTAAGGGTATAAAACAAGCCTCACTAATTTAAGGATATATTTATAGTTTACCCAATTATATGAAAGAGGCCTTCAATGATATTAATATATATACAAACCAATAAGTATATAAATATCAATAAACTTTTATATATTATTTATTTATTAAATAAGTATATATTTATTTATTAATACTTATTAAAATTTTATTGATATTTATATATTATTTATATATATATATATAACGTGTCAGTACTTTTTATTTTTATTTTTTTCCAATTATATACCGATAAGAAACGTAAAATTAAATCCGACGATCACAAGCCAGGTAATTTGACATGGATGTGCAAGTTTTTCCAAATGGAGCTGTCAGTGATACCGACGATAACCCCTTTGACCGGTTATATGTATTAGATGTCACCACAAAATACAAAATACCTTCGTATGAAACAAGGTGTTCTTTGTTCCATATGTTGGTATGTGAATATAAACAATGTATTAGAACCAACGAAACCAATTTTTTCTTCTTTTTTTCTCCTTGGTTAAAATTGTACTAGACTAGTTACAATTGTATACATGCCTTTTACTGTATCTAGTAATTAATGTGAAATAATATAAAATTTATTCAGTAATATATACATATATAGGAGCGTTACCATTATTATAAAGTATTACTATGTTAGAAGCAAATAAAGTAATACTCAACCCTTACATGAAAAATTATAAAGTAACATAACATAAGAATTAAAATGTACAAGTTCTTATGGCGTTATTAATGTTAATATTTTCTAGGCATCATATTTTTACGAGTATTGCTTCGATTTGTATTGCAATCATTATTGTTGTTGTACTATTTTTGTATAAATCTTGAATAATTAAAAGAGGTGGTTGGAGTCAAACCAATTGCAGAAGTCAAGAATTAAGAGTGTCGTAGAAGACACAATGATTGTACACTAACTTCAATAGTTAAAAATTTGTTGTAAAGATCTAAGAAGTACCACTTAAAAAGACGTTCATTTCTATTATGGTAAAAGAGATCTTGTTTTAAAAACAGAAAAACGAAAAAAAAGTACGAACTTGATACCCGACCATCCTAACATAACCCCGAGAAATATTTTATTTTGCTATAGATTCCTGATCACCCTATTTTAATTATATAAAATATTTTATTTTGTTATTAATTCTTTTAGTTGTTATAAATAGTATGCACTTGAAAAATTTTTATAAATAAATGCTTAATATATTTATTGATTTTATAATAAAAATATGTAAGACAATATCAATAATGTAATAATATTGTTATCTATAAACAAATACTTAATATGCTCAATATGCTTATGTCTAAGCTAGGGCTTGTATAGGTTATTACACACATATGATTATGAATCGAACAAGATTGCTAATACCACTAAAAATTCCTTTTGATTATGAATTTTGACATGAACTAATCTAGAGAACATAATTTAAATTAAGTTGATAAAACACTTAATCTTTTGCGCTATTAAATATCAAACATATGATATGTAATAATTTCAAACTTCAAATATTAAATTTAATAAGTAAAAATTTAATTAAGTATAATATCTAACAATGTTCAAATTGCAGGTATTAAATCCAAAAAACACAAAAAAAAATTAAAATTAAAATGTGATGTTTACATAATTTCATATTTTTATTATATGAGTAGAAATAAACAAATACCTTGCATTAGGTAACAATATCTGTTTTTAGACACAAAATAAATTAAATTAATGTGAACTATTGGATTTCATGAATGGGTTGTTTAAATCCATATCCATGGCATTTTTAAATTATTTTATTGGTTTCATCCCACTAATACAAATAAATACTTACACGTATCTATGAATGCCTGCTCATGTCCTCTTGAAGCCCTCGTTACAAAGACGAGTAACCCGAACCCGATATCATATTTTAATCTATTAATGCCAGCAAAAATGCATTCACCATTACATAAATTGGATTGAAGAGTATTCTAACGGCCAAAAACATAGAAATGAACATTATCCTACCTCTTGCATACTCATTTCATTCCTTCCAACCAAATATGGTAGAAATGGAACGAAACAGCGGCAGCAAGAGTGGCAAGAAACATAACCACCTTTACCTTCGCGTTTCCAGGGAGGACTTCTGAGATCAAGAGCAGAGCCGTGAGGGTAGTACATTTTACAAGTATGGATAATCGTACCCTTGTACATTCATATATCCCATCTAGTCATTGCCTCAATATTCACTAAGGAATTAACACGTGAAGAGCAAAGTACATTCAGAAGCCATATGGCAAATCATCAATAATTTGCAACGATGATTTTTTTTATTAATCTCTCTTACATAATTACAGGTTGAAGGCTGTATCAGCGATAATCTCGTTGCAAAACTGAAGCCTTGATCTAATACAAGGGAAAATCATCCACAGAGACAACAGGAAGGAACCAAAGAACGAAACAAAGAGAAATTAGTGGTCCGGCAATAAACCATGGATAGAGTCTCGTATTCTTCCAATTCCTTTTCAACACCTGCCCAACCGTCCAAATAATAACCCATGACATTATCCATGTACAGTTTCTCTGTCGACATTGCAGGGCTGCGACCGGCACATTAGCCTCTGATACTTTTTTATCAGTAGCAGCTGATATTCGTCAGGTAGCAAAAACAGTCCATGCCCCCCATTCTAACTGCCTATGTAGCCCAGCCAGTGAAGAATCACTGCCAGTATGAGCATGCATATGGCCAATATCATACCAGGTCTGCCAAGTAACCAGTTTTTCGTCTTCCTTACTGTGTCAAATCCCCTCTGGGCCCTGTCTGCCCATAACATCTGAAATAGCAAATTATAAAATATTTTCAGTATCAAATGGAGACAAATACTGAAGGCATACAGAGAATCAAATGAGGCAGCAGATATTGAAAGACAAGGGAATAAAGAGAAAGCACTCCACAAGCAAATGGAATCTGACATCCAAAATGCATAAATTCCCATAATCTAGGACCAATCAAACGAAAAAACTAAACTCTTGCAATCACATGATCCACATGAAAGATTCTTCTAACCAATGTACTTGATTCTACATCCCATCAATTGATTGATCGCATGAAATATTATCAGTTTCCCCCCCCCCCCCCCTTTTTGATTCCATATTGGTTCTTTTTTTTTAATTATTATTTGTTTTTCATTGGTTGTTGGGTAATTAATGTCATCTGGACAAAATGATAACCAATTAAAATAATAAATAAATAAAGTAAAATACATTGTTTCCTTTGCTTAGGGGACTACTCGTTATTGCAAAAGAAAAAAGCCAATTGCACATATACCAAGCTCAATAGATGAAACTTCCAAAAGCCAAGCATAACTAATAATAATAATATATATATATATAAATATATATAGAGAGAGAGAGAGAGAGAGAGAGAGAGTATTGCTCAATTAAAACTATCACACTCTATATCTAAGCAACTTATAAATCTGTAGTATCACCTTTATGTAAATCAGGAAAGACACAAAACCAGAACTCACTTGATTCTAAAATGTTAAAGCACTCAACTTCATGTTACCACACAAGCCATCGGGAGGTCACTAACTAGTATCACCAACAATGTTCGAAAATTTCAATCGCAGTCAAGATATTTTGCTAACAAGAGGCATCTACAGCTTACAAAAGATAAACAGCGAGTATTGCATATTAAGGAGTTGAATGGTTTACCATCTTGTCCAGGACCTCTGGTGATAAAGAAGACATTGCTTGTTGGGCTCTTGCAGCATCCTCTTGAGAAAGCTTAAATCCAAATTGTTCTCCCATGTTTGCCATCATTTCTGGGCTCATATTCTTCATCATGGATGTAACCATCTGCAAATTGCAAGCAAATAAGTGACTAAAAAAAATAATAATAAATAAAAAGAAACCAAGAAACCTTATAGATGATAACAGGTTTCATGGCATCCTGCAATACCAATTATATTTATTAAAATAATAAAACAGTATCCAAATGTAGGCTGTCCCACTTGCTGCTGAGGGCCCTCAAGTCACCCAGTAAACCATAAGAAATTACCTGCCGCATTGCAGGATCTTTCATTTGGTCTCTCATTTGTGCTTGTATATCAGCTGGTGTTGTTGGGAAGCTAGGAGGAGGAACATTTCTCGAATTTGAAGAGACCTGGTTGGAAGAACTTGCTTCGCCTGAAATATGATTTCTGTTGCTTGCTTGATTATCTTGGGGACCTCGAAATTCGAAGCCTGAGCTTGAATTTGATCGTTCAGCACTTGAAGAAGCAGCGGCAGGAAAACTTTCCTTTCCTCTCATAGAGGAAGCCATTTGGAACATGCTTTGAAGATCATCAGGAGACATCTTACCGATCATATTTGTAGCTGTTTGTAGCATTTCTGGTGTTACATTTGGAATGTCCCCAGGCCCCAGATTGTCTCTATCCTTGGTAAAAGGGCTTCCCCCTGGAAATGAGGAAGCTAATTGAAGCATCTTTTGAAGTTCTTCAGGCGACATCTTGCCAATCATACTTGAGGCAGCCTTAAGCATGTCAGGAGATACCTCCCCCACATTTCCAGCACCCATTGCAGCCAAAGTTGTGGGATCGGCATTGGCCATGAAATTCTGGAATTTTCTGTGAACACATCAATATATGCAAAGGTTATGAAACTGTTCAAATTGAGATGTGAAGAAAAGCCGACAATAGATGAGCGAGAACAACAACCACTGATATTCTTCCTTTGACGTGCATGTGTTGTCAAACAGGAAAATAAAGGATAACAAAATCTGCGATCTAATGGGAAAATATGCGGACAATCAAGATCAACACTCACTATAAGTTTTTTTCTAAATATAAGTCTAATTTTGCAAATTATTATATCCATCAGAGAAGATGTCCCTATCAATTGAATAATGCAAATTCCCAGATTTCTCATTTGTCAATGGAAATCAACACGAAGTCTGGTTAATGCAAGCATTTCGATTAAAAGGAATGATGGGCATTACCTTATAGTGTCTGGGTCATCTTTCAAAGCTGGGAGGCACTCAGAATTGTTCATGGAACCCATGTTAGCCCCGCTGCTTTGCATCTCAGGACTGGCCTCCGATTCTTGAGGTAGTCCTACCGATACCTCTGCAGAAGAATCTTTATGGTTTGCCAAAGTCACTGTCTCGGCTTCTTCAGTTATTTCCTCAATAACTAGCCCTGTCAATGAGAACCAACAAGAAAAATTAAAGACAAAGTGGCAAGAGGACAGAGGGAGAAAAAGATATGTTAGATCCACATTCCATAGTATAGAGTAAACCCCACCTCTTGATGCATGCCAGCCTCCTTCTTTATCTAACCTTTCCTGTGCATCCCTGGAATAATAATTAACACCATTTAAAACCATTTAGACTGAACATAATCATGTAAAAGCAGAAATATTGAACAAATAAAATTTAGATTAATGCAACTGAAAAAACAGCCATCTTGAAGATTCATGGATGGAGCATATCAAAAGGTTGCATGTGCATTTTAATGCAGATTTTTCTAATTTTGGCATATTGTGAGTTACATTATAAGTTTAAGTTTTATAGTAAAAAGTAAATAAGACAGATTATTTCACAATAAAGGGCAGCAGCTTTTCCAAATACCATATTGACTTCCATACAACAGCATAAATAACAACATATCATTGATGGCCATAAAGTGTGAAAAAAATGTTTCCTCAATAACTATTTTATGCATACACTTAACAGCTAAAGTAAAAGGGGGCAAGTCACAAACAATTCTTATTACTCAATAATGGACCAATACCTTAGAACCTCAGCAATAGTTTCATCATCAGGGGAAACTTCATGAGCTTTGATCAAATCAGAGACAGCATCCTGGCATTGTAATAGAGAAAATATGTGAGCAAGCATAAGCAAGGCTGAATTTTTGTTTCTACATTTCTAATTTTTTCTTTTGGCAAGTTCCCAAAACTTCTGCAAGGTTTTCAGATATAAAAATACAGATAAATTTAGCCCAAGTTCTAAGCGAAACTAACTTGTAATTGACCCAGTTCCTTGTATGCTTGGCCCCTTCTGTAAAGAGCTTTCACATTTTCAGCATCATATGCCAAAACCTGATATAGAACAAAAAGAGAGAGCAAATCAGCAAAACTAGAGTCTGAACAGTAAGAAAGGAGGGTAAACCATTTTATCACATAAAAAGTCGAGGTCAGGTGAATTTCATGTGTTCTATATAAAAGAATTATAAATTGCCATGATACATAATTCAAAGACATATCTTTGACTGATGGGAATATACTACTAATTTAAAATTTTGCAAGGAAAGGCCTCTTATACCTCGGATCCTTCTTTTATGCATTCGCCATACTGCCTTGTTTTCAAGTAGCATGACATCAGGTTAAGTGAGCATGCCAGTTTGAGACTCTCAGCTTGAGAGGATGGAATTCCTTTTAAGTTGCTTTTAGCCTAAATATTAATGTTAGAAGGAGATCAATACAAATTCAAACAAAACCAGGAAGCTAGTTCGAGAATTGTCCATTCATATAACTTAAGACACGATTACTCACAAGAGAGTACTTTTGCAAGGCACTGCTATACTTTCCTTGACTATGAAGCGCATTCCCCTGCCACATATAGAGTAGGTTCATAAAATTCAAATTGCAAAAATAGTATATAGACACAAAGATGCTAACCGTTATGCTCTAGCTTTTCCCACATTACAAACAATCCCATGCCCCTTTCAGTTCAAGATGAGACTTGGACTTAATAACAAAACTATTTTATAGACACCACAAGATATTGGGAAACATATTTAACTATCCCAGAATGAGTTCAGAGATAGCTCTGTGCCCAATGTGGAAACACAATCATAAAATCCCAACAATTGTGGACATTTTGGTGCATTTTGCAAACCAAATAATCAACTGCCCAACGTCCATTCCTTCCGTTGTACTCACAACCAAACAAATCAGGATAAAGCATTTTCTTTTCCTGCTACTATTCCCCACCTTTTTACTCCTGAACAAATTAGACCAGAGTTTTTATCTTCCTAATCTCAATTCAAAACAAAATGACACTAGAGTATCACTTGTTATTTATGGAAAACATCCTCTGTTACCTCTTTCTTCAGCATTTCAGCTGCATTTAATTCATAACTCGTCTGAGCATTGGCACGAGCACGTATGGCTGCTATATCTTCTGGACTTGCATTTGCCATCTTCTGACCAATCTCAGCCATCTCTTCAGGATGAACATTCTTTAGCTGCTCTGCAGCATATTTCAGGTCCTCAGGCCTCATATTCTTCATGCTCTCAGATGCCATTCTCATTAGTTCAGGGTTTGACATCATCTGCACCATCAGCAATTCAATAAAAGGCAAACATCTCAGGAAGCTGTTGCTCACAAGTAATAGATACCTGGATGAAATTGTTACGTACGTGATATTGTTTCAAGGAATCATGTTAAAAATGCATAGCATAAGCTGGGCTTAATCAGTTGCATGGAACATATTCGTGGTTAATATGTCAATTCATACAGTCCAGCCATGTCCTACCATATGGTTTCTCATGTTCCATTAACTATCCAAAGCAAAACAAAATAAAGCTTTCTCAGATATAAACAACAAAAGCACTAATTCCCCTTGCTTGACGGCACCGGGGTCGGGTAAAAATGAATGTCACTTCCCAATAACACAATAATTTGGACTAATTTCCAACTAAATCTCGACAAATCATCTTCAGCAATCGAATTACTTTCCCGTCTAGGACAAAAATTCATCCTTTTCTTTGAAATTAAACGTTAAGAAACAAACATAACCAAATTCTCATCATTTTCGTTTTTAATTGAGAAACCTTGTCCAATACGGCATCAAGCTGATCAACCAAGTCAATTTCGATAATATACAAATTCAACAATACATATCGATAATTTCAAGTCCAAGAAATCAATATTAGGGCACGAAATTCAGGTCCAAGTCAAAAAAGATTCAAAATTTTAAGACGGGAAGTTCTTTCGAGCGAAAACCTGTTGCTGGATCCGCGACAACTCAGCAGGAGACATGCGGCCGAGTTGTTCTTGAGCAAGTCTGAACATCTCAGGATCCATTGCTCCGTTGAACATTCTCCCGATCGGGTTTCCACCGAATTCAATCGAAGATCAAAAAGGAATAAGAAGGTCGAAAAAATCAAGAATTCAAATGGCTAGGGTTTTGGTTTTAGTAACGATTAAAACTTTGGGGGAAAAATTTAAATGAAGATGGACTTGCCCGTGTCGTATTAATGTTAGAGAGAAAGAGAGAGAGAGGATTTGTTGGAGTTGAAATAATAAGAAAACAAAATAGGGGTCTGAGCTGGGACGTCGCCTACCGACGATGAAAGGAGGGAGGAGCAATACGAAGGTGGTTGGAATATGCCTTGCTTTCTTCGAAATTTCTTTACTGCCCTAATATGATGGGTTGGGAGTTTTTCGTTTTTCCTTAACATTTTTCCTTGAAGTAGAATTCTCACTTCCTAATTCATACCCTTTGATCGTTATCATTGCCGATGATCTAACTAAGATTTAAAAAAGAAAAAAAGAAATTAACAAAACGGAGCTTTTGAAATGAAAACGCATAAGATATAAATGTAATATTTTTTTTTATAAAGAGATTACATACATTCTATAAACACCATATATCAAATAAACACAAATAATATATAGAATAATACAAATAAGACATAAAAAATCCAAAAATATATATATATCTTTTATGAATTTAATTATTTTAAAACACATATCTTTTTAATTAACTATTATTATATTACAATTTGGGAAGAGAAAATCAAGCTCAATCCATTCAAGTGAAATATAGGAATTCATTCTTCCGATGGTAGGATAGTTGGTTTAAGAGTTTATTCCTCCTCCTTCTCCTCATGTCTTGAAAACTAAAAATTAAAACCTTGCTAATACTTTCACATGGGGCATAATTTTTTCCCAACCATTTCATATACTTGGAAAGATTATATTTTTGTAATTATTTAAAGCCAGAGCTTGTAAAGACTCTTATAATATAAAAATATGAATACAGGTTTCTCGATAAAATTAACCAAATTCAACTCTCGATTTTAATATGTAACAATTAATGGAGAGAAAAAAAACAAAGCTTAAACAAGACCAAATTAATTCTTCATCAAAAATATTCTTTAACCAAAAGGTTACATTTAACTTCAATTTAGAACAAACCATATTCATTCTTAAAATGAATTCCTATTAAACTTCTTATGGTTCCATTTGAAATAGAATTAGAATTAACTAGAGCATCCAAACCTATAAAAGTAAAATATAAGATTTATATAACCTATTTTTATATAAATATTTTTATCTTTTTCTGTTTATTTTAACACCACAATGTCATCTATCTCCCTCTCCTAGTTTTAGATCCCGTTTGTTTTAAGAAAAACTATATGTAGGAGGAAAATATTTTCTCTTAAAATGTATCTTCATAAAAATAATATGTTTTTATATCTCTAGATATTTTTATAAGAATGTATTGAAAAAAATTTTCGGTGTTTAACTAACGAATACTATATAACTTATAATCATACCAAAATATATTAATGTTTTTACATTACTATAAATATAATATGTTAAATATTAAAAAAAATTATAAATATAAATGAATTTTTTAATACATATTATTGTAACTGCTTTAGTTGATTTCGATGATATTTTAATAAATCTATAATTTTTTATCTAGTATAGTTTTCTTATGTTTAAAATATAATTTATAGGTAAGTTACAACAATGGTAAAAAAAAATCATTTTCTTACAATTAAAATGTTTATAAATATTAAATCGGAAAACAACATTTTGTTTTAAAAAGAATATATCATTTTTCAGAAAAAGATGAGAATTTTGTTTTTAATGAGAAAATGTTTTCTATTTAAAGTACCTTTTCTAGCAAAACAAATAAGGGAAAATAGAAAAAATATTTTTCAAAATAGATTTTTTTTAAAACAAATGGGCCTTAGTATCATTTTAAAGGCATACATTTTTTTTTTTTTCCTTTTCCAAACATATCGATGTATTTAGCCATGATATTTCCACCGTCAATATTTTGGTGTTGTCAGTTGTGTACTTAAAACAAGATCGGACTTACTTTTGCCTTATTAAAGTGGAAAATTTTGAGTGGAAGTGACTCACCTGACCTGTCCACCACTTACAAAACCATATCAGCCATTCTCCATTCCTTTAGTCCTTTTCTTTTAACCCACAAAAGTGGAGTATTCTAATGCCTATTGTAGTTTCCAAAGCCCTCATGGCTCAAATTGATTTGATTTTGATTCCACCCTACTTATTCATTTACGTGATATCCTTCTTAGGGATTTTTTAGAGTCAAATGATTCCACCCTATCTATCCATTCATATGATGTCCCTTTTTTAAAAAAAAAAAAAATTTCCTCAGTTAAATCGATAGGATCTTCAATTCATCAAATATTAATTTTGATGGCTATAAAAATTGATATGATGAGAGCTTAATGGTTAGACAATAAATAGAATGGTTCTATCAATATAACTTTAAAATTGGAAATACATCATCTCCAAATAATTTTCTTTACTTTTATGCTTTTGAGATATTACTACGTGTATTTAACGGTTGAGGTTAAAAAAAAGATGATTATATCATGATAATAGCATAGAGAATTTGAAAAATCAAGAAAAATTGAAGAAAAGTAAATTAAGATAATTCAAATCCCTTAAAATAACCCATTTTTTCTAAGGTAAATTATCTTGATCATTCATAAAACTTTTAATTACACCCACATTCTTAATTACTATTTAATTATATAACTAAATTTCCTAGATATCCCTATATAAATGTCATACATGGATAAACAGACCATCCTAATTTTTTTCTTTCTAAGGATTTATCAATTGGTATCTTGAATGATTTATAATTTACTTATTAAATACAATTGTCAACATATTAAATTATTAATCACGAAATTTCTTGTAAATTTAAAAGCTAATGTCTTAGGACACCCACTTAGGTAGCGTTTAGTTGCACAATTTTTGTAATACTATATTAATAAAAAAAAATTATTCTATGTTTAGTTTATAAATTTACTTAGTAACTAAATAAAAATTAAACTGATGGACTTAATAAAAAACTTAAATTTTGTCACATTTGTATCATGGTACAAAAATAAAATTCACTATACAAAAATAAAAAATATTTTACATTCAAAAAAATATCCCTCTATATTTTTGAGTCTAATACTGTATAAACCAAATATAATACAACAAACTTATACCTTCCGACCCTTCTTATACTTGTTCTATTTATTTATTTTTTTATCTAGTCAAGTCCTTATAACCAAACATTATCCTTTTAATGATTATATTTTACTTTTATAAGTCATTCTATGGTGTGTCTCTTTAGTTACATATTCAACAAATGAATGTCTCGCAAATATAAATAATAACAGCAAGACATCTCATAAATGTAATGGAAAGTTGCTTGTAATACCTCTTAATGTAAGTGGTCATTTTAGAGTCTACGCACATTAACGGAAACCTCTCTCTGTTAGGAGTAGTTTAGAGATAATTTTGCAAGAAAGTTTTTAAGGTACCGTACTCTAATTTGATGAGATTGATTCAATCTCATGTCCTACCATTCATTTATATAATTTTTTAAATCCGAATAGTTAAATTCATAATTTCTTCAATAGTTCAAATTTAAAGTTATTCAACGATTTAAATTTAAAAGAATTTAAATTAAGAGTGAAATGAAAGATGAGACCAATCCTTAAAAAATAAAGACAAGATCTTAGAAAAATTCATTTTGTAGTATTACACATGATTAGGGCTGTAAACCAAACAAGTCGAGTCAATTTGATACTAAACTCAAAGTCGAGCTTAAGCTTGACTAAAAAATTTAAAGTTTAAGCTTAACTTAAGCTTGATCGAGCTTAGAATCTTAAGCTCAAACTCAAGCTCAACTCAAAATGGCATTAAATAAACTCAAACTTGACTCGAATAAGCTCGATTTATTTAAAAACATATTTTTTTCTAATTATAATAATATTAGTATTTAAACTCAACTTAAATTCGATTGACGTTTATAAGCTTAATTAAGCTCACTAGTTAATCAAACTAAGCGTTATAAAGCTCGAGCTTAACTCAAGTAGCTCAACTCAATTTTTCTCAAATCAAAATCAAGTAAATATCAAGTTAAATTTGAGTAACTCATAAATAATTTGACTCATTTATACCCTAATGTATGATGTTGTCTCACATTGGGCCCATGATATTTTTATAAAAAAGTGGATTGAATTTATATCGTAGATATGTTAATGTGTAATGGGAAATTTGAAGATATAAATATTTTAAAACTAATTTTTTTTTAGAAAAAGAAAAAGAAAAGATTAGTATTTTCCATAAAGGTACGTCCAACAAAAAAAAAAAAAGAAATGGTACTAAACCACACAAGTAGATGAATAATGTGCAAGTATCAGTAATAATACCTACTTTTTAAAAAATTATCATTTATGTTTTTATGTGTTGAAATTTTATTAATACTTATACAACATTTATCCATTAATATAGCTTGTTAATAATATTGAAGTTTTTATTGTATCTAAGATTAATATTTCTAAGACAGTGTTTGATAATCGATAAATGTTGAGAATTTAAAATAAAAGTAAGAAATCAAAATTAATAAATATTATACAAACACAAATTAGATATAAAATATTACTAAAATATCATTGTTATGCACTTCATTGTCTAAATATTAGCCTTCTAACTTTATTAAATATATGGAAGTCGATTTAGATCTGGACCAATCGAGAAATAATGTAAGTGGTCATTTTTAGAGTCTATGCACCTCCATGGGAAACCCTCTCCAAGTTAGGAGCAGTTTAAAGATATTTTTGTTAGAAAGTTTTTACGATATCGTATTCTAATTCCACGGATCGATCTGATCCCATATCTCATCGTTCATTTATTTATTTATTTTATAATTTATTTAATAGTATAAATTTAAAGTTATTCAACTACTTATATTTAAAAGCATATTAATTAAGGATGAGATGGAAGATGGGACTAATTTTTAAAAATCAAGGACGAAATCATAGAAATTTTTTTTTATAGTATTACACATGAATAGGGTTGTAAAATAGTCAAATCAAGACGATACAATACTAAAAATAAGTTTAAGCTTAAGCTCGATCGAGTTTAGAATCTTAAGTTGGAGCTTGACTAAAAGTGGCATTGAACAAGTTGAAGCTTGTCTAGACTTGAGTAAGTTCGTTTAAATTCGATTTATTTAAAAACATAATTTCTTTTCTAATTATAATAATATTAGTATTTGAACTCGATTGACATTTATATCCGCGTCGAGCTTGATTAAGCTAGCAAGCTAATCGAGCTAAGTATTATAAAGCTTAAGCTTGACTCAATTAACTCAAGTAACTCAAGCTCTAACTTTAACTCAACTCAAATTTTCTTAAATCAAAACTCAAGTAAATATTCAATAGAATTCAAGTAATTCATAAGTATTTTGACTCATTTACACCATAATACATGATATTGTCTTGCATTGGCCGCATGATATTTTCAAGGAAAGTTGGTCGAATTTATACCATAGAGATGTAAATGTGTAATGGAAAAATTGAAGGTACAAATCTCTTAAAAGTAATCTTTATAGGAAAAAGAAAAAGAAAAGACAAGTATTTTTCATAAAAGGTATATCCAACCAAAAAAGAAATGGTACTAATATACTTTATGAATAGATGAATAGTATGTAAATACCGGTAATAATACCTAATTTTCAAAAAGTTATCATTTAGATTTTCATGTATTGAAATTATTGAAATTTTATTGGTACTTATATAACATTCATCAATCAATGTAACTTGTTAATAATATTGAAGTTTTTCTTGAATCTAATATTGATATTTCTAATATAGTGTTTGATAGCTGAGAAATGTTGAGAAATTAAATTAAAAGTATAAAATTTACGTGTTTAACATTAAAATTAATAAATATTATAAATATAAATTTGATAAAAAATATTATTAAAATACTATTGCTATATCACATATTAGAAATGAAATATAAGTATTTGTATTAATGTTACATCTACAAAATATAAGACTAGTATAATATTTATATTGCATCTTGAAAATGCGATAATTGTATATTTGTTTTTTTGTGTTGCATCTTCAAGATGCCACATAGTAATATATCCATAATACACAAATGATAATGTTGTTACATCTTTCAGTTGCCATATAGTATCAATAATAAGTTATTTTGGTAATTTTTTTATATAATTTATAATTATATGATTTTTTTCTAAAATCAATAAACATGTATTACATCTAATAAAAATACGAAATTAAATGAATAGGAATCAATGCAAACATTTATACTTTTGAGGCTTTGAGTTGATTATTTTTTCTCTTTAAAAAAGAAAATAATGATAGTCACTATAAATCATGTAAAATAATAAATTATTCCTGTTACGCACCGAAGCGACAGAGTCGTAACAGCCCCCGCCGTGTAAACCATCCTAAGATAGAAGTTGGCCTTACAACCGCTATCTTAGACCTGATCTACACAAGGCGTCCACGACTAACCCGCTTTGAAGTAGACAATTTGTAAATTAAACAAATCATTTCTCTAAGAAAGTGAGGAAAGATATATATATTATAATACAGTTATTACAATTAAGGTTTACAAGATTTCTCCGTAGTATATTTCCTAGTTATTACATTATTCAAAAATGAAAAGTTCTAAAGTAAAAGCTTAAACCTTAAAAATATATATTCATTCTTCACATGTTTTTCCTCACTCCCCAGGATCCAGCAGTTGCTAGCTTTAGAGTAATTCGTATCCGCTTCTTAGCCAGCACCTGCACGACGTCTATAGGGATGTGAGCAACCACAGCTCAGTAAGTTAGGACGGAGGACTTAAAACTATACCATACACACAATAAGGTTTTCATTCACTTATTAGGTGCAATGCATGTGCAAGCAAATACCATCGCACGACGTTGTCCGACCCGTCGTGAGATTAGAGAAATTGCGCCCGCTCTAATCCGGGTTGAGGAGTTGCTGTTAATGCAACAGCTCACGACCAAACCCAGGCTTGTGTAATGGAGACCTTGCTCCTCCCGCGACTACCTTCGAACCACTGCCTTCACCCTCGCCGCGACCTCCTCTCCTATCACTTAGTTCGACTGAGGATGAAGAAGTGACCATTTTGCAATCCCGCGCTATCCCTTCCGAAGGGGTCGGTATTTGGCCGGAGAGTCCTAAGTTCCCCTAACAGGTTGCAATGCATGTCCGATTATAATTACTGGTCGGATATTCAATTAAGTCCAGTATAGGGTGATCGATCATTTCATACAATTCATATAATATGTACAGAGCAACAAACAGAATCATGGCATCACCCATAATTAAGCACATGCATACATTCAACTATCTAACAAGCACAACCAAGTATAATCTTAAGCCTCCCAAAATACAGCATCGTATTAATCCCAACTTACCTCGATTCCTCGCTCACTCACTCGAGGTCCGATTTGCTCAGGCCATCGCCGGTTATCCCTATAACACGAACGTGGTTTCAGCTTTTCATATAACTGTTATAGATTCGTTTTATTTTATAATTCTTATTGTTAGGTTTTGTTTAAGGTTTAATATGTCTAATTATCTAGGTATTAAGTCTTTTACCATTATTCTAGGTTTAGGGTTAAGTTCAGGTTCGGTTTTCGCATCGATTTCTAAATTAGGTTTTTAGTTCGATTTCTAAGTAATGTTTTCGATTCCATCCCTAGAAATCCATTTCAATCCATAATGTGAAATTAATCACATCACTTCCCGATCTCCTAAATACCATCATTACCCTTTGTCAGTGTTTATTTTACTCGGTACACTTAAATCCATATTAGTGTGCTGAATTCACTCCTAATGTGATAAATTTTTACATTTTTCATATAATTCCATAAATTCAAGTTTCCTATCAGATTTATTGTGCATTTTGATTATTCTCAAAATATCAATTTTTATTATAATATTTTCTATTTATTATATTTTCAAAAATTAAACATTATGCATTATTGCATATTATGCACATAATGCATTTCTAATATTTCTATTACCCTAATTACCATCTCTAAACATTAATTATTATTTCAAAATGTCTAAATCCATCATAAATCAGATTTTACTCCAAATTTCCCTAATTTACAAAATTAACTATTTTTTTCCTATTACTCATTTATTACATAATTAACCTAATAATTACATCTAACACCCTAAATGCTATAAGTATCATACTCCATCAGATCTTAACATCCTAAAACATCTACTTATTCACTAAGTCAGTAATTAATAATTTAATTACTTAATTAATCTTAAATTACCCATTTTTACCATCATTTTAGGGCTAAAAATTAACTTAAAATTTTCGAAAATTAATTTAAAAAAAAATGGCTTCATAGCACTGTTCTACATCATATGAGAATCCTATAGAAAAATTTTGAGCCCCAAACTACATCCCTAAGTCTATTTAATTTCCGGTTTAATCATGCTCGGTTTTGAACAATTTGTTAGGGACCCTATATTTCCAAACATAATTAAACTAAACCAATATTTTTCCCTAAATCTACATACAATAAAACCTCAGAATAACAAGTTTAATAATTTTCTGGGCAAAATAACTAATTTTACAAAATTATACAAAAATCGGGGTGAATAAATAACTAACCGGTTCGAAGCTTTCTGGCCGTCCAAACCCGGTTCAAGGCTGTCGGCCGGTCCAGGCGGTGGTCCTAGTGTAGGGTGGTGGTGATGGTTCGGTCCCAGGTGGTGGTTTTAGTTCAACTTGCTAATCTGCACTGTTTTCTTTTTTTTTTTTTCTTGAATTTCTCTCGAATTTTTTTGTGTTTCGATTTTTCTCAGATCACAAACTAGCCAAATGACTTCTAGAAATTTTTTCTTTATTTATAGACAATTGTAGAATTTAATGTGTATTAATTTGATGGGATTTTGCCTCAATTCCATGATTTTAGGCTTTTTGTTTGTCCAATTCCTATTGGTTATTTTTTTCTTTTTCTGTCACGACCTAATCTTGTTGCAGTTATCCTCTTCTGATTTTTTTATAATTATTTTGTATTTTTCTTTAATTATTTACTTAGTTTTCGGCCAATTTTAGTAATTACGCGTATTTTTATCTACACGTAAATACATGTAGCGTATACGTGAACATTCCTAAATATTATTTTGGTCATTCTAAAATTTTTAGTATACATATAATCTATCTCTAATAATTTATTAGTTATTATATTACACTTTTTGCCTTTTCGGTAATTAGCAGTTATTATGCTTAAAATTTGAAAATTTTATAGTCTCCTATTTTACTATTTATTTTCTTAAATTTAAGTTTACGGGATCATTTTTACTAATATTATTCCCAATAGTTTATAATTTGGGTTTGATCGGATCTTTTAACCGATCGTCCTAAACCTTGGGTTTTAAGTTTAATCCTACGGTTACTAGGCTGAACTTTGGGGCTTACAATTCCTGAAAACAAAGCTAATGCTATGTTTAGGATAAAGAAAGGAATTGGGAGGGGAAAGAAAATGGAAGGAAAACCCAAATTTTAAGGTACTTTTCCTTATTTGGAAATAGAAGAAAAGTAAGAGAGATGGATTTAAGAGGAAAAGTTTTTCTTATAACTCATTATTTTTTCCCTTCAAATTGGAATGATTAAGGATGGAATGTTGTTGAAATTATAATTATATCATCACCTTTTAGGGTTTTCTTATATTTCTTAAGGTAACATAGTAATTTAGTAGTTTAAACTATTTCTAAATGTTATTTTAAAAATATTCCTTCTATATTCTTTCTTTCTTTTTTTGTTCAACCAAAATAAGAGCATGTACTAATTTTTTTCTTCTATTTTCTTTTCCTTCTACTTTCCATTCCTTCTCTCTTCTCAAACATAGTGTAAAAAGTATTACTTTAGTCTATAATAGCATGGAAAGAAAATAACTTATCTCATTTCCTTTTATTTTCATCTTATGAAGCTACACAAGAAAGGAAAATTATATAACTCTTGATTCCTTTCCAACTCTGTCTTATCTATTTTTCCTCTCCTTAAAATTTCCAAATAGAGCACAAGTCCATCTAATTTATATCGACTCAAATACTGCATTAATTTTACAAAAGTGTCTCATCAACGAACGTTCTAGATTACTAGCTAGTAAGTTTACCAAGAAACATTATATTTATGCATCAAAATGGGTAAAAACTTATTTGTTCGTCGGTCAATAGTTAAAAAGCCTCCGAGTCTTGAGAGAAACATTAAAATTTTTATTTATAAAAATATACAGGCTAAGTCCAAAAAATATATATATATATATAAAGGCCTTAGTTCTTAGAGTTTATTTAATTGTATTTATCCTTCTCCTCCTCAGTGATTAAATTTAAAACCTTACCAATACTTTCACATCAAGCATATTTTTTTCTCAACCATTTCATATATTTAGAAATAGATATATATATATATATTTGTAATTATTTACAATGCAAAGGATAAATGAGATAAAATCAATTCTTCATTTAAAAATTCTTTAGCCAAATTCTAGGGTTAACTCCAATTTAAAACGAATCCTATTCATTCTTAAAAGAAATTCCAATCAAGCTTCGTTTGATTCCATTCAAAAATAGATTTAGAATCGATAAAACCTACACAAAATAGGTTATAGTATCTACCTAACCTAACTTTACATGAACATCTCCCATCTCCACCTTTTTCTTTTATTTTAACACCACAATATCATTTATCTCCCGTCTGCTAGTGTTAGTACAATTTTAAAGGCATGTACTTTTCTTTTCTTCTTCTTCTTTTGTTTTTTTTTTTAATCCATCAACCCCGTCATACCGATGTATTTGGCCATAATATTTCGATTCTTGATATCTTGGTGTTGTGTACAGAAAACAAGACACTTACTTTAGCGATCAGCTCAAAGATCCACATGCCTCATTAAAGTGGAAAATTTTGAGTGGAAGTGGCTCACCTGACCTGTCCACCACTTACAAAGCCATTTCAGCTATTCTCCATTCTTCCTTTTATCCTTTTCTTTTCACCCACAAAAGTGGAGTATTCTAATGCCTATTTTACTATCCAAAGCCCTCATGGCTCAAATAGATTTGATTCCGCCCTACTTACTCATTTTACGTGATATCCTTCTTTTAAGGAATTTTTAGAGTTAAACGATTCCTCCCTATCTATCAAATTATATGATGCCCCCCCCTTTTTTCTTTTCTTTTTATTTCCTCAGTTAAATCCATAGGATCTTCATCAATTCATCATATATTAATTTTGATGGCTATAAAAATTGATACGACTAGCGCTTAAGGGTTAGATAATAAATATAATGTTTCTACCAACATAACCTTAAAATAACCCATTTTTTCTTGGGTAAATTATCCCCATCATTCCTAAAATTTTTAATTATATTGACATTCTTAATTACTATTTAATTATTTATATTATTAAAACAAATTGGATCTTAAGTAATCGCTTCTCTTAAAACTACATATTTATCCAATATTTACTATTATTTAATAAAAAAATTAATAATAAAATAAACTATTAAAATTATAATTAATAAATAAATATATCCATTTACTCATTTTTCTTTCTTCATTTTTCTACTGATTTTATATTTTTTCTCTCCCACTTTTTCATATTCTCCCAATAACTATCTCTATATTTCTCTACACTCTTGACCGTTAGTATCATTTTAAGTGAAATTTTGAAATGGCAAGACTCCGCACAGAACACGTATATGAAAACGATGCATGAATTTAAGGAACCATAATGTGCAGGACCTGCATGTGCTCCTAAAGTGGTAGGCCCATGCCGCTCATCACAATATTGTTATTTGTATGCATAAAGACAAGGAAGCAAAATATTTTGGATAATGTTTCCGAAGTTCAACATGAGTTGGTTTTTTTATGGGTTTTTCGGAGAACTTGTATAGCTAAATTTTCCAGATATCCCTATATAAATGTCATACATGGATAAAGGGACCATCCCAATTTATTCCTTTCTAGGGTTTTATCGATTAGTATCTCAAATAATTTATAGTTTACTTATTAAATACAATTTTTCAACATATTAAATTATTAATCATGAAATTTCTTGTGAATTTAAACGGTAGTGTCTTAGGACAACCCGTTGAGAATCCTTTTTTCTTACATTCAGAAGTAATTTGGTGATTATTTCTTACTTTTTACAAGTCATTCTATGGTGTTTTGTGTCTCTTTTGGTTACATGTTCAACAAACGAATGTCTTGCAAATGTAGAGAATAACCGCAAGACATCTCGTAAATGTAACGGAAAGTTACGTGTAAGTTGTAACGCCCTTAATGTAAGAGGCCATTTTCCCTTAAAAGTACAAATTCTCACTTCTCAATTCATCCTCTTTGATCATTACCTTCACCAATGATCTGAACTAAGATATTAAAAAAAAAAAAAAAAAACCAATATACCAAAACAGAGCGTTTGAAATGAAAATGGATAAGATATAGACGTGATATCTTTTTTTTTTTTTTTTATTAAGAGATTATATACATTCTATAAATGCCATATATCAAACAAGACATAGAATAAATACAAATGGGATATAAATAAGGTATAGGAAAAAAAAAATCCAAAAAGAAAATGTAGTCTACGAGTTTAATTTTTTAAACATATATCTTTTTAATTATTCATTCATTTATTTTTCCTTTTTGTTAACTATCATTATATTACAATTTGGGAGAGAGAAAATTAAACCCAGTCCATTCAAGTGGAAAATAAGTATTTATTTTACAGATTATACAATCTCTGGTTTGAGAACTTATTTCATTGTATTTCCCCATTTCCCCCTCCTCCTCCTCCGCCTAAACCTTGCAAATACTTTCACGTCGGGCATATTTCTTGCCAACCATTTTATATATTTGAAAAGACTATATTTTCATAGTTATTTAAAGTCAGAGTTTATAAAAATTATTATAATCTAATAGTATGAATACTAATTTTTCAATAAGATTAACCAAATTCAAGTCTCTATTTTAATATGTAATAGTTGAAGGAGAAAAAGAAAAATAACCCAAAACTTAAACGAGACCAAACTAATTCTCCATCAAAAGTATTCTTTAACTAAAGTTAGATTTAACTTCCATCTAGAACAAACCATATTCATTCTTAAAATGAATTTCTATTAAATTTCATATGGTTCCATTTGAAATAGAATTAGAATCAATAGGTCTGGACGCAAGAATTAGGGCATCCAAAAACCTACACAAGTGGATTATAAGATTTACATAACCTACTTTTACACAAATGTTTTTATCTTTTCCCTTTTATTTTAACACTACAATGCCATCTATCTCCCATCTGCTAGTTTTAGTATCATTTTAAAGGCATATAACCTCTCTTTTTTTTTCTTTTCCCCAAATATACCGATGTATTTGGCCATGATATTTGGGCTGTTAATATTTTGGTGTTGTGTACTTAAAACAAGATCAGACTTACTTTTGCCTTGCCTCATTAAGGTGGAAAATTCTGAGCGGAAGTGGCTCACCTGACCTGTCCACCACTTACAAAACCATATCAGCCATTCTCCATTCCTTTAATCCTTTTCTTTTAACCCACAAAAGTGGAGTATTCTCATGCCTATTGTACTTTCCAAAGCCCACTGGCTCAAATAGATTTGATTCCACCCTAGGCATTCATTTACGTGAGGTCCTTCTTTTAGGGATTTTTTTAGAGTCAAACGATTCCACCCTATCTATCCATTTATATGATGTCCATTTTTTTTTTTTTAATAATTTCCTCAGTTAAATCGATAGGATCTTCAATTCATCAAATATTAATTTTGATGGCTATAAAAATTGATATAATGGGAGCTTACCGGTTATGCAATAAATGGAATTGTTCTACCAACATAACCTTAAAATAACCCATTTTTTCTAGGGTAAATTATATCGATCATTCCTAGAATTTTTAATTACACTGACATTCTTAATTATAATTTAATTATATAGCTAAATTTCTTAGATATACCTATATAAATGCCATACATGGATAAACGGACTATTCCAATTTTTTTCTTTCTAGGGTTTTATCAATCTGTATCTCGAATAATTTATAATTTACTTAATAAATACAATTTTTCAACATATTCAATTATTAATCATGAGATTTTGTGTAAATTTAAAAGGTAATGTCTTAGGACACCTCGTTGAGAATCCTTTTTTCTTACATTCAGAAGTAATTTGATGATTATTTCTTATTTTTACAAGTCATTCTATGGTGTTTTGTGTCTCTTTAGTTACATGTTCAACAAATGAATGTCTTGCAAATGTAAATAACAACAGCAAGACATCTCGTAAATGTACGGAAAGTTGCTTGTAAGCCGTAACACCTATGCACCTTTATAAGAAACCCTCTCTACCCTCTCCACGGTAGGAGCAGTTTGGAGATAATTTTGCTGGAAAGTTTTTACGGATCCTTATTCTAATTTGACAGGGTTGGTTTAGTCCCACATCCTACCATTCATTTATATATATTTTTAATATAAATAGTTAAATTTGTAATTATTCAACACTTTAGATTTAAAGGAATATATGTCACGTCCCGAACAAGAAGAGTCATAACAGTCCCGCCGTGTAAACTAATCTAAGATAGAAGCTGACCTCACAGCTGCTATCGTAGACGCAGTTTACACAAGGCGCACAACTCAACCAGCTTGAAACGTCTGTTCTGACATCTGTTAATATCCAAACCTGTGGTAGAGCTTTAACAAAATACTTGTTCTATACAATCTGTAGTTTAGTACTACAACAGTAATTATACAACATTTCACGTCCAAGGGTAAGGATTACAATCAGAGTCTTTTAAAAACCACAGGTTATACGATTTATATACAATAAGTTAGAAAACTAGTGGGCTCCCAGGGAATTCCCATTTAGTTTTCTTCAAAACTTAAAGACAAAGCAAAAGCTCAGGTTCAGTTAAATTCCTCGTTCCTCACTTTCCCACACAGCAGCACACTAACCTGAGAACGTTGGTACCGGAACATCTTTTATCTTCACTCAGTACCTGCAAAAGAGTCTGTAGGGGTGTGAGCACAACTAGCTCAGTAAGTGGGGCGGAGTCAGAAGAGTACTATACAATCACAAATAAGGTTAATAATTATGATGAAATGCAATGCAATCACTCAAATGAAAACATCGCACAGTGTTAACCGGTCCACTGTGAGGTTAGAGAAATTTCATCCGCTCCAACCCGGATTGAGGAGTTTCATCGCGACTAAAGTTAAACCAAACCCGGGCTTGTGCAATGGAGAACACCCCCCTCCCAAGACCGCCTTCGAACCACGGCCCCCAACCTTGCCGCGACCTCCTCGCCTATCACTTAGTTCGACTAAGGATGGGGAAAGGACCATTTCAGCTATCCTCATCGAAGGAAGTCGGTGTTTGGCTTAACACTCTTAATCGTTTCCCCTAACGGGTGATTATGCGTGACCAATTACACTTTAGTCGAATAATCATTAGTGATAATCAGAGGTGACCAATAAGTTCACACAATACAGAATCCATGCAAATATGCAGAACAGCACACCAAGGAGTTGAACTCCTGTCACAACAGAGTATCATTCACACACATAGCATGCGCATAATCATCTAACTACAAACACAACCAGAAGTACTCTTGGGTCTCCGGATACTTTTAAAATAGTACCCAAACAGCGGCGAAGCTACCATCCCAACTTACTTGTTCAGACGTTCGTTATTTCTGACTTGAATTGTCAGCCGTCTTTGGAAGGTCCTAATTACACAAAAGGTCTAAATTTAGTTTTCGTAATAATTACGAAAACATTAGGGTTTAATCTAAAATGGATATATATATATACATATATATATATATATTATTTCCATAATATACTGTCATGTTATTAAATTATTAATTATTAACATTATACATCATATTTACTATTACGTATTATATATCGTTTTGATCGTATCGAAACGTACTTTTTATTTATTAATTCACGTTTTGATTCCGGTAGAGTTACCGAAATGTGTATATTCTTGAATATGTTATAGATATAAGCTAGTTTGCTTAAGGTTATCCGATTTCAACAAAACTAGTGTCATTGAGTTCGTATAGACTTAACGACACATCTTATGAGTCCTGTTCTTAGAGATGGATTTTAACGGGTAGTTTGAATTTTTAATACAATTATACATAATTATATAAAAACGACCGTATTATGCATAATTTACAGTTTTAAATTATATTTTATCCAATTTGTCCTTATATTGTAATAATATAAGTATTATTCAATTTTAATACACCTAAAGTACATCCCGATCAGAAAATATTAATAATTGTAATAAAATCTCTATTTAACCCAATTCGACCAGCGATCCTATATATAGGTTTTATTTATCTATTTTACTCATTTTAGTCTATTAATATTACAAATACATCCCGACTTGTAATTTAAGCTATTTTACTTAATAAATTCGTAGTAAATAGTTCGGATCACCTAATAATTCCCCGAAAATTTCTATGGACTTCTAAAAATATAGGGAATTCAATTATCACTCGGTTTCAAGTTTTCAACCTATTGCCTATATTTTCGTATTGACGATTTTACCCCTAAATTTGACAAATTATCCAATTATAATTCTTTTAGCATCCAATTAATTCCAATCTGACTCAATACCATTATTATTTATTATAGATCAGTACATGTCCATTTCATCAATTAATTTCATAATTTCCTATTAAATTCATAATTTCAGCCTATTTTCGGACCAATTTCAAGCCTAAAAATTCAATAAATATTAAAATCATTCAAATAAAAATTTGGGCTACGTAGAAATTACCCATATATCATACTCATCCTACACAAAAATTTTCAGCTAGAAACAACATCATATAGTATATTTATTTCACTAATATATATTCGGATGAATTACAGATTTCTTAATGAAGTATATTAAATATTACGAATTTTTCAAAAATAAAAATATCACATGAAAGCATGTCTAAAATAACCTAAGTGTAATTTTTTTCATAATTTTCTGGGCGGATTTACTATTTTTTAGAAATTATTGAAAAACAGGGCAGAAATTTGACCTTGGTGTTCTTGGGTGCTCCGGTGGCCGGCGGCGGCTGGGCGGTTGTCGGACGGCTGGCGCGGTGGGTGGACCGTGTGGGGTTGGCTGGGTTTCACAGCAGATCTACTCTAGGTTAGGTTTCCACACTTTCACTAATTTTTCTGTTTTTTTCTAAATTTGTTTTTTTTTTCTACGATTTTTTTCTAATTTTTCTTTCCGATTTTCTCTGATTCCAAATTGCTAAAACTATCTTGTCTGATGATCTTGGCTTTTTATAGTGCTTCAAAGTCGGTTTAGGAATTTTTCTTTAATTAATTCATATTTTCTTTTCCAATTTCTTTTTTTTTTTTTTTTTTTTTTCATGAGGTGTCCAAATATTATACATTCACCTTTTGAATCAGCATTGCAATTTCATCCTCCTGCCACGCCTCCTTCCAATATTATTTAATTAATTTTTCTTTTTCTTTTATTAAATAATTACTTAAATATAGATATTATATGTTAGAATTAATTATTTTAATTAATATACAAGGTTATACCTTATGTAATAACATGTGAAATATATAACTTTACTCATATAATTAAGTTTCTAGCATATCTTTTATTTTTAGAATACATTCTAAGGTTAATTTCATGAATTCAACACAATATATATATAATTACTCAATTTAAAGTTAATTTACGAGTATAATTATTATTTGTACCGGGTATACTAAAAAATTACGTGTATTTTTTTATAGTAAATTATACTACATTATCTCATTTTATAGCTCAATTAACTTATCTCTAAGTTCTCGTTGTAATCTAAGTTCAATTTTAGGAGTTCTGAACATTTTAGGGCTTTAGTAAATACTCCAATTTCTAAGGGCAAAATTGGGATTTCGGATCATTATTACTAAAATCTAACTTCACTGTAATATCTCGACTAACTTTTTCATTCTAGTTGCAAAGTTTGGGCTCAATTGGATAAGTTACCCTAAAAGCCCTAAATCTGAGCTCGGTTATCCTAAACTCAATTTTGGAAGCTTACAATATAAATTAAAAATAAAATAGAAGAGGAGACCAATTCCTAAAAAATAAGGATGAAACTATAAAAAATTTCATTTTGTAGAATTACACATGATTAGGGTTATAAACTAGTTGAGTCAATACAATACAATATCGAGCTCGAGCTCTACTAAGAATTTTAAAACTCGAGCTTAACTCGAAGTAGCACCAAACAAGCAGGAGCTTGACTCAAATAAGTTCCTTTAAACTCGATTTATTTAAAAATATGTTTTTTTTTTAATTATAATAATATTAGTATTTAAACTTAACTTAAACTTAATTAACGTTTATTTCCAACTCGAGCTCAATTAGGCTCACAAGTTAGTCGAACTAAGTATTATGAAGTTTAAGCTTGAGCTCGACTCCATTAACTACTCAAGTAGTTCGACCTTCACTCGATTTTTCTAAAGTTAAACTTGAGAATATTGATTCGAGCTCGAGTAACTCATAAGTAATTTAATTCGTTTACACCCTAAGGCATGATGTTGTCTCACATTAGTCCCATGATATTTAAAAAAAAAAAAAGTGGATTGAATTTATTACATAGAGATGTAAATGTGCAATGGAAAAATTGAAGATACAAATCTTTTAAAAGTATTTTTCTTTTTAGGAAAAAGAAAAAGAAAATATTGGCATTTTTCACGAAAGGTATATCCAACAAAAAAAAGAAATGGTACTAATACATCATATAAATGGATGAATAGCGTACAAGTACTAGTTCTAATAGCTAATTTTAAAAAAATTATCGTTTATATTTTTACGTATTGAAATTTTATTAATACTTATACAACCTTTATCCATCAATATAGCTTATTAACAATATTGAAGTTTTTCTTGTATCTGAGATTGATATTTCTGAGATAGTGTTTGATAACCAATAAATGTTGAGAGTTTAAAATAAAAGTGAGAAATTTACATATTCATCATCAAAATTAATAAATATTATACAAATACAAATTAAATAAAAAAATAATATTAGAATACCATTATTATATTGCATCTTACATATGAGATATAGCTATTTGTATTAATATTGTATTTTTAATATGCAAGACTAGTATAATAGCTATGTCCATAGCAAACAAATGTTAATGTCACTACATATTCAAGATGCGACATAGCAATAGCATAGCAATAGCAATAGTAATATGCTATTTTAGTAATTTTTTTTATAAAATCTATAATTATGTAATTTCTTTTTTAAAGTTGGTAAACATGTATTACACCCAATAAAAATAGAGAATTATTTAAATGAATAGAAATTAATGCAAACGTTTATAATTTTGAGGCTTTGAGCTGATTAGTGTAAAATCGTGTAAAATAATAAAAGTATTCTTGAAAACAAAGCTGACACTGTGTTTGAGATGGAGGAAGGAATTGGGAGAGAAAGGAAAACACAAATTTTAAAACACTTTTCTTTATTTGAAAATGAAGGGAAAGTAGGAATGAAGGATTTAAGAGGTAAAGTTTTTTCTAGTAACTACATTTTTTTCCCCTTAATACCATAATGACTTGAAATGGAAAGTTGTTGAAATTCTCATTTTTTTAAGTTTTGTTATCTTTCTGGGGACAATATAGTAATTTAAAGTATTTCTAAATGTTATTTTAAAAAACATTCCTTTTATATTCTTTTCTTCTTCTTCTTTTTTTTTTTTCCTTCAATCAAAGTAAGAACATATACTAATTCTTTCTTTTCATCTATTTTCCTTCCTAATTTTTTCTTTCCACTTTTCATTCCTCCTAATTCCTTCCCTCTTCCCAAATATAGTGTAAATGTATTACTTTAGTCTATAATAGCATGGAAAGAAAATAATTTATCCCATTTCCTTTTATTTTCGTCCAATGAACCTACACAGGAAAGGAAAATTATATATCTCTTGATTCCTTTCCAACTCTGTCTTATCTATTTTTCCTCTCCTTAAAATTTCCAAATATAGCATAAGTCCATCTCCATCTAATTTATATCGACTCAAAATACTGTGTGAATTTTACAAAAGGGTCTCATCAACGAATGTTATAGATTATTAACTAGTAAGTTTGCAAAGAAACATTATATCTGTGATTACACTCTCCATGAAAAAGTAAATGCATCAAAATAAGTAAAAACTTCTTTGGTCGTTGGTCAATTGTTAAAATGCCTCCGTGTCTTGAAAGAACCATTAAAATTTTCATTAATAAAAATATACAGGCTGAGTCCAAAAAAATAAAAAATAAGAAATGCTTTATATCGAGAATTTCAACTTCATTACCTAAATATTAGCCTTCTAACTTCATTAAATACACAAAAATTGATTCATATTTGAACCGATCCTGAATTAGCTCCATAGTTCACAAGCCCAAATTAAACTCATTAGAACACGCCTAAACTACTCATTGACTTGGTTGGTCTATAACAATTCTAAAAGGAAAACAAACTCACAATGAAAAAAGAAAAAAATATATAATTGAGGGATATTGAAAATTTAAACTACTTTAATGTGAATTAGGAAAAATAATTTTCTATTTACAACATTCAATGTAGGGGAAGTAAATGAGACAAAACTACTTGTAAGTTACTCGACTTTAATTCAACATTTATTTGAATTTGACTCGGCTATAGTCGAGTCGAGCTCGTGCTTGTGTTTTATGATACTCAGTTCAATAAGCTCGTGAGCCTAATCGAATTTGAGTTGAATTTAAATATTAATTAAATTCGAGTCAAGTTTAAATATTATTATCATTTTATTTAAATTTATTAACATCTCTTAAGATTATCAAGTTTAAACAAACTTAATCTAATCAAGTTCGAACTTTGAGTTTTAATGTGCAACTATAAATAATTTAATGTGTAACTATAAATAACAAAAATAATAAATGTACATCTAAAGTATGTCTAGTTTGGTATATATATACTTCTACCAAAAGGAAAATCTCACTCCTTAGCAATATAGAATTAGTTTTTATTCTTTAAACTTCTTTATGGCCTAGAGTTTTGCCTCATATTGCTAATATTATAATTTAAGTTGGATATGGTTGCATATAAATAAATATATATTTTTTATAACTTTTTCAGAAAATGGGCCAAAAACTACAAGCATTTTGATTTTTTTTTTTTTTTACTTTAAAGTTTACTTTGTTTTAGGTTTTAGATTTATACTTTTTTTATTATAAAAATAAATTTAGATGATTCATAGGTTCAAGACACGCGAACAAAGACTGCAATTTCCAACAACTACCTTAGAATTGTTTTAGGCTATGTTGTTATGGATTCATTTAGATGGGAATTGGCGAATCGCGGATCGATGGTCATAGACTAGTGGGTTGTTTTTTTTGTTTGGAACCATGCCTAGGTCTATAGTGGAGGTAACTTGTCTAACTAGCACTTTGATAAAACCTTAGGTAGAAAATAAAAAAAAAAAAAAGAAAAAAACAAAGTCGAGTTTGACTTGAATGACTAACCACGTTATGCAAATGGTCGAACACCATATTATCTAATTGATCATACATTTACACCTCCTTTAGGTTGAACCCGATTCACCTTCTTTAGCTTGAGATAAAATATGCTTTTAATTTTAGTTACATGCTAAAACCAAGTTAAAAAAATAAAGTAAAACTTACAAAATTTACTAAAATATTATTCGATTGTCAAGCTTATAAAGATGGTGGGAGAACCAATTAGGAAAGTTAAATTTTGGATAAAACCAAGTACGAGTAAATGGTTATCTTACTTTAGTTGGTTGTATACGTTAGTAGCATATTAACATCCTAACAATATCTAACCTTTAATCATGGGTGTCATTTGCATGTATGTGAGGCCAGTGACCTCGCAAGATAAGTACATTAACCAGCATTTGTTACTTATCATAAGTTGAATATTTAGGTAATGTTTGGTTACACAATTTTTATAGTATTAAAATAAATAAAAATTTTATTCTCTATTTAATTTGTAAATTTGTTTAGTGATTTGATAAAAATTAAATTGATGGACTAGACAAAATATTTAAATTTTATCTTATCTGCACTGTGGTACAAAAATAAAATTTACAGAACAAAAGAAAAAAATATTTTACATTCTCAAAAATATCCCTTTATATTATAATATTAAGTTAATAAACAATATTTTTATTAAATATTACAAAAAAATACTTATTTTATAATATAAATAATTAATTTTTTAATAAAATTTTTTTATTTAGCATTGTGTAAATCATACATGATACAATAAATTTGTACTATCTGGTCTTTCTTATATTTATCATGTCAAGTTTTCTTTGTCTTGTCATATACAGTCCGTACAACCAAACGCTACCTTAAGATGAAATAGCAAGTAGTTAAGCATCGATTCAATCTAAATTATAGATTCATGGGTAATAGATATGGGGAAAGTACGGTTGATACTGTTTGGGATACTGGACGAGTCATAGTAGCAGTATAGGGCATTATTGTAGTTGGGGTAGTAAACCTAACTAATGATAAACTTATACGAGTCATGAATTGTGAATGAAATGATTCTTCTAACGGTTTTTTATTTTTGATTTTGGGAAAGGTGAGTGCGGATATCACGTATATAACTCCTAAGTGAACTTTCAGTAGTTCGTTGGTTGTATGCGATGATGTTCCTACAAAAAGCCCCATGTAGTGTTACTAATAAAGGTCATCTGACAGAAGAGTATTTGAGTTCTAGAGAATACTACTATAAGATGGACTTATGTTGTGGGTATAAAATAATTATAATATGCTAATCCGAATTTTCAATTACGAGGAATTACATACGTAACTAAATCAACCTCTACACAAATTGCTCGCCAAAAAATGAAGAATAAAAAATCGTTTGTGTACGTTTCTTTGGAAAAAAAGTTAGTCTAAAATAAAGAAAAAATATTGAAATAGTTTTGTCTTTTAATTCTTTTTCTATCTTAATTTCAATATTAATCGAGAAATATATTTTATATAAAGATTCAAAGTATTTTTCTAGTTCCTCTATAAATGCCTTTGAACATAAATCTTGACATTTGTCTAATCTTAAAATATTGAATGTATGGGTATTTAACGAAATTTAAGAATTAAACAATTGGATACATATATTTAAGAAATATATTTCTATGTGTGGGTGTTTTATTGAAATTCCACAATCACACAAATAGATACATATATATTAAAGTAATATATCTCTAAATAAGATGTGATAGAAATTTAAACATCAATATCATTTGTACCAAAAAATAACTTTTTAAGTCAAATTGCTATGTAAAGAAACAATAATTATTTGTATGAAAGTGGGGGTTTGGGGTGTGGGATTAGAGGAGAATAGTGGGCATACGAAGTAGGTTGATGGGTAGGTGGGGAGATTAGTGGCCAAAAAGAAATTAGGAAAAGGGAAGTTGAGATAAAAAGAGAAATCAACCAAATTGACAAATTTATCTATATTATAATATATTTATAGTTTTAAAAAGTCGATTTAATAATAGTTTTCTGTTATATAAAATTATATTGGAGGATTAAACATTAATCTTAAGGTGAAGATATCAATATTAAGGCTTAAATAATATAGATGAAATATTTATATTATAAAAAGGTGAGTTGAGAAAATAGGAAAAGAAGTCAAAAGCTCCACTCTTTTGCTTGATTTTAATTTTATTATAAAGTATAAAGAGATATTTAAGATACTTTAAAAAAAATCCGAAACTAAGTAAAAGTTTAAATGTCATTTTAAGAGTAATAAGAGGAACAAAAAGAAAAGGGTAAATTACATCAACTACCCCTATAAATTTTTCAAAAAAACATCAAGACTCCTTTTTTTAAAAATGATACAAATTCCTTGTACTTTATTGCGGGGTTTACATTAAGTGGTTATATAATTTTTTATGTGGATTTTTTTAATGATGTGGTACTTTAACTTTAATTATTAATTTCTGCTTCAGATTTATTTAAATAAAAAAACAACCTGGTTTAATATTTATTAATTGAATACATACAGGGAAAGCATAATTAATTCCACATTATAATGATGGAAACCTTCAATTTATCCTTTTTATTTTTTACCATCATCTTTGAAACAAACTAGGTCTTTGAAAATTTTTTACCATTATTCTGACCTAAAAGCATTAGATATGGAAATTGTAGACAAATGGTTCATGTTATATTTGGAAGTGATATATTATATCCAGAACTATTGCCTTTATAAAAAATGAAGGTAATCTTATTCCTAAAATTTTATTTCATCCAATATGGACATTAACTATTACAATCAACCTGAATCCTTCATTACTACATGCCATTAATTAGTTGTCAGCGTAAACTTCTTATTATAGAATAAATTAATCGAATATATCTTGTCACGGACATATGGCGTTCAAAAGCACAACATTCATCACTTTTTAATACATTGAAATTCCATATGACAAAGTTTACTTTAAACATTTGAGGGCACGATATCAGATTATGAGGCCAATGTAAATATTATCATTCTCTCCTTGAAAAGCTTACTTTGAAATTGCAGTAAGAGTGGGATGTCATAAGAAGGATTTAAAACAACAAGAAATAAGAAATTAGATTGAGACGCGAAAAGCACATCAATTGTCATACTTTTTACTTGGCTTGCGATGCCGACTTCATAATATATCATGGAAGTGTCGGGGACTATGAACAACAACTTGTCGTACCTTTATTTTCTTTCTTTTTATTTATTTAATAAATATGAAGTGAAAATTAATGATTAAAGCTAAAGTGCCACCTCATTAGAAAAATCTACATAAAAAATTATACGGCCACTTAATATATACCCTACATTAAAGTAGAGGGAATTTGTAGCATTTTAAAAAGGAGGAAAAGGAAAAAAATGGAAAAAAAAAATAAAAATTCTTGAAAATGCCATTTTTGAGAAAATATTTATAAGAATATAGCACTTTTGGATTGAATGAAAATCGTCTCTTGAATAGAAGATTTCGAGTACCGTATTTTTTGAAATATTTTTCCAAAACTCATGTTTCTATAAAATTTTTTTTTTTTGCAATTATTTTTTCTTTTCCATTAAAAAAGTGGGGTTTCGATGTTTTTTGAAAAATTTACGGAAGTGATAGATGGAATTTACTCAAAAGAAAAAAAATGGGTTATATTTTAATTACAAACTTAAGTATAGGGACTGCTATTAAGTAAGAAAGAGGAATTAAATAGAGAGAAAAAATTCCAGACTTTATTAAGAGTAGAAGAGAGGGAATAAAAGGAAAGAGAGAAAAAAGGGTAAATTACTTACTTTGCTATTTATATTATTAAGTTAGATTTCAATATCATATGTTTTAATAATTATTTTCAATGTGTTTTAAGAGCGTTTTGAGTAACTTCAAAAAATGGGTATAATACTTGTTGATGGGTATAATACATGTCTATCGACATTTAAAAATATTACATAATTAGAAATTGTACAAAAATATGTCAAAATACTAGTTCTAATGTCACATTTTGCACATATAGTAGTGTTACATCAAAAGTAATATCATATCTTGAAAATACAATATATATATAAATATTAATGTTGCATCTTATATATATACAAATGCACTTGTAAAAATGTGGTATCTTTAAGATACAATATATATACAAATAATGCGACATTAATATCGGTATTTTGATAATATTTTTTATATAATTTATAATTATGTAATTTTTTTTTATTTTGATGGTAAACATGTAAATTTCTCTAAAAAAAAGACACCAAAAGATTTCCTTCTTTCACTTTAATAACATAGATAATAGTCAATTAATGAGACATTATGAATCATTCATTTATTTATAGGAACTTAAATTACTCTGATTATTTCTTACTATATTTTAAATTGTACTAGTATTTGTAAAATTACATAATGTTATTTTTATTCACATTACTGGCTTATATATAATCTCTTTCAATTGATACTTGATATGAAAATCTTTAAAATCTAAAATGGAAATACTACTATATACAACCAATTAATAAAATTTTTATATGACGAATTTCATCTATTTGAGAATTTCTACCATCTATAACGATACAATTACCATAAAAATAAAGTAGTTCGAATTCTAACCGAATTAATTGAGATTAGAATATAGTTTTCCTTTTGCTAAACTTAAATTAAATTTATCTCCGAAAAGAAAATGTTTTAGATGTCATGATTTTTCACTTTCATGTAAGTTATAATTTCAAGAATCAACATCATTAAAAAAGAGGGACAAAGGTAATTAGCACATAATGATAAAATAAAATAAAAAAAAAACGAGAACAATACATTTGCATAAGTTTGTTTCTTCATTGATCTGTTTTAAAGAACGCCTAAAGATCTAGTCAAAAAGAAGAAGCCTAGGTATAGTTTTATCAACAAACCAAACATCATCAATTAATTGATTATACGATTTATATATAGACAGTGAAATCTAAAATAATATTCTATTAGCATAATGGCCTACTAATAAAGTGAGGGAAAAAAAACCATTAAATTTATTATTAAGATCTCCATTATTGTTCTAATATCAAATTATTAATCTACTAATTGTACCATTTTAAAGGCATCAATCCTAGTGACTTTTACATATCTTCTTCATCGTTATTCTCTAAAATTTGATAACCAAAATTGTAACGTAGCATTTAATGAGATATCCCCATAGTTGGGGAAAAAAATGGAATAATTGTAATATTTTCAAAAGAATCAATTAGAATTTAGAATTAGAATGTATTTTGGTTAAGCTCACCAAATCCAGTAACATTCGAGAAGAATCATAGTTGACCCATTTTAATTTTACAACTTTCGTCTTGTTATAGTTCCATGTTTCTTTGTCATGGCTCCAAATTGAAACAAAAGAAATTCTGGCTAAAAAAAGAGTCATAATCTTGTATTCACGGATAGATTATACTAGAACAAACAAATATTAGATTTAAGAAACAAAATACCTATTATCTAATTGAATATTGCTTCTAATAACTACACATTTCATGATAACGACTACTTATAGATAATCAGCTGTAAGAAAATCAAGACTTTGAAAATTTATATTAATTAAATCCAAAATATTATAATAAATAAAAAAATGAGTAACTGGCAACAATTAAAAAAAAAAAAGATGCTAAACCTTCAATATAGATTACAAAGAATGTGTATTAAATTAACCGATAAATAAAATAAAATAAAAAACTACTCTTTTAAAATAGAGCCATATCTTCCAATACTCTATTATGTCTAATAATACCAAATTCAAACCATTTTTATTTGACGACAAAATGCAAAATAAAATTTTATTACAAAAGAATATAACATATTTAATCTACAATATGATTTAGATGAAAGAAAAGGCTTTTTTAATTTTAATTTTACTATGATGAGAGTCTAATGACTGCATTTACTTTCTAAAAGCCATGTTTTTTGTAAAAAAATCAAATTTTAAATATAAAAAAATATAACTTTGATCACCAGAAAACCAAATAAATACATATGATGCAAAGAATTGGACAAAGGAAAGAAATTCAAGGTCAAATGTTATTAATCAATCTAATGTGACATGATAAATAGAGGTCATTATCAGTAACCTTACCATAATTATGTATAAAATAGAGAAATTATGGGTTGACATATATAGCTTCAGTGTAAAATAGTATTTACACGTTTACTATAAAATTATAACGATAAGTTATATGATATATTGAAGGCATAAAAGGGTAAACTTGGTAAATTGAAAAAGATATCAAGCCAACTACTCTTCAACTTTAATAATTTATAGATTGAGAGTTCATTAGAGGTTCCAAAATCCTCTTACCTAATGACTTCCCTTCTATTTATAAGCTAAAAATGCTGACCTATTTGAACACTTGATAAGAGAGGATTAGATGAAACGAAATCTAAAGTAATGGTGCTGTCAATACAAAAAAGAAATTCTTCTCCTCTATCGATTGGTAAAAACTTTAAAGATAAGCTCGTCACATTGATATGGGTAGCTAACATACCTTGGTGGCTAATCATGAGGTTATTTAGCATTTAATGAGGAGAGAGAAATAAACGAGAAAGGGGGATGTGCTCAACTATGCTAACAGGCAAGCTTCCCAAAAGTTATCTTTAGCTAAAGGTGAGCTTTTTCCTATTTAGAAAGCAGGTTTTAGTATCATGGAAAAGAATTCCCCGAGTACTTAGGATCCAACCTAAGCTAAGCGGATAGGGGTAAGACACTTGTTAAGCTAATCTTTATACATAATGCAAGGAACCCAATATCGTAATGGCTAAGCTCTTAGATGGGCTTAGACCTTTAGAGTCTTAAATTGAAGAGTGACCATCAACATAAAGGAATGGATTTAGATTTGAGTTTCATTGCCTAGGATGTTAGGTTTCCTTGCGCTATCTGTCCCCACCATAAATAACCATTAACCAATATTAAGATTGTTGTTTGATCTCGTTGATTCATTTAGTTATAAATGTTGTCGTTACTTGTACTTACCGATAGAGTAGCTATTCTGCTAAGATTCATAACGTTTTAAAATATTTCATCAATAAATTAAAAGATTTGAACAAAAAGAACAATAGTCAAAGAGCATAAGACTCCTGTGTCTTTGGTAATCTTGCTGGACAAAATCAAAGAATACATGACTTACTATAGTGCCCTCCCTCTAAATTCGAGATATGACATAATTAATTAAAGTAAAAAGCCTTCTTCCATGTTTTCCTTTTACATTAACCTTATGATATGATATTGTATGGTATTCCTACCAACTCCCTTGCCATCACTTTTACCATCATTTTCTCAAACTTGATCGTTATCCTCGTATTAATAAAGATTTTAATCGTACTAATTTATTATGTAAATCGAAAAATAATATATAAATATTAATAAAATTTTAATATATAAAAATACAATTAATATTATTTTAAAAAATATATTCCCTTATTATCATATATCAAAATTTTATTAATATATATACAAAATTATTTTATCCATATAACAGGTTAATACTATTAAATCTTTTTTCTTTCATACTAGAATCAACTCCATGATAGATGTACCAAAGGCGAATAGGAGTTTTCCATCCTTATATAGAGTATAAATTGTTACAAGTAAGATATAAGAAGAAATAAAAGAGTAAATTGTTATTTGTTAACTCGAATGATTTTTACATATTGAAGGAAATAAATGAAAATGGTTCCATTTTAAAACCAGACTGTTTTCTCTTAAAAACGAAGCCATAAAAATGGAACCGAAACTAAAAAGATAATAGCAACAATTGAAGTGAAGTTACCGAAATACACTACATAGTAATATTTGCTAAAAGGATAATGGCAGTAATTTTCTCCGATTACTTTTCTTTTTCGTTTTTCTCTTCATTTAATTTTAATATGTAAATGAGGTAAAAAGAAAATCAAAATATTTCTCTCTTTATTCTCTTATTACCATTTTCCCGCACATGGAGTGAATATTATATTTCTTTCTTTTTATTTAATTTAATTTAATTTTTGTACATTCACATCCAATTTTCTCTGTCGCTTATTTTTTCTTTCTTTTTCCCCTTATAAAAATTGCCGAACACCAACAAATTCCAGAATTTTGCCAACAAAAAAGTTAGTTAAAGTTGAAGCCTCGTGACGTAAACAAAACCTTCCTCTTCCACATGTTCTTCCCTTCCTTCTATCCATGGCCACTACCGCTTTCACCTTCTCTCATCACTACCCCTTCCACTCTCTCTCCTCCTCCTCCTCCTCCTCCTCTTCTTCCTCCAGCTATTCTTCCCTCTTTTCTCTCAAAACCACACTCCCTAAATCAGCAGAACTAGAAACCACTTCACAACCTCGCCACTGCTGTTGCTGCTGTTCTTCTTGCTGCTACCACTTGAAGTCGATTCAACACACCACCAAGCTCTTCATCCACCCCATTCTTCTATTCACTGGCTTCGATAGGCCGTTGGATACTCAAACGGTTATCGTCACTGTCAGCGTCTTGGTTGCCATTGCCCTATCCCTTTTCCTCGGGCTTAAGGTACGGACAGGAATAGGACAGGGGGTATAATAATTACTTCTCACCGAATTGATATCTCCGTTCGTTCTTCCAACAAATCATATACTGTCACGTATAAAAGAATACTTAACACGAGCAAATCACTTTCTGCATTTTCACACAATCCAGGATGTGATTCGCAACACATGGACATAATGGGATGAGAATAGGAAATTTTGTCGTATCAAATTTTATCCCTGTACAGTGTGTCTACGCATGTCATAGGATCACATCGGCTTTTTTGCTCGTTTATTTGTTTGTATATAACAGTATGCGATTGGCCGGATGCCAAACGAAAGCAGATGATATGAAATGCAAATTTTGTTTCGGTTTTTTCCTTTTGGCAATTCGTATCATGGTTTCGTAGCTGCGGTGCGAAAAATATGTGAAAGGGGGTTCTAAATATAAGCAATTGATTAGTTATTATGTGATCTCGTGTTACATAAATTCAACTTGTCAAGTCTCATTAATTATTTCGGGTTTTGTCTTTATAATCGTGATTTAGATGATGTCGATTTTAATTCGTGTTGTGTTAGTAGGAACTTTCATGATATAATTACTCTGATCCTTTTCTTTCCTTTTTGATTATTATTTTGGTAGGGGGATCCTGTGCCCTGTGATCGTTGCGCTGGAAATGGTATAACTTTATCATATGTTGATTTGAATTTCAATTTTGCTAGGTAGTCATTTGATTTTGCTTACGAAGACATTTTTGGCTCTATAATTATTTCATCGTTAGTTCAAACTCTAGTCACAACTTATTTATTGAAAATCAAAAAGGAACCTTCGGTAAATAACGCTATGCTCCTGCTTGCATGTGAGGATTTAGAAACGGAGGAATTTGCTTTTGAGAATCAGACCCGATCTATATAAATCCGATCAGAATGTGATATCTATACTATCTATACAAAACAAATACTTTGCCATAAATTTTCAAAATTGAAATTATCTCAATATTTTACTTCTACAATTACTTATTCATTTGGACACTTGGACGGACTGAATCTTTGCTACAATTTTCAGTGCATGATGGGGTTTTCACCAGTTACCTCTTTAGTACTATTTAATACCTTAAATGGAAAAAAAAAAAAAGAAGATTCATTAGGAGAGGTGTATAACGTATATGTTAAAACAATGATGGGATGTTACGAAAACTCTTATATATGTTAAAATTTTATTGATTCAAGCATAGGCATTGAGTGGCTAAATTGGAATTTGGTAATGAACAGGTGGTACCAAATGTATCTTCTGCGAGAATGGAAAGATGAAGCAAGAGACGGGTTTGGTCGATTGTAAGGTTTGCAAAGGGGCAGGTATTATTTTCAAGATCATTGCTCATGAGTGTATGTTTAAGCATAGTTGATAGATAGTTCTAAAATACCATATCGGTGACATGATGTATCAAAATTTTGTTGACCACATCATTGTTTAGTCCTATTCTCAGTGTTGTTGTTGTTGTTCGCATGCACTTTTATTTAGGACAGTCCTGAGTTTCTGTTTGCTTTGTCTTTATGTAGGACTCATTTTCTGCAAGAAATGTGGAGGATCTGGATACTCGAGACGTTTATGAAAAGTTGTCTGATTTTTTGGTAGAAAATCTTTCTTTATTTTTCCTCATGATCTGCATTCTTGACCTATATGTAAGTTTCACCGAGCATAGGTTGCTACATTTTGTCCAGAAAGCATGTGTACGAAGGAAGAAACTCCGAAAGAATGAAGAATGGAAAATTCTGATGTAATACTTGTGATGACAAGCACCCTTAGGAAAAGCATATAAGTATTGGTGGGAAAAATATAATGGATAATGGTCTAGTGAAACAAACAAATTGATGAGAGGGTTAGATGCATGGATTATTTGCTTTCCTTATTAAGTTTGCTATAAGAGATTTGGTGTGGAATTCTTCCCAGATACAATTAATTATGTCTTGATCCTTGGAGAATAAAAATTTCAAGTATTAAACCACACTTTTGGAAATGAAAGAGATGTTTGTGTTTTCTAGTTTTGTGTGTGTGTGTGTGTGTGTGTGTGTGTGTGTGAGAGAGAGAGAGAGAGAGAGAGAAAGAATGCAGAATAATTAGTAAAAATCCATGCTTAATAACAACACATATTTATAGTTTTTCAATAATTTTGAAAGAAGTAATTTTCTTTTTAATAAAAGTCATAATCTTTCAAGGTTAAATTATTATCTATTAGATTTAATTTAAATCAGTTACTAATTGATTTGGATCCTCAATCACGAATGGATATAACTTTTATACTTGAAAATCATTGAAATGTCACAACTCTTCATAATACAACATTATGCATAATTTTACTGTCAAATACAAAAGTCCAAAGCATTTTGCAGTGTCAAACGAAAAGGCTCCGAAGCATTTGAAAAGGGTCCAAAGCATCTTACACCGTCGATTTTTCATTTGCTCTTGACAAAGGATGGGGTCTTAACCTACTTACAAAAGGTTTGAACCTTTTCCACAAACACTACATTTCTCTTTCTTTTGGTGGTGTTTAACACGAGTACCGCTTTAGTCGATCATTGAACATTTTAAGTTCGTAATTTATATTTTAAAACACATAATTGGCAATATGAATAAGTATCTATCCTTAAATAAATTTATATATCGGTTTTAAAGTGGAGTTTATAGATTAATTTAAATATGCAGATATTGATTTCAATACTTCAATGAGAGATTCATATGCTATCTTTATTATATAGAAGATGTTCATGTTATTTAAATATGAAGAAATGTTTATACATATATGATAGAAGTGAGGTATAAGATCATTATACGGTCATATTTAAGTTAAGTTTTATGTTATGTAAAAATTTGAGTAAATAGAAAATGACACGATCATGTCACTTGATCATGTTAGTAGAGTGCATGAATAGAAAGTAACACAACTAGTGACAAGATTATGTCACTTGGTTATGTCCACAAAGTTTATGTCTAGAAAGTTACACGACCAGTAATATAACTATGTTACTTGGTCGTATTCACTATATTAGTGTAACTCTTCATTTAAATGACATTTTTTATTAATAAGTGCAATGTATTGTCTTTTAAAGTTGCATTAATTCGAAATGGATAGTTAAGATTAGTTTTTTATTGATCTAAATATGATCTAATGATTAAAAACTAAGTGATTTCATTAAATATGTCCTTAGAAAGAGTTGTAAGGCTTGAAGCGTGATGAAAATATTTCCGAATATATATTAATATTTATAAACATCATCAAAACACTTTACCAATAATTCACAATCTTCTTCTGAAGTTCTTCAAGTTTGTGTTACCATTAAAAACCAACGATTGCTACTTTATTCTTAATACTCACTTTGTTGTATTTTAGGAGAATTTGTACTTATCCTAACCAAACTTAGTGTAAGATGCTAAAGACTCTTAAGAAAAGCATTCTTTGTGTACCTCTTAGTAATAATACAATGTTCCATTAGCATACTCATGATAAATGTACATAAAAAAAATGGTTTAATGCAAGAAACAACCTAGATTGAGAGTAAGACAATCTCCACTTTTTGGGTTTCTTTTCTTATAGTACGGTACGGGGTTCTAGTGAAAACGAGGTTTCTCTAAGGAACATGAAAAGTTTTTTTTTTTCTTTTTTGATTTCTCATTAGTTAAAGTGATATTATTAAGACTTACAAAAACTTAAAAAAAAAAAAAGGTTAACAAATTTTTATGAAGAACCTTATGAATAAAGTAGTAGCTTTTTTTATAAAGAGAGTTTCTTAAAATATTAACATAATACTTAAGGATCTAAAATGAATCTTTAGCATTATATATTGTCTAATAAAAAGAGTCTAACATTAGGGATACATAACGTCAACTACTAATATAATTTGTCCCTAATTTGGATTTTGAGGATATGCTTGAGCATTTTCATGTACATTTCTTTTTTCTTAGTTATAGAAAGGTCTTCAATATTTTTATAGGTATTTTTCCTCGATGGTTATCACGAGAGAGAAGAGATTCGAATTTGGTCTATCCCACTTGAAAAACTAGTGTGCATACCATTAGACTACAATTATAAGGTTGTTGGCAATATTTTCATAAGTTATTGAATCATCAACATAGGTCCAAAATAATACTTGTTGACACTTAATTCTCATTCCGACCAAAGCTTAATGGGTGAGGCCCATGATAGAGGACATCGAAATGCGTGCAACTTAACATCGAGCTCATCCCTTACACTACAACCTAATCACAAAGCCATGTAGTTACATTAAGAGGGGCATGAGCTATTAGTAAGCCTGTCCCCTATGTCACAACTTGCTTGACGAACCATATAATACCCTATTCGAGCTGGTCGCCTCGATTGTTGAGCTAGCACATGTCAACCATCTGGCATAAGCTCGAAGCCTAGCTCACCCTTAATCAAGCATCAACTAATCCCTTCTTCAACATCCCAACTTGACTTTTGTCTTTAGCACATGTTCTCCATTATAGCTTATTAATGGATGTTTGACTTCTGTAGTACAACTCACACACTCAACAACCTCTACAACTGTTAGACCTTAGAACTGTGGATTTGGTAGCTTGGTCGACCATGACATATCGCCTACAATACAGCTTAGTCTCTACAATGGAGCATACTACCTGTTGACAACTAGTATGAACGAACCTCAAATTGCCATATGTCTAAGTAACTTGCATAAAATGCACTATACACTGTGAAGCAAGACAAAACACTCTCTCTCCCAGAACTTTCTCTTTTTCTCTTCCCTCTTCTCTCCCGACTTAGTGTCAATACATTATATTACGCATATATTGGGTAAGCACAATCCTTAGTGCTCGTTCGCTCTTCCTCTTAGTCTTTCTTGCTAACTTGAGTATCAAAAAGCCTTTGTGGCCACACTTATTGGGGGCTTTTTGTAAGTTTCAAGGAGTAGGAGACGAAAGCTAAGCCCATCTCACTTGAACTCTACAGGAGCTTACCTATCCTAGTTGATTCAACCACGATCAACAATACCAATGCAAGTATTTTTTTTTTCCCCTTTTTCTTTTATCTATTTATGCCATACGATCTATATGTGTACTTACTACATCCAAAGATAGGTGTGTCCTCTTTTTTTTTAATTAATTTAATTGTTATAGAAGATTTACCCTAGTCATAGACATGTCATGGTTTGAATGTGTTATATACACTTTTAGAGGCAAATTCAATTATAAACAAATTGAGTCAAAATGATAAAAGACTGAGTTTGAACTTAAGCTTAATTTTATGGGGAAAAAAAGAAGAAGAAAAAACTTGAGGTTAATTGAAATGGAATTCAATGATTTCAAGCTAATTTAATAAAGTTCTTTTGAGCTTAATTTATTTAAAAGATACTTTTACTATAATTGAAACAATATTGACTATGAAAATTGACTGACATTTAAGGACAATTTAAGCTTAACTAGGCTTCCAATATAATCAAGTTATACATTGTAAATTTAAGCTTGATTTCATAAATTATTTAAGTATTTTAATTTAAGCTCAAGCTCAATTGTTTTTGTGTCATTCTCAAGTAGATTTTAAGCCAAACAAAAGGAATTTGCAATCAGTCGTTTTAGACAAAACAAATATATACAAAAGGTTGATGATGGCACTCGATCACTCATGAGAAATTACTCTTGCAAGGTTTGATTTATTTGGACCCTATTTAGTTTTAGTATATTAATATAATTTTATTATCCATTTTTTTGTTTCTTTTTTTTTTTCTCCAAGCATAGCTTGCCTTATAGGCATAAAAGATAAAGGATATTAAGGATTAAGGTTGTTAATCAAATCGAACCAAACTGAACCTTTGTTCTTTTATATTTCGATTCTATTTGAGGTTTTAAAAGAAGGTTCAAACAGTTTATGGATCGGTTTAAAGCACTTGAACTTGCACTTAATCGCTTCTTATTAAATAACAAAAAGTTTGCAACGAATTTTGGTTATGAACTTTATATTTCAATCTAACCTTATTTACCCTTTCTTTTTTATTGTCTCTATCACTTTCATCCTCCATGGGCTGCTTCTTTTCCTTCACTATCATCTCCCATCTCTTAGGTAATCCCCCTTAACTATTGAGCAATTCACATAAAGTTTAGAACTCAAAATTGTTCAAGGTAGTTTGGTTCATTAAGGGTTTGAATCGATTATTTCAAATGTGATTTGGTTTCCCTGAGCTAAACCAACCCCTTATTAAGGATAGTACTGACGGCTCAATCAATGTGATTTTAGAAATCCTTTAAGAGTCAATTATTCAAATAATAAGTTTTACCGGTTTGCAAATGTTCAAAGAATGTTGGCCTTTTTTCAGTACTTTTTTCCCCTTAATTATAGTTGTACATGATTAACAAAATGATATTGCATTGCTAATTTATGCATATAATTAAAATTATATTCATATAGAATACAATACATAATTAAGTTAACATACTAATAAAGTAATCTTTGTTTTTTATGGTAAAATAAAGTTGTATTATGGTCATTATAGCTATCTAACATATGAAATCCACTATGTTACATAAATGTTTATGTTTAGTGTTTATTACGCCTTAGGATTTGCTATACCAAAACTCTGTCGCATATACATACCATGACATGAGCATAAAAAGGCTCAGGAACCTACTAATATTCACAAATAAACATTATAGTTGACAAACTCCCATGGAAAAAAAATTCATAATGTTATATATTCATGAGTGGTTCATATAAGTTCCACTTGAATCCATATGATACATCTACAAACTAAAAGGTAAAACATTAATTATATGTAAAGTTTATCAAAAACGGTAAGGTTAACACCAAGTTTGTCCAATATGATGAAACTAGGTTCGTCTATTGTAAACATGCAACTACGCACACATATACATATATTCATGCATTTGTGTGGGTACTTCCTAAGACACTAGAGCCATTAAAAAGGGCATCTTACCTTAAAGTCTTTATTAAATTAGCCATTAGTATAATTAATCTATTTTAACTATCCATAGGGGCTAGTTATGGCTTCATCACAACATACTAACTTGTATCTTAATAACTCATCCAATAATAACCCACTAATCTAGAATGCATGCATGCATGCTGTAAGCCTCACAATCAATCACTCAAAGTTTTGATCGATTGAAAGATCCGATCAAGTCTAAATTATAAACTATTGAGAGAAATATTAGTAAAAATGACCCCGTAAACGTAAATTTAAGAAAATAAGTAATAAAATAGGAGACTATAAAATTTTCAAAATTTAAACATAATAATTGCTAATTACTGAAAAGGCAAAAAGTGTAATCTAATAACTAATAAATTACTAGAGATAGATTATATGTATACTAAAAATAATAGGATGATATAAATAATATTTAAGAATATTTATTTGTACTATATATGAATTTACATGTAAGTATAAATACGCGTAATTTCTTAAAATACGCGAAATGTGATAAAATAATACAAAATACTTAAAGAAAATTCATAATTAAATAAGGAAAAATCATGAATGATCCAGAATTGAGTTGAAGCAGCTGGGAAAAATAAAAAAAAATTCAGTCAATTAAATTAAGACAACATAAAAGCCAAAAATTAAGGGATAAGGCAATTGTCTTGTCCAATTTAATGCACAATAATTACACTAAAGCTCTATAAATAGCAAGAAAAATTCAAAAGCTCATTTGGACAGATACAAATCAGAGAAAATTAGGGAGAGGGGAAAATTGAGAGAAAAATTCTATTTAGAAAAAAACTATGCAATTAGGGCTTTCAAAGGGAACCCACACCAGACGAGCAGCTGGGAGTGGACAGCCACCACCACCACACGGTGGTTGCAGTGCCCAGGCCGGCCAACAAGGCCACGGCGGCCGGAGCCACCCAAATCGGTGAGTCCAATTTCCAGCCCGATTCTTGTATAATTTTGCAAAAATAGTAAATATTATTAGAAAATTATGAATTTTGTTATTCTGAAATATTTTTGTATGTAGTTTATAGGAAAAATATTTTTTTAATGAAAATATGTCTCGTGATATAGGGTCCCTAAGAAATTATGCAAAACCGAGCATGTTTCGGTTTAGAAATAAATGACCTTAGGAATATAGTTTCGAGCCCAAAATTTTTTTGTAGATTACTTAAATAATATAGAATAGTGTTATGAAGCCTGTTTTCAAAAATTAATTTTTGAAATTTTTAGATAATTTTTAGGCCCTAAAATGAGACATAAAATGGGTAATTTAGGGTTGATTAAGTAATTAAATGGTTAATTACTGATTTAGTGAATAAGTATATGTTTTAGGATATGAAAATCTGATGGAGTATGATACTTATAGCATTTAGGGTGTTAGATGTAATTATTAGGTTAATTATGTAGTAAATAAGTAATAGGAAAAATAGTTAATTTTGTAAATTAGGGAAATTTGGAGTAAAATTTGATTTAGGATGGATTTAGACATTTTGAAATAATAATTGATGTTTAGAGATGATAATTAGAGTGATAAAAATATTAGAAGTGTATTATATACATAAAAGGTAATAATACATAATAGGTAATTAATAGAAAACATTATAATAAAAATTGATATTTTGATAATAATAAAAATGTACAATAAATCTGATAGGAAACTTGAATTAATGTAATTATATGAAAAATGTAAAAATTTATCACATTAGGAATGAATTCGGTATACTAATATGGATTTAAGTGTACCGGGTAAAATAGATATTGACTAGGGGTAATGATGGTATTTAGGAGATCAGGAAGTAATGTGATTAATTTCACATTATGGGTTGAAACGGATTTCTAGGGTTGGAATCTAAAACATTACTTAGAAATCGAACTAAAACCTAATTTAGAAATTGATGCGAAAACTGAACCCAAACCTAACCCCAAACCTAGAATAATTGTAAAAGACTTAATACCTAGATAATTAGGCATATTAAACCTTAAACAAAACCTAACAATAAGCGTTATAGGATAAAACGAACCTATAATAGTTATACAAAAAGCTGAAACCACGTTTGTGTTATAGGGATGATCGGCGATAGCCTGAGCAAATCGGACCTCGAGTGAGTAAGCGAGGAGTCCAGGTAAGTTAGGATTAATACGATGCTGTATTTTGGAGGCTTAAGATTATGCTTGATTGTGCTTGTTAGATAGTTGAATGTGTGCATGTGCTTGATTATGTTTGTTGTTCTGGCATATATTATATGATTTGTATGTAATGATTGATCACCCTAAACTAGACTTAATCAAATATACGACCAGTAATCATAATCGGACATGCATGGCAACCTGTTAAGGGAACTTAGGACTCTCCGGCCAAATATCGACCCCTTCGGAAGGGATAGCACAGGATTACAAAATAGTCTCTTCTTCATCCTCAGTCGAACTAAGTGATAAGAGAGGAGGTCACGGTGAAGGTGAAGACAGTGGTTCGAAGGTAATCGCAGGAGGAACAAGGTCTCCATTACACAAGCCTGGGTTTGGTTGTAAGCTGTTGCATTAACGGCAACTCCTCAACCCGGATTAGAGCGAGCGCAATTTCTCTAATCTCACAACGGGCCGGACAACGTCGTGTGATGGCATTTGCTTGCACATGCATTGCATCTAATAAGTGATTGAAAACCTTGTTATATATATGGTATAGTTTTAAGTCCTTCAGCCTAACTTACTGAGCTATGGTTGCTCACATCCCTATAGACGTCGTGCAGGTGCTGGCTAAGAAGCGGCAAACTACTACTCTGAAGCTAGCAACTGCTGGATCCTGGAGAGTGAAGAAAAACATATGAAGAATAAACATATATTTTTAAGGTTTAAGCTTTTACTTTAGAATTTTTCATTTCCGAATACTGTAATAACTAGAAAATATATCACAGAGAAATATTGTAAACTTTAATTATAATAGCTGAATTATAGCATATATATATTTCTTCACCTTCTTAGATAAATGATTTATTTAAATTACAAACTGTTTACTTCAAAGCGGGTTAGTCGTTGACGCCTTGTGTAGGTCAGGTCTAAGATAGCGGTTGTAAGGCCGACTTCTATTTTAGGATGGTTTACACGGCGGGGTTGTTACGACTCTGCCGCTTCGGGGCGTGACACATGCATGACATCAACACTCAATCTATTGCTTCATCACATATCACTCCCCTTTCCCTAAGGATAACATAGCCACTTGTCCGTGATCACCATATCCAATCACCAGTAATATTGGATCTTTCGGCTTAGGTATAAGTACAAGTGACATTTAATTTAAGGCTTGGGATGTGAAAACTATTGCATATTCACATCATAAGTACAAAATGGCTTAGGAACTTGCTAATATCCATGAATATACATAACACCCGACAAACTTGCATAGAGAAAACATCATAAGGTCATACATTCATGAGTGGCTCATATGAGTCCCACTTGAATCCACATAATACATCTATATGCTAAACGATAAAACATTAATCAATCATAAAGTCCATTAAGCGTAGCAAAGTTAAAACCAAAGTCTATCCAACATAATGGAACTAGGTCCATTTATCATAAACATCCTTAATCATCTTCCTTTAGTCCTCAAAGTAGTGAAAGTTATGATGGTAGTCCCACTTCCATAATACATGTTGTATCCAAGGTTATCATATGGTTATAAGTCATCTAAGGAGCCTGAACTTGAAAAATAAGCGAAAGGGTGAATTGGAGCCTAATACATAATCATTATAATCGCACAAAAATATCACTAAAACAAATCACTAACAACTTATCTCTGATGCATTAAATAGGGGTTATTATCTTTATTTAAATATGACATATAATATAGTCTTGGCATTCTAATACTAGGAGTAGCTCATGACCTCTTAGAGTACACACACGCTTATGCTGATGCATGCATCATGTGCACGTGCTAATATACATATACATATAGGTGCAAATATATATACATACCTATACACATAAGCATGCAGAACATGCACATACAAATACCTAAACATAGGTACACATATATATGCATATATCTATTAGTGTTTAGTACTTACTAAAACCTTAGAGGCATAAAAAGGGCGTCTTACCTTAGAATCATTACTGAACTAACCATTAGTATGACTGATTTATTTTAACCATCTATAGAGGCATCCCATAACATATGTACGACCTAATTATAGCTTCCTCCCATACTAACTTGTATTGCAGTAACTCGGTTGTCAATAACCTACTAAGCCATAATGCACATATGCATGACATTAGCGCTTAATCTACTACATCATCACAAATTACTCTTCCTCTCTCAAGATAACATAACTATTAGTTCGTGATCATCATATCTGATCACCAATAGTCCTAGATCTTTCAACTCAGGTATAAGTACAAGCAATATTCAATCTAAGGTTTTGATATACTTAGGTTTTTTTAGTTATTGCCTAATAAGAAAAACTATGAAATATAGCAATCACATACTGTAAACTCCCAAAATTGAGTTTAGGACAACCGAGCTCAGATTTAAGGTTTTTAGGGTAATTTATCCAATTGAGCCCAAACTTTGCAACTAGAATGAAAAAGTTAGTCGAGATATTACAGTGAAGTTAGATTTTAGTAATAATGACCCGAAATCCCAATTTTGCCCTTAGAAATTGGAATATTTACTAAAGCCCTAAAATGTTCAGAACTCCTAAAATTGAACTTAGATTGCAACGAAAACTTAGAGATAAGTTAATTGAGCTATAAAATGAGATAATATAGTATAATTTACTATAAAAAAATAAACGTAATTTTTTTAGTGTACCCGGTATAAATAATAATTATACTTGTAAATTAACCTAAAATTGTGTAATTGTATAATTATTGTGTTGAATTCATGAAATTAACTTTAGAATGTATCCTAAAAATAAAAGATATGCTAGAAACTTAATTATATGAGTAAAGTTATATATTTCACATGTTATTTACATAGGGTATAAACTTGTATATTAATTAAATAATTAATTCTAACATATAATATCTATATTTAAGTAATTATTTAATAAAAGAAAAAGAAAAATTAATTAAATAACATTGGAGATTGCTGGAAGGAGGCGTGGCAGGAGAAAAGAAAAAGTGGAGTGCTGAATCAAAAGTGAAATTTTCACTTTAGGACACCTCATGCATAAAAAAAAAAAAGAAATTTGAAAAAGAAAATATGAATTAATTAAAAGAAAATCCTTTAACCGACTTTGAGGCACTATAAAAAGCCAACATCATCAGATATGAGAGTTTTAGCAGTTTGGAATAAAAAATAATTAGTAAAAATCGTGGAAAAAAATCAAATTTAGAAAAAAACAGAAAAATTAGTGAAAGTGTGGAATCCTAACCTAGAGTAGATCTGCTGTGAAACTCAGCTAACCCCACATGGTCCACCCACCGCGCCGGCCGTCTGACAACCACCCAGCCGCCGCCGGCCATCAGAGCATCGAAGAACACCAAGGTCAAATTTCTGCCCTGTTTTTCAATAATTTCTAAAAAATAGTAAATCCACCCAGAAAATTATGAAAAAAATTACACTTAGGTTATTTTAGACATTCTTTCATGTGATATTTTTATTTTTGAAAAATTCGTAATATTTAATATACTTTATTAAGAAATCTGTAATTCATCCGAATATATATTTATAAAATAAATGTATTATATGATGTTGTTTCTAGCTGAAAATTTTTGTGTAGGATGTGTATGATATATAGGTAATTGCTACATAGCCCAAATTTTTATTTGAATAATTTTAATATTTATTAAATTTTTAGGCCTGAAATTAGCTCGAAAATAGGTTGAAATTATGAATTTAATAGGAAATTACGAAATAAATTGATAAAATGGACATGTACTGATCTATAATAAATAATAATAGTATTGAGTCAGATTGAAATTAATTGGATGCTAAAAGAATTATAATTGGATAATTTATCAAATTTAGGGGTAAAATCGTTAATACGAAAATATAGGCAATAGGTCGAAAACTTGAAACCAAGTGATAATTTAATTCCCTATATTTTTAGAAGCTCATAGAAATTTTCGAGGAATTATTGGGTAATCTGAACTATTTATTACGAATTTATTAAGTAAAATAGTTTAAATTACAAGTCGGAGTGTATTTGTAATATTAATAGACTAAAATGAGTTAAATAAAACCTATATATAGGATTGCTGATCAAATTGGGTTAAATGGAGATTTTTATTATAATTATTAATATTTTTTGATCGGGATGCACTTTAGGTGTATTAGAATTGAATAATACTTATATTGTTACAATATAAGGATAAATTGGATAGAATATAATTTAAATCTGTAAATTTCGCATAATACAATCATTTTTATATAATTATGTATAATTGTATTAAAAATCCAAACTACCCGTTAAAATCCATCTCTAGGAACAGGATTTGTAAAACATATCGTTAAGTCTATACGAACTCAATGACACTAATTTTGTTGAAATCGGATAACCTTAAGCAATCTAGCCTATAACTATAACATATTCAAAAATATACACATTTTGGTAACCTTACCGGAATCAAAACGTGAATTAATAAATAAAAAGTACGTTTCGATACGATCAAAACGATATATAATACGTAATAGTATATATGATGTACAATATCAATAATTAATAATTTAATTCGATATATAGTAATAACATGACTGCATATTATGGAAATAATATACATATATAACCATTTTAGATTAAACCCTAATGTTTTCGTAATTATTGTGAAAACTAAATTTGGACCTTTTGTGTAATTAGGACTTTCCAAAGACGGTTGACAATTCAAGTTAGCAATAGCGAACATTTAAACAAGTAAGTTGGGATGGTAGCTTCTTGATTTTAGTAAGTTGGGACTTTCCAAAGACGGTTGACAATTCAAGTTAGCAATAGCGAACATTTAAACAAGGAAGGGGTTAGGAGTACGGTGGTTGATAGCAAGGATATGATTGGTTGATAAGCCCCTTGATTTTAGTTACCACTCACAAAAAAAAAAAAAAAAACTTACTAAGGCATGCATACATGTATTGTGGGATGAGAGGTTCACCCTCCTAAAGTTTTCGTGTGATGCCTAACAATCCCCCTGCTTCTTGCTTTTGCTTGAATTTTGGATAGTGAGCCAACTTTCTCTTCTTATTTTACCTATGACCATTCCAACCCATCCTTCTTATCAAAAGTACCCTCTTGGCTTTATTACAACCCTCTATATGTTTTCAAGACTCAACTATTCAACTTATTTTAACCTTACCCGTTATGACCATTATTAGGAGAGTAGTGTCAACTCCTAACCAATCTACTTATGGGAAACCAAATTTGCCTTTAGAGGAAACCTACTCCCCAAACAAATTACCTTGCCAATGTCACATGCTTTGTTATAAGCCCAAGCTAAACATCCTTAGTTACCTTCTAACTTATGAACTGTGACATTCTTCCCAACTAACTTTATAACCCCCATTGTAAGGCTAGCACCTTGCCAATACCTACACCCTGTAGATGATTAACCCCTTTAATTGCTACCGAACTGTAGACATCTAATTTTTGCTCTCTTATAGTTTTAATTTTTGTTTTTTAAAGGGTTTTAATTCAAAAATAAAAAAAATATATAAAAAATAAAAATTGAAAAATGATAGAAGAAAAAAAAAAGAAAAAAAATTAAGAAAAAATAAAAATTAAATGGATTGGGTTGTTGTAGAATTTTAACTAAATAGTTATTGAAAAAAGCAAATCTAATGCGATAACGTTAAATCTAATAAAATTGAGATTTGTAAGATTCAAATCTATTTTGGATTTTTACTAATTTAGATTTGATTTGATCCAAAAGATTATTTTCGAGTCTTATAAATATGGATCACACAGCGTGAATTAAGAGAGTGCAATTATATATGACCATAAACACGATTCAATTCCACTTATTATAATAGATTACTCCAAGTTGACGTAACACTGATACCCCATCCACGGCAGATGTACGTTTAAACACCACCATCCACAACACAATAGCGTGACATCATCTTCGTGCAACGTGGCGACACATGCATAGCCCCAACATCCACCCGTAGTCCTCTCTCAACAGTGAACAACAACAGAAAAAGGCACATAAAGTATAGTGATCTACTCTATCTCATGCGTGACCAAATAGCTCTCTTTTGGTTTATTTACTTATCATATGTTTATTTAGTAAATGGTTTAATAGTCGCCTTTAAGATGTATAAAAGGAAAAATATTTTAGCTTAAGAAATTATGCATTTTCCAAACTTTTTTTAAAGCATTAGGTCCTTAGAATTTTTCAATTAGAAAAATTCTTTTTTCAAAAGGAAAAAAATAATAATGACAAACCCTTTTCCAAAATTAGAACATTTTTAGAGAATTTTTTATAAAATAAATATAAAAGAAAACTTTAATAGACTTTTTTTTCCATAGATAACATTTTTTCTATGGTTTAGGGTTTCTTTTTTCAATGATTTAGATTTTTTTTTTCATAAATAAATATCTTTTCTATAATTTAGGTTTTTTTTTTTCATAGTTTAAATATTTTCCATAAATAAATGGTTGCCCCTTTAGCAACTTGTTCTACCTTAATGGTTGCTCCTTCGAGCTTTTCTAAGTGAGACCTTCTTTTTTTTAACCAGGACTATCATTTCATTTGACACATTAAGTGGTACTTAGATAGCTTCATGAAGTTGCTTGATATCCCATGTCAGAGGACTGGAGGCTCAAACCTCCTACAGTGTCCATACCGATTAACCTTAAACTTTGAATTTCTTTCCATTTGACCCCTTTGATTCTTCTCTTGAGATTCCACCACAAATTAAATCTCTGTCAATGCCATTTAGGGAATTCAACATTATAACATAAAAAAAACTTCATTAAAATGAATTTATGTATTTTTAATTTACAAAACATCAAATTAACTATTTATAATATATTTTTGTCATATTTTACTATCAGACTTAGATTGAATGCTTCCACCTCACAATATTCTAAATCCTGAATTGCAATTATTTCCGGTCCATTCTCAACACGAAGAAGAAGAGAAGTCCATATCTTTTCCTTACTCCGACTATACTTCCAAGAGTCTCCAATTACAAGCATCAAATTCATTACTTTTACTTTTTTTTTTTCCTCCCCAAAGAACATAAGTTTTCGCTTAGTAACTTTATTCAATTTATGCACTTATAACATAAACCACATTTACCGACACTTACAAAAACTGTCTTTTACACAATCACACTATCTTTACCCCAAATTCCTTAAAATCTTTCATAAGGATTTTGATAAGGATTATAGAAGATGAAACTAAGGAGAAAGGAATAGGGAATCACCTTGATAAAGGACGGAAATGAAAATTCTAAAGATTAAAAAGAGAAGGAAGAGAGATATAAAGTTTTAGCAACTTCTAACATGTTGAAATTGATAATTTGGACGGAAAATAAGAGGTGTTCATTAGTCTAATAGGTTCGATCAATTTTTGGATCAAGTCCGGAGGAATGAGCTTTGTTTTTAGAAAACTATGGGGAGAAAAAAATTATTGAAAAGCCCTCCTTTTTAGATTTATTTTTATTGGATACTTTAGCGTTAATATTACATACATATATACTTATAATATTTTATCACACGGACTATTTAAGTTATAGATACTAGATAAACATGCATGTACAAAGTGTGTACCAACAATGGAGAATGGATATACGAGAAAGCAAAAACTAATAAAGGAAAGAAAATTCACTTGTGTTAACCTTGTGCTGAATACGAGATAAGAGAGAAACACTGATTCTAAACCGCAATTGAAGGAATATATTGATAAATGAATAACTTTTTAAAAGGTTTCGTTCCGAAACAAGTCTCTTAGACTTTATTATTATAGATATTTCATTCCATATATTGTCGATCAGTGCTCTCGAGACATTAGTTAAAAACTATTATTCTTCACAAAAAATAACTGTAAAGCATGGAAAGATGAAAAATTTTCTTCTTTAGTTGTTGATAAGTGTCATTAGAGAATCCTTTTAAATTTTAAGATTTTCTATATATATTTAGACACATATTATAGTGATAGTGTCTTTTATATATATATAATAAGCCAAACCCTATATTCAACTCTATAAGCTTATACATGAAGTAGTGATACTTTCTTTCCACACAATGCTTTCTTGTGAATCAGTTATCATGCTTGCATGCAAAAAACATTATAGTGCTTATGTATTACTATATGTAGAGATGAGATGTGGTGTCTTAGAACTTTTTCTTTTTTATTTTTTTGTTATATAAAAATTTAGAAAGAAAAATTCTAAGCACCCCAAGTCATGGAGTAACTAGCTATTACTCAAGAAAAAAGGAATCATACATGATCCTACACAAGTGGTTACTAACTTTCCTTTATTTTGAGGTAGTTGGAGCAATTATCAAAAAATCAATGAATGGTTCTTTTCATCAATAGTGATATTATGGTCATTTATCACAATAATTAAATGATATGTATATATTTATTGTTTATGAGAGGATAATAAATTAGATTAGATAGGAGATTTTATCCAAAACACCAAATTTGAAATAAAATAAATTAGGTAGGGATTAAAAAGATCTTTCGAACAAGCTATTTATACGGCCGATATAGAGTAAAAATAAATAAGATTTTTCTTTTTTGTTTATCATGAAGATATAAATAAGATTAAATAAAAGATATTAAAAAAAAAAATCTAAAAAGGCACTAAAAGGATCCTCGATTTTACGGCGTAATTTATTTGACGGCGACACTCTGCCAAAACAAAACATGACGCCCAACGCAGAAAGGGCAAAAGCGAAACCCTAGCCAGTCACCGAGTGGTATATTCCTCCGGCTTGCAGTTCCAATTAGGGTTTTCTTCCGGTCATAATTGAAGTTCACTTCACTTCGACGTATCCAGCATAAATGGCGAGAAGAGAGAAACAGGAAGCGAAATTCGAATGGGAAGAAGATGAAGACGATGACAACGGGCGAAAAGTTGGAGCCAGCAAGGAAGCTACATCCGAATCTGCTTATAGCAGCGACGATGAAGAAGCGAATGAGGATTTGAGCCTCAAAATTGTCGAGAAAGCTCTTTTAATGCGCGCCGCAAAGCTCACATGTAGTCCGGTGAAAGACGACGATGTATCAGAGACCGATGATGGTAAGGTAACGGATGGCGGCAACATAGATGAAGAGCAAGATGAACGAGTTTCGAAAGATGCTGCGGTTAAGAAAGAGAAAAGGTTGAAGAAAAAGAAGAAGGTTATGGTGGTTGAGGAGGTTGAAGTTGGAGAACAAAGCGTGAGTGCTGCTTTCTTATCAAGTGACGTTTTTATCTGATATATGATTGTGTTTTTGATTGATTGAAATATGATTCTGATTTGAGTTATTATTTAGTCGTTTTTGTAGGAGATTGACTTGATATTTTGTTGATTGGTTAAATTAGTTTTTATTGTTGAGTAGTTAATGTGGTCGGGTCTCTGAAGAAGGCATGCAGAATTAATAGGATTCGAAATACAGTAAATGAGTGGCAGCGCGCAAAGATTTCGGATGTGGAGGACATGACAGTGTAATTTGTTAAGAGGGCAATTCCCTAAATATTTGTGTAGAGGATTGATTTAATCGGGCTTGGCTGCTCGTGTTGCGATAAGACTCACTAAATAACTTGATCTACGAACAGCATGTTGAAGTAAAGGTTTTAATGCCAGAGGAATTAGTACTGCTGGGCACAGAGGGGGAATCCCCCCATGGATGGAGATGTCTTTAAAAGTTATGGAGTTTTTTAGGGTTCTTTTATATATGTAAAAGTTTGAATTTTGTCTGTGTTATGGGAACCAAGATTTCTAACATTATGAGGAGTTGGATTATAAAAGATTAAATGTAGCCTCAGAACAAAAGAAAAAGAGCTATAGCTATAGGGAAAGCAGATAGCTTGACATGGTAGACTAAAGACTGTAGTGTTGCTGATGATAGTAGTTTATTTTTGTTGTGTGATAAAGTGGTTTCTGTTGGGTGATGACGGAAGTAGATGAATCACGAGATTTCAATAATATATAAACGGTCAGTTGACTGCAGGATCTGAATAACTGGTCTCTTATCTTGTTCACCAGGTCTCTCATTTCCTTAATCAAAGTCCATAGCTAGCCTTAAAGGTTAAAAATCAAAACCGTCAATTTAGCTTTGACTGTGATTTTTAATTGCAACTGCTGATATGTGCTTCGTGCTCTTTTCTGTGGCTGCATCTCGTACTTTGCTATCCTGCTGTTGAGAAGAACCTTAGCATTGTTTCCTTTGTTTAATTGATTTTGATTGAAATTCTTCTGTATTATTGGCTAGCTCATTGATGCAAATGAAGCTGAGAAGAGAGGAGCAACTGAGCAGATGGAGCCTGAGGAATCTTCAGATCCAGATAATGTTGAGATTACCGATAATATTATACTACGAAAGCTTCTTGTGAGTCCACTTATTTGAACTATAAACACCATGTGATACAACCATGTATGGGCACTTAGTTTTGTATCTGTCTTTTACATCTATCAGCGGGGCCCAAGGTACTTCAATCCTCCTGATAGTAGTTGGGGAACTTGCTTCAACTGTGGTGGAGAGGGTCATACAGCAGTGAATTGTACAGCAGAGAAGCGGAAGAAACCATGCTTCGTTTGTGGGAGTTTTGATCACAATGCTAAACAATGTTCTAAGGTTCAGTATTCTTGGGTATTTTTTAGTGTGTGACCAAAATTTTCTGTTCTATCTGTCTTTTGTGCTTCCAGTTTGTCCTATCTGAATTGTACTTTGTCGCTGAGTAGTAAAGCAGGATGCATTTACATAATGAATATTTTCATCTCTAGGTTCATGAAGCTTTGCAGCAGGGCAAATTAGATAACTCTGGGAGTATCTATTTATAACCATGAAGTCTATGCCACTTTGTCATTTCTTTTGCGACATTATTAGTTAGCGACTGATGTCCCTACTCCATTTCTACAGGATTTTGTAGTAAAATAGTTACTATGAATTGTCTGCCTAGTTATTCATTGCACTTGCTTACGTAACACCCAAATCCACCCATCAAAAAGAAAGAGAAAATAAGAAGCATTCCCTGGGATGATGTATTGTAGTTTCCACTGTCATTTCCAATTGGAAAACAAGTCTTCTTTGAGGGTTCGCATTGTTAATGGTGTTTAGCTGACTATTTTCTCTGTCTTGAATTGGACATAGGGAAAGGATTGCTTTATCTGCAAAAAAGGAGGCCATCGTGCAAAGGACTGTCCAGAGAAGCGGAAAGCTGGCCCTCACGCTAGTAAGATATGTTTGAAGTGTGGCAATTCTGGGCACGATATGTTTTCATGTGGGAATGACTACAGCCCTGAAGATCTTAAGGTCTTGTTTGTTTATATAAAGCTCTTCCTCTCATTGAAACTTCTATGTGAGAAAAAATGTAAATAAATGTAACCACCCCTTGGGATAAATGATAAAAGATGCTTACTTGTATTAATTGTTCAGGTATGCACTATTCATGGTTTAGCTTAAAACTGCTTATCTTGATTGTGGTGCTCAAGCAGGACATACAATGCTTCGTCTGCAAAGGTTTTGGTCATTTGTGCTGTGTTGACTCAATTGAATCTGAACCATGCCAGCTGTCCTGTTACAAATGTGGTCATCTTGGTCATACTGGTTTGGTGAGTTTGCACAGTCTTGCTCGTTTTTCACAAGTAAGTTGTAACTGGGGATTGAACCTCAATATGACTATAGAGCATAGCTACAACTAGACCACTTGGCTATGTGCATGTGCTATCAGTTTGTTGTGTGGCTTTTGTGTTATTTTTATACATCCATCAGATTATGTGGTCTAGATTCCTGTTCAATCTTTTGAAGAATTTTATTTGAGGCATCATGAATCTACATGCATGATATTGACTTGATTCATGCATAATTCCTTAAGTGCTTCTGTGTACTTGAGCAAATTAGCACTCAGTCACCATGGTTGTTTGGGGTGCTTCAGATGGGCACCTGGAAATGAAGCTCATTTTATGTATCTTAGTTCTAGTTGTGCACTTTCAGTTTGCCTTTGCACAGTTTTACATGTCAATTTATTCCTAATTGCTGACAGAGGATTTTGGCTCGAATGTTGGCCAATACAAAAAAAAGAGGAGGAGATAAAAAAAAAAATTCTCACTTAGAGTGGCTGAGGAAATGCAATGTTGAAGTACTTTGTTGCAAGTATTTTAATGAGGGATTTATTTTCCAAGAGAATGTTGATTACCTCATGAGGTGTGGGAATATACATGTCTTCATTCTTCAGTTGCCTAATTTTTCCCCTCTTGTAATCTTTTAATCAGGCCTGCAGAAATGCACATGAAGGAACCACAGGTGAAGCAAGTCCTAGTTCCTGCTACAGATGTGGTGAAGAGGGGCATTTTGCTCGAGAATGCAAGAGTTCAACCAAAGTATTGCATCTTATTGAACTTTTAGCTGATTTTTCTGGATGAATTCTGCTTTTCTCTAAGGAGTTTGGGCTGCTAATGGAAGTTTTGTCTTGATGTGCAGAAGCAAAAGGGGAACTTTCAACCATCGACACCAGCTGGAAAAAAGCACAAAGAAAATAAAAGTTACAAGGGTTACAACTCGGAACCTAGCAAATTTCAGAAGACTAGTAAAAGGAGAAAATTCCTAGAGGATAAAGATCGTCTCTCTACACCGAAAAAATCGAAGCATAGAGGTGGCTGGATCACAGATGATCCTGGAGATTTTTCCTTTGAAAAAATTAACAAGAGAAACTGGAGGTCCCCTGCAACACCATATAATAATAGTCATAAGATTTCTACCAGCAGTTATAATTATCGGTCTCCTCAAGGTTCTGGGAGGCTTCAATATGGAGGCTCATCGTCACGGGCAATGGCCCCAAGCTTTCGGCATAGATTTTCAGCTTCGCGATTTACTAATTCTAGAGCTGATTCATACAGTAGAAACTACAATTGGTGGTAGAAGTAGTTTATATTCATTAATAGCCATTTGAAGCATGTGGCTATAAACATGGTGGCCCCTCCCCTCTTCCAGGCGACCCTCCATAACCTGGTATGTATAGGCTGTCTGGCTCGTGTGGTCAACCCACATGTTTTAAGGTTAACATCAGCCACACTCTTGCGAATTGTTGCATTAAGGTGGATCAGAAAGTAACATATTTTTTGCTTTGGAGGTTATATAATCCATTCAACAAAGTATCCGAAAAAAGAAAGAGAAGAAGGAGAAGAAGAAGAAGAAACAGGCAGTTCCGTCACTAACATTAACTTGAGAAACAAGTGAGCATTGAAGTGTAATGGTTTCCTTCACTGTTTTATTTTTATCAGATATAAATACATGGTTAAGAAGAAAAGTTTCCTTGCACATATTAGATCCAGCTTCTTTGTACTTATTTGAGTTGTTAGGTTCTTATAATATCTTCATTCATATGTTTTGTTGTCTCATCTGGAGAGGATAGCTTCTGGAGCTTTATTTTGTATTGATGCGTCTGGTTCCCATATCAGGATGGGTTGGAATAGAATGTTGTATTCTCTTCTGCTATTTGGTTTGGCGTGACGGCATGTTATGGAATGGGTATTCCGCTCAATTTTGAAATAGTATCATATGGTTTTAGTCAATGAATAAGGCTTCAATGCTTAGAATACCACTAAACAAAATTTTTACAGTAAGGATAGGTTAACATGAAAAAGAAATGAATTTTACTTGTATAAAATTATTGTAGTAATACCGTGAAAATAAGATCAATTATATCTATATTAATAAAATTGCTGTGGAGATAATATAATCATGCTCAATGTATATTATAAATTCAATGATCTAACTCGTAATGGTATTAGTGATATGTACTATTAGTATAGTTTTCATGTTGTTTTTCTTAAGGTAAAAAGAGATATAATATCAATACTAATAATATCATCATATTATATATTTTCAAATGGAACGAAGTAAGTTGCTAACTGTTACCCTGGTGTATTGCCGATTTTTCGTAGGTTATGTTAGGAAGTCTTGACATAGCGAAGAGGCACATAAACATACGATCTATATTGTGCAAATCCGACGGTGGCAGAAGACCATGCGTTAACCGTGTAACTGTGACACAACTGTAGCCTTGCTATACTTACAAAAGTTTCATCGTCAAAGGAGACTACAAATTAGTTATTCTTACAGATTTGGCAAATCGATCCATATCGATCTACTCACTAAAAGGGATTCCATGGTTTTAGGGTACATGAAAAACCTTTTAAATGTACTGTTACGTTGCAAAAGCTACAATGATAAGGTACAAATGCTACTGAGAATACTATCACTTTTTAGGAAAAAAAAAATTACATAATCGTATTTAAAAAATACGATATCAAAAATATTAAAAATATTGCATTTCATAAATATAATTTAATATTTTATCTATAATAGATATGTTGCATTTAAAAGATGTTTTGCCTACAATATCTATATTATATTTAAGAGATGCGATAAGTATATATGTTGCATTTTACATAAATATTTATATCATTTTACATATTATGGTAAATAAATAAGATTCTCGAGAATCGAAGGAGAGATGGTATCGTTCAAGAAAGTAGCTGCTTTAATATGAATTATATAGCTCACGTCACAGTCTAACCACAACCCCATCAATAATTCCAAAATCAGTGATTTTGCTCCTCCTTTGCCATCCCATGTCATTGTTTGGTTGATCTCTCTCTTGAGAAACGGTCCACAAAACTTAAAAAGTGTCAAAATTTGAGGTCATTCCCAAGAGAAGCAAAGGTAACATTTAAAGCAATTTTGATGTCATCACGAATGTTGGATGGGAGCCATTCACAGCCTTATATTATTTGAACGTGAAATTACAACGTAAGGGATTAACATCATGCGATCAAATCCAAATCCTTAGTCTGGTGTATATCATTGAATGATGTTTTTACCTATTGTTTTGGGTTAGTATGAATCCTAATGCGAAACAAGGTCCAAGTAATTTATAGCTAAGATGACCAAGTTGAATCAAGTCTTCGGTAGAGGAAAAAAGATTCGATGATATTTATACGATATATAAATCAATAAATAAGTAGTATATAAATATTTATAAAATTTTGACACATAATAAATAAATGTATTTTTATAAAATATATTAATTATATTTTTACTTATCAAATTTTTATCAATATCTATATCTCATTGATTGATTCACAAAAAACAACTCACTAACTAAACAACTCTCCACTTCACTTGCACGGGAAACACATAATCAAAATATTCCACATTGCACACCATGAAGCCGCTCGTAGAATTATACACTGTCGATGATAAGGGTCTACGTGGGATCCTACTTCAACTCTAAGACAATAAAAGATTAGGATAACCTGAAAATGCTTCTCTCATTAGAGGTAATGACAACAGGAAAGACAATCTGGCTACTCAATATTTCCTATGATGAAACAAATATTGGATTATGGTTATTTAAAGGTGAAAGTAGTAACATCCTATTACCACCGTAATGTTACGATAAATTATATTCAATTTTAGTAAATCATACTAATTAATTAGAAAAATAAAATTACTGATGGATTTCATTTTACCATCTATAGCATGATTCACTAAAATCTAGAAAAAAACAAAATTATCAACAGCATATCATAGTATATTAAAATCGAGTAAGATTTATTATGATATTACAATAAATCACGTCATCGTAGGGATAGAAAATCCCTATAATTAGGGAAATATGTAACAAGCGGGCAAATCTACAATTGATTGCTTATCAGTGGAAGGGATCTCCATTAATCGAACTTAGGACTTGAAGGATCCCTCGACAATCTTTCATGAGGTACGTAGATTAGTTATGAGAAATTTTGCTATTCAAAATTAGGTTATATATTGAAGAGAATCGATAATCGTGGAGTAGATTATATCAAAGCAGTTATTTTCTTAAATTTTGTAATCTAGATGATCGTATCATTCCTTTCTTTGCTATGCTTGTACCACGTTGTCGTAGTTTTAGTAAACTCAACAAGGTTCGCTCAGAAAGGTTTTTGAGGTATCATGAAACCCTAGAATTCCTTCCTTTTAGCTGGTGGATCGACATGAATCGGTTTGCCTAAATTTGTAAGTAAATTTAACTTTTTGGGTGTGGTCTCCTTTCGTGATACACGACATTTTTGCTCTAAATTTCGTAGAACGGTCTTACCTCTATCGGAATTGGGAATAGGTAATTATGTGTTTTCCAGACGAGATTTTAATACCAATTTAACATCATTTAGGAGTGAAATATTTACCAAAGATAAGATTAAAATAATCAAGCTCGAGTAGAATATTTCAATATTAATATCATTATAATTATAATGGAAAAAATATTTTTTAAATAAATCGAACTCAAACGATTTTAATCAAATCGAGCTCAAATTTATTAAGTATTGCTTTAAATTGAGCTTAAGCTCAAAATTCTAAGCTTAAGCAACCTCAAATTAAACTTGAACTTTAAAATTTTAAGTTAAGTTCAATACTGTACCATCTCGACGATTGGACTTGTTTTACAGCCCTTAACTATAACCTTGTGTGTCCCTAATTGCAGTAAGGCTTCTTAACATACTCCACCAAACTTCGGCAATACCACTCTCTCCTAATTAACGATATTACGAGTGGAAACATATTTCATTATGTTGGATGACATTTTTACTTGGATCAATTGTGGAATGTTTTTTCGACAAAATTTCAATGTTAAAGTAATCAGTTAATCTAAAAGTTTACATTGTAGATATGATATGGGTTATTTTATTTATTTCTCGATAATTAACATGGTGTTGAAGTCAAAGGTCCTAAGATTAAATCCCTACAAGTTATTTCATTCCCATTTAATTAAGCCATCAACTTGATGGACTTTTATTAAAGTCTCGGTACAACAGAGAAGAAAAATGGGAAAGTATTAAGTAATAATGATAATAACTCAAGTCATATCTACACGTCTAAGATTTTAAATTGGAAGCTTGCAGTGTTACCCTCAACGGATATAACAGTTAGGCATAAATTTCAATAGTGCACTCTCATGTTTGCTTTATGTGAATATGCTTTTGCAATTTTTTTTTGCTATTTTGGTCATTTGATAAATTATTAAAGAATACTAAAAACTAAAAAAAAAGGCACAAAATCAATGGTGATGTATTAGCAGTCTGATTTTGTGAATTAAACATGTCAATTGCTTCTATAAGAATGCAAATGAGAGCTGTAGTAGTAGTTGTAATATTAGGGTAAACCTAAGGAAAGGTTGGGTCCAATCCGTGAATCAGAATCGAAACTGGTCCAGACCTATGAGTCACAGGCGTGAACCATAGTTTGACATATTGGGTTTGGCGGGTTAACATGGTTCAATGTGTTAGCTCTATCGAATTGGCAAGTACAAGCCCGAGTCGAAGAAACTAATAGTTCAACCCATTAGTTTCAACTCGAAAATTGAAGAAAATAAAAATGAAAGCTTTTTATAAATTAAATTTAAGTATTCTCTCTGATTAAAATATAAAATAAAATTGAATATATATTATTACTTATATTTAGAAATTGATATCGAGACTGAATAATATCTATGAGTTTATAAAAAAAATTTATTAAAACATGTATATTTTAATATTAGTAAAAGTAGATAGTTATAAATTTATGGTGTAAAATATATTACTTTAACTACCAAAAGAGTCTTTTAACAAAAAAAAAAAAAAAACCACCAAAAGAGTTCGAAGTACAAAATATCACAAGTTTCATACAATCTTATTTAATTTTTGAAAGAGCAACTACTTTTGTAAATAATATATTTTAATGATTTATAAAAATGCAAGTGTATTTATAATTTAATATTATTAAAAGTCATAAGAAATATATTTATGTTACATATAAAATGGTAAGCATATTATAAATATTAGATAAATGTTATTCTCTTTACAATATTAGTCTAACTCTTACATGAATTATATTGTTTTATGAAGTTTCATCTAAAGTAATAAAAGAGCACAGTGAGTATTATATGTCACAAATCAAATTCTACATTGATTATATTAACAAGCTTTTTTTTTTAGATGTTGTCTATAAAAAGAGGTTTACTTGCTCAATTCACTAATTGTAGTCATAAAATAATAATTATGCATTATTAAAAATGCAAATTATTAATATCGTGCCTAACAATTAATAAAGTGAAATAATCAAAATTTTAAATTCTTGTAATTTACTAGTAGTTTTTCTTTTTTCAAATAAAAAATAAAGATAATAGAATATTTTTTGCGCAGTTATAAAAAAAAAATTGAGCTGTTCATGAGTTGAAAGCTGGCTTGTTGTTGAATCGGCCTAAGCCAGGCTAAGTTTGACCTAGCCCCATGTCTATAACTAGGGTGATAGATAATACCGATGTTAGCTTGTATTGTATGAACTGCTCTAGCCTAACTTGATGCTAATGAAGCATCATTTTGGAAACTATAAAATAATATTTTCAAACTTTGTATAGTATTACAGTTTTTTTTTTTTTAAATTTGGTATATACTTATAATAGAATATCATCTTCAATGGATACTATATGCAACTAATGTAAATACTCTTTAAATCTAGTGTTCTTGATGGATTTACAATTTAAGGGAGAGTGCATGATTCGAATTTTATAGTTACAATTTTGTCAACACAAGTATTGAGAGCATAGATGGATGGAATATCTACCTTTTTCATTGAACTAGGAAAAGATTATTATATTTATCTAATAAGTTGCATTAGCATACCTACCAATTTTAAAATAGGTAATAACACTTTAACAATAAAAGGTATCTAAATACTTACAACTTAAGTACATTAAGCCGCCAACTAGCTTACATAGTGCTCGGATAAATAACCAAAACCCTAAGTGAGTGGGAATCCATTTCTTAGATATATTAGGTTTAAACGGTTGTTCTATATCCTAACTTACCACAGGTTTACAACCCACACCATGAAATTAGTTAAAAGCATCAACAACACAAGTGGATTAGGTATTAAGAAAGATGGAAAAAAATATATAGTAAATACTAGTTACATATACAATTATGAGGATAAGTTTATAGTAGATTGACCCAATTAGTATTAAAAAGGGACAAGTTTATCTTTAATCATAATTACTAAAGTTAAAATAGAATTAATCCCAAGCCCTTAATATTGATTATAGTATATGAAGTAAAGTTAATAAAATACAACCATGCCTTAATTAGTAATACAACTATAAGAAGTAAAAAAATAGCTATTTGTACATAAAATAAAAGATCTACTATAGGTGAATAAGTAAAGGTAAAAGTAATTTTTACTATTGTAGAACCTAGCTAAAGGAAATTTGTAGGCATTTACCATAGATAAATGTAGCAAATAAATGAAAAGGCTATTTTGCCCCCTTACATAAAAATTAAAAAGTAAATAGCAGAATAGCGACTAGTAAAATAGTAATATAGATAGTAGATATTTATCACATCATAATAAATGCTTCTTGCACAGATAATATTACCATGTGAGAGCATATTTGTCAAGAGTACTTACCAAATATTCCCTTGCCATACTAAGTGTCACGATTTGAGAGTTTAAAGCTATTATGGAAACTTAACTCGAGCATATTGTATAGCATGTAATATCAACATGGTAGTTTGTTCATGGTATAGGGTATGTTTTGAAGCAAGTTTGGTTATCATGAGCAAATAGGTCAGAATCTGATGCCATTCTTTTAATGATGACCATGATAGACTAAAACGGTTAAGATAATTAAACCTCTTAAACATATGAGGGCCTATGACAATGCTAAATGGCACTCATAAGGAATGATGGGCTTAGAATAGTCTTAGATAGAATATGAAGGGAAGGTTGGCTCATCATCTAAAATATGAACAAATATTAGAAGATAAAGGATGGTCAATGTCAAACGGATACACTATGGGAGAGCAATCTCCTATCCAATGATAAGTAATATTAGAGCAATTACTTTCTAGCTTTCGTCAAGCCACCTAAATGTTACCTAATGTACTTATTAAGTAGTTAGTTCTTGTTGATAGGAAAAGGCTCGTGTAGGTTAAGCTTAGAAGGGCAGCCATTAGAGAAGGACATCATTGCAAGAGGAATGACTATGAAGCAAGCCCCAATTCATGTAAGTTAAGTTTAGAGGAACATCCACCAAAGGGAGGACGTTATTATAGATGGTATCTATATCATAAGTTAGTTCATAGCAAGAGCCGCCCAAATCCTTTTCGAATATACTTGAGTGTGTAGGTTTACTATTGGGTAACTTAGCAAGATGCGATCTCAAAGAATGAAGAGATGGGTGAAGGGGAGGAGAAACCTATGGAGACTCGATTTCCAGGCAACAATGATCTTGGGTAGAGTTAGGTAGAGAAAGGTTAGCGATCTTAGGGTATGGGTAGTGGTAATGGAAGTAGTTTTGCTCTATGATGAAGGTATGATGAACTTAGGTGGGACAGAATGTTACTGTTTAAGATCTTAAAGTTGTTGTAGGAACTCGAATTGGACATATTATGTAGTAAGTAACATCAACAAGGTAGTTTGTTCGTGGTGTGGGGTATACTATAAAGGCAAGTTTAGTCTCTTGTTAGTAAACTGTTTAAGAGCTAATACCACTTTTTTAATAATAGCCACGGTAGGCTAAAATAAGTTGAGATAGTCAAACCTTCTAAATATATAGAAGCTTGTAACAATGTTAGAGGGCACTCTTAAGGAATAATGGGCTTAAAACAATCCTGTTAGAACATGAAGGGGAAGCTGACTCGTTATCTAAAATACAAGTAAATATGAGAACATAAAAGATAATCGAGTATCGCATAGGCACATCATGGAAGAGAAACCTCCTGTTTCATGACATTAGGTACCCTACTTTAATATGTTGCTTCCAAAATTGACAAGGGAGGCAATATTGCGATGTATTCGATATTGCTGAAGGACTGAAAATAGAAGAAGTTTAGTAAGAATTTTAGCGAATCTATGAATTACCTAGCTAAATATAACGCACCAATAAGATTGTACATAACCTAATCATCGCTTTGATATGATGCACAAAGAAATAACTAGGGTTGCTCGTCATAATCCTTGTTAAAATGAGTGATAAGAATTAGTAAGAGAAATCTTTCTAAAAGAAAAGACTTTAAGGATTTTTTACTAATGTACAAAATCTATTTAAAACCCTATATACATGAGTTATTTATATATAGTGGTAAACTTATACATAAAATAACTAAAAGGATGCCTTAGTGGTATTTCCCATAAATATGAAACAAACATGAGGATAATTTAAGCATATTACAAGTAGGAAGTCCAAATAATATAAGTAAAAATAGATAGTTAAATGAGCTATTCGGGTGAAGAGTTAATGAATTGGGCTGATGAGCTGTTTGAGACCTTGAAGACCTGATCTGGGTAAACTTGAAATTCTGGCTGACTTGATTAAGCAGACCAGTCGAGCTAAGTCGAGCGGGCCATACCGACTTAGGATGCTGACCAGCTAACATGAGATGCCGACCTGCAAAAGACAATCTATCTGTCCATGTTAGCTTTAGCAATAAAGAGTTCATAGGCATGTCTCCAACATAAACAAATCTTCTATACATAAAGAGCTCACTAACAGGTCATTGACATATAGAGAAGTCATGAGTAAGTCTCTAATATAGCCTAAAACTTGGCAATTGGTCGAGGTGGTATCCTATAGCATATCACCAACCCTACTTTTATCACCCCGACTTTTATTAATAAAGCACAAGTATCATAGGGCACTTAAGTCTCACCAAGTTCCAAGTTTAGTACCTACCCATGGTTAAGTTAGTTTGTTTAACAACCGTTAATCATGATGCCAACCATATTTATTGTTTTATGCCATTGCATTATTACAACTAAGTATAATTTTTTTTCCTTTAAAGTTATGCAATAGCTATATGTAAATCATAATTGTTTTCAAAACTTTTCTATTAAAGTCGTCGTTCCAACGGCTATGTTGAGTTTTGATATGCCTCATGACATACATACGAGGATATCAATCCAAACACAAGAAATAGGTAGATTCTTTCTAATTATATAAGAAAAGAATGTGGGTTTATTAAAGGTTATTAACTAATTGTGAACTACTTACTTGGATATGATTCACTAAACAAGCATAACGCAACTTAAGTCCCCATATAATATTACACATAGGTGGAAAAATAGGGGCACTCACCACAATTTATTGTTAAAGAGAATTGATAAAAGTAGTGTAACTTGAGAGTAAACTTAGAGGACCAATGGTGAATATTCAAAATATGCATTGATTGATTCTTCCAGTATAATAAGAATACTATTTGTAGCAAGCTTCTTAGGGTAAAATGTGAAAAAGGAAATGACAAAAGTGGTACATGCCTAAAATAAATAAAATATACATCCCTACATGATTTAAGAAAGGAGAAAAATAACAAAAGGAATATCTTTTGCCATTATTAGTGTTAAAGGACATATGTCGATGTAGCATTGGCATGTATCTAATGGATAAGAAAAAAGTAAGCCTAAGACTCTATTTAGGAAGGTAAGGTTAGAAAGGCATGAAACGGGTTGACTTGTAGGTGTTGTAGCTTAGATCAGTTGAAAACTATGCACAAGTTAAGTTAGCAAAGCTAATTTAGGTCAATTAAGTTGCGAATAGGCTAATATGTCTAAAAGCAAGTCAGAAGTTGGCTCGAACTTGATGATGGTCAATTGTTCGTGCTTGAGAAAGTGACTAAGGCCAATGAGGAATCTCATCCTTAGTTGGCTAATTGCTAGAATTCTATGCATAAGGTTTTGAGCTTATGTGCTTGACTTTGAGTGACTGGTTCATTGACTTGAGTCTTATCATCCCCTCAGGGGTGTTAAAGACTTGACCTCTAATTTGGAAGATCTTCACTTAATTCAACATATTCAGTAAGATAAGTAATTGAGTTAGCTACACTGAAGGTAGCAGAAACACCCAATCTTCGGGTAGCTCATCTTATAGGCATTGCCATTCATCTTTTGTAGAACTTTGAAAGGACTATCGGGTGAGGGTGACATTTTGTTCTTCCTTAACTTAGGAAATTGATTCCTAGTGAGGTAGATCCATACAGCATCACCTAACTTGAAAAGTGCTGCCTTTTTCCTTAAATTCCGAGTTACTATTGCTTAACATTAGTCTTCACAATTTGGTTAGCAACCTTTTAATATAGGATTAAAACTTTTGAGCTCAGTTAACATTGCTCAATCTTTCCTTAGTTAACATTAACACTAGTAAGTTTAAAGGAACCTTGGGATTAGATCTATATGCAACTTCTAGGAGACTTGCTAGCTATGCTATGGACCGATCTATTGTAGGAAAACTGTAAAATAGGTAGTCATAAATCTTAATCAACTAGATTATTCTTGACTATAGCTTAAAGTAAGGCACCCAAAGTTCACTTGACCACTTCGATTTGCACATCTGTCTATAGGTGGCAAATGGAACTGAACATGAGCATGGTGCTTAACCCCTTTCATATTGTCCTACAAAAGAAACCGAGGAATCTAGTGTCCCTATAAAAAATGATCTTTTGTAAAATGTCGTGTAACTTGACAATTTCCTATAAGAAAAGGTTAGCAATACAAAGCGCATCATTAGTTTTGTGGCATGAAATGAAATAGGTCATCTTATTGAAATGGTCGATGATGACCAAAATTGAGTCTTTTCCTCTTAGCATCTAAGGTAAGCTTAAAACAAAGTCCATACTCAAGTCATCCTAAGGTCGGGTTGAAATTGATAGCGGTGGATACTCCCCAACGTGTTCTTTCCTTCCTTTGGCATGCTTACACACATTGCATCTTTCGAGTTAGTAAAATCTCTCCTTCAATAATTCTTTCATCTTCTTTTCTCTAAAATGACCATACTAGGCTCCATTATGAGCTTATGAGCTTCTCTAACCAATAACTCCCTTACAAAACAGTTCACAATATACAATTGCATTCCATAAAATAGGTATTCATCGAAAGAGCACTAACTATTCACAATAGTTCCTTTGTTGCAACTATTCATTATTAGATCAAAATAAGGGTCCTTAGCATATACTTAGTGATAAGAGAGGATCCCAATAACTCGGTCTAAGAAGTAGTCGATATTGTATGCCAATGTGATAAGACATCAATAATAACATCGGCATTCCTTTTATATGTTTGATGACATAGGGAAATCCCTCCATATGTAAGAGTTTTTGTTAACTTTGGAGGTGCTTTAAGGACTTATTTTTCATGTATATTACAAAACTCTTTAGATAAGAAAAAATGTTGCCATGATGTGAGAGATTGGATGTGAGAGATTGGAAGAGAGAGTAGAGTTCCTTCTTGTACACCAAGTAATTTAACATGGCTTCACTTAGCTTTTCACTATGGAATGCTACATGTTATCTCTCATGCATCAACTTTACTCCAATACCGACACCTAAGGAATCAAATTTTAGCTCAAAAGTCTTGTCAAAGTCAAGAAAGGTCAATACTAGTGCTATATTTGACTTGTCTTTTATTTCCTCAAATCTTTTATGAACTCAATCCCCCTATTTAAACTCAACAATTTTCTTGATCAGCTCAGTAAGAGGGGTTGTGATAGTACTAAAGCTGCTGATGAACCTCTTGTGAAATGAAGGTAGACCATGGAAACTTCTCACATTAGCTTCACTTTTGGGGGTTAGCCAGTTAAGTATGGCCTTAATTATCTCCTTGTCAAATCATACTCCTTCTTGAAGACAACACATCCCCAAAAGACTACTTTAAACTAACAAAAGATACACTTTTGATATTACTAAACAATTTTCAACTTATAGTATGTTAAATACGCATCTAAGTGCTCAACATGATCTTTAAGGTTGATTCTATAAAATACATAACAATATACTTCCCAATCAATGGTCTCATCACACGATTCATTAGTACATAGCTTGTTGCAAACATTCCGCCTCATCATGGATGTAATGGGGAAGTGATCACGCTTCTGATGTGTTATCACAGTCGTGATGAAGAGGTGGACATCAACTTTGTCCTTGGTTATGCTCATAACGGAGGGCATGACTGTTGCTGAAACTTGAATTTTCTTCTATCACTCTCTTGGTCATGCTTGTGATGGAGGGGGTGATAGGCGCTGATGTTCGAATTTTCTTCTATCACTCCCTTAGTCACCCTCATAATGGAGGGAGTGATGGGTACTGATACTTGATTCTTCTTCCATACCATTCGCGCATACATGGGTATATAGGCAATCAATTATAAGGATCTATTGAAGCAAATAGACTCTAATTGTTCGACTTAAAGTATGTCAAATACGAATCTAAGAGCTCGACATGATCTTTGAGGTCAACTCTATATACTAGAATGTCTTCAAAATACGCAACGGCATACTTCTTTATTAATGGTCTTATCACATGATTCATTAGCGCATCGCATGAATGTGCTCTGTGCATTTGTATGTGTTTTTTTTTTTTTTTTTTGCGTAAAAAAGGAAGGAAGGGGGCATGAACCTAACCTCTCAAGAAAAATGACTTGCAAATGATAACGGGATGTAATACATCCTAATAGACAAAATAGCCGAAAAAATTAAACAATATATATGGGTATATAGGCAATCAACAATAAGGATCTACTAAAGCAAGCAAACCTAATGAGCCGTCCAATCCCAAAACCCCTCTTACTCAAAGATCGTGAATCACTATAAAAATCATAGCTAGGACTAGAACAAGGTACATAATCATCATCATCATCATCCTTACTGTGTTCCTCTTCTTAATCATTATCGTTATCCCCATCAAAAATCACTCCATCACTACCATAATGTTGACTCAGAGGAACATATGGACAAGCAGTTCTTTTAGCAAAAATTTTCATTAATTTTTGTATTAGGGGGTTTGAATCCCTTAAGAAAGGTGGAAGATACAGACGAAATCAACTCCACCTCACTATTTAGAACACATTTAACTCCTAAAAGAGAACCAATCTCCTCAGTACTTGGTGAAATCTTTTTATTTTCCACAACATTATTTATTACCATGTGCTCCCCTTTACTTACCTCAGTAGGGGCAAAACTGTAAGCCCAAAATATAAGTCATGTAAATGTAAGATTAAACTTAGTATACAAAATTTACAGTGATCGATTAAAGAATCCGATCGAGCTTAAATTATAAAATAAAGTTAGAAATATTAGTAAAAATGATTTCGTAAGTTTGAATTTAAGAAAATAAGTAATAAAATGATAGAATATAAAAATTTAAATTTTATGTATATTACTCGTTATTTATCGAAAATGTGTAAAATATATTCCAATAACTAATAAATTGCTTAAGATAAATTATATATATACTAAAAATTATAGAATATTGTACTCCCTACGTATTCACGTGTAGGTAAAAAGATATGAAATTTCCTAAATTGCTTGAAAATTACCAAATAATTAAATATAATTACCAAAAAAAAGGAAAAATAAGAAAAAAAAATCAAAGAAGTAGGGAACAATCCATACTTTGGTCATGGTAGCTGGGAGATGAAGAAAAAAATTTGGACCAATTAAAATCACACACTTAAAAGGCAAAATAGAAGTAAATAAAATAATTGTTTAATCAAATTAATACACCAAAATTACTTTAGACATATATAAATAACCAAATTTTTATAAAGGCTTATTTAGTCAGTTTGAAACCTTAAAAAATTTTAGAGCACTAAAATTGAGAGAGAATTAAGGGTTTTACAAAAATTTGTGTAATAGGAGCAATTAAGCCAAACCCACGTACCGTCGCCACCACCACACTCCAAATCAACCGTCTGGACCGGCTAACCAACCTTAAACCGACTCTAATGGCCAAAAGTCTAAGAAATAGGTAAGTCCAAATTTCCAATCAATTTTATAAAAATTATTAATTTTATTATTCCGGTGTTTTATTGTATTTATATTTAGGGAAAAATATTGATTGGGTTTAATTACATCTATAAATATAGGATGCTTAAAAAATTGAGTGTATTTTAAATTAGAAATAAATAGACTTAAGAGTATAGTTTTGAGCTCAATTTTTTTTTTTTGTAGATTATTTAAATGATTTAGAATAGTGTTATGAAGACATTTTTTTAAAATTAAATATCATAATTTTTAAGTAATTTTGAAGCCCCTAAAATAATGAATAAAATAAGTAATTTTGGACTAATTAAGTAATTAAATGATTAATTACTGATTTAGTATATAATTAGATATTTAAGGATGTTACTTTTTGATGTGGTAACATAATCATAGCACTTGGAGTATTAAATGTAATTATCATGGGAATTATATAATAAATATAGGTAATTTGATAATATGTGAAGTTGTAATTATAATAGATATAAAATAATAGGTTAAATTTGATAATATAATAATAATATTAATACGTATTAAATCTGGTATAAAACTTAATTTTAAGTAATTATATGAAAAATATAAAATTTCCTTATATCGGGAGTAAATTCGGTATACTAATAAAGTTTATAGTGTACCGAGTGAGCTAGAATACCGATTTAAGACTAAGCATAATATATAGAATACTTGAGTCTGATGTGATTAATTTCATATTAGGGTTCGAAAAGTATTTTTAGAATTTATGTATAATACTCGTAGTTAGAACTAAATTAAAACCTGGATCAAAACCGGATTCAAAAACTGAACCCTAAACTAATCTAAGATGAATTAATAATAACTAATATGTATATAAGAAGAATTGAGTTAAATCATAACCTAAAATATACATATATCATCAAAATATAAATACTAAAGAGCGTATTTATATTATAAGACACACGAAGACGAGTTAACCTACAACGAGTTAAGTGAGTGACCAAGGATTTCAAGTAAATTAGATTTAATACTTCACCTTATTTTGAAGTACTATTTTAGAGTACTTAGAGACTTAAGATTGTGTGTAATTGTGATTGTAAGTAGTTTTATGTATGCGCCTACGTACCTAATGTCGTAGAGAAATTTATGTTATGTTTGATGGCTGTTGTGGTTGGAATGGTATGGAATTGTCTAATCACCCCAAATCAAACTTAATCCTAATCGACTTAAATATCCTAATTAGACATGCATTGCAACTCTGTAAGGGATTATTAGGATTCTTTAACTAAATGCTGACACCTTTAAAAAAGATAACGCTAGATAGCATAATGGCTTTTTCTTCATCTTTAGCCGAACTAAGCAACAGGAGAGGAGGTTGCGATGAGGATAGGGGCATTAGTTTGAAGATTGGTCTTGGGGGGAGTGGTGTCTCTATTAAACAAACCTGGGTTTAGTTGTGAGCTGTTGCATTAACAGAAACTCCTCAATCTGAATTAGAACGGGTGAAATTATTCTCATTTCACAACAGACCGGACCAAGTTGTATGATGATATTTGCTTGTTACATTGCACGAAATTAATTGCTTAATAGCCCTATTTGTGTTTGTTGTACTTTCATAAGTCTTCAACTTAACTTACTAAGCTGTGCTTACTCATATTCATATAGATTCTTTTGCAGGCTTTGACTTTTGACTAGTATGCAACGTTACAACTATCTCGAGGTTAGTTCTCTTTTGAAGCTATGGGGAATGAAGATCAAATGGCAATACGATTGAGTCTTTTTAATGTCTTGATAGTATTTGTAGATATTTGAACTGAGGTGAGAGATGTAAGTTAGCAATTACAGTAGGTTGTGAAATTTCGTAGGATTTTGAGATAATATAGATGTAATTATATATATATATATATATATATATATGAATGATAGTTCTAACTTTTTATGTAAATTTTAGTTTAAACTTTAATTGAACTGTTTACTTTACAGCGAGGAGTCGTGGATGCCTTATATAGATTAAATCTATGATAGGGATTATGATGTCAGTTACTATTATAAGTTGATTTACAGCGGAGCGTAATAAAAACCTTTCAATTTTTCTGAGAGATCATTTTTTTGTACCAAATCAAGAACCCAAATTTGCATCCATTTGTAAGCAAGAAGATTATTTTCTTAAACTGCTTTACCTTTAATAACCTCAGCAAAACTTTGTTTTGGAATGTATTTTTGGCAAACTAAATTAGCTTTGTGTTGATTTTAATATGTTTGTGTTTTCTTTGATTGTGACTCCTTTTACTTAGGAGCATCCTTTTTTATAAGCTTAGCTTTTTCCTCATCTTTAATAAAGCATTCATCAATAGCATGACTCATTTTAAAGTAGTAGGAACAATATTTTGAAATATTCTTAAATGTCACGTGCTACGTACATTTGCTAAGACGAAGGACATAACCATTTACTCCTGGAAACCATGTTATGTCTTGAGTGCGGTTTTCCACTCATCTTGATAGGGATCAAGCTTACGAACCAATTACCTAAAATCGAGCTTGAGGTTTCTAAGGCTTATCCTGATGCATTTTAGCTAATCAACCAGCTTAAGATGAGGTTCCTTATCTTGTTTGTAACCTTTGTCACTTCTTAGGATTGGGTGCCATCTGTTTGATCAGGTAGAGACAACTTTAACCCACTTGCAAGCATTCCAAGTACGACCCAAGCAATTCTTGATATTTGAGCCAACCTAATCTAAGTAAGCTAAGTTGACTACCTATTGGTTCATGCCTTATTTAAGTTGTTATTGATGGTTGTCGACCTATTTAAGGACTTAGTAACCATTTTCTACCCCAGAATAAACCAAATATTCCTTTTGCACTTTTATCAAAGAAACCAGTTTGGGCCTAGCATGTATCTTATGTGTAGATCCCAATGATGATTCTTTTAACATTATTCCTTTTGTCTTTTCTCAATTTGCCCATTTTTTTACATATCTTAGGTTGTGCATTTTATTCTTCTAATTTATCTACCCTTTTCTTAAATTCATTTAAATATTCTCTTATACAAACCTTACATAGCTGAATATATAAGGCCACACTTTATATTAGCTAAGGAGAACCATCTTCCTCATTTTTTAATGTTGATTGTATTATTTCCTCTTGAGATTCTTCTCTCGAGCATTACTTTTAACTATTCCTTTAATAAGAGTAGTAACGAGTTACCTTAGTGAGTACTCATGCATATTAGGTCATATAAAACTTAGTGGTTTGTAATATCCATTAAGTAACTAGTAGATTTAGTAAACCCAAAACCCCTTTCATCTAGTTTCATTTGTGGATTTGACCTTAAGGCGTATTAGATACCCCCGTGTATTTGACCCCAAGGCATATCACACCCTTAGGTCCTATCTATACCTAGTGCATCCGCTCCTCAAGTCAATTTTCCAAAATATCCTTATACCATGAAGATTATCCAACATGTCATCGAGTCTTGGTATTAAGTACCAATACTTTATAGTGATCTTGTTGATGGCTTAGTAATCAAAACATGCGCCATGAACCATCCTTTTTGGAATGAATAGGGTTAATATAGCACATGGGTTGAAACTCTGTCTTACATATCTACACTTTATCAATTTGTTCACTTGTTTCTTGAGCTTGGCTAATTACTTAGCATCTATTCTATTGGCCAGCTTGTTTGATAGGGTAGCTCTAAACTGTAGGTCAATATGGTATTTGATCCCTTAGAATGGATCTCTTAAGTCTTCAATTAGCCTTCACATTACCTAAGGTAGTGAATCCAAATTCTTACTTCCAATAGTTATCTGATAAATAAGAATAAGGATTCATCTAACCCCATCAGACCGGTTTGCTTCAAGTCAAGACTATGGACTTCTTTTTCTAAGCTCAGGTAGGTTGCATTTGGATCTTAGTAACCTACTTAAGAGTCATGAATTGTAATGAGATCTCCTTCCTATCCTTCATGAAGGTATAAGCGTTCTTATATCTGTCATAGATGATTCATTCAGTAGTTTAACAACCATAGTCGTCCTAGAAAAATGTACGAGGCATACATAGGTATGACATCTTAAAGGATCTCTTCTCAATACTTGTCACTAATGGTAACAAGCACTTTCACCTACTTGGTCACATGCAAAGCACGTTTCTCATTCAACCAATATAACTTATAGGGTTTTAGATGCTTATAAGTCAGTAGCTTCAATTGTTTCACTAAGGAAGTTATAGCAACATTAGTGTAGCTCCTTCCATTTATGATAGGTACACATGAATGTCATCTCACGGTGTAAAACATGTTCTTATTGCTCGTTGATGGAGCTTGGCGTGATGCTCAATGTCCTCCTCGATATCAATCTAAGTAGTTGCCCTTTGTCAAAGACAATGACCTTTTCTTCCTTAATTAGCTCATTACTTTTATCTTGTTCCATTGCCTTCTCCATTACTTCATCTTCATCATGTTGGTCTCATTTAACAATCAAGAGGGGGGTGAATTGATTGTTGTAAACATTTTAAAAATAAAAATTTAGGACTTTTAGATTAAAAATCCCCTCAAGATTTGCTAATAGCAGAAATGGTTTAACAATTGAACTTAAACGATAATCAAATAATGAACGAAGGAGATAAGTTAAGAAGATCGAGCACAAAATTTTCTAGAGGTTCCGCCTTATGCATCGATCCATTCTTTCAGCTCAATTGCTAGGAATCCAGTTATTCTACTATATCAATTTAGTCAAACTTTAAAAGAGAGTACCAAGTCCAGTCTCTTTGACCTTTACAATCAACTATCTTGTCTCATTAGTGTTTACTATAAACTAAACACGTGTTATAGTACCATATAATCTCTTTGAAAGTTACAAACACAATGCAACTTAAGAAATTATACAAGTTGAAGAATAAAATGTAATTCTTCACAATTTAGCTCAAATTACGCAATTACTATCATGCCCCAAACAAAGGGAGTCGTAATAGTCTCGTCATGTAAGTTAATCTAAGATAGAAGTTAACCTCACAACTGCTATTATAGAGATAGCCTACATAAGGCGTAACTGACTCAATCAGCTTAAAGTATCCAATTTGGCACCTGTTAATAACAAAACTTGTGATATAACTTTTCAAAATACCTGCTTAAAATAACCCATAATGCGATTCTCCATAACTTAATAGTATTTACATAAGTACTTATACACCAAAAGTTCTACTTTTCACATAAAGTTTAGAAAAAACCACGACTTTTAGAGTTTACGTACGATAAAGTAGGAAAGTAGTGGACATTCCAGGGTATCTCGATTAGTTTTCACAAAAACTAAAAGTAAGCCAAAACAAAAGTCCAAATCCTACAAGTCTTCAAGTTCTTCACTCCCCCAACTCAATGTACACTGATTTGAGGATAGTTATAACGATACATCCTTAACCTTTACTTAGTCCCTGTAAAAGAGTTGATAGGGATATAAGCACAACTAACTCAGTAAGTAGGACAGAGACAAAAGAGTACATTAAACACAAACATAGTTTTTCAACATTATATTTTAACTAAATGCAATGCAAGTAACCAAACGAGACATTACACAATGTTAACCAGTCTATTGTGAGGTTAGAGAAATTACATCCACTTTAACCCAGATTAAGGAGTTTCAACGTAACTTTAATCAAACTAAACACAGGTTTATGTAATAGAGAAAACCCTCTTCTCTAGACTACCTTTGAACTACGGCTCCTAACATTATCACGACCTCTTTTCTTATCACTTAGTTCAATTAAGAGTAGGGAAATGACCATTTCAGCTATCCTTATTAAAGAGGTTAATATTTGATATGACACACCTAATCGTTCCCTTAGTGAGTTGTTATGCATATCTAGTTAGGTTCAGGGTCAATCTTTGATTAATTCTAGTTAAGGTTGATCGATAAATTAACAAGATAAAGCAAGTCAGGCACATTTAAACAAAGCAGCACTCTAAGCTCACAATTTAAGTAAACAATCACATACAAAGTACACATACATTCAACTAAGTTATAAGCACAACCAAATGCACTACTAAGTCTCCAAGTATTCCAACATAATACTTGTCAAGTTTGATTTTTCGGTTTCTTTTATTTAAAAATTGATTTTTTATTTCTTGATTAATACTAAATCCTGACCTGTTTAATATTAACCCTTGACTAAAAAAATTGAGAAATTCCAATTTTTTATTGAAAATAGTTTTTAGAGTTGCCACCCGACCAAAGTCGAGAAAAGAAAAAGGAAACCGTAATTAATTGGGTAGATTGATTACGATTTAGCTGCCAGTCTTTGATTTCAATTTTAACAAAGAACCAGAGGGTTCTGAATTCGGGGGCTAACCTATTAAACCCTTAATGGGTACTACTATCTATTTACCGAAATTAGGATTATTTTTCTAATTATAATATTTAAAATAAATAAATAAAATAAAAAAAAGAACTTAAATTTGTACATATTTTATCATCGCCCCCGAAGGTGCCCACGCACCCGTTAGCCTGGATCAGACGATCGTAGTTCTTTCAAAAAAAATTTTTAGTGGGTTGATTCTTTTTATAAAAAATGATTAGTTGAATTTGCGTTTTTATTAACCATTTTATTTTTATTAAGAAAAATCCCTAGAAGCCTAATTTTTATTCCTAATTATAAAAAAAAAAAAACCTAAAAACCTAATTTTGGAAAAGCGCCAAATTAAAATTTTTATTTAAAAATAGCTAAGTGATAATTTTTTTATTTTCAAGAAAAATCCTAAAGATTTTATAAAATATGTAATGTTTTACATGATGAAACTTTTATATAGAAAAGATGCTTAAAACATTAAGAAAGAAAGAAAGAAAGAAAAAAAAAATTTCCTAATGATAGAAAAGATGCCTTAATCATAGAAAAGATATCTAAATCATAGAAAAGATATCTAAACTATGAAAAAGATTTTTAAACCATAAAAAAAGTCTAAATTATACAAAAGATGTTTGAATCATAGAAAATATGTCTGAATCATAAAAAAAATGTTTGAATCATAAAAAAGAAACTATGGAAAAGACATCTAACCAATGAAAAAGATGTCTAACCATAAAAAAGAAGTCAATTAAAGATTTTTTTTTTTATCAACATCAAAATGATTTTTTTATTTAGAAAAACCTAACATGCTTAATGCAATTTTTCTAAATTAATACAAATGCAAAGAACAAGATTTTGTAAAATATGAGATTTTATAAAAATATCATTTTGAAAACATGAAATCTAAAAAAATAAAAAATAAAAAATAAATAAACTAAAACTTAACTTAACATATGTTCACTAGACACTAATACTATAACTAATTACTAGCAATTAAAGACGTGATAAAAATAAAATAAAATAAAATACAAAAATTAGTACAAGTCTTAAAAATAACTATGCATATACTAACTGAAATAAAACGCAAAGCTGATGAAATGGAACAGATTGGATCTCCAGTCCTGATGATGCCCAACTACGGCATGCGTATATTGTCATTCGGAGCAGCGTTGGATCAATTGGATGTTTGCAGCAGTGATGGATTTACGGCTGTGGTGACTTATGTGAAGGGTATGGTTAGACGTTGGAACTCGGTTTGACTTGCTGCTGCAGACGTTAGTATGGCAGGTTAATCTGAAAGTTGCAACGGTGCTGCTGGCTGGACTTGCTGTTCGGCAATACGGTGAAGTTGCGTGCAGGAGCTAAGACGTAGTGGATGTGAGGTTGAAGGGTGTATGTGGCAGGGAACGTGGTAACGTATCGAAGGCAAGGAGCAGAATGAGTGTAGGGGGCTGTCACGTTCAGTTGCTGTAGTTGTTGCAGCTGCTGTTGATGGTTGGGCTATTATGGGGTTAGAGAAAAGGGTCGAAGATTTACAGCAGAATCTAGTGCTGGATCACATCTGCTTGCTCTGTTGCTATGGTTACTAATAACGTCGACGATGAACAGTGGATGGACGAAGGATGAAAACCGTGCGTACTCAGTGATTGATTTGATTATATTGTGCAGTATGTATTTCATCGTGTGCTGCTGTGTGGAAGGGTCGCATATCGTCAACAGTTTGTATTCGTATACTGTTTAACCAAAAGAATAATTCTGTTGTGTTGTTTGTGTGTAGTAATGTCGTGATCGATTGGTTACCGCCAAATGGAGTTACATTGTTGTCTTTTTAAATCCAAACCATATCGTATCAATTGTATCTAATTAAACTAGATCCAAATTAATTCAAATCTGACTCGATAAAATCAAATTAGATTAAAATGTTTTTAATTAGATATGAATCCCGTACATTGTTGTCTTTTTAAATCCAAACCATATCGTATCAATTGTATCTAATTAAACTAGATCCAAATTAATTCAAATCTGACTCGATAAAATCAAATTAGATTAAAATGTTTTTAATTAGATATGAATCCCGTTTATTTTTCTCACTCTTGTAAAATATATAAAAAAACAAAAGACAAATGCCTGGCGAGACTCAAACCCCTGACCTCACATTAAATCCAACCCAAATTCCGATTCTTATCCATTAAGCCATTAGCCTATGTATTGACATTCATTACCATTAAATTACATTTAAACTATCGAATTCTCTAAAATAAAATTTTTAACTAAACTAAAATTAAAACTAATTATTCCTAATATAAACTACTTCCTAAAAATCTACGAAATTTTTATGATTTTTTCCTTTTCTTCTTTTTTTGGTATTTTCATTATTTGTTAATTTTTATTATATTTATTAATTTTTTGTTTTTTTAAATTTTTTTTTTAAATTAAGACCCTTTTTGTAAAAATAAAAATTAAGACTATGGAAGGGCAAAAATTAGGTATCTACAATACTATAACATGTTGTGATGCACAGATGCCAACTTACTTGCACTTCACTGGCTTACAATTCCTGACAGTCACTATGTTGGTTTTCAATTATCTTTATACATATACAATATATTAGTTTCGATCCACTTTCAAGCCTTAAATCATTAGTAACTAGTTCATTTTATACGATTTTAATTATTTTGACATAAGTTTCGTAAGTTATTTTTACTTATAAGTTAGGATTTCTTAAGTGGTTTACTAATATATATAAGTTATTTTAGGTTACAACATCCTCTAAGTTACCATTTGATTTTCGCTAACTTTAGAGTCCTTAGAAAAATACCTTCTAATGTAGCTTTTGAACTCCCCTGTATTTGTATTTCACTTTTACGTTTGCCTCTAATTCTGCTTTTCAGTAAAGTTTTTAGTATAGTATTCATTCAATAATCCTTTGAATTATTATATGTATTTAACCAACTTATTATAATTAGTTAATTTGCTAACTTTCTACTAAGTTTCAGTTATAAAATCAACTTGGCACTTCAATTAGCACTTCCATTAATACCCCTTAGTTTCATTACTTCTTAAATTCATCATATAACACATCATTATACCTCATTTCTCCAAATTATGTATTACTAAACTATACGTGTAAAGGCAAAATCATCACTTTCCATAACTCCTTACCATAAAACTCTATTCAACAGCTTCTACAAGCTACAATTACTCCACTAAATGGTTAAGCTCAGAATTCACATGAAGTTATATAGGAAAATATACTAATTTTTTGCAAAGAAACACTATTTTAAGCATAATTTAAAGCTAAAAAATTCAATAAAAAAATAGAAAATAGTTTTCTAAAAAATCTTTTCGTGGCATTGTAATATATGTATAGGAAAATGCACAAAAAAAAAAAAACAAAATTTGCGGTTGAAACCACACCTTTAAGTTAATTTAGTTCAAAATAAAAAATAACCTAATTTTGTCAATTTCTTAAGGGCGTGTAGTATTCCTACAAAATTTATGCAAAATAGTATTTTTCTTGTATTCTATACATGAAAATATGTAAAAATAAATTTTTGTAAATTTTTCTAAGTATTTTTAATAATATATTGAAATTCAAGTTGAAAATGAACGTGCACCGGAATCTTAAGTGGAGGCCACCTACTTGTTGGCCACACTAAACGGTGGGCGCTACTCCTACTAGTAACGATGTTTGGTCTCTAATAACCTTCTAATCCCATGATCCTTCGAATGCCCATAATTTCACTTTGATTTTGTTTTTTACCCTAATTTTCTTCACCAATTTTCTCAATTTCAACCTATTTTTCCCAAATCAATAATTGCATGTAGAAGTTGTAGAGAGGTTTTTCTAAAATTTTCTAGAGCTTATAGTAGTGCAAATAAATTTGTTTACTCTCTCTTCATGAAAATTAGCTTAAGTACTTGGTTCAATTGCAAGTTAAACCTTGTTTCCTTACTCACACCTATCTCTCAACTTACATACGCTCAAAACAAGTTCAAGCCAGTTGTTTCCTTTTTTTATATATAATTTTTTTAGCTTAGTTTAGCTTAAAATGCGATTAATCAAGTACTTTAGTTAATTATGGATACATCTTTATACATAAAAATTACACACGGTGTTCTACTTGTTATTTTATATCATATAATAATTTTATTACATATATAATTTATCTTAAAAAATTTGTGAACAAATGAAGTATATTTCATGCGATTATGATAAATATTAAGTAATATAGTAAAATCATACTATTTTAGTTATATTATTATTTTTTAATATTTTTGAGTTCCAAGTCCACGAGGTCTCCTTGACTAATGTCTTAAGTCTACTTGTAAACTTTTAGATTAATTGAGTTAATTTCACCGATGCTCCTAAATTATTTACTTAATGCCTTATTGCAAGAGTACGAGGCTTACAATCAGCATGCTATCTTCTTTTTCTGTAATTCGATGCTTATTAGTTTGAATGCCTTAGGTATTTATATCTTTATTTTCAACGTTCAAAAGTTGATATTTTGCCGATAATCTGGTGAACATTGTGATCTTGTGGATATGCAACAAATTTTATCATTCTTATCGTGAATCTGATTTGGAACTTGAAAATGTCTATTTTAAATTCATCATAGAGGTTGAACGTTATCCTCTTTGTTGTGATTGTGATTTTAAGTTAATCTCTAAAGATACTTTTCATACTTAAGTAGAACGGGTTAATTGTATTTCCTAAATATAATTACCTAATGGAGCTGGGCCTTTTGACTTCCTTTATCCTTAATTAAAACCTTAGTAGTTTGACCAAATTGCATTACCCAAACCTTCTACAAATACTTATACAAGTACTTCAGTGATTTCAGTTCGTGCTTCTTGGATATATGTTACTTCTATCCTTTTACTAAAGTTTCTATAAGTAACTTCAACACATTCTAATTCAAGGCTTCTACCCAAGCTTATACTGTATTTCTTGATTAAACTTCATTTTAAATCTTCTCCTTAACCTTCTACTAGTCTTTCATCAAATATCCTCAAAACTTCTACATAAGCTTCTATAGTACTCCTGTTCTCATTTTATAGTCTTGTCAACCTTCAACTTAAGCTTCTATTAGAGTTTTGCTCATTACATTTAGCTTTTTATTTAGCATCTAAAACTTCTATATCATGTAACCTCTACTTTTTCTCCATGTACAACCCTTTATCGAAGGCTCTACAGAATTTCTCTTGCAAAACAGATCTCGCAAAAACCATGATCAAACAATCCTTTTTGAATCATCAAAATTAAGTTAGAGAGAACCTAACACATCAACGCTATCGACCTTCATGATAGGTTCATCTCCCTTTAACATCATAGCTTGTCGATTTGGGTACCAAACTATCGTATGTCTAAACCCAAGATATTTAAAACACTCGATCTCACTGGTCTTCAACTAGATGTTCGGCTTCTTTTTACCTGCCCCGTGCCTCCATTCTCCACTACCTCACCCTTCTAACCTCCTATTTGCTATTCATCCCTAACTAAAATCTCTTCTCTTCTACTTAGCTTTAATAGGACCTGTCTTTGAATGTCAATTTGTAGAAGTCGACTAAGAAAAGCTCGGTTCGATTAAGCTTGGTAAGAATTATTGCACCTATGCCTTTCGATCCTTTTAGTGACTCCAATGGCTTCATCTAGAGAATCGATCCACTGAACCTCAATAATACACCTGATCTCATACCTTAGCCCAGTGATAAATCTTATACAATTTAAGCATTAAGTTCCTTAGCTTTGCATCTTATCATCAACATCTAAAACTCTTTGACATTCTCATAGGCATTCATTCTGCCATGTTTCAAATTTTGTAAATTTTTAATTGCATCTTGTAGATAGTAATCATGTATGAACCTCCTTCTCATGATCCCCCTTATCTCATTCTATGCTCACACTTCCCATTTTTCGTTTCTCCTCCTGGTACAAAACAATTTCTTCCACCAAAGTGTTACATACCCTAAGAACTCTAGGGCAGCCAAACATATCTTCACAATCTCCTTATGGTCATGATATTTAAATAGCTTGCCAACTTTATCTTCTTAATCTAAATACTCATCCGTATCACTACTGCCATAATAGGTTGGAATCTACAATTTTACATTATCCAACCTTTTAGGAGCTCAAACACCTCTTTCCTTAAACATATAAAAATTACCTTCTTCTTATTCATCTATTTCTTCTAAATCAATTATCCTTCATGCTCCTTTACCTTATCTATCCCTTCTAGTAAGTTAGACATTCTGAACCAAATTCACCCTATCTTCATCATCATGTAATCTCTTCTAACATCATCCCTTTGTATCTCATTCCTTCCCAAACTAGCTCGATCATTTATAGGAATAACATCTATTAGTCAGGCATCCATTGATCTTTACACATAAGCTATAAGATTAGTTGTTATAGCTACTAAGTCTTGGGTTAGATAAATGTTCCTTTTACATCCTAAAGCATCACTTTCATTAACTTCAATGCCTTTATGCATGCTTAGTTTGAATATTTCTACTACTTAATTCATTTAAACAGACACAAAACTCAAGAAAAGAGATTAGAAGAACTCTTTAAAGCTCCAATAACTTTCAATCACCATAATGCCACTCAAAACACTTGACACAACTATAATAACCTTTAAACACTCCATCAAAACTCTTCAAACACAAACTATTACAATAATAATACTAGCTTCAACTCACATCACCTACTACACTACAATATAACATGAATGTAGCTTAAATTGAACACATCCCTTCATCGCAACCTAATGTTTTAATACCAAAATAGGATATGCCTTAGGAAATATATACGAGAATATTAATCCAATTATATGAAATAGGGCGGGCCCTTCTAATTATAGAAGAAGAGAATATGGGTTTAGTTAGAGTTTTTAGCTAACTATGTGCTATTTGTTAGATATGATGCACTAGACAAGCACAACATGAGCTAAATCACCACTTGATATTATGCATAAATAGAAAAATATGGTCATTTGCTACAATTCTTTGCTAAATGAAATTGATAAGAGTAATGTCACTTGAGAGTAAAAGCAGAAGGACAAAGGTGAATTTTAGAATATGCATTGATTGATTCGACCATTCTTAAAAGAAGGCTGTTTATTATAAACTTCCTAAGATAAAATACAAAAAAGGAAATCACAAAAGTAATGTATGCCTAAAAGGAATAAATATTCATCCTATTACTGTTTTAGAAAGGGTAAAAACGACACTATGACAAAAGGAATTTCTTCTGCCACTATTTGTATCAGAAGACACATATTGATATAGCCTTGTTGCGTGTCTAGTGGATAAGATAAAAGTAATCTTAGGATTCCATCCAAGATAGGGAGGTTTTGAGAGGCATGAAATAGGTTAGCTCATTGGTGTAGTAGCTCAGTCGAGTGGAAAATTATAGGTAGGTCAGGTTCACTAACTTAATTCAAGTTTGCTAAGTTGCAAAAAAGTCACGTATTTGGAAGCAGGTCAGAAGTTGGCTAAAATTTGATTGTGGTTAGTTCTTCATGCTCAAGAAAGTGACTAAGGCTATAAAAGAAGTAAGGGATCTCATCCTTAGTTAGCTGATCAACTAGAATTTGATGCATAAGGTTGTAAAGCCTATGTGCTCGACTTTGAGTGACTAGTCCTAAGACTCGACTCCTACTAAGCTTTTGTATAAATAATGTAATTTTTTAATTATTTTCCTTTTTAATTTTTTTCTCATAATAATAATAATAATTGTATGTAGTAATAATAAAAAAATTATTCATACTTAAACAATCTTTAAAAATATTTTATGTATTAGTTTGAAAAGTAATGATAATATGAAGCTTGCAAAAAATTTCTAAATGACTTTGGCTAGATACCCCACTGATAGAAGAGAGTTGCTTGGAAAAGAGGATTACTTAGGATGTTAATGTGGCACCTTAAATACCTCCTTAAACACTAATAAACTTGCTCTTATGACGTAATGCAATATTTAATATGCCTCTAAGCAAAACAGAAATGCATGTATAGAAAAGTAAATAAAATTGATACAATAACAGGATAAGTAATAAAGTGACAAAGTGCCTTCAAATTACTACAAATTATTAAATAAATCAATACGTCACTCAAAAGGGGTCAACTAATTAACACTAATCACATGAAAATTATGAAAAGTTGACATGTTGCAGTAAATATATTTCTAAAAACTCTAGAAATTCTAGAAGTTACAAAAAGCGATAGATAATCATCCAAAAATAACCAAAATTTTGTCAAATGTTTAATGCATGAAAACTTAACTGCAAATGAGTAAAAAATGAGACAAAGCCACAATAAAATTTTCAGCCTTTTGTCACTTACCTTTTTTTTAATGAATTTCCTAAGTCATCCTTGTTTTTTTATAAATAGCACTCTTGATTTCTTTGTTTTTTTTTTTCCATGCTTCACTAAGCCTTCTAAATTTACAAGAAAACTTATGGAGGACTAATGGTTTGATAAAGGGGTAGTAGAGTAGGCTAAGTGGTGGTTGTTTCTAATGGTAGTAGCTAAGAAGCTATGGATCTCTTGGGAGTTGTTTCTTTTGTTGTTTCAATTTGAATTTTTACCATTAAATACTTTATAACCATAATATTAATGTAATTTTTTAATATTAGTCTTGCAAGTTTAATATTTTAAGAAATTATTACAAGATTAGGCTTACTTTTCATATGACATGTTGCTATATTTATTATCATTAGATGGTAAAGTTGCTATTTTACTAAGAATTGTATATTTATTGTAATTTTAAAAGCCCATCTATAAGCAAATTGAACGATAATAAGTTATTTATAAAAATTCCAAAATATCAAATATTCATTCTCTATAACTTTAAGATTTAATTTCAATATATTATGATGGTACTCAATGATCTTTGGTAAGTCTAAAAGCAATTTCATTCAAATCTTAAAAATTATTAAGTTTTCCTTATTACAAATAACTATAAAAAAAAACCTTATATATGAAACTTCTATTAACTTTCATATATTAAACTTCCTATAAATTTGAATGAATCTAAATTAACTACATAGGAATGTCCATAATATTCTTGATACCCACTAAATATCTAAAATGATTGACTTTGAGTTGAGAATATTTATTTAAATCATATTATTTTCTTAAGAAATTGTTCTATATGCTTTTTATAATCAAAATATAGGGGGGAAATGTAAACCCCTCACCCAAAAAAAAAAAAAACTTTGACTTAAGTGTGATTGACCCCCTAAATATTCAAAGTAAGATTTTTTACCCACTAAACTTTGATAAATTGGCAAAACATCCCTCATAATTCTTAAATTTTGATTTTTGTACATAAATACCTATTAAACACCCTATAGTTTATGGGGTATTTACTAAGCAAAATAAAAATCTAAGAGGTATTTACAAACTAAAATAAAAATTTATGAGGTTTTCACGTACTAAAATCAAAGTTTAAGGAGTGTTTGTACACTAAAATTAAAGTTTAAAGAGGTTATGGGTATTATTTGTCAATTTATAAAAATTTAGGAGGTAAAAAACTTCACTTTGAAAGTTTAAGAAGTCAATTCGCATCTAAATCAAAGTTTATGAAGGTTTTTTGCAATTTCCCCCAAAACATATTATGACATAAAAAGGAATGGTGCTCCTAAGTCTTTATCAAATTGCAAAAGTTAAAACTCATTTCTTTAGATTTAACTACTATTATACCACAAAAATTGGACTATATTACTAGATGACATTCAATAAACCTTACTAAATAGACTTTGTCAAATATTGCATATTTACATTGCTACATTAACTCATTTTCTTACGAGTATTGTAAGGTACTTACTATATATACAAAGATGTTAGCTCTTGATCTCAATATCAAAGTACAAACTTCACTAGTAGGATAAAGGTATAACAGGTGTTTGTGCTTTAGGATTTAAATAGTTTTGTGTCTGAACTTTTGTTCTTCTATAATTTACTATCTATACTTTACAAAAATCACTCATTAAATGCCTCTTTAGGCACTAAATTATAAAAGAATAAGAGTTCAGGTACTAAACTATCTAAATCCCAAATTTTAGGCACTTATTATGCCTTTATCCCCTTTACTAATAGTAGTATACAAGAGTCTTTTTTAAGAAACTTATTCTAACTGGAGATTATGTTCTTAAGAACTTCTATGTTTTACTTGTGGAACCTTAGTGAATCTTATTTTTAGTAAGTTACCCTGCATTGCTGCAATAATATCTCTTTCATACCTAAGAACTATAAGTCACTATACAACTTATAGTGTAACTAAATTAGTTGTATGCATGTAACGAAGGTGGTTATGACGTCGTGCAATAACTAAGTCTACATGTTTAGTGTGTCTTATGTGTTTATGATAAAATGATATAGATTTTTGTCCCATTAGATCACTAATTATTTTAAAACTAAAATATTATTTAGCCTTAATCAACTAGACGTACATTACATCTCTTGCATTTTATACTTTTATTGCATCAAATATAAACCATCAGTGAGGTACTAATGTCCCCTTCTTTTGACTATGTTGAATAATGTCAACTACAGGGGAGGTTGTAATACAGGTAAAAGCTATTCAAAGATATTCGAAAATACTTTAAGGAAAACCAATGGCCCATTACACAGATCCAAGTTTAGTCAAGAATGCTACTTATGAAAACTCCTTGAAACTTAAATTGGAATGGATTTATTCTCTCTAATTTCATGACAGACTAAACAACTTCTTGTGAATTACATTTGGTTGTTTCCTTGCATTCTAATTTAACACAATTGTATTTTTGTGTGATTATATGTCCAATCCACATTCTTTGTTGCTTATTAAGCTACAGTTTTGTTTATATCCTAATAGACTTTTGTAGGCTTTATGAAAGAGTGGATGAGAATATCGGAAAAACATATTCATAAGATAGAGAATGGGGAAGCTAAGTGGGGATTTATCTACAGACAACCACAAGACTTGTAAATCAACGTGTTAAGCATGGGTAAAACATTTAAATTTATTTTGTCAAATAATTTTTCATGCTTAAATGAAGCATTATTCTTTAGGGTTATTTGTGACCATATTTTGCTTCCACTTATATTATCAACTTGAATCCAGTACCTTGTATATACTAATGGTATAATAATAGTTATAGGCCTTACGCTATCGTATCCGTTAGTATGTACGGTAGAAGTATTACGATTAAGAAACATGTGACATTACAATTTACATAAAAAACTAAGAATCAAATGGTTTGCTCTTATACTATATATGTATTTTGTTAAAGATTTTTAGAAATTACTACAGAACTTCAAGATATTCTTTACGCTATCTATGTGAGAACACCTTTGCTATCTGGTTTATAAAATCTTATTTATATATAGTGTTACACATGATACAATATTATTAATCATCGATCTAAATATGTTACTATTTATAACAATTCTCGAATTTCAATCTACATAAAACATGATGTGTGATAGGATATTAATCACAATTGTTAAATGTGATGGCTTTTTATAAAAAAGTATTTTCCATCGATAAGGTAGGTAATATCCCTATATATTATAATGCCTATTACTTGGTGCTATAAGTTTAAGACTAATTAGGAACATAAGCAATTAACATAGTAGATGTGAGACCCTATCAAATGGGTTGTTAATCTACAATCGGATGATTCGAGAATGGTATATAAAATTTAGAGCGATTATGAAAGCTAATTGATCAAGTCCAAATTTTATGACAAATTATGAATAATGATAATAGAAGTGACTCCATGAGGTTGGATTGAGAAAATGAAATAATTAAATATTATATTAGTAGATTATATGTTTATTATTCGTTATTTGTTTAAAACGTGTAAAATCAGTTCCAATAATTAATAAATTGCTAATGATAAAATATGTGCACGTTAAAAATCATAAAATAGTTTAAATAATATTTAAGATTATTATTTATGTTACGTGTAGGCATAAATACCCAAAATTACTTAAAATACCTAAGATATGCTAAATAAATATAAAAAAAAATTAAAAAAACTCAACAAAATGATGTGTTATGCTGGAAAGTTTTGGAATGTGGCAAAGCAAGTTGGGGCGTGGTTTAGTATAAAGGAAATGAGGTTGATGACACCTAATAGGATTCAAATCATGGCACTTATCAATGGAATGAAAAACCTACCGATCTACACTTTGCCTATAAATTCAGATCCTATCCTTTATAATTTACTTTAGTTAACGTAAGATTTAGGAAAAATAAAAAGAAGTCAAAGGGTGTAAAGTAGGTATTTTTAGAAAAATGTACAAAATATAGTATTTATAGGGCTAAATCGGAGTATGTCGACTAAAGCAAGACCTAACATGAAGCCACCACCACCACTTGATAGTGGAGGTAGTGCCCAATTTGGCTAACAACAAGCTGGTGGTTCCTACGCTAGATTTTGGTGAGTTCTAAAAATTCATCCGGTTGTAAAAATTTAAGAAAAATAGTAAAATATGTTTAAAATTTTGAAAAATTATAATATGATATGTTTTTGTATGTAGTTCCTAACTACAAAATATTACTTTAATTAAATTAAGACTCGAATATATATCTCCTTTAACAAATTGCTAAATCCTAACTAATTTCGCTTTTGTTTTTAAAAACCCTATTAATATTGTCTTGACTCGAAAATTTTTCTATGAAACATTTGTTCTGTATATTGAATTATTATGAAATGTTTTTCGTGAAAATTATTTTTTATGTTTTTATCTAATATTTTGACTCTAAAATCCTATTAAAAAGTTGTTTATCAAAATATAAATAATGATTTTTCAAGGAAATGGCCTAGATTATATTTTGGGGTGTATCATGATATCTTGTAATATTGAATAATGTTGGGAAACGAGTCTTGTGGTGTTTGGAAGTTTTAGATTTGAACGTTGTGGATTTAGGGTTGGTATATGTATAATATGCGATGTATTCAAACAATGGGATAAAGTATAGTTTGAATCAAATTGAAGAAGAAGTGGGTTATATGATGTCCTTTGAATCTAGTTGTGAACAAAACTTATGGAGATTTATGTTAAAACATAGAGTATGATTGGATTAGAGGTTCATTTAGAAATTGATTCAAAACCTAAGTCAAAGATAGGGTGTGTAATAGCACACTAAGAAGTTGATTAAAAACCTAATCAAATGTTATATTCACTTGAATTAAAGTTAGTTAAACCCTGTGGAATAGGTTAGAAGATGTTTCTGAGATTCATGAGTAAAATGAAAGATTCAAAGGCTAAATCATAGATGAAGTCAGAAGCTAAATAGGAACTTAGCTAAAAACGAGGCTAACAACAAGAGACTTAAGACATAAATAATTAAGTAAAATGAAATCATAGAGTAAAGATAATAATCTGAGTTACAGAATAAAACTTATACATAGTAGTTATATGAATACTAAAACGACTTCTGTATTATAGGAATTATCAGCAAAGACTTGTTGCAAGTCATACCTTAAGGGAGCAACCAGGAAGTCCAAGTAAGTTTGGGATTAATATGTAATTGTATTTCGGAGTATTATTTCATAGTACTTAGAGGCTTAAGATTATACTAGGTCATACTTGATTGTACTTGTAAATAGTTTAATTGTGCACATGCTTGTATGTGCATGTTTCCAAATTTAATTTTATACTATTGGCTTATTATTTTGGTTTGCAATTGTTTGTATTGCGTGACATTGATTGATTACCTTATACTAAGCTTAATAATATATGACTTGTAACCATAATCGGACATGTATTGCAACCCACTAAGGAACGCTTAAGATTTTTCGACTAAATATCGACATCTTCAAAAGAGATGATGTTGGAGCATAATGATTCCTTTTTCATCCTTAGTCGAATTAAGTAATAAGAGAGAAGATCGTGATAAGAGTAAAAGCGATAGTTTGAAGATAGTTACTCGAAGAGTGGTATTTTCATTGCATAAGTTTAGATTTGGTTGTAAGCTCCTGTATGCGCTGAAACTCTTCAACCCGAATTAAAGTTGATGTAATTTCTTTAATCTAACGACGGATTGAACAATATTGTGAAATGACATTTATTTGTTGCATTATATTTAAACAACTATTTAATAACCCTTTCTATGCTTGACATATAGTCTTATATCTTTGTCTCAGCTTACTAAGTGGTTGATTGTTCATATTCTTATAGATGTTTTTGCAGGTGCTAACTAGAAAGCTACACTATAACTACTTTGAAGTTAACGACCGTTGGATTATAGGGAGTGAGGAAATAAAACCGATGAATAATTGAACTTCTGAAGCCTTTGTACTTATCCACCAATCTTATGATATAGAAATATGTACTTATTAGACAACTGAGTTATTGGTAATATAAACAACACTCAAATTATTTGACTTTTAATATATGTTTTAAGATTTCCACTTGCAAAATCATATTATTTTCGAGTGAAATGTTTATTTCAAAGTGGATTAATTGTGAATGCCTTATATCAATCAAGTTTATGATAACAGCTAAGAGGTCAATTTTTATCTTAAGATGGTTTATACAATAATACTATTATGACCTATTACTTCGAGACGTGACGATAGAAACCATGCTAAACGGATTTTTTGACTGTATGGATTTAGGCAAACATCATAAGATGAACTACTTTAATTGGTGTTAAATATGATATTGAATAGATTGGCTTATAAATATCCATTTATGTAGAAGTCTCATAGCGATAGGATACTAATCACAGTGTTATATATGACCATTGTTTATACATGCATGTTTAATCCATATAAATAGTTAGTATTCCTACATACCATAAGGCTTAGTACTTAGTGCTACAAGTTTCCTCTAAGTGAATAAAACCCTATAAAATTTTTATTCATTAGCTAACCTCCTTAGAGCTCCTTGAAGAAAAAAGAAAAGGATACAGAAGAAAAAGTCATATTGTTTTTTGTTTCTTCATGGAATAGAACAAAGCATTAACAATGAGTTAGGAAATAATACTTTGAACTGAATTACTTCAAACACAAAGTCAGCATTGGTTAAGTACATAAGTAAGAACCATATCAAACCCAGATTCAGGAGACATCTTGAAGTGAATGAATTTTTCCAATCATATCACTTGGATATCTACATATGACAAAATATATTTGATTGGTTTTATATATGATGTTATATGTATTAGTTTACAAACTTCCATCCATAGCTTGGCATATGATAGGATATTAATCACATGTGTTAAATTTTGAGATTATTTATACATGTATTTCTAGTGGCATAATTTTATTTGGTACTAAAAGCTTCCCAAAAGCTAGTAAAACCCATAGAATTTTAGTTCATTAGCTATTTCCCTTAGAGCTCTCTAAAGAAGAAAAAGAAGGACAAACAGGAGGAATTTTGTTGATTTTTGTTTCTTCATGGAGTGGAAGAGAATACTAACAATGGATTGAGAATAAATACTTTGGATTGAATCCCTTAGCATGGGAAGTTAAGACTGGTTGAGAACATTAGCAATTACCATAATAAAAACCACATCAAACCCATGAATATTTCTTAATTAATTTATAAGATGTTGTGATGTGAATGGATATTTTCATTATGCCACTTCAAGGCTATTAACATATAATAAATTATATTTAAACAGAGTTAAATATGATATTGCATATACTTATGATTAATTTACAAATTTTCATCTACATATACATGACATGAGCTAGTTAAAACTAACCTATCCACTTATACCAAGCAACACCCTTTCACAGTTTACTCGTAAGACCAGTTTCAGGTTTGACATTAGTGCACATGAAAAGGGCTTATGATTCATAATTTATGCTCGTCAATCGGATCTGGGGCTGTTCTGGAGAGTTGTGCAAGAGGTAGTGAAACTAGTCGAAAGTGGTTCCTATCTTTTTAAGATCTCTTTCAGAGTCTCGGTTTTTTATGATGAACCCAACGACAGTAAGTGGCTTTTGGTAAGATTACTAATCACTTGTATTAAGTGTGACAGTTGACGCTTATTCATGTATTCTAAATAACGTAATAATTACTATTTTTACATAGCATAAATGCCTATTATTCGGTGAATAAGTGAAACTCCAATGAAATTTTTGTTTATTAGTATTCCAATAGTCTTCTCTAAAAGAAAAAGAGAAGGAAACAGAAGAGGAAGTTTTGTTGTCATGTGTTTCCCTCATGAAATAAAAGAGAATATTGACAACGATTTGATAAAGAATATTTTGAAGTGGATTGCTTAGCACAAAAAAATATAAGATTGGGTAATAATACAAGCATCTAACAATATAATAACCACATTGATAATATTTCTTGATTTACGAGACATAATAATGCAAATCAATGTCTTAACCAATAACTATGCTCATAATATTTTTTTCTATAATGATTTATACGATACAATGATTTAGATTCTTTGATTTTGTTGATTTAGGGTTGTCAACATACAATGAACTATACTTAATCGATGCATGATTTTTATAAAACGATGCACGCGATTTTGGTTATGCTAACTCAATTATGTTATTTTACCTCATTGAAGAAGAAAGAAACTAGCATTTTGAAAATAACATTTAACTCATCAAAATATGTTCTCCTAACGGATTTATTTTCTTGTAAATACTAAAAATGCTTTCATATTCATGTAAGTATTTTTATAATATTATTATCATATTCACTCTTTTAGTATTTTTATTTTCTCAAATAATGGAGTATACTCACATTTTCTACCAAAAAAACACGGATAAAAGTAATTAACAAATTGAATAATCTCGCCTCACTATCTATAAATTCACATACAAACCCTTATAAAATGCATCTTCTCATGCACTGGAAAACACATCCGGCTACTAATATCTATTCAAGTAAGTGCCTTATAATGTATCAAGTTAAGTACACATCTACGTTTTTATGATAGAATCTTAGAATAACCTCGTTTTATGTACAAACTTTAGTATTCTCCATCTTTATTTTTTAAAAAATAAATCAATCTTATAATAGTTTTGTAATGCAGAAAATATTTTAAAATCATCTTCTCTCAAATATTATTGCAAAACTTTTATCCATTACAAAACCCCAACTTTATATCTCTATTCTTTTTTTATTAAAAAAAAAAAAACTTTAGTACAGAAGAGTTTTTCTGTGTTAGAGAAACGTAAAAAAAAAAAGACCCGAAATCAAAACTAGCATTCAAATCAATCTAGGGTTTTTTTGTTTCCTTTTATCAGTCAAATTAGGTCAAAACATCTTTTTCTATAATTTTTCTTTTCAACGAAGCTAATCAATGTTGATTTGGAATTTTCGTTTTTAGCTTCGTTGTATCAGTGATTGCGGCAGCAATGTCAGATGATATGCTGATGCATTTGTCTTCAAATTCGTCGAATCATTCCGATCAATCTCTACCGACGAAAATCGCTAAGCTCGAAGCTCGTTTAGTCGGCAAAACGACGTCAGTCAGTGCACCGCCGTTACAGTCGCAGAATCAGCAGCAGCAGCAGCAGCAGAGTGCTCGGTCATCGGTGTCGTCGGCATTGAAATACAATGACGATTTAAATCAGGAGCCTTCTTCCAGTGACTCCGATGATGATGTTAGTGGCTTTAGCTTTTCAGTTAGGGTTTGTTTTTTGTTTGTGAATTTCGAATTGTGAAATGGAACTGTGACTTTTCACTTGTGAGTACTAGGGAGGGAAAAAAAATGGGATGCTTGACAGAGCAATGGTTGCAACCAAATGACCAGATAGCTTATTATGTTTAATGAGATCGTGGTTGGTTTATCATGCTGTTGCTGTGTGGTGCAATGTCTGTTATATGGTTGTTTGATTTGTATGTCTTCTGTTTTAAGTTAGGGTTACATTTGTACGCGAACAAGAATTGTTTGAATTGTGATTGCTATAAAAGAGCAGTGGCGGCAAAGTAGTTCAGACCTATTACGATTAATGAAATGGTAATTAGTTAATTTCGTTTTGTCATATGCTACAGGTCGGTTATGGCAATATAAGATCTTCTAATTGGAATGCGATTCATGTTGGTAAGAATGGAGATGTTAAGAGAAAGTTGAAGATTGTACTCATTGCATTATTAATGATTGGATAATATTTAGATGGCTATGTGGTTTCTCTTAGGGTATCTAGTTTGGCTGGAATCAACTTGGGATTGGTCTGCACGCGCTTGGTTTAATATATGAGATGATGACGATAAATTTATGGTTTTGCATGTGTTAGTTCATGTTACCTTTTTCAACTTGTTTCGCTCATAGGTATATACCTTTTCTGGATTAATCATGGTTTCATGCATGTTAGTTTGTGTTTCTTTCTTTCTAGTTGTTTTGTTCATCACATGTTAGTTCGTGTTACCTTTTTGCATGTGTTAGTTTGTTTTACTCTTCTTGAAGTTGCCATCATTTATAGTGATTCACACCAAAATTATTTCAAGTGAAGGACTTGCTTCTTCAAGAAAATTTACATTTACGCTCTTAGTTTAAATAGGGTTTCTTTAGGAAGTTTGTAGCTTCTCTGTTTAAATTAAATCACCGCCTTCTCTCCCTCGTAAGTAGGAATTTATTGATCCTTGTACCTATAAGGTTGGTAATCCTACAATATTTTACACCCATGGCTCAATGTGATCCCTACGATGCCACGTGTAGGATTCACTTGAGATTGTGAATGATGGTATTATTGGTTACTGTTGATGAAAAGTTTGGGTTTAATATCACGTCTAATACGAAATAGAATTCCCAATAACCATTGCTTGTCCATGTTGGGTATCATGCGAGTCCACCATGCATTTTACGTTCATATATGATGGTGTTGCACTTTTCTTTTTACATTGTAAAGAAAATGTACTCCAAGTCATCTTAAATGTGTGGACACAGTTATATTTGTCATTTGGCCCAACTTTAAAAAGACATTTGCTTTAATATTTATGTTTCTTCATCATATCCACTTTTCATATTGTAAGTTCCTTCCCAACCTAACTTTTTGTTGCTTTATCTTCCACCAGATTGCAGGGGATTATCTCATACAAGCCAATGTCCAAAAGCGTCAAAAAGTTCAAAGAGACGACAAATCAGCCTTTTTTGAACATCTTGAGGTATATTCTTATTTGCTCAATGACATCTTGAATTTTTTTCCTTGAATCTATTATGTGAAGCCCTCTCTTTTAAAGTAATTTCTAGGTTTGTCAAAGAGGAATTAACACCCATTTCTGGACAAGAGTTGCACTTTGTTATCAAGTTTCTTGCTGGTTCAATTTCTAACCCCAGTTTAAGACTATATGCTTATCCTACAAAAAAAACACACCTCAGAGTTATTCCCACCAGAGTGGTCAAGCTATATAGATTGTATTTCACCATTGCACTGTATTGCAAACCATATTTTCTCTAATACTTAAATATGTTATATGGTTTTAATTATTGCCCGTTGCATCTTTTTCAATCTCTGCCTCTGCTGTTTAACACATCTATATGATTATGTGTTGAAGCATGTAAATCAAAGAGAAATAACATACGTTTCTGGACAAGAGTTGCACTTCTGTTGTCAGGTTGCTTGTCAGTTCAAGTGCTAACCAATTGAAGGCTATATGCTTATATAAAAACCCTTAAGCCTTATCCCAAGTGGGAGTTGGTTATATAGATCCTATATTGTGATTGCATTCCAATTTCAAACCATATAATTATAACATTAAATATGTTATACCTTTTTAACTATTTTACCTCACATCCTTTGTTCTCCTCCTCTCTCAATCAATATAACTACATACATACATATTGAAATATGTGTATCAGGCGACATCTGATGGATTACAAAAGATGGCAGAAACCTTGGAGACAAAAGTGAATCCTGATAACAGTAGGAAAAGAAATGGCCGTGGTAGATCAAATTCTGTCACAGGTAGGGGACGTGGCTCCAGAGTCAATGAACAGACAAGATCGCAAGTTTCTTCATCAATAGTAAATGGTCAACTTGATAGCACTTCTCACAAGGTATATTTTAGCTTCCCTTTTGCTTTGGCTGGATTACTTGTCCTCATAAGGCCACAATATATCTCCGAAGACTTGACACTTTCACGTGCAATCATTGATGATACTAAACTTCCTTTTTTAGGGAGTCATCACTTGATATACCATGAAATGTAGTTCCACATATGTTGTGGGAGGGAATTTGTATTGGTTTATAATGGTAAAGTAGTAGATAACATATCAATATTGGTTAGAAACTTTTGAGTTAAATGGTTAAAAAAGGTTCATTAGTATTTATTAGCTTAGTTCTGGAGTGTTACAAATGGTGTTAAATTCGACCTCTATTAGTAGGTGGAATGAGAACTGTTTCAACCCGATTTAGAGAGAGTCCAAGTTAGGGCGGGAAGTGTCACCAAGATACCACTCCTATCATATTTTCAGAATGACCTATAGGATGAGGGTGGCGGGAATGAACCAAACTGCATGTGATGTTGACTATTACTTCTAATTAGTCTTAGGACGTCCTATCTTTAAAAATTATTTACTATTTTACATTTCACATTCCAGGATTTTAGGACCAAAGAGCATTTGCAAAGTGATGATCACTCCTTGGTAGAGGTATATTGTGTTGAACTTTTCAGTATTATTTGGTTTTAGTGAGGAGAATGGACTCGATGATGTGTTTATCATGCAATAATAATGCAGGATGAGATTTTAGCTTTACGTTCAAGAGTAGCAGCATTAGAAGAGGACTTACGTAAATCTCGTCAGGATGCAGCAGAGTATCAGAATCTCTGTCGCCAGTTGGAGAAGGTATAGTAAAAACTGCATTTAGAGAATTTATCTTGGCCAGTGTGGTTATACTTATCCAGCTTTCATGTTGTCATAGGAACTGAAGGACAGCAAAGACTATGAGCAGCAAATGAAGCCAAAGGCAAGCATCAATAACAGATTTTGTTTTGGGATACTCATATTGATTAGCATAGTTGTGGGAAGTCAATCCAGATTAAGATTAGGGTGTTCTCGCAAAAACGTCGAAACTGGCAAAAATGTTATATTGGGAAGACCTGATTTTGATGGATGCTTGTTGAATGTCTATAGTTTTTTTTTCCTTGGGTTTTCAGCCAAAATATTAAGTATTTAAAAGAGAATGTGATTTACAATAAAGTGCAATGGGAAATGAGATCCATATAACCAAACCTGCCTAGTGGGATTAAAGATTGAATGGTGGTGTTGTTATTTGTTTGGATTTTTCAGCTAGTATTTTTGTTTTCTTCCTGATGCATATCGTTGTTCTGTATTGGGTTCTTCTCTGTCCTATGCTGACAATTAAGATGATCTTTATTCACAATATTTGCAGAGAACTAAAATTATATCCGACCTTCTCATATCAGTTTCAAAAGCTGAAAGGCAGGAAGCACGTATGAAAGTACGACAGGACTCCTTAAGGCTTGGCAATGTGGGTGTAATTAGGTAAACTACTTTAAGCAAATGCTTTGTATGCCATTAGCTAGGGGAAAAAATATGCTCCAGATGCCGGAGAATGGTTATTCACTCTGCATGTAGCAAATGAGGATATGAAAAGATTTTAAGCCTGTGATAGTACAAATATTACACCCAATAGTCATTATCCAAAAAAATTTTACACCTGATAGTTTGCACGTAAATTAACTAAACTGAAATTGTGGACTTTGTTCCCCCCACCGCCCAACCAAAAGAAAAAAAGAAAAAAGAAAAAAAGAAAAGAATTTGTTGACTTGGTTTGGTGTGGTTAAATTGATGAAAAGATATAAAACCCTTTGTGGAATAAAAGTCAAAGCTTCTAACAAATCTTTCAATCAACATGGTAATTATTCTCAGTTCTTGACCAAATGTTGTAAGAATATCAAATGTGAAGGACACTATGACACAGGCGTTACCAGTGGTGTAATAGAAGTTTCTTATATCGGTCACCATGTATCTCAAAATAGTACTAAAATGGGATACTAATGATTGTCTAATCGTTTCCCACCAATTTGTGGTGATGTTGGTTCCAAAAAGCGAGTTGTTTGGTTGGAATTCAAGCTTTCTTGGTTGGCAGGGTGATAGAGCTAAAGGAATGACAAGTGTGCAGCGAAATGTGGAAGAAAGGCAGTAGTGAATTGAGTGTAGAGGCTGAAGTTAACTCTCCAGAGCAAACTTCTCCTTACTCACTTTGGGTGATGCAACAAAATAACCAACATACTCTCTCTCCTCCCCTGCAGAATCTTTTAAACCAAATAACCAACTTCCCTGCCTTTATACTGCACATCTTCAAGTTTCCTTTATTGCATTTGCAGCCCCAGTACTACTGCTGCAATACTACTCCTATTTATGTACACGGCCCTCCAATACTTCCCTACTTTAATTATGCTGCAATCCTTCACAGTCCTAGCACACCCATGGAAAAGGCTCACAATATGTGGTTTATCACATGGACAGATTACAGTGGGGTGAAAAATTCTGTTGACCCCTTCATTTCATCAATTTTTCTTCCCCTCTTATTTTTTATGATTAAACGCTTTCAAATATAATTTCTTCTAAGGCACATTACCAGTAACCATAATTCTTGTGGAAGAAGGGCCACTAGAGTAGATTATGAACATAATTCTTGTGCTCCTTCGGTAGCCATCCCATCATTCTTCAAATCTAATTATATCTTAAACTTCAAGATCTTGATTTGTGTTCGTCCTTTTTGGACCTTGCTTCTTTGGATTCATTGTGTTGTTTTGCAATTTGCAGGGCAGGAACTCTTATATCTGAGACTTGGGAGGATGGACAGGCATTGAAAGATCTGAATGCTAATCTTGTGAGTGCTCTGTGCCTTTCTGGAAAATTTTCAGAACTTGGTTCTACTGCACCATTATGTTCTAACTTTTTGCTGCCTTCCTTTGGTTAAAGTTCGCTGGCATTATTAGTAAAAAGAGTGTGTTGCTTTTATTTCTTCTCTTTCCCTGTTCCAGTGGACATGAGGTCCATAGTTGACTCCTATATTATTCTGCCCTTGCCTTCTCAAAAACCATTATCTTGAACATGTGCTAGCTATGCTGCTACATATGTTTGGTCATAGTGGACTTCTATATTATTTTTGAATATCATACTGTGCCAAGCATTAGAAGATAGTGAGGAAAATATGTCATTCTTGACTTCTCACTCTATTTCAGGTAACCTGTCAGCGTGAAGTGGAAAGTATTAAAGGTTATGATTAGTTATGGTGCTGTTTCAGCTTATAATTGCTTCTGCACAAGAATTCTGTATCAGAAAATTTGGCATTAAAATTATTTATAACTTCACATTTTCATTTTTCCAATGCTGTGGCTTTCAAAGATATAAACTTTTCTGGATATCTAACTTGGTTTTATCTTATGATTGGGAATCACAATATTAAGTTTAAGGCATTGCAATGAGGAAAAATGTGGCTCTGAAGTCTCTGAGGAATGTATTTTTTCTTTTATTTGTTATTGCTCTACTGAACAAGATGTTAATATTTGATGATATGAAATCTTTTTGTGAAAAGCTAAGAGTCCTAGGTACTAAATATTTTACTTTCTCTCAGTTGCTTGCTTCATCCTTTGATGAAAATTAGTTATCATTAACTACCCAAAATAAATTAGTTAGCAGCATGGGTTTCCTGGTTATGCATTGTTCAAGAACTTTCGTTTATGCAACATTTTTACAGGTGATGAATCCTCAAATATCAAACCTGTCTCTGACAATTTTTCCCATGTCATCTTTGCTGGTTTTCCTCAAACAATAGTTCTTGATTTTATCTGATGGTTCTTATGGTAACACTGCATACTTCACATAGAAGAAGAAGTTCCATCTAACTACGTGTTCTGTTTTCAGAGACAACTGTTGGAAACTAAGGAGGCTATTGAGCGGCAGAGGAAATCTCTGAAGAAGAGGCAATCTGGTGAGTTTTCTTTTTCTTTTTCTTTTTTTACCCTGAAAGTTATGATAAAATGTAAACATTGGGTATATTTTGACATAAGGAGAATATTCAAATTCAATATATACCTTTTACCCAAAAAAAAAAAAAGAAAAAAGAAAAGAAAATTCAAGATATAACCTTTTGGTACGCATGTGTGGAGCTGAACTATAATACTATTGCGACGATGCTGCTTTTGATATCTTTCTTTGATACTTTTGGACTACGGGGTCTTGTGGTCATGTAGATACCGTTGTACTTAAGTTGATTTCCTCTCTTTTATTTTTCTTTTTTCCAAATGACCAGCAAGATAAGGTAAATATCAAGAGAAGGAACTGAGTAAGTGCCCTCCGTATAGAGTAGAACTTCACTAAAATGCATTTCTGAGGCTGAGGAAAAGATTTTGATAATTTCCATGTGTGTCAAGACTGTCTCTTAGAGTATTTAAATGTTGCCAAGATGTCTTTTTGCATTATTTCCTAGATTGAATTAATAGCATACGGAAGCAGGGAAAAAAGTAGTTTTACTGATAGTGTCATATATCTTGAAGACAAAGGTGATGGAATGGATGCTGAATCTGGCCTCCCAGAAGAAGATTTTCTTATCCAGGACGAGATATTTAAATCTCGTTTGGCTAGCATTAAACGTGTAAGCTTATTTTTCCCCCCAGTGTTTCATTGTATTTCCTCCCTTTTCTCATAAGATATGTGAACTTGACATGGAAGTATGCGTATTCTTTCCGCTCAGTTGTTTGTTGATTTTTTTCAGGAGGAAGAAAGCATCCTTCGCGAGAGAGATCGGTATGAATTTGAGAAAGGAAGGCTCATACGGGAGATGAAACGCATTAGAGATGAGGATGGTTCTCGTTTTAACAACTTCCAGATTCTTAACAACCGATATGCCTTGCTAAACCTCCTTGGAAAAGGTGGATTTAGTGAGGTTTACAAGGTCAGTTGCATGCTATATCGATTGATTTGAAGCTACTTTTCATATCTTTGGCCAGTTCAGCTGCTTTAACCTGAGAGAAGGTAGTTGTACCTAGTGCGATTAAGCTGTTATATTTTTGCCAGGCGTTTGACTTGGTAGATCATAGATATGTTGCATGTAAGCTGCATGGACTAAATGCTCAGTGGAGTGAAGAAAAGAAACAAAGCTATGTACGTCATGCCATACGCGAGTACAATATCCACAAAACCCTGGTGCATCCCCATATTGTCCGGCTCTGGGACATTTTTGAGATTGATCAAAATACTTTCTGCACTGTCTTAGAGTATTGTAGTGGTATGCATATTTATCTTACCTAATCAATTCTATACTAAAAATTTGAGACTTTTGTTTTTAATTGTCAAGGCATATACTGAATCTTGTCAGCGTCTTTTATTTGTTCTTCTAGGTAAAGATCTGGATGCCGTTCTCAAGGCAACTCCTGTATTGCCAGAGAAGGAAGCAAGGATTACTATTGTCCAGATTTTCCAAGGCCTTGTCTATCTTAACAGAAGAGCACAAAGAATTATCCATTACGATCTGAAGCCTGGAAATGTGCTCTTTGATGAGTTTGGTGTTGCAAAGGTGACTGATTTTGGTCTCAGTAAGATAGTAGAAGATGATGTGGGCTCTCAAGGCATGGAACTGACATCCCAAGGAGCTGGAACATATTGGTGAGTTGGAATTTAGTCTAACACGTTACTCTCCCTTATTCTTCTCTTTTTTAGTTGTTAGAGATAGTAGACATGTCCGTTTGTCGACAATTCTAGGTTTTGGTGATCGGGATAGTATTCTTGCTTTCTTTCTGTTTTTGACCTTCTCCACTATTCGCTTATTCATTCGTGGCTTTCCTCCTTATGTCTATCCATGCAAGTTCAGAGGCAGACATTAATCAGTTGTTTTCTTCTTCTTTTGAAAGGTACTTGCCTCCAGAGTGCTTTGAGCTCAGCAAGATACCTCTGATATCATCAAAGGTCAACTTATTTATGTGCCCATTCCTTTTCTTTTATATTATTTTTATTTAAGTAATAAAATGAAGACTGATTGTCGCCAACTTGCATGGACATTTTATTCTGCTCTGAACATATACTCATGCAAGTTTGTTCAGAACGTATGATGTCTTGCTGGATGTGTTGGCTGTAGCCTAGGACTAGCTGTAGCTACATCAATACTTCTTCCTGCTTGGTCCCTTATCGATTTCTTCTCGCACAAAACAGGTTGATGTATGGTCAGCAGGTGTTTTATTATACCAGATGCTCTTTGGTCGCCGTCCTTTTGGGCATGACCAGACTCAGGAAAGGATATTGCGGGAGGATACAATCATCAAAGCACGCAAGGTTGAATTCCCTACAAGACCTGCCGTTTCAAATGAGGCAAAGGTAATTTTTTTCCACCTAGCGATTTTACTTATTCAAAATAAAGGGAAAACTTTTCTTGCAGTTATTAAAATGCTATCACTTCTCAGTCCTTAAAGTTATAGCTCAGAAACAACATTTAACTTTTCTTGTAGTGATTAAAGATGCTGCCACTTCTCTTTCCTGAAAATTATAATAGTCAGACTAAGTTTGCTGGAGTTCTCAGTGCTTTTACGCAAAATTATATCGCTAATACATATCTTTTGCCTGTCCTTAATTCTTTGAAGGAATTCATTCGCCGATGTTTGACTTACGACCAAGCTGAGAGGCCAGATGTTTTAGCTATCGCTCAGGATCCTTATCTTACATATACAAAGAAATAGCAAATTATACAGGCACAGGTACAGGAGCTGCAGGAGTCATGAAATTTTTTTGGCAGACGGCTAGTTGAAATCTAATTTAATACCTCAAAATGGAATTCTGTATAGGTTGTAAAGGTCTTTTATATCTCTCTTTGGTTTGTTGCTCCTTACCCAAGTGTTTATCGGTTTGTGGGTGTATATGGTTCCTTTTGCGGTGGTTGGTTTTCTATGCTGTAACATGTGAAATGTGTATTTTATCAATCTTGGAGGCAAAGGAAGAGGACTCGTAATATTGATGAACGCGGATGGATCAAGATGGTTGCTTGTAAAATCTCGAAAATGTCAGAGATTTTGCCATGGTCTCTGTAGTTGAAGTTCAATTAACTCCAATCCATTTTATTAAAAAAAAAAAAAAAAGTGATTCACTTTTCTCACCTCTTTTTGTCCTTTTTGTGAGTATTCCAGTATGTGTAGATGCTGTAATTCTAACCAGAGTGGTCATGTATATGTTGTGCGAGTTTCGCACTACACGGGACTTCGAGGAAACGATGTTGAAAATGACATTCGGTGAGATGATTAAGAGAGCAAGGAGGAACATGTAATCTTAGTCTTCAATACACGTGATAGACTAGGGAGTTACTTGAATGGCTAAGAACATTTCTATGTTTGAATTGATTATTTGATCATAAAAAGTAGTGTTCTCGTAATGAAATATTGTTTCTCATATCTTTCCAAAAGTTGTAAATTTAGAGGAATTGTCCAGTATCTATAGGCTCTTGATCTTGATGATATCGGATGGATTATCTTGGTGATTGAAAGAGGGGATGTTATTTCTATAGCGCTTGCTAATGGGTTTAAGGCTAGTGATTTTCCTCATTAGTGTGGTTAGAGGTTGATGTACTAGTCTAATGATTCATGATTTTAGCTCATCAAATCGATTATCCCTTAGTTATCCCAATATGAACCGAGCTCTCTAAGAAGACCTGTCAAAGTAAATAATGGGTTTAGTTTAATAATTAATATAAAGTAACTTTAGCACTCTACAATATTTAAGACTATGTATGGAGCTTCTAATTAGGTAGAATTTGATTTTGTGGAATTGATTTAATGTTTGCTTTTAAGTAATTAAGCCTTTAAGGGTCTGTTTGGATTGTTTATTTTTTGTTTGTATTTATTTAAAATTTGATATTTAGAAAATTATTTTATCTATATCTTATCTGTTTTTATTTTACAATTACGATGACAATGATGATTAGAGTATCAAAATTTGAAAACGAAAATTTGTGTACTTTTAAGAGAAAAGTTTTGAAAAAATATATTTTATGTATTAAAAATGATTATTTTAATTAATATTTTTGAAAAAATATATTTCCATCTTTTTTATGTCTTACTCTTGCTAAATTTAAATATTCAAGTAGATAAAAATAAGACGTTAATAAGACGGAAAATAGATTAACCAAGTGGAGTTTTAATAACATCTTATTATAGCCCTTTCACTTGAGAGGAATGGCTATTCCATTCCCTCTTTATTCCATTCAGGGTTTCAATTACCACGTTCAGTTCATTTTTAATCTTGCAATTGTGATTCTTTAAGGAATGATAACTCTTAAAAAATCATGAATGGCCATTCTTAATTCACACCAATGAATTGCAATTATGAGCTTTTATACCTTCTCCCCCTCGAAATATCCTTACTGAAATTTTAGAATAGCATCATTTTGTCCCCATATTAAAACATCACAATATAGAGAATCAAGAAACCCTAGCGTCTCCATCTCTTTCTTCTTCATGTTCATCAGTCATCTTCTTTGTGTTCATTGTCATTTTTTCCCTCCACAAGTCTCTCTCTCTCTCTCTCATCTTGCTTGTACCAAAATGAACTTCAAGCAAGTCATCCATACAAGATGACAATAACTAGAGAATGGGGATGTGTCAAATGATTCCTTTAGGTGGTGAGGATTATGTTGGTATCAATGTTTTGTTCTCAAGTAGTAGTTTAAGAGGTTTTCGGTGAAACGTAGGTCTACGGCTTTTTGAATGAATTGAATCCAAAGTTTGGTCTTTGATGAATCTTTGAGTGCTCAAGAGTCGATCTATGGCATTGATTTAGTTCCCATCAATCTTTTAATTGCTTTGATTCCGTTTTAAGAGATATAATGATAGGGATCAAGAATCGATTACATGCTCCTAAACCCGAGGGTTCTCTCGAGTGGTCCGCTAAGCTATCGTAGGTGAGTTAAGTGTTAAGAAGCAATGCTTGCCTTAGTTCGATCTGTCGAGCTACTTCGCTCTTCATGCTATCCAAAGCGCTACCAAGGTAACCAATCAATGTGTCAAATTGAACCCTCTGTTGTGTACTAGTCTAAGCGCTAAATCTAAATACAACAATCTCCACGGTGCCGAGGCTGAGCTGATAACTATTAAGAGCCGACCATCTAAGGCCAACCCTACTATAAGCTATCCTTAAGCCAACCCCAGTCCAGCCCTAGTAGTCAGGGTATCAAACTTTTAATGTCGAACAAACTTGAATAGAGGCTTACCCTTGCTCAAATCACAATATCGTCAGAATTATAAAGTGAAAATGTGTGTGCACTATTTTTTCTAACAATTGTACTACCTTTTCGATAGATGACGTTTACTGCATGCAATTTCGTGTTTTCTCTATAAAGTATTTTCCTTTTATTTAATAAATAGGAATTCATTTTTGTAATTATCTATAATGTAGAACTTGTCCTAACAGGGTACTATAAATAGGCATATAATGTAACAGCCACAAGGGATATATAGAAGAATACACTGAAATTTTACCATCTCTTGAGCTAAGTGTTATTTTGCTTACTTTTGAGCTACTTTTATTTAACATATTTGAGCGTGGATTAATTGTGAGTGATATTTGATCATACTTATGCATTATATTAAGTGTGACCTGAGCTCGTATGAGGCGTTGATGCGTTATATCTATCGTCGATGCACAAAAACCCTTGGTCACTCTCGATTATCATTTACTTTTCAAGTCATCTTGTGGCTTGGACCTATCTCTTTGGTTATGCGTGATATTGGGTTCATGTGTTCATTTACGAGTTCATATCATATAAAGAGTCATTCTTCATTCAAACTGCAGGATTTCTTGGAGGTTAATTTACAAAAAAACTAGGGAAATACAAGGAGTTGTTCTTTTGGATTGCTTTCTCTACTCCTAAATAACTTTTGTATTGTTTTGACATTGAAAAAAAAAAATTTCTTAATGTAATTGCAAATACATATATGTTCATTTATGGTGTTGTTAGGTCAGTTTTTTTATTTAATTTGTCAGTTTTTACTATTATTAATTAATTGATTAATGGGTATTTTGGTAATATTATTATCTATTCATGATTTATTCCTTATGTAATTTTATCGATTAAACATTGTAATTGTAATTCTATTATATCTAACTGGACAATGTAATATGCACTTAGACTTATTACATACAATAGGCAATAGTTACTAATTGCTTATCATGTGAACAAGAAACAAAATTGAAATTATTAAATCATTGGTTGCCATACCATAAATACCATATCAACTTTAGTTGCTAGCTACATTGCCAGATCAAATCCAATTCAAATTGGATCAGTTGTCTTAAACAACCATGAAAGCATACTTAACTAAAGAAATAGTGAAGCAAAGTGAAGAAGTTGTAGAGATTTAGGTTGCGTTCTCTACTCTTGGTTCTATAGGTTTGTTGGTGGTGGTGGTGGTTTAGGCTCATGGTTTTTTGTGGTGGTTTGAGTTCTTAGGTTCATTGCAATAGTGGTATGGGTGTGTTGGTTTTGTCATAGTGTACTTTGTGTAATCATGACGATTGGCTTGTCTTTATGGTAAGCTTAGTGTATACTATAGTGGTTCGAGCATTGGTTTGTGCTTGGCCTTTGCTTGCACTCGTAGTGATCTTTACTTATAGTTATGGTGGTATTGGAGTACACTAGTTGTAGCTTAAGCAAGAAATATGAGCATGCATACTCATATAAGTTATCTAGCCCATTAAAACCTATATTTACCCATATTAGATGGTTCCCAACAAGATTTAGGATGGGTTTTCAAGTATATTGTTAAAACATTATGGTATTTGGAGTTAAGTTTCATAACAAAGTTAATACTTGATGGAAACCCAAACATTGTAAATTAGTTGTCATTTATTATTTTATAGTACTTGCAAATTTACTTTTATGTTACTAGTTTAAATTTTCTCACAATATAAAGTTCATTACAAATAATGATCAAAAGAAACCACACAAGAGATTCAAAGTGTTTAAATAAGTCTTCATCAATTTTGTATTTTGTTGGGGTTTTGTAGATGTAATGATTTGGTTATTGTTGATACATGCATACCACATGAATCATACACCATATGTGACTTGAGACAAGTGATGTGTAGATAACAGTTGGAAATATGAAATGAGAGGGGTAATATGGATGAGTAACAAATAGCCTTAGTAGTTCAAACACATTAGTGATAGGTAAGGAGTTATAAAGTATCAACCTCACTATTTATGATTTTAGTTTAGACTCTTTCTTTACCTAATCCTTATTTGACCTTTGAGAGTAGATATTTTACGGCTTGACTCTGTTTTTCTAATCTTTGGAGTTTCTAAAACATGTCAAATAAGAAATCATGACTAAGTATTTATATGCTCTCTAGTTTGATGACATCCTTCAAATCATATGAGATAAGATTACTTGTTTTAGGTTTATATTTAATGAATATGTTATGGGCTTAGGTTTAGTAGTAATTCTTATTACGTGCGTGACTCATTCTCATTAAAGCTTCATGTTTTAAATTAACAAATGGAGAAGACAAAGAGTTTTATAGTCTAAGGGCATAAGATAATTATATAAGCCAAATGTTGTGTAATGTATACTATATGAATGCAAACCAATATACTTGCTATTAAACTTACTACACAATCTAGAGTAAAAGGATTTCATAATCTTGCTATGAGATTCTTAATGAATCAAATGGCAAATGATGGGTTGGAGTTTTTTGGGATGTTTAAAACTCATTTGATGCGTTTTGGAGACCATTAGCTAAGTAGTCGAGGTGTTGAAGATGGTTCAACTCAAGAGGGTAAGGAGTAGAGCAAGGAAATTGCATAGAAATGACTACTGTCATAAACTGTCCATTTGGTGGGTTCCTCCTAAAGAACAAAATGTTATATTGAACTGGTTTCAAATTAGTTGCAGGATTGTTTGGCTAGTTCAAGTGTGCTAAATACCAGTTGAGACTAGTTTTAGAACCAATTTTGAACTTATCCATTGGTTTATGCCAGACTAGTGTAATTATTTTACTATTTTTTATTTCAAATTTAGTTAGTTAGGCTTTTTAAAGTTTATTTTATTAAAAATTTTACCTTTAATTAACCTTAGAAACTACAGTAAACATTATTCTTTTATAATCTTTGGTAATAAATGCATTCACAAAAGTTTTCTCTAAAAACCCTATATCTTATCAATCATTTTAATTGAGGTAATCAACCTTGTTTATGAGATCCGTGTGTCATATTGAAATCTCCTAAACAAACCTGATGGATTTTCTAATATTATGTATCATTACAATGTTTAAACCACTTAAAAAGGGTTTATTTTCTCTCAACCTATTTTGCATATTATTGTACCATGAGATTTTAGTGGTGTAGGTCTCTCTCTTTATTGTGTGATGAAAGATATGCTTTCCTCTTATACTTATTTTCTCTAAAATAAGAATCTATTTTTGAAATTTTTTTGTAAGCCAAAGACATCATATAAAGTTCATTCAATTGAGATTGTGTTGATGAATTAGATTGATAAACTAACTTAGGTATAGGAGGCTCAAAATTAACTCCTCTAAGTTTAATATTTTTTGGTTTGGTTCTCCTTTCTTCCTTTTTTTTTTTTCTTCAAGACAAAGGAAGATTATTGCCTGAGTTTAATTTTCTCAAATCAAGGCTTTCTTCTATACTTGGAGTTGAAGTTCTTCTCTCAATATTTCTACGAAAAGTTTTTTTAAGTTCCCATCATCATATCTTGCAACTAGAGAATGACTAACATCACTAATACTTGACCTAGATAGTAAAACCTTTTCCAAAACACAATTTTTAGGTAAAATCACTCCATACCATTTCAAAACTTTTCACATATAAACTCGACAACCTTCTATATTTGCTTCTAAAAGAAGAGTTTCCCCTTTTGGAGAGATTTTTAGCTCTTTAATTAATTTTATTACTCATGCTTTTTTAATAAATTCTAGAAATAAGTGTCATAACTTTTGATCCTTCAATAAAAATTTCATTTTAAGTTGTATATGTAAAAAAGTGAACCGTCTAATACCTTAGGATCATCTAAACTAATGGTAAAATTTTAGGACAACAATTTGTAGAATGGACCTTTCATATAAATTTGCTTGAAAAATAGACAGAGTTGTTTGATCAAAATCAGTATTTTTAACATCTCTTGACCATATAATATGAGATGGTTTACTCCTAATCTATGTAAAGGTTTAATAGCTAGTTTGTGCTAATCTTATATGCATAAGCTTATATTTCTTTTTATGTTTCAATATAGATTCTTTAGTGAACAAATTTATATTTGAATGAATTTTAGCTAAAGGTATCATTTTTTCAACGATCTTTATCATATAATCATGTTTTAAACTAAAACTTTCAATTTCATAGATTTCTTTTGAACTTTTTTATAGGATTAACCAATTACGTAGATTTCGTTCTATTAAGATATTTTAATTTCCGATTAGTTATAAGTATCTTCGTATAAATTACTTGACCTAATATTTAAGGTAAATGGCAACCTAGATCTAGTACTGCTAAAGGAAGAAGATCTTGTAAACAGATTCATTTTAGATAATTATGCTAAAATTATCATGGCTTCAACAATAAGTAATCTATTTAACATAGTGTTGAACAATTGAACCTATCGAGACCAATAACACTTCCCAACAGATTCATTATCTCTCAAGGAATTACTATCGGGAAGCACTTTTGTTTGTAACAGATCTCTCAAAGGTTAAGACTGGCAACAACTCCAGCAGTTTTCTAAATTTAAATTGTTTATAATCTCCTTACGATTCATAAAAATTTAAATGACGGGCTCTAATACCATATCTTTTAAAAAAAGCCGAGAGAGTAATGCTAATCATTTAACGCTAAATAAAAGATAAACAACACTTTAATAGGTAAAGTACTTAAAAACAAAGAGTAACAAGTACTCACCTTTAAATTAAGAGAAAGCTACATCTTTACCTCCTATCCTAATTCTACTTCCTAAACTATAGAAATTTAATGGAATCACTTAAATAAAAATATAAATGAAAACCGATATACATATATTAAAATAAGATGATCATATGAAAAATATCTCAACCGTACGATGAAGTAAACATATAAAAGAATTAAATATCAATAAAATAGAAATGGTTCTTTGCGATGATTTAATTATTTACATTATTTATCTATTACATTAAAGTGCAATTTCTTTTTTTTTTTTTTTTTAAATTGGTGTCTTCTGTCTTACATCTCAGCATATCATTTTTCTTTAAAGAGTAATTGTATTACAAAAGTAACATCTTTGGAGTAATATTTAAACTAAAAAATAAAGAAAAAAGTGGAGAAAAAGAGTAAATACGTAGAAGAGTACTATGTAACATTCTATCTCTTTTGTTTTTAACCATATGATCCAAGTCATATAATTATTTTATTATTCAGCGAATCAACTATGTAACTTGTATGCAAAAGGACACGTATATATACACACATACATATATTATATTATATAACTCTTCTATTTAAAAATTAAAAGAAAAAAAGTTATTCTTACAGCACAACGTGATGCAAATACTAATATTGTTATCAAACTTGATTTAAATAGTTGAACCGAATATACGAAAGAATTAAGAATTAGTGGATGAATCGAGGTAAAATTATGGTTCCGTCGGACTGAATTGATAATTCGATAGAATTGGATCGAACCACTGTATATTTTTTAAGCACCCTGCAGTGACCACAGTATATTTTCTAAGAGTTGAATTTGGGAAGAAAACACCAAAACCAAAAAGCACCGAGAGAGGGAGCCTGCTATTTTTTTTTTTCCTCATCTCCCGCTTCGCGAATTTCCCGGCGATTTGAACCCTAAAACGTATCACCACAACCACACCACCAGAGAACACGAAGCAAAATCTCCAACTCCATACCACCGACGTCCATAGTTGCAGGTCTACTTCCACATCTCAATTCAAGCTTCATTTTCTCTGCTTTTACTACTAGCATACTTCGTTACTTTACTAACTTGAAATTCGCCTTTGAAGTATAGTTTTCTTTGTTTTAGTAGGTACTACCTGTTCATCACTCTTGTTTCGGTCCTCGTTCATTTCAAAGAGATCTCGAGTTTCAATTTCCAGTGCCGTTTAGACCGATTGTTTTATTGTTTAATTTTTTCACCTTGTTCGTAATTAGTTGCAATTGGTTCCTGTTTTGATTCGTCATTAGTATTTCGCTCCTTGATATTGGATTTCTATCTTCACTTAAGTGAATTCGGTTAAGTTTCTGTTGTTTATGAAGTAAATTTTGGTGGTTAAACTGCAGTTTATTGATGTTGTTAGTCTTCGTTTAGGATCTCAGTGTCTTACGAATTTGAATTTGTTGGTAGAGTATAGTTTCTCAATGGTTGACTTCGGAGAGATCTCAAGTGTTGATTTCTGGTGTAACGTGGAATTATTTTTCATATTGTTTATTTATTATTATCTCGTTTCTTAGATAATTGTGAATTTGTTCTGATTATGATTTGTATTTTGGTATCTTGTGCCTTGGTTTTTGGTTTCAGCTTCCACTTAAGCGGATTTCATTGGGTTTTTGTAGTTTATCGAGCATTTTCTGGTAAAATGTAGTTTCTCCTAATTTGAGACTAATTGCTTATCGCTGTTTCCTCTTTGTTGATGTTTCAGAATCTTTTGGTGAATTCGCTTTTTGACTGTAGTTTCTCGATAATTGATTTTGTAGAGATCTGGATTGTTTAGCTTCAATGTAATTGGGACTGATCGTTTGAGTTTCCATTTCATTTGTTTTTTCACATGTCATATAGTTGACAAATTTTCATATGATCATCTGATTTTAGTATTTGCATCTCGATTTTCATTTAAGTGATTTCATTAGGTTTCTGTAGTTTAGGAAATAGAATTTGGAGGTAAAACTACAGTTCTTCTTAATTTAGAAGTAAGTACTTGTTGTTACTCTTTGTTTAGGTTTAAGTACTTTACTTGTTATAGTGTTGTTTATCTTTTATTTAGCACTAAGTGATTGTTGTTGTTGCAGTATTGGTTCTGTTATATTGCTTAATTGACCTTTAAGAGATCTTAAATGTTTAGTTCTACAGTGATATGGACTGACTGTTTGAGTTTTCATTTTATTATCTTGCTTGTTAAATAGTTGGGAATTTTTTGGGTTTTGATCCATTTTTAGTATCTTGAGTCTTGATTGTTGTTTTCTGATTTCTATGAAAGTCCATTTTATTAGGTTTCTGTATTTTATGAAGTAGAATTTACTGGTGAAAGTTCTCTCCTTTTTTTTTTTTTTTGGGTAAGTATGGGATAATAAAGTTTTTCCCTGACTTGGAAGAAAGTGCTTGTTTGTTGTTATAGGATTGGATAGAACTTCAAGTATTAGGTCTGTTAGTGCTTAAATCAGATTCTCCTACTGTTCTAAATGACTTCCTTCCTTCCTTGCTTCCCTATGGTTTGAGATTGTTTCGGGCTCATTGAGAGAGAACCTGATGGTGATTTTGACAAAATGCTGGACATCCTTATTATTGAGGCTAATGCCTGCTTAAGTATACAAACAGATGGTTACCAAGTGTAACTGCTCTTCTAACTGACCATTACAGTTAAGACCGACACAAACTGACTTCCTACTGTCCACTAAGCATTTCACGTGACACCCAAACCACTAACACATTACAACAATGCCCATTATAGAAATTTAAAATACAAATCAGCTGCAACTACAATAGCAAGACATTTACTGAAAGTCTAACAGACAGCAAGTACACAACTACACTTAACGATATTACAACATAACAAGAAGGACAAATCAAGAGTTCACAGATTCTACTTTTTGCGTGTGTAACATTGTTCCTCCTCTTTAAGATGGCGCCTGTCCTGTTTCATCCTCATTGTCTTCTATACTCTCCAACCAGAAAAGTTGCTTGCATCGAAGGCCCACAGCGAAAGGCTCATCACAATTGAAGCAGAGCCCCTTAACTCTTTGTTCTTCCATTTCTGCCTTACTAAGCCGCGTGACATAAGGATTTTCTTTGGTAGACAGGCTGATACTAGCTTCCTTCTTTGGTGCATCAATTTCTTCTTTCATTGCCAAGTTTTTCCTCTTGAACAAGCAATCCAATTGTATGGCTTGCATAAAATCTTTTGGATTTTGTAGTCCCACATCTAAAGCAATATATTCTTTAATTGTACTAAAAAATAATGATACTTCCTGTTGTGGAGTGAGAGAGGGCGTTTGGGCTGCCATTTGTGTAAACCTCTTTTGGTAGGCTTCAACAGACTTTCCTTGTTTGAGTTTTGCAAGTTCACTTAGTGGGTTACTATGAGTGGGGGGGCCTAAACCTCGTTGCAAAGAATTTAATCTCCTCCCAAACAATTTCTGGCCAATCTCTCTCCAACTTCATGAACCATAACTGGGCATCTCCTTCCATATGAAAAGCTGCAATCTCCATTTTCTCCCGTTCCATGGTCTTGTGATGATTGAAGAAATGCTTGCAACGATTGAGCCAACCAATTGGGTCTTCTCTTCTGTCATATTATGGAAAGTCCAAGCGAGCCAATTTAGGAACAGTAACTCCACTGTAATTGCCTCTACTATGTGCTGTTGCTCTCTCATAACAACCCCTGGACACGCTGATTTCTTCACTTTCCTTCGCCTTGCCCTTCTTTCCTGACACTTCTTTGGAAAGTTCTGCAAGTTGATGTGACATTGCTTCAACTTGCTCCCTATCACATGTATACATATCCATAAAAGTGGCAAATTGTTGTTGTAACTGCTTGATATCATCTGACATGCCTGGCTTTGATACCAAATTGTTAATCCTAGTATTAGGTCTGGTAGTGCTCTTATCAGATTCTGTTTCTTCTTTTTGAGCGTGTAACATTCATGTTACTCTTCCTATGGGTTTCAATGTTTCATTAACTTGAATTTGCTGGTAAAATGTAGTTTTTCTTTGATTTGGCATTAAATGCTTATTGTTGTACTGGTGTTGGTCCATTAATTTGCTTCATTGACTTAAGAAATTTCTTGATGGTTTGGTTTGAGTGTAATTTGGACTGGTCAATGAGTCGTAGCCAATTGCTCTGACTTTGATCCAGCTTTTGTATTCTATGCCTCAATTATTCTTTACGATTGCACTTTAGTGTAACTCCCTTTAGGTTTCTTTACTCTACCAACTAGAATTTCAAGAAAAGCGTATTTTCTTCTTTTATTTTGCTTAAGTTTTTATGATTGCTATTTATTTAGGTTTCTGTATATCTACAGAATAGATTTCAGAGGTGTGGTTAGTTTGTCTTTGATTTAGTAGCAACTGCTCATTGTTGCTTAGTTTTGATCTTTGATTCTTCTTGATGCATAAATTTCAGCTATCTTGAATCGTGTGCCTAGTTGAGCAGAGAAGAACCCACCCTCAAGGGACAAATCCTTTAGTGCCTTTATGGTTGACTTTAGAGAGATTTTGAGCATTTATTTTAAGTTAATTGGATGTGCTTTGAGGAGCTTTCAGCTTGTCTTCATCTCTCGTGGAGTTTTGAACTGCCCTGTTTTTGATATGTCATAAGTGCTCAAACTGTCAGTTTTTTGTCTTCTGCTTCTGATTAAATCAATTTCATTACTGTGTTATGAAGTTAAATTTGTAGGTAAGGTAGTTACTCTTTGAGTTAGCTGTAAGTGCTTGACTATATTCTGCTTTTAGTCTGTTCTCTGTTCATTTGACATTGGATTGATATTGTGTATTTATTTTGCACGTATGTTTTAATCAATGGGTTTCCAGTTTAGAGAATACACCCAATCCTTTTGATTCTTTAGCTAGGAAATTTTGTTGTCTTTTGTGTAAAGTTTAATTGTCCGTTTTGAGCTCAATTGCCAAACCATTGATCTAAACACCGTATTTGAATCGATAGTTTAGGTTTCCTTGTGTGAAGGGTTCTCCCTGTTGTCTTTTTAATGGAAAATTAAAAAAAAAAAAAAATTCTCACATTACAGCCGCCCCCACTCGTCCACGCCACCCAGTATTATTCCGAGTCTGTTTGATTCCTGTACTGCGTATTTTGACAAAGCGGAGAGCCAGAGAGAGGTCTTCATGCTCTAGTTTCATTTGGGCTTGATTGAGAGATATTTTGGTTGTCTGAAAAATAAAATTGTGGGCAAACATTTGCATTTTGGTGGAAAAGCTGCTCTTTGTTTCTGTTATTTTGGTGTTTGTTGGTCTTTGTAGTTGGTTGAGTAAACTGGACACTGATTTTTGAGATTTCATTGTTGGGAACTATTTGATTTGATTGCTTGAGTTTCACTTGATATTATAGATAAGTGGTTGTTTATCAGCATGGATAGATGTATTTTCACATGGTTTTGCAGGAAATGGCAGTTGCTTTTTGTTTGTCTGGTTGTTCAATTGTTGTTATGCTTTGTAGGTAGAGTCGTGATAAATTTTCCAGCTTATATTTTTGTAGTGGTGGAAGTAGGATAGGCTTTATCTGATTGCCTGAGTTGAGAGATATTCATGGAAAACAATTGTCTAGTTTTGGCTCTTTATGTCCCCTATTGTTGGAGACCAGGAGCTATTTTTGTGATGTCACCTCTTCTGTGATTGAAATGGGATTCAGTTTTGTTTGGTTTTGTTGCAGAGGGTGTAATGATCCACTGAGTTTGAAGGATGTATATTAAGCAGGTATTAATGATGATGAGATGCACTGCTCTTCTTACTTTAAGTAATTTCATCTTTTGTCTAAACTTCTTGGTTTCAATTTTAGATTATTCTTGAAGGGTTTAAGAGTTACAGAGAACAAATTGCAACTGAGCATTTCAGTCCCAAAGTCAATTGTGTTGGTAATCTCTCTCTCTCTTTCTGCTTGATGTGGGTTGTTATGGTCTACTTTTGATATCTTTTGCTTTCTGCCATCCAATATACAATATCATGTTGCATTTTAGTGAGGCTAGCACCTCTTCTGGGTCAAGCTTTTAATGTTGTCAAAGGTGATAGAGATTGTTGGATTACCTTCTGCTGTCAACTTATTTTATGCTAAAACTTGGGCTCTGAAAGGGTGGTATTTTTGTATCAGTTCTAATTAAATTATAACCATATGTTTGAATCACTACAATAGAGTCTTTATCATGATATATTGTTTGACAGGGCATTGCAGTATCAATTTTAAAGATCTATGGTTTGTTTGTTTTAGTTAGATAAATAATTGGATGTCAATCTTAGTTTTTTTTTTCCCCTTCTATATATGTATATTTATTGAATTGCTTAAAAAGTCCTTTATTTTATTGTTGCCACTTGGGTCAACTGTTTAATATGCTATCACGTGAAAAGTACCTGTTTATTTAATTTAGCAGTTTGAATAGACAGGGGCAAAAGGACACACTATGTTGGACATTCTTAAAATCATTTTTCTTGAAACAACATCTCTAAATTGAAAGCCTGGTAAGCTGCAGTAAAACGAAAAGGACAAGGAATTCTATGACCATAACTGTCCTTTTGGCTTTTGGATGTGTAAAGGAACTTTTACATCTAATCACTTATCCCCAAATGGAAAAAGGTCATTTCTTTACTTTAATCTAGTCTAGAAATCAGTTGTGGCTGTTCTTCATCATTGAGGTTGCTGAGTTATCTTGGGATAGTTGTTTTGGTTTTTATGTGGTTCTCAAGCTTGGAATCTTTATTGACTTCTTTTCTTCTTTCTTAAACCAAATCAATCTGCAGTTGGGGCCAATGGATCTGGCAAGTCAAACTTTTTCTATGGTAAGGAATGGATGCCTTTGTTACTTCCCTTTCATTCATATTTCATGCAACCTTCATGAAAATTTTCATGTTTGGTGTAACTGTGATCTTGCAGCAATTCGTTTCGTTTTAAGTGATATTTTCCAGAACTTGCGCAGTGAAGATAGGCATGCCTTGCTCCATGTATGTGTCACAACTTATCCATTATAGTTAATTGCCCAGATGACACTTGCTTCTTACCCTTTTCTGTCTTCTTTCCATGAGTATCTGTTTTTTTGATTCTTAAATTGCTGAGATTTGCAGGAAGGTGCGGGGCATCAAGTGTTATCTGCATTTGTGGAGATTGTGTTTGACAATTATGACAATCGCATTCCGGTAATGGATATTCTTTTATTTGTATACTTGTTGTCCTTGTACTTAGAAACAAAGTAACAAAGAGTTTTTTAGTGTCTTTGCATTCTAATTCCTTGCATTATCATTTGAAGGTAATAATATCTTAAGCCCTCAGTAACCCCATGACGATAGAGTTTGCTGTCTCTAGTTGGAAAATCTTTGTAGGATTCTGGGATTCTCTAAAAGCTTTTCTTTCTTGAAACAAATCCACCTTTAATTAGAGAGAGAAAATGCTCTACCTTCTCTCTAGAAATCTCTCTACTCCTAAGAATCCTTTGACCTTAGGTTTCTCCTTTCCTCTTCTTCTTTCTATCCCCATCTAATCATTGTTCCTCCCTCCTATACCCTCCATCTTCAGTTTCTTATGTTTGTTTACCTCAACCATGACCAGAAAACCTCTCAACCCTCATCCTCAGCCCCCTTCCGGTGTCGGGGATGGCTCTTCTATCCTTGGCTTAGCCCAAAACCACCTTTCTGATGGTAAACTTGTAGGACCCTTTGTACCCCCTATGTCTTCTGGTTCTACTAAAAATGTAGGTTTTGCTTTTTTTAATAAAAAGCGACCTATCTCTGAAAAGGCTTTCTTTGGACAGTGTGCTCCTAAAAAGTCATAAGCCCTTGTCTTTTCAAGGTTGATTCCTAACCCGTTGGAGCATGGTTCCTTTGCACAAGTAAAAGGGTCTTTTGCAAGTAATTCCTCTTTTGGAAATACTATTTTGGAAGAGGTTAACTACCTAGTTGACAATATAGAAAATCAATACTACTTTTCCAAGGTTTTAGGAACAAGTCCTTTGCGAAAGTAGTAGGCAAATCTTCTTCCACTCCTCTGGTTCCTAATTTCAAGTTAAATTTCTTCCCTCCAGTATCCAAAGGAGTAGTTGCTAGGGTATAACCACCTCCATCTGTAGCAATTGAAGGAGCCAAATTTTGGGACTCTACTTCGATTGGTTTTTTCCTTGGTCAAAGACTTTCGTTTAGCTTGGTCTACGACATGGCCATGCGTATTTGGCAAAAGTATGGTATTATTAAAGTGTTAAGAAGTAAGGAGGGGTAGTTTTACTTTTGGTTTGCCACACCTTCTGACCCAAAGCTTATTTTGACCAAGCCATGGTTTTTTGCCTATCACCTTCTTCTCCTTCAATAGTAGTGACCTGGTATGTCTCTTGTGAAACCACATCCTTCCACCATTCCTGCTTGGGTAGTCTTTTCGTGGGTGCCCTGTGAATTCTTAGATGCTAAGGGACTTAGCTACATCACTAGTGGTGTAGGCAAAACTTTAGAGAGCAAACTAAGCCCGCATTTTTATTGAGTTGGATGCAAAAGACGACTTGGTCTTTAGAGTTGATATTGAATGTGAAGATGGTTCCTTAGCCTTTGTCCAAGTGGATTACCAATGGCTCCCCCCTTAATGTGCTTCTTGTAAGGTCTTTGGACATGTTTGTCCTTATCATTAGAATCAACAATCTTCCTAAGATTAGCATTGCAGTCAAGGCGAATGGGTAGAGGTGGAAAGAAAGGAGAAAAGACCTATGGGTGCGAAATCATTCTCCTATGATGATTCCATCCCACACTCTTCGAAAAAGGCATCAAATATAGAGACTAGTGATGAAGTTATATCTCCTCTTAAAAAACTTTGCTGGCGAAGGAAATGTATATGTTACTCCCTCGACTGATGTAGGTGATGACTTGAAGGGCATTGGTATTGACAACTTAACTAATGGTGCAGAACTTGCCTCAAATCAAGAGTGTATGGTTGATCTTGAACTTTCTCATGTCTTAAAAACACCCCAAGAGGCTATCCTTATAGGTCTAGATCCTTAAGTGCATATACAGGAGCAAGACGATGCTTTTGTGGAAGGAGAGAACGTGGAAACTACCCCTGCGCTTTCATTATTTAAGAGTAGGAGCAAAAAGAAAAGATCAGGAGGGGGATCTTCTTCTTCTTCTAGGAGAGGTAAATCCTCCTTTAGTGGTAGGAGACGAAAAATTTTTTAAACGCAAGCATCGAACTTTATGCATTTGCCCCTTTGTTTCTCATATCTCGTGAATTTTGTGTCTTGGAATGTGTGTGGGATCAGTGATCCTATTAAAGGAAAAGATGTAAGGAATATTTGTGAAAGTAAGAATATTTCTCTTTTGGGGCTCCTCGAGGCTAAAGTTAACCACTCAAATGTCGATTTTCTGAAATCTAGGATTAATCGAAGTTGGTCCTTTGCTATAAACCAACATGCTCTTAAGCAGATTTGGTTGGGTTGGGATGCTAGACTTTGGGATATACAGATAATCAAGGAACACAATTAGTTTACACATTGCTTTTGCTTCAATAGGAAATGGAATAAGGGTTTCTATGCCTCTTTTGTGTATACTTCCAACTTGGCCATAGAACACCGTGATCTTTAGAAATACTTGTTGGATATCAAACTTTCTTGCCTGAATCAACTATGGGTAATGTTGGGAGATTTTAATACTATCAAATCTGTTATTGAACATAGTCGGGGCAGTGCTTGGAGGAACCAACATATGGAGGATTTTAAATTATTTATTGACGAAGTAAAATTGGAGGATTTGAATTTCTTAGGTAATCTTCTCACTTGGTCAAACAAGCAAGAGGATAATCCCATTATGAAGAAGTTAGATCATATCTTAGTTAATCATTGATGGTTGATAGTGTTCCCTAAGTCTGTCGACACTTTTTCACCATCCCTCCTATTTGACCATTCTCTTACAATGGTTCAGATAAACCTAACAGCGGCAGCTAGACAAAATTCTTTTAAATTCTTTGATTTTGGACGAAATCTAATTGTTTCATCCACATTGTGTTTGATGGGTAGAAGCGCCATATTGTTGGATCCCTATGTTACCAAGTGGCTTCTAAGTTGAAAATCCTTGAGAAGGAACTCGAAAAGTTGAATAAGAAGTACATTTCATATATCTCCACCGGGGTAAATGTAGCAAAAGAAAAACTAACCGTTGCTCAAGATGCCATCGCAAATGGAAATCTAGATTGCTTGGGTGAGGAAAAGAAGCTTTACAAAGAACTACCTCCTTAGAGTAGCTGATGGAAGCTTCTATAAACAAAAATCTAAAGTAAGTTGACTTAAATTGGGTGATAGGAACAACTCTTTTTTTTACAAAGCTATGATCTAAAGGCATAATAGGAACTCTATCTGTGTGTTGGAAAGAGAGGATGGTTCTATGGCGTTGGGGGATAAAGAGGTAAAATCTTAAGTTGGGAATTTTTTCAAAAAGCATTTTGACTGTAATGGCTCTATAGGTTATACTCCTTATTCGATGAGGATATAACAGTTCATCTCTAGACGCCTATCCTTGAATTAGATTAGTTCCCTTGAGGTGCCTTATAGTGGTGATGAAATTAAACTAGCATTCTTCTCTCAAGTGAACAATAAGGCTCCAGGGCCAAATGGGTTCTCAACTAAGTTTTTTAAAGTTTCTTGGCCTATTATTGGAACTGATATGATTATAGCAATGAGAGAATTCTGAGCTTCGGGTTTTCTTTTGAAGGAACTAAACAACACTATCATTACCCTTATGCTCAAAGTGCCAAACCCTACCACAATGGGCAACTTTTGGCCTATCTCTTGCTGTAACGTGATCTATGAAGCTATTTCCAAGGTCTTAGTAGCTAGACTTAAAATGGTTCTACATTCTATGGTAAGTCTTGAGCAATTTGCCTTTATCCTTGGAAGATGCATCACTGACAATATCTTTATTGCACAAGAATTGGTACATAACTACCACTTGAACAAAGGACCCCCAAGAGGTGCTGTTAAAGTTGACATCACTAAATCTTATAACACCCTTAATTGGGTCTTCTTGCAGCAAGTTCTCTCAGCCATGGGATCTCTTCATTTTTGCCAACTTTTGAAGTAATGCTAATCTTCACCTGAATTCTCAATCAACATAAATAGCAAATTTGCGGATTTCTTTCCAAGTTCAAGGGGCTTAAGACAAGGAGACTTGATCTCTCTTTATCTTTTTGTTCTAGCTATAGAGGTTCTCTCAAGTATTCTTAGACAAACAACAAAATCCTTTGGATTTTCTTATCATTGGAGATGTAAAGAAGAGATCTCCCATATATCCTTTGCAAATGACCTTATGATCTTCTACAAAGGTGATTCTTCTTCTATTAGGCTCGCTAAAAAAGCTTTAGATGATTTTGAGTGTTTTTTAGGTTTGGTTTCAAACTCCTTAAAGAGCTCCATATTCTTTAGTAATGTCTCTTTTTGAGTGAAAAATGAAATCTTATACATTTTGAATTTTCAAGAAGGTATTTCTTAGTAAAGTATCTTGGTGTTCCTCTGATCTCAACAAAATTGAAGATAGAGTATTGTGATGCCTTGATCTCTAAAATCTTAAGTTGTATTGAAGTTTGGATAAGCAAATATCTCTCTTTTGTAGGAAGACTTCAACTAATTAAATCAGTTCTCTTTGCCATGCAAGTTTATTTGGCCTTGGTGTTTATCTTTACTAATAAAATTATCAAAAAGATTGAGCAAATGATGAGGAATTTTTTATGGAGTAAACGTCATACCTTATCCATTGGAGCCAAGGTTATGTGGGAAGCGGTTTGTGCTCCTTTTGATGGAGGAGGACTTGGAATACTACGCCTAGATATATAAAATAAAGTAGCTCAACTAAAACACATTTGGAATCTCTTTGATACTGATCATAGGAGCCTTTCGGTGAATTGGATCAAGTCAAATTTCTTTAAAGGCAAGAGTTTTTGGAATGTTAAGTGTCGCTTTAGTTACTCATAGATGTAGAAAAAACTTCTCAAGCTGTGGAATTTAGCGAGGATTTAGATACGTTGGAAAGTGGGCAATGGGCTTTCTATCTCTATTTGGTTAGACTTCTGGCTTCCAATGGGTGCTTTGGATGCTTTTTACAGTGCAAGACAAATCACTACATCAGGTATCTCTTTACATATCAGATTATGTTCTATCATTGAAAGAAATTCTTAGACTCTCTTTACAGTTGATTTTTGGGAAAATATCTATATCCTAGATAATATTTACTTGGAAAGCTCTCGGATGGACTCTCCATGTTGGGTTCCATCCAAGTTTTCATCCTTCTTCATCAAAAGTTCAAATAATTCACTTCGGATAAGAGTACTAAAAGTACCGTAGACTAAAATTGTCTGATGCAAATCTTCCATATTGAGGCACTCATTTATTCTGTGGTTAGCTTGGAACAAGAAGCTTTATACTTTGGACAAGCTCTATTCTTGGGGTATCACGACTCAATCCTCTTGCTTCCTCTGCAAGACCCATCCTTAAAATCATGAACATCTCTTCTTCGCTTGTGACTTTACCAAGAATGTTTGGAAACAAGTTCTTCAACATAAGGGCCTCTCGCAAGTCCTTTTATCTTGGCAAGGAATGGTCTCTTGCATCACTGCTGGTTCCTTGCGTTCCTCATTCAACTCTTGTGCCCAGGCCCTCGCTGCTGCTGTGTATTGTATTTGGAGAGTTCACAACAACTTTAGGCTTGGAAAAATCCATCCCTCCACCCATATGGTTGTTAGGCCGATTCTTAGCTACTTGGATGTATCCTAGTTTTGTACTTATGAGTTTTTCTCTCTAGTTTCCTTTTGTATACCTCTTTATGAGGGTATTCTTCTTGCTTTTAGCGGTTTGTACTTTCTTTTTCTTTAATAGAATTAATTAATTACCCCAAAAAAAAAAAAAAAAAAAATTTTTGCTAGGAATTCTGATTCTGTTTCCTAGCAAGAGAAGAGTGGGACACTTATTTTTGCTCTTATACTTTCATGATCAGTTCTCATGCCCAGAGTTCTTGCCTTTTTGTGCTAGAATTTTTGAGTCTAGTTAATATTTGAAGTTACTTGGTCAGTGGACAACTAGAGAACAGTACTAGGAGTGCTGCATGGCCTTCGTTAGCTGTTATCTTACATATCCTAAATGATCTCACGAGTACTGGACAATTTATTAGGTTAAATATAGGAGAATTGCATGAGAGGATAGCTGAGTTGGGTTGAACATGTGCTAGTGCCATGAATAATGTGGTTTCATTTTTCACAAATTTATGTGCTACTGCTCTTTTTTGTTGCATTATGTCTCCTATGGGAATTCTTAGCATACCATTAAATATCTGACAGGTTGACAAGGAGGAAGTGCGCTTGCGGAGAACCATTTCTTTGAAGAAGGATGAGTATTTCTTGGATGGAAAACATATTACGTGAGTTTTTTAACCTGTCCTATGCTTTGTTGTTGGTGGTGATGGTTAAGACTGCTGGGATGTGTTGCCTCTTTGCTGTAAACCCATTTCTTATGTTCTCACACTAATGAAACAGGAAAACTGAGGTTATGAATTTGCTGGAAAGTGCGGGGTTTTCTCGATCCAACCCCTATTATGTTGTGCAGCAAGGAAAAGTAAGCATCACTGGTGTTCCCAAATTTCTAAAAATGCTTCCTTTAGTTTCTATTTTCCCTCGTTGATGAAGTCCATTGCAGATAGCATCTTTGACCTTGATGAAAGACTCTGAGCGTCTGGATCTATTGAAGGAGATTGGTGGCACCCGAGTTTATGAGGAAAGACGTCGCGAGAGTTTGAAAATTATGCAGGAAACTCGTAAGTGATTCCCGACTCTCTCCCCCTTCCCCATGGAAGTGCTTTGTGTAACTTGTTGGCTATATTGCCTTTTGCAATCAGATAACAAGAGGAAGCAGATTATACAAGTTGTTCAATATCTGGATGAGCGATTGAAGGAATTAGATGAAGAGAAAGAGGAACTGAGAAAATATCAGCAGCTTGACAAGCAACGCAAAAATTTGGAGTACACCATCTATGATAAGGAACTCAATGATGCAAAGCAAAAGTTATTGGAGGTACATTGTCATGGAACCTCTTTCTGCTGTTCCTTGTAGTTGTATGCTCTGTCAGCAACATTACCATCTCTGCTGCCCCTGTTGAATTTATTGCCGGGCTCTTTTCTCATTGGTAGATGGCAGATGCACCATTTGGGAATAGTACCTGTTGTACGGTTGTTGAATTTTTTTTCTAGATTTATGGGATCTATGTATTTTCCTAGACTACCTGAGACACTATATAGCCTAGTTCTGGCAACAATCCTGAAAAGTATTAATTTCGTGGGATATGCATGCCCATTATTGTACACGTATGAGTCATGGTTTTTTTGATGCTTAATAAGGCTTTTTCTTGATTCAGATAGAAGAAGCTCGTACAAAGGTTTCTGAAACATCAACTAAGATGTACAACAGTGTGGTTGATGCACTTGACAGAGTCAAAACTCTTGATGAGGAACTTAGGGATATAACCAAGGAGCTCCAAGGCTTAAATAAAGAAAAAGGAGTGGTTGAAAAGCATAGAACTGAAGCTGTGAAGAAGCAGACCAAGCTTGAGCTTGATGTTAATGACATACAGGAGAAGATTTCAGGCAGTAAAAAAAGCAAGGTAGATGACTCTCAAGTATACTGATGTATTGCTTCAGGCATCCTATCAATTATACCATGCCTGTGAGTAAAGAAAACATATCAGTTCATAATTTTCATGCCTGTAGGAGCGAGCAACACGGCAACTTGGGGCGTTGGAGAAGGAAATTCAAGACTCAATGAAGGAGCTAGACAATATCAGTCCTATGTATGAGCAACAAGTTATAAAGGAGCAGGAGATTACTAAAGGGTATGTTTATTGATGGTTGGTTTGCTTTACTTGTGTTCTTTTAGATATGAAAATTACATGGCTTGACATGAGGAATTAATTATCTACCAAATAAATAAGCCATACACACTAGAAATAAGGGTTTTACTCTTTGGTTTAAGTATTCAGTGTTCATTATTTTGAGTTGGATTATTTGTTGGTCCCTTAGATGAGGAATGATTTTGAGATCTATGTTGGTTTTATGATTATTTATAAGAAAGGCCTCTTATGTAGGGATAAAGCTAATGTGTCTATTTCCCTTTGTCTATATAAGCTTGAACGTCAAACAGATCTCACAGTTTGTTTCATAACATTTTTGGTTGTTCCAGCAGCCAAAATTTAAGTTGTTTTTACATGCTGGGATTTTGCTAGTGTTGCTCAGAAAGATGATTCTAAATTTGCCATGGTGTTTTTTTATTCATTTGTGGTTCGACCACAAATGAATGAATAAAGTATGTCTATACTTAAGTTTAGATGTGATAAACAAAGAGAGCTATTGAGCAAATTCTATATTTCCCATTAATCCATATCTTATATATATACAAGATTTAATAGCCTAAAAAAGAAAAGCAAATTTCTATTTTAAACAAGTAAATATTTTATACTAAATATTTATATTTACAGCCTATAATATTCCCCCTTAAGCTGAAGCATAGATATTAATTATGCCTAGTTTGTTACAGGAATAATTAACTTGAACCCTATTTAGAGGCTTTGTAAAGAGGTCTTCTAATTGTTCTCCATTCTTCACAAATCCTGTAGAGATTAACCCTTGTTGAATTTTTTCATGAACAAAATAACAATCAATTTCAATATGTTTGGTTTGCTCATGGAACATTGGATTTGATGCAATATGAAGAGCGATCTGGTTATTACACTACAATTTTGCAAGAAATGAGATGTTGAGCCCTATTTCTTTTAAGAGTTGATATATCCACATTACTTCACACACTAACTATGCCATTGCTCTATATTTAGATTTTGCACTTAGTCGAGATACAACTTTTTGCTTATTGCTTCTCTATGAAACTACATTTCCTCCAATGAAAACACAAAAACTTGAAGTATACCTCCTGTCTTCCTTATATCTTGCATAATCAGCATCTGTAAAACATTTAATATTAGTATGGCCATGATTTTTATACAAGATACTACGTTTAGGTACTCCTTTTTAAATAACACAAGATTTGTTTTACAGCATTCTAATGATCAACTGTTGGGGATGACATGTACTGACTCCCAATATTGATTGAATATGCAATATTCGGGCGGGTTATAGTGAGATAATTTAATTTTCTAACCGTTTGTATTTCTCAGGATCCTTAAACAACTCACCTTCCTTAGTCAACTTTAAATTAGGAATCATTGGTGTACTATATGGTTTAGCACCCAATTTTCTCGTTTCAAATAGTAAATCAAGTACAATTTTTCGTTGAGATAGAAAAATTCCTTTCTTACTCCTCATTACCTCAACGCCTAAGAAATATTTCAATATTTCTAAATCTATAGTTTGAAAGTGACTGAAGAATGGATTTGAGAGTTAAAATACCTGAAGTGTCATTGCTAATAATGACAATATTATCAAGGTATACCACTAATAAAATAATACTAGCTATAGAGCGTTTGTAGAAAATAGAATGATTAGATTTGCTTATTTGCATCCTAAAACCTTCAATTACTTGATTAAATTTTCCAAATCAAGTACAAGGGCTTTACTTCAAGGCATACAAAAATTTACAAAGATGACAAACCTTTCCTGACTCCCCTTGAGCAACAATTCCAGGAAGTTGTTCTATATAAACTTCCTCGTGAAGATTTCCATGTAGAAAAGTATTCTTGATATCTAACTGTTGCAAAAACCACTTATGTACTATTGCCATAGAAATAAATAACTTGATTGATGTCAACTTAGTAAGAGGAGAAAAGGTGTTAGAATAATCTATTCCATAAGTCTGGGCATATCTTTTAGCAATAAGACGAACTTTCAATCGAGTAATTGATTCATTAGGATTTACTTTAATAGAAAAAACCCATTTACATCTAATATCCTTCTTCCCTGCAAGTAAATTTACCAAATTCCAAGTATTGTTTTTATCTAGGGCATTCATCTCCTCTATCATTGTATTACGCCATCCTTGGTAAGATAAGCTTCATGAATAGGAATAGGAATAGAATCAAGAGATGCAACAAAAGAATAAGAGGAGGTTGACAGATGAGCATAAGACTCAAAAGAAGAGATACGATACATATATTGATGTTCACCTTTACAAAGGGTGATAGGAGGATCATCCTTGGAGACTGGATCTAATGACAAAGAAGCTGGGTTTGGACATACATCAAGAGCTAGTTCAAAAGCACGTTGTCTATAAGAGTATACCATGAAGGGAAGGTTTAGGAGTAGTAGTAGTGGATGTAACGGTGTAGATTAACAAATCATCATCGTCTTCTTAACTTTTATTGTTGGAAGACGGAGAGGAAGAAATATTCTCACAAAAAGTAATATCAACTAATACCAAATATCTATCAAGACTACGATAATAGTACCTGTATCCCTTTTGAACACGAAAATACCTAAGAAAAATACATTTTAATGGCTTAGGATCAAGTTTTGTAACTTGGGGATGCACATCTTGAACAAAACAAGTACAACCAAATATTTTTGGTTCAATAGGAAACAAAAGTTTTTTTGTGAAAAGAGTATGGTAAGGTCTCATCACTCAAAACAACTGAAGGCATACGATTAATTAAAAAACAAGTTGTGGATATTGCGGCAGCCTAGAAGTGTTTGGGAACATGTATTTAAAACAACAAAGCTCGAGTAGTTTCAAGCAAATGCTTGTTTTTTTCTCTTAGTAACACCATTCTGAGACGGTGGATCTATATAAGAAGTTTGGTGAATAATGCCATTGTTAAGCATGTAAGATTGAAAAGATTTAGATAAGTACTCTTGGGTATTATCACTTAGCAACATTTGGACAGAAATATTAAATTGAGTCTTAATTTCAACACAAAAAGAACAAAAATGAGAGAATAGTTCAGAGCGATTCTTCATTAAGTACAATTAAGTCACACAAGAACAATCATTAACAAACGTGACAAAATATCTAAATCCAGATTTAGATATCACTGGACCGGGACCCTATACATCTGAATGGATTAACTCAAAGGGAGCATTTGCTCGTTTATTGACTCTAGGACTCAAATTAATGCGATGATGTTTTGCATACTAACAAGACTCACTATGTAATGACTCTAAACTATGAAATCTAGGACAAAATTTCTTCAATAAAGGAAGAGATGGATGACCGAGCCGGCAATGAGCTTCAAACGGGGTGACAGCACCATAGTAAGCGATTGGCTTAGGTGCCTCTGTGTTTAGAATGTAGAGATCTCCCGATTTATGTCTTTTACCAATAGTCCTCGTCGTAAGATCCTGAAATAGACAATGATTAGGAAAAAATGAGATAAAGTAGTTAAGTGAATGAGTGAGTTTATTAACAGAAATTAGATTGAAGGATAGATTGGGCAAGTTTAAAACTAATGACAAATGAATTGATGGAGTTGGATCAGCTGTACCGGACCCAAGAACATGAGATGTTGACCCATTAGCTAAAGTAACAAGAGAACAGGAGGCATGAGTTTGAAAAGTAGACAATTAATTGAAATTACCCGTCATGTGATCTGTAGTACCAGATTCAATGACTCATTTGAAAGACGAAAAAACAAGACACGTGTTTAGTTTACCTGACTCAGCAATGACAATAATTAGAGTAGATGAAAATTTTAATGAGTCTTGATATTATGAGAACTTGGCAAATTTGTCTGCAGAAATTATAATAGATTTGCTCGATGCCTTACTAGAAGAGGCAACTTGTGTTGATGGAAATCCTTGATTCTTATTCTGCAATTGTCTACAATCATGCTTCATATGCTCTAGCTTATGATAGTAGTGACATATAATTACTCTTGAATTTTGTCCTTGGATATCAACTCCCCTACCGTTGCTCTTATATTGCTGTTATCCAGCTTCATACTTAGAATGACGACTCACAAGAGCACTATTAGTTTGAACAGATTAAGGAGTTTTCGTACGAAGTATCCGTCTATATGTATTTTGCAAAGATGAGATAGTAGAGCTAGAGAGAACGTGAGATTTAGTTGCTTCAAAATCAAGTGAAAGACCAGCTAAAAAACTCATCATAACCATTTGTTCCCTTTGAGCCTGTTGAACTATCTTATCAGGACTAAAAGGTAATAACATGTTAAGCTCTTCATAAGCCTTCTTGAAGTTCATAAAATAGCTTGTTGAAGACTTATTCTATTTCTCAGCATGATAAAAAGCTTTGCAGACCTTATAAATACGGGAAACATTCCCTTTTCCAAAATATAAGAATTATAGATATTTTATCAATTCTTTAACAAATTCACAATGATTAATTAACCTAATTACTTTGTTGTTAATAAAATTATGTATTTGCAAGAACAATTGAGCATCCTCTTTTAGCTAAGTTTGTTTTAAATTCTCATCTGTAGGCAAATTATTAGTTAAGTGATTATCCTTGTCAATGCTCCGCAAATAAAGTCTTAAAGTTTTACTCCAATTCAAATAGTTAATCTCATTGAGTTTATGTTTTGTGATCTTTGACATCACAGGCATCACATTGGACATAACAATAGATTTTGTGTCCTCTATTTTACTCATAACTCCAGCATAGAATTCTACAAACAGTAAATAATAGACCTAAATAAACTTTCATTGCAGATAAGTTTAGTCAATGCAAAAAAGACTAGACATATACCAAGACCATGTTAGCTTACTCTATAAAGCCGATGCTAACAAAATACACCAAAAAACAGTAGAACCAATGATCTACAAATCAATAGAAATGATGTACCAAAACAAACAAAACTCATGAACACCTACGTAGACTTAAATCATGTCAAAGAAGTATTAATCAAAGGAACTATAAAGGAATTGCAAACCTGGGCTAAACAATGTTAGGTGCATTGAGCGATGTAATCGGAGAAGAGAATGGCCTTGCATGCACCCTCACGTGCTGGCGCGTGAAATTGGTGGCGGAATGGATGGTGGCGTGTGAAAGTCACGCTCGTGACTTTTGGCCTCCGAACTTTTTAGAAATGCTGGTTGGCTAGTGGGTTGTCTTCCTAAGTTGGTGGTGACAAAAGAAGGTATATTTGAAAAACACACTCTCCTCACAAGCACACGTACGGGTGTTGCATCGTAAAAACCACATTTCTTAAGATTGTATTTTTTCACAAATAATTTTTCCTTGCTTTGATACCATGATAAACAAAGATAGCTATCGAGCAAATTCTATATTTCCCATTAATCTATACGTTACATATATACAAGATTTTGTAGCCTAAAAAAGGAAAGCAAATTTCTATTTTAAACAAGTAAATATTCTATACTATATATATATATTTACAGCCTAGAACAAGATGGAAGTAGGTGAAGGATTTCCAAGATCTTTTAATATGGAGCAATGGATTGGTCTTGTGCTTTTCTTCATGTAGAGTATGAGTGGGTCCACCTTGTTGCCTAAAATGCCAGTTTTTTGGCCATAAGGAGAATCAGTGCCCAGGCCTAATTCTGAACTTAGCAGCTGAAGTTGTTGAAGCTGTAAATGTGGAAGACAGGGCAGCTGATGTTGACAAGCCTCCAAGCCCTAAAAAACAAGTGGGTTTAGTCATCCATGATGGTGCTTCTTCAGCTAATGCCCCTAAAACTTCCAAATGCAAAGGAAAGGAGAAGGCAATGGAGCTCATCCCCTAGGGCTTTAGTGGGACTTGCTTTTTGTTGGGCTAGAACTTGAGGTGGGGATAGAGGGGATGGCTGAAAATTCTCCATTGAGGGTGTGTAAAATAGATTAGAAGCCTTGACCTTTATTATTCTCACGTTAAGGTATGTATACATTAGATGGTGAAGCTACAAGATGAATATGAATCCTTCTGAGACTTCTAATGACTTAGGCATGGAAACTAAAAATATCCTAACTACTCAATACTTGACTTTATCTGTCAATGCTCAATGATAAGTCAACTACATGGAAACAAAAGATTAATAACAGAAACTTAAAAAATAAACGGAAAATGCATCCAAAATATCATGACGAGGACTTATTTTCCTACAGAGGGACTTATTTGGGCTATGAGCGAATCCCAGTGAGAGCTGGGAGTTGTAGGGGACTTTTTGGGGAATGTTGTTACTTCTTCTTCTTGTTTGGACTCCTTTTTATTGGAAACTCAACTTGAGGATCTCCTTGTACCTGTTGAGAATGATAAGCCACTTTTGGTTGAAAAGGAAGAAGAATCTCCTTAGAGAGAAGTCAAGAAGAAGAAGAAATAAAGGAAAAAGAAGGCAAAGGAGAAAGCTGGACTAGTGTGTTTCCTTCCTTTGTATTCTCCAATGTATACTTCTTCCATTTTTTCATGAAAAATACACAAAAATCTCACCTTACCCCAAAAATAAAAAAGTCAGAGATATAAATGTATAAGAGTTTCTGGCAGATCGAAATTCCCTCTTCTTTCTCATGGGCATGTAGCAAGTTGTTGCGTTTTAGAGATAAGGCCAAAGACTTTCTAGCTAGGAAAATAAGAAATGGGAATTGCATTTCTCTTTGGTAACTTGGCATCCAAAGGGTCTTTGGTTGATTGGTGGAGTGAAAGAGGTATTTAAAATTCTGGATGGCCCAAAGGAGCTAGATTATGCTCAATTATATCTGATGAAGGTTGGGTCTAGCCTACAGGTGAAATCAGGGAAACTACGAAGGCTGATCTACCTGCCTCTTTTCAGCTGACTCTAGTAAGGAGGATTTCTTGGTATGGAAAGCTAAAATTGAGAAGACCCTTTCAATTTGTCAAGGGGATAAGTTACTGCTTCCCTCCTTGTATCATCCTTGGAGCAACTTTGTATGGCATAATACCCCAACATGCCTTCACCTTGTGGCTTATAGATAATGGGGAGTCCCCAGATAATAGTTTGTGTTACACATGCAAGACAAAAAGGAGACACATGGACATCTCTTTTTCAGATTTACCTTCATCCGGGCTCTTTGTTTGAACATTGGGAAAAGTGCAGGATGGCCAATTGAAGTTAGTGGCATGACATCAAATTTTTGGAATTTTCTTGAACGTGACACCTCTTCACTCCTTATTAAGTAGAGAGGAGTATTGGCTGCTATTATTTATAATATTTTGTGTTGGGGAGGGGGGGGGGGGTTTGGTGGGGGAGCAATGCCGGATATTTGGATATCAACTGTTGACATTTTGTTCGGGAAATCCATCGTTTTTGCCTGGATCTTGTATATGTAGTGCCTGATTGATAGATAGGAAAGTTTGTCCATGCACCATTTGGTTTTGTTTACAGTGCATAGAGAAATTATTGTGATTGCACCGTGTGAATTCCCTGCCTGGGGACCCATCTCATACCGATTCCTATACTTAATGATATTTACCGAACTTATCAGAGAAAAGAAAAGATTTTTATATTCATTCAAATTCTATTTTCTTCCTAAAATGATTTACCGATGTGCACTTTGGAGTAATTTTTTGGTCAGGTGGTAAAATCTTTTGTTCATTGATGGTCTAATGTCATGTAGAATTATGGAACGTGAAAAACAGCTTAGTATTTTATATCAGAAGCAAGGTCGTGCTACTCAGTTTAGAAGTAAAGCAGATCGTGATAAATGGCTTCAGAAGGAAATTGATGATCTTCAGCGAGTCCTTTCTTCAAACTCGGCACAGGTTTGCATGATCAAATTGTCATTATCTTCTTCATTGTGTAATTACATATGATACAATTGAAAAAGAAAAAAAGTAGTTGATCATACTTGATAATGTAGCATCACATGGTGATCATGATTGTTCCACCTGAATGAGAAGTGTCTTTTCAGGATAGTGTGTTGTAATTACATATATCTTTGGTCTACTATATTTTGATGAGTACATAGGCAGACACTGAAATTTTTGTCTTTTTGTTTTTAACACTTGATATATACCATAAATATGCTTTTAAGTTTTCAGGATAAGGTTTTGTATTTACTTATTTCTTTGGTTATTGAGAGCATTTGTGGCTACTCTAGGCACATGGAATCATCTTGCAAGATCCATCCATCGTGTTAGTGGAATCTGATTGCAGGTCTCATAGAATTCGTCATGGGAGTTTCCTGACCTTGATCATTGAGCCAACTGTTTTGTGTTACATTCTTAAATTTATCGTTTATGTGCTTTTCTCTTCATCGAGGGCATGGGAGACAAAAGAAAACTTGGGAGAGAAATGATAAAATATGATACGATATATTCAGGTTTAATGGAAATATGGTCCATGATAGAAAATATTGTGAAATAGGATCCACATAGCTGACCCCACCAGTGGGTGATGTTGGTTTTTTCACTTTGTCATTGGTAAAGTTCCTTGAAATGTTTGAGTTGCATACTTATCCTTATATTTCTCCTGTTCATTATGGATAATTATATTGTTGGAACTCCAAACAGGGATCTAATTTTTTGAGTGTACCCATGATCAAATTCTACAACAGCCTTCTGAATTCCCAATCTACTCATTTGCATGCTTTATCTATACTTTTGGCTCCTTTTTTGTCTCATGGCTGTTTTTGCTATGGTATAGGCGGACTTTTAATTTATCATTTGATGATCTCCTTTGAAATTCAACAGGAGCAAAAACTGGAGGATGAATTTCAACAGCTGAAAGCTGAGATAAGGGAACAGGATGTACACATCGACCGTAGGAGAAATGAAATTGCAACTTTAGAATCTTTAATTGATCAATCACGGCAAGGGTTTATCAATTATAAATCACAGAGAGACAAGATGCAGGATGAGCGGAAGTATGTAAACATCCCCTCCTCTTCCACACCATATACACCAAAGACAGTGAGAGTCACATGTGCACCTTTTTAGAGTCTAGGCCTTTATGTCATCAAGGGTTTGTGATGTAATTTCTCTTTGGTTTTTAGGTCCTTGTGGTCCAAAGAAAGTGATCTTTCTGCTCAAATTGACAAGTTGAGAGCTGAAATTGATAAGGCAGAAAAAAACCTTGATCATGCAACGCCTGGTGTGAGTATTCTCTCTTTAAAGTGGATAAGTCGTAAGTGAGTGGTGGTTGAATTAGTTTGTCTTTTTGGATAATGAATTGAATTAGTTTGTCATTTCCTGCAACACTGGAATATTATGTTGTTGTGGGGGGACCCTATTATATGTTGCATATTCTGCTATAATCTAATAGGTCCATAATTTTCACATATTGTGGGTCTTCAAATTATTTTTTTTTCTATTTTCTTTTGGGCTAATTGCACTATGGTTGATGGGGAAAGGTGAATAGTTTTAAGGACTTCCAATAGTGTATATGCTAGCTTGGAGACTGGTGTGTGAAGAGGTGACATCTATGGGCTTTGGGGATTGGTGCTGGTAATTAAAGAGAGTATGCAAAATAATGGATAATGTTAAATCTCTGCCTAAACTTTTCGTATTTTTTCAACTTCACACATAAAGCTTACATTGGCTAAATATTATACTAAATCGAGTTTTTACTTATTAAATTTGATACTTAAAGTTTGAAGTTGTTAAATATTATACTCAAATAAGTTTTTGCTTGTTGAATTTTATCAACTTTAAAAAAAGATGATGTGGCAAACAATTATTGTTCAAAGAGTATGAATATAGATAAGGTAGTAAATTTAACAAGTAAAAATTTGATTTGGTATTGATATTTAGTAACTTCAAACTTAGGTGTAAAATTTCACTGCTCAATAAGTGGTAATTGCTCAAGAATTGGTGCATCTTTATTATTCTAATAGGGGTCTATGTAGTTGCTCAATAAAGGTTGACACTACTAAAGCTTATGATACTCTCAATTGGGCATTCTTGGATGTTGTTCTTATGACCATGGGGTTTCCTCTACACTTTTGACGTCTCTTTTATCAATGTTTTTCAACCCCAAGATATTCTCCTAATATCAATGATGAACTCAAAGGCTTTTTCTTGAGCTTTAGAGGCCTAATACAGGGAGACCCTATTTGCTCGTATCTATTTGTGCTTGCTATGGAGGTCTTGTTTGGTTTGCTAAGAAGTATGGCGAGATCCCCTAATTTCTCTTATCATTGGAGGTGCAAAGAAGACAAAATTACACACTTTAGCTTTGCCAATGACCTCATGATTTTTCATAAGGGTGACCTCCCATGTATTGCTCTCATTAAACAAGCTCTTTAAAAGTTTGGAGATCTTTCTGGTTTGCATTGTAACTACCTCAAGAGCTCGATTTTTCTGTGCAATGTCCAGCCTTCTATCAAAGAAGATAGCTTGAATACTCTCCACTTCCGAGAAGGCAAGCTGCCCATTAAATATCTTGGTGTGCCTCTAGTTTCTTCTAAATTGAAATGAGGGGACTGTGAGCTTTAATAGAAAAAAATTCCAGTCGCATTGACTCTCGGACAAGCAAATAACTTTCTTATGCCGGCAGATTGCAACTGATAAGATCAATGGTTTTCTCCATGCTAGTCTATTGGGCTTCCATCTTCATTCTCCCTAAGGTGATTAAGAGAATTGAGCAATTGATGAGGAATTTCCAATTGAGTGGTTGGCCCAACATTTCAACCAAAGTCTAAGTGAATTGGGAAGTGGTTTGTCGCCCTAAATAAGAAAGTGAACTTGGTATTCTTATCTTGGAAACTTGGAACAAGTGGGCCAGCTCAAGCACATATGGAATCTCTTCAATGGTGAGAGTAGGGGCTTATAGGTAAATTGGGTACATTCCCATCTCCTTGAAAGAAAAAGTTTCTGGAATGTTAAACCCTCCCTGAGCTGTTCGTGGTCATGGAGGAAAATATTCAGCTCAGAAGTATAGCAAGGCCTTGGTTGCAGTGGCATGTCGGAAATGGTTTGTCCATTTCCCTTTTGGTTTGACTTCCGTCTCCCTACGAAGCCTTTAGACACCACCTTCAACCCTAGGCAAATAGGAAGTTTTGGTCTCCCACTTAATGCCAGACTATGTTCTCTCATGAATGGTCCCTCTCGGCTGCTTCCGAGGGGTTCCTTTTGGAATAGCTTGAATATCCCTTTGAACATTGTTCCTGACCCCTTGTTAATGAACTCCCCTTGTTGGGCCCCAACCAACTCTTATGCTTTCCCCATCAAAAGCACATACAATTTTCCGAGATTGTAGGTTAACAAAGTCCAATGGGACAAAATTGTTTGGTGCAAGCAAGTATTGCAGAGGCACTGCTTCATCTTTTGGCTTGCTCGGAACAAAAAGCTACATACACTCGACAAGCTCAGCCGATGGGGCATTTCTACTCAATCCTCTTGCTTCCTATGTAACTCTCATCTCGAAGACCATGATCACCTCTTTTTCGGATTTTTATTTATTTATTTATTTTTATTGACAAAATGTGTGGAGTCAGGTGGTGCTCAAATTAGGCTTCCCTACATCCTTCCAATCCTGGCAAAATATGGTGAACAGCCTCATGAATCGCTCGCTTAAGCTGCCTCCTACCTGGAAGTCTGCTTTACCAACGGCTGTCTAGTGTATATGGAGAGTGCACAACTCAGTCCGATTGTGGAAACCACTAGCTAGTGCTGACTTAATAGCTAGACAGATTTTGAACTATTTCACTTTATTCAACTGGGTCTTCTTTGTAGCTTTGAGTTTGCACGTCTTGTGCTTTTGTACATTTGTATTTTGATCTCATCAATAAATTATTGAATTCTCAAAAAAAAAAAAAAAAAAAACAAACTTACGTGTAATGTGTAAAATTGAAAAAAAAAAGTCAAACTGTAGATCGTAATTTTGACATTATCTGGAAATGATATGTTTAGCATGTTAAGGTGCATTGTCATGTCTTGTTGGTGCCATGAGAATCTCTTTAATTCATGCAGTTTTAACTTTGTTTTACCAATGTCCTTGTGTTTTGTGATATGTGAGGTCGAAGATTCTTTTAAACGATACATATTTGAGATGCTGAAATTGTTTGTAGACCCATTCAAACAGCTTCACCTTAAGTTATTGAACTTTGAATTTGAACTGGATACCTGCTATATTTGCAGGATGTGAGAAGAGGGCTCAGTTCTGTGAAGAAAATTTGCAGGGAGTATAATGTAGGAGGAGTACATGGTCCAGTTATTGAGTTGCTTGATTGTGATGAAAAATTCTATACTGCAGTGGAGGTCACTGCAGGAAACAGGTCAGTAGAGATCCGTGCAAATTCTCACCTATGGAGATAACTTTTTTTTTTTTTTTTTTATTTTAAGTTAAAAGAAATTTTGGCGTTGCTCTTCTATATATCCAATCCTTACTGATTCTCTGAGGGACATGTTTGTTTGTCAACAGCTTATTTCATGTTGTTGTTGAAAATGATGACATCTCAACACAGATCATTAGACACCTAAATTCTCAGAAAGGTGGGAGAGTTACGTTTATGCCACTAAACAGAATAAGACCACCCCATGTGAATTACCCACAGAGTTCTGATGTGGTACCCTTGTTGAAGAAGCTGAAATTCTCATCAAAATATACACCTGCATTTGCTCAGGTTAGTTTTTTGTTATGGGCCTGTTGAAAGATGTCATGACCTCTCTCTTTGACTGGAGTGCTGTGGCTGGAAAAATTCATGTAATATAGACTTTGATACCATGCTCAAGCTCAACAATGTCTTCAAGAACCATAAGAGTATCATTGTGGTTGCTTTTAAGATTTAAAAAAGTAGGTAGTTCATGCTGAAACGAAGATGCAACCAGCTTTGATTATGTCTGATGAATGAAACTTGATGATTTTGCCTGTCAACGTATACTGGCCTTAGTTGTTATTTTCCTTTGTGTATGCAGTTCAAGGTTTCCATTAAAAAGCCTACAATGCAAAACTGTAAAGTTTGAATCCTTTAGATATTTCCTCAAATGCAAAAAACCCTAAATCCTCTGCCAGCTTATTGGCTATAAAAAGTGCATACTGGAATAATTCAGCTCATTTACATAATTAAGTGTTATGACTTCAAACGAACCATATTTGTGCTACCATTTTCATCAAATTGCATGCCCTTTTGTCTAGGTTTTTGCTAGAACTGTGGTTTGTCGAGACTTGGATGTGGCTACAAGGGTTGCCCGAATTGATAATCTGGATTGCATAACTTTGGAAGGTTTGTTTCCCCATTCAGTTGCTTGTTTGATTGCACTGCCATGCCTTTGGTTCATTTGCTGGTCATAATTTGATGTTCAGGTGATCAAGTTAGCAAGAAAGGTGGCATGACTGGTGGGTTCTATGACTACAGGCGCTCAAGGCTGAAATTTATGAATATTGTCAAGCAAAATAAACGAACCATCAGTGTGAAGGAAGGTGAATTGGAGAATATTCGTCAAATGCTACACGATATCCTTTTCTTCATTTGATATTTCCTCAAATTTTTTTGGAGTCTCTATTTAGGATTTCTGCTCTTTTGTCTGCCATCATAAAGCCAATAAAAGACTGACATTATATTGCAGCAAATTAGCTTAAGAATAAAATTAATTTGTTGAAAGCAGTTAATCCTCTTTGTAATGTCTTCTTGCAAAATGCTTTGCAGCATGAGGAGGTTATTGAATACTACTAGAAACCTCACCACAACCTCGAGCCAACATAAGTGATTGCACCAACCGCCAAATTCTCAACTGTGAATTGCATCACCATCATAGATTGAACTGCTAAATCAGAAGAGTTGGGTGCTATCATATAACTATATGCTGGTTAGCTTCATGAGTTGGAGATAAGTGGACTTAAACTGACGACATTTGCCTGGCTGACCCATGGAATAATGAGACTCACTTCATGGATCATCAAAGCTGGCATACAACACTGTGTCTCCATTGCAAACAATAAAAATCACTGCAGCATTAATGGCTTGGCTTAATGGCTTAGCCTTTAGTCATATGCTTGGAAGCAGTTGGTTCAGTTATGGCTGTTTCTCTCCATTGACTGTAAAAAACAAAATAGAAAAAAAAAAAAAAAGAGATTACCACCATCACCAGAAAAATTGCTGACAACCTAAATCCATTAATCAGACATACCACTTATCAAAACACTGATGCTGATGCCCTGGAATTGCCTTATAGACCCTTTAAACGAGTCAATTAAAAGCGAAAGAGATACATTTCATAGTTAAATTTGTTGTGGAGCGATACTTGGGATAAATCTTTTGAACTAAATATATTTCAAACTTATTAGATAGTTGACAATCTCCATACTGATGCATTTTTTAGAATTAAAGCTAAGTAGGAGTATATTGATAGTATCCTAAAAAGTTGAAATGGATGTACTTCAGTGTTCCTTTACTGATTTGACTATTAGAACATATGTTAGTTTCTTCAGATGCATAATTTTAGCTTAAACTCAATTTGCTAAGTCCAAGATTTATTTTATGGGCTAGAAGTCACAAAAACCTACTGCCATCAATTATTTCATGGTAATCGGAGTTGTAAAGTGTTTTTCAAGACAACTTGTGCTTTTGTTGGTGGTTTTATTAGGTTCAGGATAGCTACTTACCTTTATCATGAAGATGTCTTCTGATGATCTATGGTTTGAAATCAATGTTTATCTTGCCGGTTCTCTTGGTTTACATAATTTATTTCAGATGTTTTACTTAACCTTCCACACTGATAGACCAAAAAATAACGGAACTTGTGTCGGAGCAGCAAAAGATTGAGGCCAAGCAAGCTCACGAAAGGTCAGAAGCAGAACAGCTCAGGCAGGATATTGCCAGTGCTAATAAGAAGAAACAGCTAATTTCAAAAGCTATTGCTAAAAAGGTCCAGGAATAAAGTCCTGCTTCTTTTCCTAGTGATTTTGATAGCAATTGCTTTTCCTTCTGCCTTGTACTTGAGACTGCACTTCCCCCTTTTCATGCTTTTTGCTCAATTCATTAAACATCTGGACCCTTCTTGATTCTCATACAATGATATATATATATATATATATCGTATATATATATATATTGTTATATATATATATTATATAATGAACATATTAATGTATGCGCTGTCAGCACTGTCATTTTCATGCTCCTGAGCCATCATCTTCTTGCTTGGTCCACTGTCATCTGTTTGCAGGAGAAATCACTTGCTGATGTACAAACCCAAATTGATCAACTTAGATCCAGCATGGCCATCAAGCAGGCTGAAATGGGCACAGAATTGATTGATCACTTAACTCCTCAGGAGAAAAATGATCTTGCGAGGTTGAATCCTGAAATAACAGAGCTAAAAGAGAAACTTCTTGCCTGCAAGACAGATCGTATTGAGGTTAGCAATGTGAACCTTGCCAAACTTAAAAAGTGGTAAATGCTCATCTGGAACTCTTAAAACTTTTCTGTTACCAGACAGAGACAAGGAAGGCAGAGCTTGAGACTAACCTTACAACTAATCTTAAGAGGCGAAAGCAAGAGTTGGAGTCTATTATATCTTCTTCAGAGTCTGATGTCCTGCAAAGCGAAATTGATCTCAAATTAGAGGAACTTAAAGATGCTAGATCATTAGTTGAAGATGCGAGCCAGCAACTTGAAAGTAAAAATCATGCAACCCCACAACTTTATCAAAGATTTAGCACATATTGATTTGTGTTGGTGCTTATGATAACTGAAATCATCAGGAGTCAATAAGAGCAGAGAGGATAAAAACAAAATGATAAAGAAAATCAAAGATGAGAAGGCCAAGTTGAAGGTACTTATTTTATACAACCAACATATAATTTCCATTTGTTCCTTCTTTTAAACATGTTGATTTTATTACAGGCATTGGAGGATGAATATGAGAGGACCCTACAAGATGAAACAAAAGAGCTGGAGCAACTTTTGACCAGGAGGAATGCCTTTCTTGCCAAACAGGAGGACTTTGCAAAGAAAATAAAGAACCTGGGTCCATTGTCATCTGATGCTTTTGATATGTGAGTGTCCTAATTGTGAGAACTTCCATCATTTGCTCTTTTTTTGGTTGTGTTCTGTACTACTTAGCCATCTTTCATTTTCGTTTCTATTATTGATATGCTTGGAAACTATGTGTTTGCTATCAGGGAATATTATCCAACGTACGTCCTACTATTCTTTCATTTGTAGTTTAGCTACCTAGTGGCTTGTTTTTCTTTGTAGGCTCTACTTCTTCTAATGAACGAAAGATATGACTTAAAGGAAAGCTGTTGAGGTAAGAAGAGATTTGTAAAAACAGGTCATTAAAATAGAGTAAACAAAAACATATAGGAATCATAGGGTCGGATGTAGTTTCCATCTGTCTCTCATAAGAATTCCTTTTGACTCACTTTGCATTCTTAAAAACTCTGCAATGTGCATTAGCTGCCTTGTAACATTTGAAGTATGGTTCATTCACGTTTCTTTTCTTCAGTGAGAACTAAAAATAAATGAATAAACAAAATTGACTGCATACAGATGTGGATCCATTTTCTGACACAAGGCCTATGTAAATCTAAGAGTTTTCTTAGGAAATATGATAGCAATGGCTATGTAAGGGTCCTTGAAGAGGACTTGACCATCAGAATGAATAAATACTTAACTCACGGATGGATTTATAACCTGTTGGTCTGGATAGTTTGCATTTTTTTGGCCTAAATCTTTCTGTTGTCTTTTTAATCACCAAAATTGGCTTTTTTTGCTGTCCATAATACAAGTACTTATGCTGTTTTGCAAATCTAACTACATTTTATACTGTCAGTAGGGAGGTAATTCAAATTGGAATGAGGATTTAAACTCACTGAATTTCTGTACATTGAATATAATAGGTATAAGCGAAGGAGTGTGAAGGAGTTGCAGAAGCAGTTACACAATTGCAATCAGCAGTTGCAAAAATTCAGTCATGTAAACAAGAAAGCACTTGATCAATATGTTAATTTCACTGAACAAAGGGAGGAACTTCAAAAAAGACAAGCAGAACTAGATGCAGGTGATGAGGTATGCCTTCCAGCTGTACTGTTGTTATATGAGCTGGAGTTATGCTGTTCTCATCACTCTAATGACTTTTCTATAACTGCAGAAAATCAACGAACTCATATCAGTTTTGGACCAGCGGAAGGATGAATCTATTGAACGGACTTTTAAAGGTGTTGCTAGGCACTTTCGAGAAGTATTTTCTGAACTTGTACAAGGTGGCCATGGTCATTTGGTTATGATGAAGAAAAAGGTCAGTTGCATAATGCATATTTGGTTTCGTTATTTGCTGAAAAAATTTGTAAATTTTTGTTAGCAAGAGGGGGAAAAATGCATGCACTGATCTCAGACAACTCGATTTCTTTCTTTCTTGGATTTTCTGCAACTATAGTTCAAAGAGCTTTCTCCTCATTTATTTAATAATTTTATTTATTCTTTTAACTGTTATCAATGTGCAGGTGAAATTTTGTTTTCATTGAATTCTTCTTGTTTATTTCAGACAAAAGATCTGCCAGTGTAAAAAAAAAAAGGAGATTCTTTTTGTGTATATTTTTTACTGTTGTAACTTTTTTCCTTATGCTATAATGAAGTTTAGTACTATAAGTTTATAACTTGAGATCAGATATCGTTTGTTATGAACAATATTGATGTATTGGTTTGCAGGATGGGGATACTGGAGATGATGATTATGATGAAGATGGACCTCGTGAAGCAGATGCAGAGGGAAGAGTTGAGAAATATATTGGTGTAAAAGTGAAGGTCTGTCTTCTAACGTTGAATATCATCCTCTTCAGTTGACTAAATTTTTTGGGATCTAATTCTTCTGTGAGCATGCAGCGAATGCTTTTGAGCTTTCTTTTCTCTTCATTTATTTATTTTTCTTTTCCTGTTAAGTGGAAGGGTAGAAGATTGAGACTGGAGATAACATATTCTGGGTTGGTAAATATTTGGAAAATTTTCTTCCTTCAAATTTTTTTCTGTACTCGGGTATTCCAGGTCTCTTTCACTGGTCAAGGAGAGACTCAATCGATGAAGCAATTGTCTGGAGGCCAAAAGACTGTTGTTGCTCTGGCCCTGATCTTTGCCATTCAAAGATGCGATCCTGCTCCATTTTATCTTTTTGACGAGATTGATGCAGCACTAGATCCTCAGTACAGAACAGCTGTTGGAAGTATCCTAGTATATAATTGTTTTCACATGGAGGAATTTTATCTCCTCTATGGTTTCATTTATGTCCATAATTTTCTTTCTTCCTCTCTCTACTTCATATCGTGCTGTGGGCATGTCCTTAACTCTTCCTCCTCTAGATATGATCCGTCGTCTGGCCGACACATCAAGTACTCAGTTTATTACCACAACTTTCAGGCCAGAGCTTGTTAAAGTTGCCGACCAAATATATGGGGTAAGCCATAAAAATCGAGTGAGTCGTGTTAACCTGGTCACCAAGGAAGACGCACTGGAATTCATTGAGCACGATCAGTCTCATAATGCAGACTAAGCTGAGGTCGGAGTTCGGTTTTGTTTGGTACTTTTATGATCATCTCTTCTTTGCTGAGACATGTTCACTACTCTCAGACACTTCCTAGTCATGCATGCTAAGTTGAAAAATTTGCCAATAGACGGTTATCTTGTTTCTCCTTTTCTCTTTCCTCCTCCAGTGTGGAAGTTATAACTTTTATCTCTGCCTTATGTCATATGTGCAGGAATCTAGGAAATTGTGAGGTTGTTGGTTAATGTAGTATATCATAGATTATGCCCCAGAAACAAATGTGTAGCTCCTGGATGCTGGTGGAAGCTAATCTATCGTGTTGTACATGGCTAAGTGGTAGGTTAATGGCAGGATAGCTATATTCTAATGTTATGTCGTTGTAACTTCCCTTGTTGCTCATGGACATATTCTACTACTTTTCCTTTTATATTATTTGATTTGAATAATCCGTGAAAGAAAAGTTCTGTTTTCTCAAAGGATGATATATTGGTGATCAAGTAGCAAGAAAACGTGTTGGATCAATTGGCTAGCTCATGCAATCAATGATGAGTTCCTTCGCGTTAGTAAGCCAGCTTTGGTTACTCAACAAGCTTGATTCTTCTTCTATAAGAAAACGTGTTGGGAGTCCTGTAGAGGACAAAATAACACTACTTAGTAGGAGCATAGAGCTCGATATGCCTTCTTTTCTTTTATCATCCCATCTTTCTATATGAAAGCTCCCTTAGGTAGCTAAGAGATGCTATTCGATGAAGAAGCATATTTTAACTTTAGGAAAGTAGTTTAGGTTATATAGCTAGTTAGATGAAAGGATTAAAAATTTTCATGTTAAGAGTTTCAATCCAATTCTTAGTTTGTGAAGGTTCCAAAAGTAGGGAGGGAGTCAGATTTGGAAATTCAAGCAAAAGAGAAAGAAAATGCCAACTCTCCTGCCTTTGCCTTATATTATATTGCTAGGAGTCAATTTTATTTAAGACAAAGGTTGACTGCCCGAGTTGGTTCAAGTCTTCAATGATTGGGTGGATATATATGCTCTGGAAAGGGATGAGACGAGGTGTAATGTAGATTCATCGATGCACTTTGTGTTGGGCACGGAGGAGACCACCGTTTCAAAGTCTTATCACCTGGTTGTGATGACCTAATGTTCATAGCAATTAGTTAAATATAAGATCATTGGATATATGTTGCATGTGATGGATGATATCTACCGATGATCTTTATTAGAGAAACTTGTAGGTGGAACTTTTATTGGTCTTTTTTTCAATTAACTTAGAGCCTGTTAAAAGGTCAGGTCAGGTCAGGACTAATCTAGTTCCTAAACCTCACCTTACCTTGTTATGAGGTGAATGACGGTCTCTAACTCATCAAAGGTGCCTCCCTTTTGGGTGTCTTTGAAATGGATTTCAAATAGATGTCAGGTCCAAGTCAGTAAGGAATTTCCTTGTGACCACAGTATGAGCAGTTTGAAGCCCTTCCCTTGTAGGAGACTGGGTATATTCCAGTGATAGCGTATATTATCACTATTGGTGCGAATTCTTATGTTTAAAAGTACGAGCACACAATCAAATGGGATCAAGTTGAAAAATGAATGGAGACGTGATGTTCTCAGTTAAAGGTTATAGTAATAGGTTTATATTAAGTTTTATTCCTTTTGTATTTATTTCTATCGATGTTTTGTTCTTTGAGCAACATAGTGGATTTTCAATTTTACCTCCATTAAATTACTTTTCTTTCTTTTTTTTTTTTTGTTTTTGTTGGAACGATTTTATGTTTTTATTTGGCATATATTTCGAGCTTTTAAGAAATAAAAATCTAATGTATTTTGTATTTATTTTTTATTTGCTTAGAATTTCCTCTCCATTGGGAACACATAATTTTCTCTAGGGCACTTGTATACTTTGTGGAAAAAACAAGTACATAAAAAGGCAAGAAGTTGCTATTTTAGCTTCTTAAGAGCCCCCAAAGATACCTGTTATTTGCATGCCATGGATGGATCTAATTAAGGGCCATTTATTATAAAGTAAATGTTTGTAAGCTGTTTTAATTTTTTAGGATTCCTTACCATTCGGTTGGAACTACTGGTGATTGGTGTTTTTCGAGTGTCTACTAGTAAGAACATTCTGATCTCTTAACACTATTTTTGGATTGAGGGAAGGGAAAGTTAGAAAATCAATACACTTTCCATTGTTTGTGTTTGATAAAGGAAGGAAAGGGAGAAGGGAATTGTTTCCTTTGGCTCCACCAAAATAAATCCCTTCCAAATTGAAGAAAATGGGAGGGAATTATTTTGAAATTATATAATTACCTTTATAATGAAAGCATATCTTAAAGTTAGAATGATTTTATTAATATTTTGATAAAATAAACAATATTATTATTGACTTTTTCTTTACTTTCATTCCTTCCTTATCTAAATAAAGGAAATGATATTTTTTTCCCCTCATTTATTCTTCTCTCTAATTCTTTTCTTTTACTTTCGTTCCTTTCTAATTTTTTCCCTCTTTCCAAACGTAGTGTAAAGATTTTTTGAAAGTCTTACTTGTATTTAAGTCAATAGTTTGTGTACTATTTATCAAATGGTTGTGGATGACCCTTACAGCTAGCATACATTGAATCTACTCATGCGTTCCATTATTAACTAAACCGAACCAATTATAAGTATTTATACATGTGTCTATTCATACTTTGAACTAACCTATCCATAAAAGTTTCCATTAAATTAATCTAGATGATAATAAAATCAAAGAAAATATAATGATAATTGAGATGTGTATCTTTAAAATTACTCCCTTCATGGAGAGTGAGCTTATCCCTAGGCTCACATTGGCAAGTACTTAATTGTTTTCAACCGATCTTCATAAACTCCCCGTCGTCAATTAACTCCGGCTACGAGAGCTTCCATGAATCATGATTTGGGGAAGGATTCACTTTGTCCTTAGAAATGATGGTTTCATACTTTCATCATTAAGAATAGGAATCAGCAGCATTAATTTTGGTAGACTTCTTGCTACATCAATTGAATTGGAAGCAACAATCTCTATGCCTGCCTTTTTCAGCACATGCTTCATTGACCCCATCTCCAGCAATCTCCCATACATGTTTCCTCTCTTTTACGGTTTTGTACTTGTGCTTAGGAAAGATACTACTAGCAAAATCCATTAGCATTCTCCATAAGTTCATCGATAGGTATTGAAGTAGTTGCTCAGAAGAGTTGAAGAAGAAACATGTTAGTTCCCATTCTAAGCGTATTAGTTTAGGTTATAATAAGCAAAGAGGCGGCACCAATACGCTTAGAATGGGAACTAATATGTTTCTTTTTCAACTCTTCTGAGCAACTACTTCAATACCTATCGATGAACTTATGGAGAATGCTAATGGATTTTGCTAGTAGTATCTTTCCTAAGCACAAGTACAAAACCGTAAAAGAGAGGAAACATGTATGGGAGATTGCTGGAGATGGGGTCAATGAAGCATGTGCTGAAAAAGGCAGGCATAGAGATTGTTGCTTCCAATTCAATTGATGTAGCAAGAAGTCTACCAAAATTAATGCTGCTGATTCCTATTCTTAATGATGAAAGTATGAAACCATCATTTCTAAGGACAAAGTGAATCCTTCCCCATCATTAATACAAGCTTATTATTGCTTGTTGGTTGCTAGTAACCATCGACACTACAAGCTTATGAGTGGTCTTTTGCACTATCGTGCTTAAGAGGATGGAAAAGAGGCAATGAACCTACAAACTACCACGATGCTGAAATACTTTTCTCACCTTTTCTTCACCATTGTTTTGCACTATGTCTTGATTTTCATAACCTGAAGCATCGATTCTTTTGATTTTTTTGAGGCTTTTTGATCCCTTTTATCCTTGACTTTATCTTTCATATCTGAAATTGGGTTCAGCGGTTAATTGTGTGCTATTTGTGTTCTTGTTATAGAGAAAAATATTCCTATCTTTGTTGAAAAGAGACCTTTCCACTCTCTCTTTAGTGTATTCTAGTAGTAAACTTTTGCTTGTTTTCAAGTTTAGGATTGGGCCTTATTTTTATGAGAGATGTGACACAACTCATAAGAGTTGTGAATATCAAATCTAGTCATGCATAAATCTGTTCATGAACCGATCCTTTCATAAATATCTGTATATGAATCTCTATTCATATTTGCAGCTATAAATGTTTTTCCATTCAATTAATCTACTATAATAATTAGAAGGACTTAATGAAGAAACATAAAAGGTTGTATAGTTGTATAATAAATACCTTAACTGACATAAAAGGTTGTGGGCAACATGGTTACAGTCTCTAAATATAATGGAGGGTAAAAAAACTACACTTTGAGAAGAATGTTTGTAAAAAAGAAACAAAAAACCCGAGTGCTCCCTAGTTTTCCTTGGCAGGTACGGTTGTAAGACCAAACCCAAATGGAAACAATGGATCATAATGTGGATCACCTACATTCATTGGCAACTGATCAACTGTCTTGAACCATGTCCTAGCAAGCTTTCCTGTAAACCCATAGTCTCCGAACAAGAGGTCCGCGATTCCCTGGCCTTCAGTTCCTGGAAGCCAAGCAGCTACAAGGGCATCAATCTTTGGGACATAAGGCTCCATGACAACCGGCCTACCAGAGATGACGACCACTACACACTTGACAGCTCCACACACATTGTTTATCGTGCTTGGCCCGGGTTCTGTTATAGTCAAATTCAAGCTGTCACCTTGGGTTTCAGCATAGGGTGGCTCGCCTATGGCGACAATAGCATAGGAGAACTTGTTGGACTTGAGAAAGTTGATGTCAGGATTTTCATTGTAGACAACTTGGGTGTCTGGATGAACTGTGTTCTTGACAGCATTGAGGATTGTGGTACCTGTAGACGTATTGGATGATATATGTTCTCAATTAAGTTATTCCTAGACGAAAGTATGTTCTCAATTAAGTTATTCCTAGACGAAAGTTGTATCGAAGAGCGAAGGAGGTCTTTACCGGTTGTGAGATCATTGCCGCTATCACCTAGCCATTCTATTGTCCAGCCACCACATTGGTAGCCCAGGTTGTCGGCATGACTCCCTGCAACCAGTATTTTCGGTGCTTTCTTAGGGAGTGGAATCAATGGCTTGCCAGCAGATTTCCCATTCTTTAGAAGCACAAGCGATTTCCTCACAGCTTCCCTTGCTAATTCTCTATGTTCCTGACTTCCTACTAGTTTAGCCAAGCTATTGTCCGCCAATGGGTTATCGAAAAGCCCCATGACAAATTTTACCCTCAAGATCCTCTCAACCGCATCATTGATTCTACTCATAGGGACAACATTCTTCTTCACCAGATAAGTCAGATCATCAATGAACTCTCTGTAATTCATCGGAACCATGATCTGCAAAAAAAAAAAAAAAAAAAAAAAAAACCATGAATTATGTATCATAAAACCCCGAAAATAGAAAATAACCTTGCAGCTAATGGATCCGGATTCATCCGGAACTGCTCATATTCTTGCATTAAACATCAGATTACCATGTCAATTCCAGCATTAACTCCAGCTTGAACCGAGTATGTGTAGTTTGCATGGGGAGGAGATGTAATCCTGTCAATGCCCTCCCAATCCGAAATGACAAAGCCCTGAAATTACACCCAATTAAGCTCTGCCTTTCTGTTCCTTCTTCTTTAAATTTTCTCAAGGGATTGTGTTAAATGTTGTCTTTTACCCTGAATTTAAGTTTGTTCTTGAGGTACCCGGTCACGAGTTCATGGTTAGCGTGCATCTTTTTCCCATTCCAGCTTGAGTAGGAGATCATAACTGTTGCCACACCCTTTCTTATGGAGTCTAAGTAAGCAGGCAAGTGGATGCTGCGTAGACCATTGAAGTCAATCACAGTGTTGTTCTCGTTTATGCCCTTTGTTGTGCCTCCATCACCGAGGAAGTGCTTAGCACAGGCTGCAACCTTGGTCCTAGGAAGAGTGAAAAAACTTTTGTCAATAATAATTAACGTATTTTTAACAAAATTTAATTAATCAATGAGGACATGTCCTTTTTGTCACACTTAGAAATGTCATTCACAAAACCAACTATTTAGCCAAATTTGTCCATTTGTTTCGGTTCCTTTAAAATAGGTTCAAAAAATGAACTGCGTTTTCATGGTGGGACACGGTTGCTTGGAAGTAAATGAAAAATTAGTTTCCATCCACGAAAACTATAAAAGATATTTCAAGAGGTTTCTCTTAGAGGGAAATCTATATGGTCTCTCCATGAGAATTTATAAAACCGTTTTCTGCTGCTCAAATAGGAGAAAGGGGGGTTGATTTTTTTTCTTTTCATTCTGTCGTTCTTTTGTTTCTATATCTAAATAAGCAATGTGGTCCACCATTAAAGAAAAAGAAGATATTTTATGCCGCAGGGACAATCTATAAGGATAGGTGTACAGATATAATAATATTTTCGAGGGATGTTGACCCTTCATCTACAACAGCTTATATATTATTTTAACATCCAATCAATGCTTGCATGTTAAACTTAAATAAAATATAATCTACAACCCACCTTCAAATATATGAAAAATGCTTCTCCTCCACATGGTAGCCTACTATACTACATTAAACCGCCATGATTAAGCTCGGCTAGGTCAAATTGAGTCCTGAGGAAAGATTCTTGATAATGGTAGTATAAATCAAACGGATGATGGAGCTCCTGTAAACCTTTTATGATATTTAGGATAATCAAAATTTTAGAATTATCGAATATTATGGTAGTAATATCAGAAAATCATGGTTTCTAATGGCTTTAGGGGCAAGTCATGGTAGGAGGAAAATAAATAGGAAAATTTATTTCCATTTTTATTGAAAGCATGAAATCATTTTCTCTCAACTTAGTTGGGACAAAATATAAATAATATTTTCAGGAAAAGAGAAGCACACTCTTAGAAGGAATGTAATGAAAAAAGCTATGGTTTCTCAAGGCCCTTACTTTCCACCAACATAAGGAACACCCTTAGGGGAATTGGCTGGAAGATCTCCTTGTAAACCTGGTATAATCTCAGTCATCATTTGAACAATCCTATGATCCTCACTGTAACTCTCATAGCACCGACCCCATCTCGGATCTCTGCACACCTGCAGAACACCATACCAAACTACGTTACCAATTTAAGTTCTCTCATATAAAAATTTACTCTAAACAAAGCATAAGATTAAATTATTTACCGACCGCGATACACGGCGCAAAAGCGTAAGGAATCCCTGTTGCTCTGACTTCAAGAGCAGTTGCTTCTCCTATCTTCTTGATTAGTACAGGATCTCTGGTATGTAATAAAATTCAAACAGTTAGAACATATGAAAGACAATACTAAAAAATTCAGGATGGGTTCTGCCTCAACCTTTCATTCGGACTTTCATGTTTATAAAAGAAGGGGGGATTATTCAAAATACTTGCCTGGTGACACCAAGTCCAACATTGTGAGGGAAAATGGTGGCATCGTAAACATTATTATGGCCATGAACAGCATCAATGCCATAAATCATCGGAATGCTGAGGCGGGTCGATAAAGATGCCTTCTGTAACTCATTAATTGCATTAACCCAAGTCTCTGCTGAAGCTTTTGGTGCAGGAACACTACCTCCCCCACTCAACACACTCCCTGAAGAACACACATCCAAAGCAGACCCTTGTGGCATTAAAATCTCATCTAATTTACACCAAAAACACAACCACTCTTTAATGGAACATAAATGCTTCGCTACAAGCGCGTGATGCATTTTAGGAAACTAATTTCCATCGGATTCTAAACCTCTGTCAACAATGGCACACGGTAAAATATTAACCTTTAAAAGCTTTAGATGCGCCGGCCCAATGTCTAGAACTTTGTGGATGGATGTTTATGAACTCAATCATATAGAAGCAAGTATTCTACAATCCAGTCGACCGGATCAACCGTCAGGATTTCGTAAGTTGATTTCAATCTTATATGACTGACAAGACCATCCAATCGACTGGATCGTCGAACAAAACATTTTCGCATTAGAACCCATTGGAACAATTCGGACAGGTGTTACTTGTACACGTGTCGTAACTGTGCCTGGACCGCCATTGGCACAAAAACAAAATCTTGCAATGCAAATGCAAATGCAAAACAAAAGAAACAAAAGACAATGCGACTTTTTTTTTTTTGTTTCTTTCTTTACCAATGAAGTTCTTCTTCATAACATCAGGAGTGGCAACTTTGCGTTCAATCTGAGTCATTTGACCAATTTTTTCAGCCAAAGTCATCCTACTTATGAGATCTTTGATCCTAGCACCAACAGGCTGTTTTGGGTCCTTGTATTTCATGTATTTAGCTTCGGATGCTACAGCTAAGTAACACAAAAGGAAGATGAGAGCTGTAATGGGTATGACAAGCTTCTTCATCTTGCTGAAAATCCCACTTGATTTCTTCCCTCTGTACCTGTACATCGAACAAAGTTCGCAATGGTATGGCATTAGCTTTACTAACTTCATTGGTAATGAAGTGAAAGTGAAAATGAATTAAAAAAAGAAAAGAAAGAAAGAATGCTTTTTATGGAGAATGTGGAAGTAAAAATGAAAGTAATGAGCATGAAGAAGAAGAAGAAGAAGCATTACCGGTTTTTCTAATGGATATATAAGCAAGAAAATATAAAAAATATTATGAGTTGTGTGGACAATGAAATATTTAATGTTTAGTAGTTGGAACTTACAACTGGACGTGGGGGAGGGACAGAGAGAGTGTGTTTGGATTTGAGAGACAGAGAGTGGTGAGAAAATGAAGTGAAATCTGGTAGTAATTATAGAAGAAGCAGACACCGTACTGTCTGCAATTCTGGATTGAGACGTTGTTAATTTCCTTTTTTTTTTTTTTTAAATTATTATTAAACAAAAAATTGTTAACGAGTGACTTTAGGCCTTTGTTCAAGCAGGTTCAAATTTATCCGCACATCAAGCACGTTCCAATTTATCCGCCCATCGCGGATGTAAGAATAATTTTGTAGAAAAAAAAAATATAAACCAGTCTTTCTAGACTTTGATTTAGTTATGTATTTTTTTTTTAAATTTTCAAATGTTATAAATCATTACCTTAATTTTGATAAATTGATAAATAATTCTCTTAAGGTTACAAATAATGCTTTAAATTTTAATCTTGATTCCAAATATCCATTAAATTTTAAAATTCTTATAACTCTAGCCATATTGTGATTTTTTAATTGTAAAAAAAAAAATGTCTTTGTACTCTAAATTTATCAAAGTTTTAGGAGATGGCTAATAACATTTAAAAGTTTAATAGTTAAATCTTTACTCATGTTAAAGTTTAAGAAGGTTATTTATAATTTTTACAATTATATCGGGTGGAAATGTGAATGGCTTAAAATTATAATAAAATTATGTAATCAACAGCTGATTTTTAATTTTTTTTTTTAAAGAATTTTTTAGGTTTTAGAAACTATAAGAATATTGAAAACTCGTTATTTCAAAATTGAAATTATGAATATAATCATTCCTCCAATTAATTATCTGTTTTAGGAACCAGATGAATAAATTCGGGTATTTATTACATCAAATCACTATTCCCCTAAAATAGTACTAGCAAAAATTGTGTGTACAAAATACATACCTATGTACATATATTATATATATATATATATATATGTGAATGTGTTTATATGTGTGTTGCATAGTACATCAACCTAAAAAATAAAATAATTACATGACTTGATTATCAATTGTACTGGAAAAAAAAGTGGATGTACGACTTTTTACACATGGGGTCTTTTTTTTTTTTTTCCCCTTTATTTTTCCCTTCATTTTTTATTTTCAAGTACATTAATCATCCTTGGAAGATGAGAGAGTGAAGCATGTAGGCTAATTATGAGGAGAGTTAGATTCCTAAATTTTATTAATATAATAATTTTTTAAAAAGTAAATTATTGATGCGAGATACCATTACACTAATACTATGCTTAGAATAAAAGAATAAAAATGAGAAGAAAGAAAGTGAAGGGGAAAAAAAAATGAATTCCCTTATTTTGGTTAAAAATGAATGAAAGTAAAAGGAAAGTTTATAATAAAATTATTTATTTTATTAAAACATTAAAGAAGTCTTCATAGCCTTAAGATATGCTTTTATTGTAAAAGGATTCTCTCCCGTTATCTCCATTTCGAAGTGCATTGCTTTTGGTGGGCTTAAGAGAAATAATTCCTTTACAAATCTGCTCTTTCTTCTTTTCCTTTCTTTATCAAGCAATAATAGAACATCTTAATTTTCTAACTTTTCAATCTCCCTTTGAAAACATAGTGTAAATATGTATTGACTATCGAGAAAAAAATGTTTAATAATATTAATACGTTATACATTTTAATGAATAATATATAAATATTAATTATATTATATAGATTTTAAAGAATTATTATTTTAATTTTTTATATTAAAAATTTATTTATATACTATTAATTTATTTATGTAATGTATTAATATTATTAAAAAAAATTTTCTCCCATCAACATCGTAAGCACAACTTTCAAGAACTATCCGTTGCAGGTCTCTCTCATTATAACGTTATGCTTTTTACTGAAAAATCAAAAGAGAAGGATGTATTCTTCGAACAAAGAAGGTGATTGGTTCAACGAAAAAAGAAAGACCATGGCACGCATAAACATGACTGACTACGGATAAAACGGAGTTTTCAATTATTTTAGTTCAATATAAAGAAAGTATGGTTCCTGCTTTGAATGGGTCAAATTTTTACCGTTGTGTACAGTGTGCACACAATGTTCAGGTGTATCTTTCAGATCTGCCAAACCCATATTTCTACGTGTGATTGGATCATCGGTAGCAATTATATGGTCCAAAATAAAATTATTAAAATCGTAAATTAAAAATATGTTTTTACGATTTTATAATTATATATATATTTTTTATTAAAATAGACATAAAATTACTTATGTATAGATTTTTAACAAAGTTATAAACTTTAATATATGATTTTATAAGTTTATAATTTTATCGATTTTGTATGATTTTATAAAATCAAATAAATAATAAAATCATAATTTTGATAACCATAATTTTAAGATTTGAAACATGATTAGTATTATAACTTGGATAGAGTCTACTTAACGGGTATTCTTAGGATACGTGATAAAAATCTTAACATAGATTAGTTATATTGATAATATATTTTACAAAAAATTAAATGAATACTTGAAAAATATTATTATGGCCTTGGTTAACATTTTCCTTGATTAAATAGGAAAATGTTTAAGTCATTGTTGTAATAATTAGAGGCTTAAATTTGATTTTTAAGAATGGTATATCAAAAAAGGCCATATTACATTCTTAGACTTATTACATAGCCTTATTAACCGATTCACTTTAAATTATTAAAATACTCATGACATTTAATAATTCAATCAATTATAGGGTTCAAATAGAAATTCAATCTTCTTTTGACATTCCATATACTTTCTCTTCATCTTGAGAGGGAATAAATTTTGATAGGAATTCATCGATTTGTTTCCTCAATAATTTTATTTCTTCTCAATTTTCCTACTAACCAAAAGATGGAAAATGGATTAAATCCTTCTTGTTCCATCTTTTCTAAGCCTTCACTCATCTTTCCTTTATTCTAAATACAGTGTAAGTATCCACTTGCTTTCAAGTCAATTTGGATTATGTTTTCTATTTGCAAATTTTAATAAGGAAACATCATCTTGCCATACAGTTTTTCTTTTTACAATTTTACTGAGATGATAATTTTTTTTTTATCTTTTCATTTTTGTTGAAATTGATAAAAGTGGGAATGATAATTTTTTTTTTTCCAACAAACAATTTTTTTCCAACAAACAATTTTCCTAAATTATGAGTTTTAGAGGATAGTTTTCACTATTCTAATTATAGTTACATGGAGGGAAAGTTTCTTAAAAAGGTGATGGAGTTATCATTTGGATAAAAGGAATTTACAACGCGATGCTTCCTAACATTAGGATAACTTCTTCTGGTGGCATTATAAAAGATTTGGACAAAAGCAAACAATATTGATTCTCATGTGTGGTTCTTCCTAATGTTAATAGGTACAATATCAAAAACGAGGAATACAAGATGATCTTAACATAGCGATGTGAAGTTTTAGAGAAAAATCAAGTAGATCTAATAACAGCTTGCATGTGATGTAAGTGATTAGGTGTAATTCTTTTTTATGGTTGTGAAGTGGAAGTGCTTAACTTGTGCTTATAATATTGCAAGTGTATCAACGAAGCAATTTGGCTTCCCATGAGTACATCGGGAGCTAATATTACTCTCTTGATGAGGTAATAGTAGGTCGAAACTAGTTCTATAAGTTAAATCTCCCAAATATATATGGGATAGTTGTGAGGGTATAGGTATAGATGTAAGGGTTACGTGTGTGTCGTGTGAGAAGTTGTGTTACATGTAATTAGGGAAGCAACTTAAGTGACTCGTATAGGATGATTAGGTGGAGGTAGAGGTGAAGGTGGAGGTGAAGGTGGAGGAGCACAATGGTATCAAATTTCAATATCGATGAAAAATAGGGTAGATTTTTTAAAGTGTTTAAGTATTTGAGTATTTGATTTTTGAGATAAAAGTCTCGACAAAATAATGGCATTCATAGGAGTCTTTTTCTCTTTTTCAAATAAGAATGTGAATGAATTATTTATAGGAAATGGTAATTGATCTCATTTATCAAATCATGATGGTGATTAATGGTCAAGAATGAAACTTTTTATTAATAGATCTCAAGTAGGTTATTTTCATGGGTTTAAGCTCAGGTAAAGATTTTATTTATTATTTTAGTGTAAACTAAACTAAGAAATGTTGGATTAAACAGATTGATCCAATAGGCCCTATTTCAAGCTTGTTATGCCAAAACTCTCTTGATCATCCTAAATATTTAGACTAGACTAGACTCGACTTTTTAGATTTTGTTATTTTAGTTCAAAAAATCAAATTCATTTTGATCAGTGGCCTTGAAGCTAAATATTGAATTTAGCTCTCTACAATAATAACAAAATTAAGGTAGCTCTAATGTAAAAGATGAGCTTAGAACAATTCTAGATGGAGTGGGTTTATCAATATGATAGTTGAGCGTGGTATGGGTACTTTTAAGTAGCGAAAGCTCTCATTGCACGACTTGGAGCATAGTAAATAGATGAGATGGTTTTATGAGATATCATATCTCTTTTTTGGGAAAGGCATCCATAGATTTTTGAGAGAAAGTATTCCTAATTGTATGAATTAGAGCCTTTCTCCATGCTCTTCATAGGATAGTTAAAGTATTTATCCAAAGGATGTTCCTTTTAGGGATTCTCAAATGGGACCTTCCTTTTATGTAAGGTGATGCCAAGTTGGGAAAAGGTTTTCGGAAGCTTAAACTTTTGATTCTGTCAATCAATATCCAAATTTTTGTTAATGTGTACTTAAGTCAAAATCTTTATAGGTTTTATTAATTTGAGCGTTGAGATTTTTAAAAGTAAAATTAAGTTATAAATATTTTCTATAAAAGTGGATCGAGTCATAAAAAAGTTTTTGGAAAAATTAATATAATGTCCATGGTTTCTATTGATTTGACCTGCTTTTATAATGTTATGTCTTAAAGTTAAAATAGCCTAATGATTAATAAGTAAAATCGAGTTAGACTTTTGAATATACTTTTGGTAAGTAAGAATTAAAGAAAATTTACGATTTTTTGTAATTATTTCTTATTGATAAAGAGTTGAAGATTTTTATCTCCATCTCAATACCACTTCGAGGTGGAGATTATTATGAATCCACTAAGTAAAGGGGGAAAAAGAATGATAAGAAAGAAAGTGAAAAAAAATAAAAAATGTACCATTCATGTTTAAAAGAAAATAAATCAAAAGTAGAATAATTTTTATGAACTTCCACTCCTTTAAGGAAAAGGAAAAAGAAAAAGTACAGAAAAAATAGGTAAAAAGCATAAATGCATATGGTTCGAATTCAAAAAGACTTCATTTTTCAGTGGATCCGACAAGAAAGAAAATGCCATATGAATTGATCGTGGTGCATACAAGTCTTTCCAAACAAGCCATATTGCTTTAAAAATCCAACTTTCCTTACTCTCTATCCTACTTTAGTACCGTGATCCAAATAAGGCCTTAATGAACCTAAAACTAAGGATCTCCTTTTCTATTTCAAATAATGAAATATTAAATATAAATTGTACTTTTTTTTAATTATTTCAGTTATGGAAATAAATGATTAGAGATGATATAAATGAAGACAATATTGACTATGAGAAAACTTTCGTGAACCCGGGAGATTAATTGGTTTCTGTTTTTATGAGTTGCATATGTGCGTGACTTCCATTTTTGGCTGGTGGCAATTTGGAGTACTCCACTATTCTTGATAGTTATTAGGTTAGGTTTATGGTCGATTAATCAATCCCTAATTGCATTTTGAAGACATGATTGGTACATCAAAGAATGGATTTCATGTGATATCTTTAATCCGTTTTAATTGTTCACTCATTTATAGCAGCCAATACCAAGATATGGACAACGCACTTGCTTTAGATATTACTAAATTAAAAATGATAATTAGTTATCTAGTCAAATTATAGATGAGATAGTTTGTTGAAAAAAAAATTTTATATGATAATTTTGCCTGTAGGATGTAAGAATGATGGAACATTGGATATAACAATAATGGACTTGTTTTTATACACCCATCTACAATATATATATATTTTTTCAACCCACTAACACATGTTGTAACCCCTCTAATTATTATTTATTTTTTAATTTATTGAACCGATATATTCTTTTAGCGATCTCTTACTCTTTAATAGTAAAAATAAATATGGATATTTATAAATGAAGAGATTCGATCGAAATAGTCACCTGCGTGTAGTGTGAATCTTGCACTACACATACCTTAGAGGAGTAACGTAGAATGACACGTAAGGGACGACTTGGAAAAGAGGAAGCAAGGAGGAGGAGTAGGTTGTTTTAGGGAGTTTTGAATGCACTCGTGACAGACGGAGGAGCTGTAAAGCATCAACTTCTTTATTTTAGATGAGAGGCAGTGTGTTTTCTTCGCTTTAAGTTTTATTTGATCTTCTATGATTGCAGTGTGACAGCATGATGCTGTTTTTCTAAATAACTAAAAATTGCTAAATAATGAGGAGCTCTAAAGTATTTATAGACTTCGACCTTTAATAACGTCTGTTTGATTACATTATCGATCAACAGCCAAGATAAGTCTTCTTATTAATAGATTTTTCCATAGGTTATTGTTTAGTCTAAACCCATAAAAAGTCTCTAAGTGCATAAGTTTCCTTAAGAAAGATCGAGAGTGAATGGGGTGGTATAATATTTCCTATTCCAAACTTGTCATGTTATATCCTTTTAAGTCATTCTAAATATAGATCGGATTCTTTAGATCCTATTATCTTATTCAAGGAGTGAAATCTAAATAAGCAATATAGTAATTTTCAATCATTTACAATATTAAATTTAGATGGAAAAGGTTATATATATATAATGTTAAAGTACACGAAACTTTATATTCTATAATCTCAAATCAACTTACAATCTTAATCTACTTGCCTACTCACACAACCTACTCTCCTCATCATGTCGGTACAATATAATTTTCTATTTTAATCAATCTCAATTTATTTATTCTTTATGTTCGGATGCATTATTTGCTAGTTTTTTTTTTCGGGTTAATTTATTTTTCCCAGCTATTTTCTTTTCCACGGGAAGTAAAAAATAACCAAAACGCATAAATGTTCTTTCTGATACTTAATAATATATAGATCGTTCATATACAATCTCTTCCGTGAAATCATGGAACCTGAACATGTCTAAATAAAGCAGACTAACCGGTTTCCTATTATTTTACATTGTTTGGTATAGTAGACTTTAGGATAGCAGAATGAAAAATATTTTTCAAATACTCATTTCATGTAAGATAATTGTTTTTCCCAAATTATCGTTAGAGGGAAACGTACATACCAACGACATATGATCTTAAAATCAAAATGATAAAAGTATTCGATTATATCGAAAGCGAAACTATCACTTCATTACATACATTTGCAACCTAAATAAACGATATCGAATAGCATTAGATATTTCGAAATTTAATAATATAGAAGAACTTTAATTACATAGAAATAATAAAAATAAACATGAAGTCTCTTGTGAAAAATTTCTAGATGTAATGTACCTGTCGGCCTATGAATTTCCAGAATATCTGGTTGGATAGAAGACTGTCACTTTCTCATTCTTTCAACCATTTCTTCTTGGCCTCACTGAAACTGGGATTTTTTTATTTTATTTTTGAGAAGAAAGCATAAAGCCAGGTTGTGGGGTGTTGATGCAGTTGGCAAATTTAAATCTTGGAAAGATAAGTATGAACAACAGGCTTGGCTTATAGATATAAATTCATTTAATACTAACTTAGCAATGGGGGCATAGTATTTATTCTATTCTCCTTTTTTGTGCATGGATATATCGAAGAAAAGAATAATTAATGGAGATTGAGTGTTAGAGACGTTATTTTATAATAAAGATGCTTGCAGGATATATATTTTTTTAACAATAGACACCAATGAGTATTCGATCTGTTTGATTACAATTTATCCTCTACATGGTCGAGCACGATTAATATCCTAGTTTTAAGGCTTACATGTGTCTTAAATGAGAGATTTTTTTTTTTTTTTTTTTGCCACGATAAGAGAACCAATATTTTGAGATAATTAACTTGATCGAAACACGGATTACAAATAATATATAATTGTTGGGTCTATGGGTGTAATCAAGTCGAATCGAATCAACACAGCATTGATTTTGAGTTCGACTAAGTTTAAAATTTAGAATTTGAACTTGACTTAAAAATATATTTGGTGAGTTCGAGTTCGATTTGAGTAGCTTGACTAAACTTGAACTTCTTGTAATATTATCTAAATAATCTCGAACTCACTTGTATTATTTAAAAAATTAAAAATAATTTTCAAATTGCACCTGTTGACAATCAACTCCTATCATAAGGACTCTTAAGACTCAAGCCTACTAAAATGCTTGGCCTAAGCCTCACAAGTCACTGGAAGCTCGACCTAAACCATACGGGCCCATCAAGATGCTCACATGTGTACGAGCAAGTATGAGCCCTATCTTCTACTCGAAAGGCTTTTCGACAGCCAAGGCATGCCATTGTACATAGTGCTTTTTCACACGACGCTTACTCTTGTTCTCTTCGGTGACTACGGCCAAAGAAGTTGTTAAGCTATGAGTCGAGCACTTACCTTGTTCGCTATTCAGTTTATTTTTCTTCATTTAATATTGATTGACCAACTATCATACGGCTTATTACTTAGTCGCTAAACTAGGGTGGCCACCCACCGCCAATGGGATAAGCTTATCCTTTTAGTCTTTACCAACCTGTAGAGAGAAGGATGTCCCATCGGGTGTTGGTAATGTCGCCTCATCAGATTTTGCGCTAGCTAACTAGGATCTGTTACATATCATCAACAGTAAATACCTTCAACCTATAAATAAAAGTAAGATCTTCAGGTAAAAGGATTGATACTTGTTTTTATCCTCTCTTGGGAACTCATTCTTATAATTTTTCTTAGCCTTCATCATACCTCTCTCTTCGTTAACTTGAGCGTTGGAGGGCTCTCATTAGCTTAGATATAAGGGGTTTTGTGTAAGTCTTTTGTTATTTGTTGTCGAAGGCCAGCTTAGGGTTGACTTGGGAGATGTAACGGTAATTCCTGCAATCATCGGTACCAAGCTTGATTAGATTCGCAAGTCTAAAGAGCTTAGCAATTTAGAAGTCAAGCTCGACTCAATTTATTAGTCAGATAGCTTGAGATGGTAATAATGAGCCAATATGGGATCTATCTATCTCTTTTTTTGATTAAAGAGTTTGGATATATGCAATTATTTATTGAAACGTAGAAACATTAGAACCTCATGGATACATTCAACTTTGATTTTATCTAACTGAAATTTCTATATAAAAGTTAAAACTATTGTAATTTAGTAATATGAAAACTAATTTTTCAATACGAGGTTCAAATACTCCTCTTTAAGTTATAAGTGTAACTGAGTTGGGAAAAAAAAAATTGCCATGTAAAGAATTGATTCAATGATGATATACCATGTGCTGGATTGATTAGACATTTAGAAGATGTAGAGATCATATTACATATAATCATTAGTCTCATGATGATTTATGGTTCATACATTTTGTATTTACGTTCGGTCATCATTAATTGTTAGGTAGATGATTATTGCTTACTTTTAACTAAGACACGGTACTATCTTTGTCTACAAGGATATAGAATATCACAAATATAATTAACTAGATGGTATTAGTGGAATGCAAATAGTATAGTATAATCATCAGGTATGATACACCCTTAAATTTACGAGTGATATTTAAATTAGTCATTGATTTCCTTGAAATTATTATATGGAGCTCATAAGTAAAATGAAATTTGGGCTTGAGTTTAGGATCCATACAACTCCAAGTCACTGGCTAACCTAATTGAATAAAACATAATCAAATTGATATAAACAACATGATTTGGTTCACATTTGATTAAATCCTTTGAATCGTTTGAAAGTAATTCAGTTTGATACCTGGAACCTAACCATATTTATTTTGTATAGATTCGCTTATTTTGTAAGGAGGTAAAAAAGAAAAAAAAAAAAAAGACAGATAGGCAATAATTTCCGGGAAAGTAGAAAACATGGGAAAAATTATTATTTATAGGGAAAAAGGCTAGACGCGCTGAGCTTAAGTAGTGAAACTCCATATGGAAGTATTTATGAAGACAATGTGTAAAAAATTAATGTCAAAAAGACAAAAGGCATTACAAGGATCGGTGTAAAGTGTGTTCGCAATGTTTAGCCAAGAGGTTCCGGTCGATGTATCATCTCTCCCTTATTTGAATTTAAAACCAATTATCATTTGAATGCATATTTAAATCATTTTGCATAATTTCCTCTCCCGTTTTTCCCACAAGACAATAATATTTGTGAGCTGAAAGGGAAAACTTTCACTTATAAATTGATCCACTTCCTTTTCCCGTGTTCTTTCAAACAAGGAAAATATTGATTTTAATCCAAACATAGTTGGTTGTAACCATTCATCTAAATAGCTGAAAAAGTACATGCGTGAGATTGGGAAGTAAAAATTTAATTTAATATAAATAGAGATAATATATTAAAAAATTATCCAGGAAAGTATTAAAAAACGAAAACATAAAATAGAATATAAAAGCAGTTTAGACTATATATTTAAATTAAACTGTTCAAAATTGACCGATTCAGAATAGTATTATTAACTAAATTGAATCTCAAAATTTACCACCCTAAATAGAAATAGCTCACGCTTTGGGTGTGTGTATTTGACTGTGTGTGTCACCTAGGTTTCTCGCTAGGGCAGGGTTTGCATGGATTTATGGGTCTCAATAGCAAGCAATAGTATCTAGACACATAAGCAATATAAGATATGTTGGATTATGATTCACCTTCACAACGTTAAGGCATCACATATTCACTATTCAGTAGTTGTTGAGCAGGTGAATTTAAACTACGCTACCTAGCGCATTGATGGCTTGTTTATTTTTGAAACACTGGAAATTTTAAATCTTGTGCTGCATTAATTTTTCTCCTCCAATTAAAAGTTTCACCACGGAGATACTTTGTGCACATTGTCTAGTAGTAGATACAGACAAATAAAATTTAATATGTAAGAGCATTTGTAATCAGGGTAATAGTTTTTTTTCTAATATTATGTTATTCGTATTTAGAGGTATACAAATAAGTTTTGATCTTTGAATTAACTTGTTTAATTCCATTTCTAAAAGGATTTGAATTGAGATATTTTAATCCGTTTAATTCATGATTTAAAATAAGTTGATATTTATATTTTTAGTTTGTGGATCACTTTATTTAATTCGCTTTTTAAATAAATTTGAATAGAAGATATTTACTGTTTAAAAAGTGAACTAAATAAGTTTGATTCGTTTAACAAGCGAGTCAAAGTAAATCCGATCGAATTGGCCAGTTTGATTTACTTGGATGTCCCTACCTATCAAATGATTACTTATTATTATCCAATACTAAGCTTTACACTGAAATATATCACTTCTAATGAACTTGGTGGCCGTTCATGGACAGCCACTCAACAACCGAACCACCGCCTCTGCCATCCTGCTCTCCCATATCATTCTTTGAAACGCAAGTCATTTTGTTTTCGGCCAACAGACCAGGAAGTTATCTAGTTGGAAGGAAAATCGCATCTCTAAACTGCAGACCGTGTTTGGCTATTTTTTATTGGAGAGGAATCGGTAGAAATGAGTGGAAGGGAAAAGAAATGAGTGAAAATGGATTGAAATGTGATTTTAATTGGATGTTTGGTAACCCATTAAGGAAATAAAAGAAAATGGAAAGAAATGAATGGAAATGGAATTTGGAGTGTTATAAAAAGATATTTTTGTAATTTATTATCATTTCTATTCATTTCCACCTATTTCTCTCTAAAATTAGAGAGAAAGAAAGTAGAAACATTTCCATCCATTTCCTTTCTTTTTTATCTATTTCCACTCTCTATTTAAGTTGCCAAATGTATCATTTCCTTCGGTTTCTTTCCCTTTCTAATGCTTTCCACTGATCCAAACACAGTGTGAATATCCATGATTGGATTTTGCCCTGCAATCCAAGGATAGAATTTTTAGGCTTCTGCCAAGCATAAGCATGCTTGATTCGTGCCTCGTCCATCGCATCCATTTAACTTGATAAAATATGGACTAGAGATCCGTGTTTATGGTTCGGTTTTGCCTTAATTCAGAGGATTCGTGAAAAGATAACCTAAATGAATGTATTCCGAAAGGAAATCTGGAAAGAACTGCAAATAAATTGCAAGAAACATATCATTGAAGATGATTTGGTCTGTTCGTGTCCCTGTTAGCCAACGATCCATAAATTTCAGGTTTCTTTGGCTGGGCTTGTGGTGAGGCCAAATCCAAAGGGGAACAAAGGATCATAATGTGGATCCCCAACATTCATCGGCAGCTGATCAATCCTTCTAAACCAAGTCCTTGCAAGCTTGCCTGTGAAACCATAATCCCCGAACAGCACATCGGCGACACCTAGGCCTTCGGTTCCTGGAAGCCAAGCAGCAACCAATGCATCCATCTCAGCAACATAGGGTTCAATGACTACAGGGCGTCCAGAGATGAGGACGACTACGCATTTCACATCCTGGCAGACATTCCTTATGGTGGTTGGCCCTGGTTCAGGTATTGTCAAGTTTGTGCTGTCTCCAAATGATTCGGCATAAGGATGCTCACCAATCACAACAATGGCATAAGAGAATTTGCTGGACTTGATAAACTGTTTGGCAGGATTTTTGCGGTACACAACTTGGGTGGTAGGGTCTACAGTTTTCTTCACAGCGTCAAGGATTGTAGTCCCTGAAATGGAAAATTTCCTTTTCTTGTCGAGTTCAAGCTGATCCTATGAATATCAATACTAACAATTTAAAGCATGAAAGGCAAGAAGCGAAAAAAGTTATGCTAATATGGCCTTTAGAGATTAAGATGATGACATTATGGTAGTTCAAGCTCAAGATTATACCTATTGTCTGGTTGTTCCCACCTGTCCCTTGCCATGTAATTGTCCAACCACCACATTGGTAGCCCAGGTTATGAGCATGGGTTCCCGCGACAAGTATCCCTTTTGCCTTCTTAGGAAGTGGTAGTAATGGTTTATCTGCTGATTTTCCATTCTTCAACAACACAAGCGATCTTCTCACTGCTTCCCTCGCTAATTCCCGATGCTCCTGTTAACATTGTATCAGCATTTTGATATTCAGAACACATCGACCAGAGGCAGTAGTTTTGAAATCAGACCTGGCTACCAAGTTGGTTGACAAGACTCATATCAGCCAGGGGCTTCTCAAACAATCCCGTGGTAAATTTGACCCTCAGGATCCTTTTAACAGCATCATCGATGCGGCTCATCGGAACAACATTCTTCTTCACTAGGAGAGTCAAGTCATCGATGAATTCCGTATAGTTGTAAGGAACCATTACCTGTTGATCCATAGACAATGTTCTTCTTCACAAGATTAGTTGTTTGTAATTTATGCTTATCACACTATGATGAAATGAAATCTAACCATGTCTATGCCTGCAAGAATTCCAGCTTGTACAGAATAGGTATAGTTGCCATGACGTTCGGCGGTGATCTTATCAATTCCCTGCCAATCTGATATCACAAATCCCTGAGAAACCATTTCCAGAAGCACATATGCATTAGCTTCTTCACACCCTATATCTTATTCAAATCCCGTAGTTCCATTCGTTTCATCATGCAGTAACTGGATAGAACGAATGACACAGCACAAGACAGAAAAAAGGAGTTGAACCTCTTTTGTTTGGCACAACATTGAAATGATAAATTTTTTCTAGGGTAGGGCAGGTTTCTTACCCTGAATCGAAGCTTGTTCTTAAGGAAGACGGTGACAAGATCCCGATTGGCATGCATCTTTGCTCCATTCAAGCTATTGAAAGATACCATGATTGTTGAAACACCCTTGATGATAGAACTGTCATAGGCAGGCATATGAATGCCTAGCAGTCCATGCCAGTCGATGATCGTGTTGTTCTCGTTGATCCCGTTGACGGTTCCACCATCTCCAACATAATGCTTTGCACAAGCAGCAACTTTTTTCCTGAAGAAAGAGAATAAAAAAAACAAGCATGTGGGGAAAATCTTGTTTCAGTCATAGTTCTCTGTTTCTGTTAAATAGAATAGATGCAATGATTTATCTCGTTTCAATGAACTATGATAAACTAATTTAAAAATTTAAATTTATAGATATAATTTTGTCTTAGTACTCAACAGTTCCCCATCAAGTGTGGGATTATTGACAATGACTAAAGCTCATCACGTGAAATAATTAGATGAGGAGTCAAATGGTAATGCGGGAAATTGATCATAAGACGGCCTACTTTCATACCAAGTTGCAACAATATCATGGGAGATTGCAATACATGAATGTGAATCATAATCACCAGGGTCAACTAGCAGTATCAACAATAAACACCGGATACTAATTTGAAAAACACTTAGCTCATGAATCATAGCAGATGGAATCACAACACTTTTGTACTAGTCGATTTAAGTGGAATTAACTGTGTTGTTACTATAAAATCCCCAAATTATTTGATCCATTTTATTATGTGAAAATATAGCAATGAGGTCCCCATAACACATAGTATATTTCATGTCCCTAAATAGCGTTCCTATACCGTGATTTGTTAGGACACAAATAGTGATACCATTTCAAGATAGGAAAATTTTGTCCTGCCCGTATAAAGTGATGAATTAAAGTGCGAAATCTTACTGTCCAGCAACAAATGGAACACCCTTAGGTGAACCTGAAGGAATATCTCCTTGTAGACCAGTTATAACTTCTGTCATTTCCTTGACAATCCTAGGATCTTCACTGTAGCTTTCATAACATCTTCCCCACCTAGGATCTCGGCACACCTGAAGTGAAAACAGAAAATTCTGATAAGGATTGAATCAACTATATAGTCTAGCACCAAAATATAACAACTTATACCGCGATACATGGAGCGAAAACGTAGGGAATCCCCGTTGCTCTAACTTCTAGAGCAGTTGCTGGCTCCAATCCTTTTGATCAGTTGAGGATCCCTGACATAAGAACCAATCAAATCATCTTTCATGTACTTCATTTCTTATGACTGTTGCATAAACACCCAAGCTGAGCTTATGGCTAACGAAAATCAACTTGCCTGGTCACACCAAGCCCTATGTTGTGAGGAAAAACGGTCGCCTTATAGACATTGTTGTGCCCATGAACCGCGTCGATACCATAGATCATAGGGATTCCGAGACGGGTAGAGAGTGCACCCTTTTGGATTTCATTCACTGCTTTAATCCAAGCCCTAGCTGAAGCATTTGGAGCTGGAACACTCCCTCCACCACTCAGTGCACTCCCTGCATGCTCAGTCAGTTACATTCAACCAATCATCCTAAAATTCAAATAGACAATGAACTAGAACAGCTTTTAAAGTAAAAATGACGTAACTTTTTAAGGTAAAACTTGTCACCTATAAGATATTTCTTCATCACATCAGCAGAGGCAACAGTTAGTTCAATCTGTGTCATTTGGCCAATTTTTTCGGGCAGAGTCATTTGGCTCATCAGATCCTTGATTCTTGCATTGAGTGGCTGTTTCGGTTCCTTGTATTTGATGTAGTTTGATCCTTCAACCATGGCAACGCAGATGCACAGGAGCAATAAGCCCCTAAAAGCTATGCCTGGCCTCGACATCTTTTCCTCACACTACTTCCTTCTTGCCTGGAACTTGTAATGCAACAATGCTTGAATTCAGAGCAGAAATAAGCTTATTTTACACTCCAATGTTTATTTCAAGTTTAACTAAAACTTGACTCGATTAACCTCAGCTTATATCTAATTACAAATATTTATTTTAATATAAAATAGGCCTAAAAATAATTACCATTTAAGTTTGACTTGAAATCGATTAAGCTTATAAGCTATAAATTTGACTTATTTCTATCCTAACAAAACTGCTATTACCGTTGGTGGCAAATCTGGATTTCAACCGAGAACAGGCTAATTGTAAGTTTTAAATTTTATGTAGGCGTAAACTATAAAATTTATAATTTTTTTAAAGAAAATAAAAAATTTACAACGTTCATTTGTAAAATCTTCAAGATAGGAGCGCGGACACTATACCGATAAAAATGTTCATTCGGAATTGATCCACTTAATATGAGTCCCAGTTAGCTCTTTTTCAAATATTTACAGTAATATAGGCTTTGATCGTTTATTATTTGTTGGTGCTAGTTCCTTGACAATTGATTTAGTGATGGCATCTGTTGCCGTTGGGATTATAAACGAGTCGAGTAAATATAAAATAATATTGAGTTCGAATTTGAATTTAAAATTTTAAAATGAAATTAACTCCAATTTAGTTGAGCTTAGAATTTTGAATTTAAAGCTTAAACTCAACTAAAGTGGTATTTAATAAGTTTAAGATCGATTCAATTAAATTTGTTTAAATTCGATTTATTTAAAATATATATATATATATTTTTTTATAATTATAGTAATAGTAATATAGACACTTAACTTCATCTGACTCATCATTTATACTTAACTCGAGCTTGATTAGTCTTGTGAGTTAGTTGATCTAAATATTATGAGTGTCGAGTTTGATTTGATTAACTATTTGAGTAGTTTGAGCTTAAACTTAACTTGATTTTACTCGATTTAATCGAACTTGAGTAGTTTATGAGTAGTGTGACTCGTTTACACTCTTAGCATCGTTTACGAAATCCCAATTCAAATTTCTCGGTTGGAACTCCTTAGAGGCTCGAATGGCCAACTTGAATGCATCGATCCTTGCACCTAATTTGGAAGTGTGTGTTTATGATTTCGTAAACTAAAATAACATCGTTAATAAGTTAATTTAGGGGTTTCGGGTTCCTAATGGCAGTTCAGTGCTTAGGGGAGGGAGAAAAGAAGTAAACAAAGAATCTAATGTGCATACTCCATAAAAGAAATTGTAGAAAAGCATCGACATATTCCTATTAAATTATTTTTGAAAAATAACCCCTGAAATGTAACATATTTACCAAAGTACCGGTGCAGAAGTTGCATCACAACGAAGGCTTCTTTTTTCTTTTCACGCCTATTGCCGAAAAGTATGGCTAAGATAACGAAAGCAATTCGCATTGATAAGTCGTGTTTGTATCTTATTTCATGTTAAATTTGTGTCAATACAAGAATCACATAATATTGAATAAATATTACAAATTATTAATTTACGTTATAGTCATGCTTATTCATATCCTAATCTTGTATTTTGTACTATGTTCATGTAAGTACTCATATTTTCTTCCCGTAATCATCTTCCTAATCGTGTTGGATTCGGAGTCATATTATCTTATGATGTTGGAGATCGCTAGTCACTAACTAAAATATGTTTGCTTGAATTAGTTTCCTTCCCACTGGCCTATCGACTATTTCTCTTGTTTGGATCTTCTCCAATTTTACCATTTCTTCTTCATGGCACGTTCCATGTCTCATCCTGTGAAAGCTTTAATAAAACATATGCAAACTCAAATGCGCTAATAAATGTGTTAATGTTTACTTGTAATATTTCGTTGTTCGAGAATGTGATGGAATTCATAGGGAGAATGCTGTGGGTCTCTCCGTGCAGCTTTGGCTGTCTTGGTTTTAAGGCTACCGGCAGGTCATTGTCTGTATCAAGAGGTAGTAGTTTAGTGTCGTTACTATCATTAGACTCAACCTCGACATTAGAATTTGTAGGGGTTAAATTGAAATTTGAGTTTTCAGCCTATTATGGAGTTGAGTCCTAATATTTGGGATAATTAAGAGAGTTATGGTATGATAAGTTTAGAGTAAAGTTCGTTGGATCGATATTCAATTGTTCTTAGTTTAACTCATATTAAAATAATAAATAAAGTTTTCATCGGAGCCTAAACCTACAAAAAGAGTCAACTTGAAATCTATTAATAAAAATACTTTAATCTTAACCATTAATTATCATCATAATTCAACGGATAAGATCAAATACCATTTCTTATAAATACCTCATTTACATCCTTAGTCAGATAAGAGGAAAAAACTTTCATTAACACCGTTATTCTGTCGGAATTATATCTCAAAGATTAAACACTTAAATACCTCAAGAACTTTGCTCTGTTCTTTATCGATTGTGGAGTATCTATTACCATATGTATCAGAGTTTCATCAAGATTACTTACTTCTCATTTCTATACTTTTTTTTTTTATCATCTTATATGTGTAATTTAAGTAATTTCTCTAATAACGTATGATGCAAACTTTTGTACTTGTACTCATACACTCACATAGTTATTATATGCGATTGTCTTTCTATTTTTGTACCTACATATTTTTAATAGCACTTTCCATTAAAGGTATAATAGATAAAGGCAACAGGATTCTATAATCCTCGTGCACTCCCACTGCTTATATGTATGGTTTTATTGCAGTCATATATCGTACCATTAATGAAAGGTGTTGTTGAGATAGATAAGTATGTAGTGTACCTACTTGTCTATTGATTCCTTATATAATTCCTCAGCTCATTCAAAAATAGAGCCCTAGGAGAAGATGGTGCGTCGTTTGCATTTTGTTTATTCAAGTTTTGGATGAGAACGAAATCCATGACTTTAAAGGTCCAATGGCGGGTGTAACGTGGAAGGCTAGAAACAAGGTTTCTTTACAATAATAGTGATATGTTTAGAATATGTTTCACGTGCTGAATAACTCCAACACTGCCACAACAGCACTTAGACTTTCCTTCAACACCGTCGATACGTTGTTAAGTTAATCTATACTCCAAGAATACTCAAGAGCCCGTTCACCGAATACTTGAAGTAGGGGAAATTTATATAATGGGATATCGAGCTTATCTATCCTCACATTCTTCTTCTTCTTTTTGTAATCCTTACATAATTTGAAGAGGTGTGTTATTAAATATTTAGTACCATACTTTGTTTATGGAATGGATGTAATACTGAAGAAAAATCCTTTAAATGATAGAATGAAACCGAGCAAAACTTAAACGATATTAAACCATCTTTTGGCATAAAAATCTCGGGACTAAACAAAATCAAAATCGTCTAGAAATCCTAAAATAACCCTCTTACTTCTAAAAGTATGCATACCAAAATATTATTAGAACTATGTACTACCTTGTATATTTAAATAAAAGTTTATATATATATATATATATATATATACACTTGTAAAATAGCTGTATCGTTAAGTACATAACTTTTAAAGAACTACATATTATGATCTTCATCCAACGGGTATGCGTTTTTGCTTTGTCAATAATCCAAACGGATAAAAACATGGGAGATTCTAAAAACTTATTTTTTATAATATCATATTTGATACGTGAAAGTAAATACGAAAAAGAATCCCTGAAAGTTTTAATCCTTTTCCTCTATTTGAAAATGTGTTTAAAAGAGACGGAATCTTAATTACATTCTTTCCTCACTAATTAGAATTACTTAAACACATCCAATAATTAATGAATGATTTCCATTCTATTCTGTAAGTATTTTCAAACACAGAAATTGATCTATCATTTTGATCTTTATTTAATTCTATTCTAATTTATTTATTCCAGATCATTTATGTATATCAAACATAATATTAAAAAAACCCTATAAAAAAAAAAAATCAGAACTAAGGCTAGATTTCAATTTGTACATCAAACTTTGCCGGCATGATAGCCCCTGCAACTCTAAAATTTTTACCTATGAAAGAAAAAAGAAAAAATTGTATTACTCTTTACTCATACTCCATTGCAGGTAACTCTCTACGATGTTTAGTCCACAGAGTTCCTTCACTACAGGCATTGTTGCAGGCACATCTAATTGGAAATGTGAATCCACTGCGCCAGGGGCACTCCATGACAACAGCTGTTTCCTGGCTTCTCTAATGGCTGCTCTTGTTGCACAATGAACAGAAACAGCTAGAAGTAAAGGCGGCTCTCCAGAAGCTGCATGAGCATGTCAATATTTGCAGGGTCAGTTCAAAGTTATTCAGATGGAACCTTAAAGAAAAGCCTTTTCTGCGAAAGAGTAGTTTTCCATGAAACAAACGGGGCCTTAATCTGACATTTGAATCACTTTAGAATGCTTTAACCAAGAAGTAAGGAATCTGACTCTCATCTGGATCCAATTTTTGGATGCTAGGTATCCACAAGCCTTGGTGCTTACCGAACTTGAAACCTACTGCCAGGGCAGTAGAAATATAGAGAGACGAAAGGATTCAGAGAGTTACCTTTAGAAGAGAGGAAACGTTTTTTGTGATGTCCACTGTTCAATATTTCAACATTGAATTCCTTAGGGATGGTGTCCAATGTGGGGATCTTGTATGTCCAGGTGCTGTCCGAAACTATTAGTCCATCGGAATTTGTCAAGTACTCTTCAAGCATAAAAAACCCAATTCCTTGAACAAAGGCACCTTCAATCTGAAAAAGGACATTGTGATTCCAAACAGCTGTTGATAAAGAAGTAGGTAGCAAAAATATGGAATGGGATATAATGAATGAACATCTTCAAGTTATAATATTTAATATAGTCAAGTTAGTTTCTAAATGAGATTGACCGAATTCAAGTTTCCATCCTCAAGTTATAATATTTAATATAGTTGGAAAGGAAAAAAGAAAAAGCCCCATAGTGAAGGACATTATAAATAGAAAATAAAATGGAGCAAGCTACAAGAACATCTATGAAATCCTAATTTTTTCTAGAAATGATGTTTGCGGGAAAGACAAATAATTGACCCTTTTCGTGTCAGATGGGCAACTTTCTATGCCTTGGCTCTCCAAATGAACTGCCATTTATATCCTTTCTCAAATATATACTTAAACAAACATGAGTAGTTATCAAATTTTAGAATGTATAAGTTTAGCACTTCCATCCCCATTGCCCTACAGCCCTTAACCTAGGTTCGAACTCGGGTCACATAGGTGGCATTGAGATAACCTCCATTAAGGCACATCAGGAGGGCAGAAATAACCATATCTATATAATGTGTTGAATTATAAATACCAAAAGTTGAGTGTTTTCATATGAATTAATTGTGCATTCTAATTTCTACAATGCCTTTGTATTCAAAATTACTTATGTGTCTCTTTTGAATGAAAATAATGCAATCCTCACCTGGCCCAAATCAACTGCAGGATTGATGCTCTTTCCACAGTCATATGTAATGTCTGACCGAAGAATCCTGGTTTCTCCGGTCAGGAGATCTATCTCAACCTGGAAGCAAAAAAGTTTGACCAATGATTCTCCATGAAATTTTGCAATCCATCAATTCTTCAAAAGAACCATGGGAACTTCAATGAGTCATTTGCAACATCTCGAATCAAGAAACCATGTTTCCAATCTTACCTCACTCACAGCAGCCCCATAGTTGAGATATTGCATTGAATCCAACTCGGGGGTGTAAAAAGAACTTGCTGATAAATTAACAGCTTCTAGATATGCCTGTGTTTAACAAAAACATGGAAAATCCTTCAGAAAATGCATTTAACATTATGTATGAGCATCTTGTTTTACAATATTTCTTTAGCACAGATTAAGTATTTATCTATATAAAAATTGTGCCTTAAAAAAAAAAAATTGTCACTAGCTGATGGTAATGAAAGTAGAATGTAATATGAAATGTACAAAACAAAGAAAATATCGTCCCCTCAACCGAAATTTCCCCCCACCAGTTTGTTGGTAAAACCCTTACCACTAAGTAGCATTATGTGAATACCTGTTGAATCAGCATCTCCCATTTTACACATCCCATTTGCTCTTCTAACCTCTGCCTGAGAGGCATGAGCCTTTCGACCAAGATATCACAGCAAAGTCTAGCAGCATGACAACTTGCTTCAGATGTTGTGCTACCAGACGTAAAACCCCCTTGAATAACACTCAATGTGTCTGCTTGTATGACCCGTATATTTTCTAAAAGTTCTGCAGTTCCATCACACTTGCATGAACCAAGAGCAAATGCTACAGCTTGTTTTACTTTTGTCCACAGCCCCTGGCCAATTTCAATTCCACCCACTTCAACAACAACCGATCCATCACTTAAAATGCTCACTCTTCCTGGGGTCGGTCTCAGGATCACTTCATGTATTATAGGCACACGAGAAATCCCCCTCTTTTTCCACTTATTATACCTATTGAACTCATTTAACATCGCAAGCCTCTGCTGTAGATTTGACGAAGAGCCCAACTTAGTCCAAATAGATGGCAAAGTATACTCTTGAGGTTCACCTGCACTGCTTCCAAAAAATAAAATGAGGCTGCTTTCTGTGTGGAGATTTATGTTTCTGACAGAATCCACATCCATGGAAAGGGCCGATGCTACATGCTCAATGACTGCTTCAGCAATAAACGAACCTTGGACCTCACCGGGTGCCCTCATTGCTGACTTACTTGCATGATTTGTCTTGCATACCTTCATATCGAATGATAATGCACCCCAGTCATACTTTTTAATTGGCCCTATCATGTTACGTGGCATCATTGGACTTATATCAGAAGAATACCCTGCATTGATTAATATCTCGAGTTGTAAGGCTGTAATTTTTCCATTAGACTTGAATCCTACGCTGTAAGTTACTTTCATGGGATGTCTTCCCCCAGCCATTATCATATCTGTCTTTCGATTGAGATAAGACCTGACAGGCCGCTGCAGTTTCTGAGCAGCAAGAGCACATGCTGTGGCTGCCTATTAACACCAGTGGTTTGTCAGAATGCATCAATAGAATTATTAAAAAAAAATAAAAATAAAAACCTTGGTGAGAAGAATAACGAGAAAAATAAATATGCTGTCTGACTGAAGCTGTTATCAATTTTTCTTGCAGGTCTACAGATAACATATACACTCTTCGGTTAAGGGAAGTGAAAGAGTTATGAGATTCTTGTAGAGTGTACCATTCTAGTGACAGGATAGAGGCAATCTTCCATTGATCTACCAGACTTAAACCAAAGGAAAATTTGGCATGAACACCATTGTAATCATATCAGCATCCACAGCTCACCAGTCAATAAATTAATTACAAAGCTCCACTGAGAACATAAAAATAAATTATTCATAAAAGCTACTCATCCCTTTAGATAAAATTTGTGTTAATATTTCTTTCATTTCCACCAGTTTTCCTTCCAACAACTTGTATAAATAATGTATCAAATGAACTCACTGGCATAGCCCTTATGGCTTTTCCACCAAAGCCTCCGCCAACCCTTCTTGTAATTACACGAATATTGTGCTCAGGGACACCAAGACATCTTGCAATTGTAGAGTGTGCATATTCAGGGCACTGACACGAACTATACACTGTCATGCAGCTATCTTCATCTGGTACAGCAAGTGCTGTCTGGTTTTCCATATAAAAATAGTACTGCGAACCAAGTGCAATCTGCCCATGAAATTAAGACAAGATTTGGTCTCAACCTTGGTTCTAAAAATACCAAAAACAATTAAATAAGCAATGAAACCATTCATTGGAGAATGGAAAATGAGGATGACAATTTCAATGTTGAGACTAGTAGAATCACTTTGACCCGAGCGGAAAGAAGCGAGAGTTCATTACCTTAGCAGAAAGAATTTTATGATCTGCTTCATCCATTCCTTTTGAAAAATCACCTACTTGTTCAGGGTATAAGAAAGGAGGAACATCTAAGAAGCTACCTCTCTTAACAGCCTCCTCCACAGTAAATATGGGCATCTCTAAATTATCCGCGTTATACTCAACCATTGCAGAGGCTGCAGCCAAATCTGCATGCTTCTGAGTATCTGCAACCTAAAGCATCATTCAAAAGGATTAATTGAATGCCAGACACCATTTTGGAATGTTTTTGCCTTTGATTAAACATTCACAATAGATTATTTAGTTTAATAAGAGACATCAAATGCAAGTAAATATAAATATGCATTAACAACAGATTGAAAAGAGTGCGATGAGGATTACCACAAAGGCCACAGGCTGACCAGCACACTGGGTGATCTCATCAGCAAATAAAGGTTCAGTCCCAAATATGGTCTTACTCCCCACATTCTCTCCAGCTTCGGGAATATCACGAAAGGAAACAACAGACACGACTGACTTGGTTGGCAATTCAGGTGATAATTGCATATTCTCAACACATGCAAGAGGCCTGTTGCTATATATGAATGCCCCATATAGGCAATCTTTTGGGGAAGGGATATCATCCACATACACAGCTTCACCTATAATAAATAATTAACTCAAATTAGCTCATGAAAATTTCAGTTATCAATGACAGGATAATTGAGTTAAACATATACACACATAGGAAAAAAAAAAGTGTGGGTCTAGTAGAGGTCCTCGCCAATGGGTGTGGTTTTTTCTTCTTCAAGCTCAAAGACGAAGGCTCCCTAACTAAGATTTTAGGGCAACCTTGGATGTTTGCAAACCAACTTATCATTTTGGAACGGTGGTCTTTAAAGGCCGACTATGATAAAGTTACCCTTAGGAGATTACCTATTTAGATCAAACTTTAGGGAGTCCCAATGGAATTTCTACATCGAGATGGCATTGGTTATGTGGCGAGTGCCATAGGTCGCCTTCTTCCAATGGATTTAGTCATAGTGAGGAACGAACAAATTAGATATGTGTGGGCATTTGTAGAGATAAAAGTCGATGCCAAACTTCCTTTTTCGTTCGTGGTGAAGAGAGCTAATGGTAAGGTGGCCATGATTGATGTGGAATATCAACATGTCCCACCTCGTTACTCACATTGTAAGGTGTTTGGACATGTGACTTGCGAAAAGGAGTGCGATCAAGTGGTGTCGGATAACCCTATAGAGGTTAGTAGTAAAAGATTGAAAGAGCCAATGGTTTCAGAGTAAGGGAATAAGAAGGAAGGGGCTCCGCCCTTGTCCAGAGGTATTGTCATAAAGGATGGAGAATGTTTTTAAGCACAGAAATTGATGACACCCAATCTGAAAAAAGACAAACATGCTGCCATTGACAGCTCATCTTTAGTTAGCTCCTCTTTTGGCTATCCAGTGCATGTAGGGGACTGCTATCATATGGTTTTGCTATATGTAAGCTCAAATTTCATTGGGAATAAAGAGCTGCCTCATAATGACTCATCTCCTATAGTTTCTTTCGAGTCTTTTGTCCTCGAAACCCAAGACAACTAAGTGGAGTTGCAAACTAATGCTGATTCCTCGTGGATCACTATCAAAAAGAAGAAGACTAAGAAGAAGAGAGGAGGAAAGGCCGGAGATAGCTCTAACAATTGTCTTACGTAGTTCAGGCTTGCCCTTAGTTCCCCTTTGTTTTTCTTTCTATTTTTATGCTAGCTATGTGGAATATTAGGGGCCTTAACGACGAACCCTAAAAAGCAAAGATAGTGAAGTATTTTTGTGAATTGAATAATATTTTTTTATTGGGTTTAGTAGAGACAAAGGTAAATTCGAATAAAGCTCTAGTAATGTGGTCAAGAGTTTTCTTAGTCTTAGAAATTAGAAAGCCATCCAAGTTGTAGAGTTTGGGTTATTTGGAATCCCCTTATATGGCAAGTAATTGTCACCTCATCTTTTAGGCAATACTTAGATTGCTGTTGCCAACAAGTCGGTGGGGAAGTTTCGTTTTGTTTCACCTATGTCTATGGAGCAAACATAGCTATGTAACATTTAGCCTTGTGGTTGGATCTGATGCAGGTCAAGCCTTTTAGCCAAAGACCTTAGTTACTTAGGGGAGACTTTAATGAATGTCGTAACATTGAGGAAAAGCTAGGAGGGAATGAGATAATAATCTCTGGGATGAAACACTTCAACAAGTTTTGCTTTGAGGCCGAGGTCGAAGATGCCCGTACCTATGGCCCCCTCTATACGTGGACTAACAAATGTTCCAGCAAATGCCTCATGAGGAGAGTTGACAAAGTTTTGGTCAATTTAACGTGGATAGATTATTTCTTAAGAACCAAAGTTATCGTAAGTCTTCCTGTTGTCTTAGATCACAACCCTCTTATTGTCAATCTTTATCTTTAAACACTTAAAAGAAACATTCTGTTCAAGTTTTATGACTTCTGGATCAAAGACCCTCGTTTCCTTCCCACAGTGGAATGGATTTAGAACTAGAGGATAGATGGTTTTGCCATGTTTAGAGTGGTATTAAAACTCAAATTACTCAAGAAGGAATTAAGAGACCTTATTAATGAATTCTACTTGGATATATCCAAAAGAGTTGACCTTAGTTGTATTTCACTGGAGAGCATGTAGCTTGCAAATAGAGATGATCCCTCAAATGCAGATTGGGAGCTGGAAAAACGGAAATTCAAAGATTATTACTATTTGACAGCGGTTGAAGAGGCGTTTTTAAAACAAAAATCTAGACAAACTTGGTTGAAACATAGGAATAGAAACTTCGCTTTTTTCCTCTGGTCTTTGCAACAGAATCATTCACATAATGGTATCCATTCGATTGTGTTAGAAGATGGCTCTAGGATCTCCAATAGGAAGCAATTACATGAGGAGGCTATTGCTTACTTTAAGAGCCCGTTGTCAGCGCCTCCATCACCTCCTTCGAGGTTAGAAAGTATTTCATTGATTATGGAGGAGAAAATCAAGTTGGAGGATTGTTGGCTCCTCACCAAACCGATGGATAGCAGTGAAATTAAGGATACATTATGGTCTCTTGTAAAGGATAAAGCTTCGAGTCCGAATGGTTATAATGTTAACTTTTTCAGGTTGACATGGTACATTGTTTGGGAGGAAGTTAACTTGGCTGTTAAAGACTTCTTTGCCTCTGTGAAGTTCCTAAAATCTATTAACTCTACTTACTTTGCCCTTATCCTTAAGATAAAAACCCTTGAAACTTTTGCAGATTTTAGACCTATTTCATGTTACAATATCCTATACAAGTGTCTTTCAAAAATTTTAGCGAATTGTATCAAAGTGTCTTGCCAAGGCTTATAAGAAAAGAGCAATCACCTTTCATCAAAGGGAGGAGAATAATTGATAATATTTTAATTGCCCAATAGCTTATGAAAGGTTACCATAAAGATCAACATGATACTAAATGTACCATGAAGATTGATATCATGAAAGTTTACAATCATGTAAACTAATCATTCTTACAAAGCCTCCTCGGGGTTTTGAATTTTACTCCTATTTTTATACGATGGATCATGGAACGTGTATCTTCTCTAAGATTCTCGCTGAGTAGGAATGGTGAGTTGGTGGGTTTTTTTGCTAGCTCTCATGAGTTGAGACAAGGTGACCCCATTTTTCCGTACCTATTTGTTTTGGTTATGGAAATCTTATCCAGCTTACTCAGAAGACTTAATTCCAATGAGGATTTCAAACATCATTGGCGTTGTAGGAAAGAGAAGATCAACCATCTTTGTTTTGCTGACAACTTGCTTATTTTCTCAAAAGGGGATGTTCCTTTAATTACATTGATCAAACAATGCTTGGAGGAGTTCTCCTCACTCTTGGGTTTAAGGGCGAGTTACTCTAAGAGTCTTATATTTAGCAGCGACATTAACCTAATGGTGAAGTCTCAGATTTCTTCTTTGGTCGGTTTCAATAAAGAACAGTTGCCGGTTAAATATCTTAGTGTTCCTCTCATTTCCATAAGACTAGCTCAAGCCCATTGCCACTCCCTAGTGGAAAGATTTGCTGCCGGAGTGAGTAGTTAGACTACTAAACATTTGTCTTATATAGGTCTTATTCAGCTAATTAGAAGTGCTCTTCTTCTTACAAGTTTATTGGGTTTTCGTTTTCATACTCCTAAAGAGAATTCTAAAGGAGCTAAAGGTGAAGATGAAGCGTTTTCTATAGAATGGTTCGGATGAAGCCAAAGCCAAAGCCAAAGCCAAAGCCAAAGCCAAAGTTTATTGGGATGAGATATGTTTCCTTAAAAAGAAAGGCAGCTTGGGTATTATGGACATCACATTATGGAATAAAGTGGCCCAGTTGAAACACATATGGCACTTATGTGTAGATCCTAACAACTTATGGCTAAGATGGGTGAATAGTAAAATCCTTAAAGGTAAGCTGATTCCTTCTCAAAGCTCTTGGTCATAGTGCAAGATAGTTCAAGCAAGGTCTTAGGCAAGACCTTTATTTGCATGGCACATAGGGGAAGGGAACAACATCTCTCTATGGTACGACATATGGTACCCTTATATTCCAATTGCTAACTTGATTGGGGAGAGATCCATCTATGACATGGGTTTATCCAAGGAGGCAAAGTTGGGTGACATTATTGAGGGTGATGAATGGCGATGGTCGAGAGGGGAACACGGGAATTCCATTAGTTTGTCGTTACCAGCCAATATAGTTCCTAAGAGGGGAGTTGAAGACTCTTTTATCTGACTAGCTGAATCTACAAATGGTTTCTTTATCAAATCAGCATATGATCTCTTGAGACTAAAGCATCCTTCGTTTTCATGCCATAACATCATTTGGAATAATAATAACCTCCATGACATTCCTTTATTTTGGGGATGACATTTAAGCAAAGACTTCTAACCCAAGATAAATTGCTTTAATGCGGTATCATATCTCATAATTGTTGTATCTTTTGTTTCACCATAGAAGAGAATTACAACCACTTATTTTTAGTATGTCAGTTTGCTAAATCTATTTGAGGTGAGATCCTAAGGTGTTGCATGTCATCTCTTATGCCGTTTGCTACTTCAATGTCCTTGTCATCTTTGGTGGAGAACTTTAAGAGATGTGGGGGTCAAAAATAGAGGAGGATTCCATCAATGGTGATCTATCACATATGGAAAGAGAGAAACTCTAGATGCATGGGAGCTCAACCATTCACAGCTCTCGCTTTAGCTAGGAAAATTTTGTTATTTTTAGAAGTATAGTTTTGCGCTATTTGAGCTACCAAGTTTGTCATTCACAACCTTTTGTGATTATAGTTGTAGATAATCAATTTGGTATTTCTTGTACATTCTAGCTATTTTCTATTCTGATATATAATTGCTGACCTTACCCAAAAAAAAAAAAAAAAAAAGAAAAGCTTAAACTTCTAGGTGTGCTATGGCATTTATATTTATTACTTAATAATATATATGGTGTATGAAAATAAAATATTGTAAGATGAATTTGAACATAGAAGTATGGTTTCCTGTAAACCAACCAGAAGCTTGAATTGCTGCCTCTGATTTTGGAATTGGATCTCCAACAGGACGATATTCTTTAGTCAATTCCACAACTTGTTTTGCTGAGGATAGCAAAGGTGAGATTTGGCCTTTCAGCCGTTTATGGTCTTGGATAATGTGAGACTCATGAGTATAACCGTCCCAAAGCTGCTTAGCTATTTGATCGATGGACTTGATATAGGGGATAAAGAATTGAAAAACAAACCCCACAGCCAAGCTTGACCTGTAAGCAGGCTTTGCTGTGCCACTTTCAGGAGTCACAGTTGCTCTAATCACTTCGATAGCCGCATTCAGTCTACTCAAAGTCAACACTTTTCCTGCCAAAATTTCCTCCACCTTTTTAGCTCGGATAGCATGTTGAGTTCCATAAGCACCAAAAGCCAATTGGCAGCTATTTATTAGAACTCCATCATGGGCCTTGCTTATGGCAATTTCAGCTAAGAAAGCTGCATTTAAATAGGGGAGTGCATTTCCTAAGGGTCTTGGTGCCGCTCGATATGTTTCAAACAGTTGTTTACAATCTGCATGGGTGTCCAAGATTCCGTTGCTCTCCCAGCTTGAGATTTTTACATTTACAAGTATACTTTCAGGATCCATTGGACTTCTTTCCAAGAACTCTTCAAATGCAAGCCTTTCACATCCCGAGCAGGACAGTACAGTCACCACTGATCCTGCAGCAAGCAGTATGGTAGCAATGTCTGAAGGAAAATGGCGTCTTTGTGCCATAACCAGGTTTCCTCCTAGACTAGCTGTATTTCTGATAAAACCTGAAGCAACTTTCTCCATGTGATCAGCAATTTTTCTGTAGACTATTTTACTTTTCGAATGCAATGCTGCTTTACTTGTTTCTCTCAATGCTCCAATAGCCTTGGATATTGTCACAGCAGCCCCAAATTCAACTCCTGTGTCATCCATATTAATAGCTGAGAGCATAGGAATATGTCTTAGGTCAATATATAAATCTGCATGCCCAAGGTCCTTGTAGTAACCCATCCCCGTATTCCCAACAACTAATTTTGTGAGGCTTCCTTTATTGGACTCTAACAAAACTTTAGCATCCTCAAGGGAAACGGGATAGTACCAGTTGAGTTTCTTCATATCCAGATGCCTTGAAGATTTCATATCCTCCTTCAAAAAATCTGGAAATATACTAGCCCCATCAGTAGGAGAGTATACTGGTAATCTACTCTTCATTACCTCCTCATTATCGCCCTTCTTCCAAAATGAGTTAAAACCTAAATCTTCCATATCAACATCAGCAGCAAAACTTTTACAGGCGTCAGCAATGGGGCGATATCCAGTACACCGGCAGAGATTTCCTGAAATAGCCTTCTCAGCTTCAACAACAGTCAATTTAGAAAAGCCAGGGGGAGGAGCTGGCCTTTCACACTTTTCCGCATTGATAAGAGCTCCATAGAGTGACATACACATTCCTGGGGTGCAGAAGCCGCATTGTGAGGCATGGAAACCTGAGAACCTTTTATGAATTGTGTGGAACCCATATTTACTATTCCCAAGGCCTTCGGTTGTCATAATTGCACAATGATTTAGACTACATAGAAGCGTGAGACATGAACTTATGGTAAAATTTTCAACTTGGTCAAGCTTTTGATTATACTTTGACAACAGCACAACACAAGCACCACAGCCACCTGCAACATAAGTTCAGTGAGCAAAACAGGCAATATACCATGTTGAAAACCTCAGTAACCACATAATAACCTCGGAATTGAAGCTTATATTTGGACATGGTATTCAATTTGAAATTCATGAAAGGCTGCAGTCCACGTCTGTGTCATAACACCTGTCATATATTATGTCTGCCTACTTCACATCAAATCGGTTTGCCTCTAAAAATTGATATATGTAGAGAACTATGGAACTGCCACCATTGAATCACCAAAATTTCGTACATGACATAATACAGTTCATCGGATCATAATTAGGATCATTACAATCATAACTAGCTTTATGTGTACATTACATAGATTGATAATCTTTGCAATTTTTAGAAATTTTAAAAACTGAATTACATAGCGGATGAGATATAAAAAGAAACTTTTGCTATTTAAATGAATGGGAAGATAGAAATAACTGATAATTAGCATCTATGTTTATTAGCCAAGGAAAAGAAATCCATATCTTGTTATGAACTTATATATTAGTTATATCACTCAAGTTCTCTCTTCAAGACACACACACACACACACAAAAAAAAAAAGAATAAGTGTGTTGTTGTTAGAGTTCTAGAACCTAGTCATTTTTTGTTCAACTGACACCAAAGCAACAAATTTTGCAAGATACAAACTTGGACTTGACAAGACTACCATAATAAAATTCCAACATAATCTATTCATATTAAAAACCAATTTATATTTCGCAGAAGCGAATGCTAAAACATGAAAATGTGTCAAAACGAACTAAAACAATTTTAAAGCTGTGTACTTGAACTTCACAATAGTATCATATAACAATTCCAACTCAATCCCAAATCATAAAATAAACCGACTTATACTTCACAGAAGTTAACACTAAAACATGAAAATACATGGAAACAATTAATTTCTAAAGCAAAATAATCTTAAAACTGCATATTCAAACTTCACACTTTTATCATATTATAGTTCCAACTCAATCCCAAATCATATAACAACCCAACTTGCATCTCAGAAGTGTTTACATTAAAAAAACGCAAAAACGTATACAATGAATAAATTCAAAGCTGCAAATTCCACCTTCACAACACTATCATTTTACAATCCCAATTTATAAAACGAAACAACTAACGTCTCCATTGAGTCAAACTCTGACAATATAATAAGAAAACATATTCCATTGATATAATTTAGAAATTAAAAAAATCATTTTTTTTTATCCCGAAATTAAAACAATCTTGAAGCTGCACACTTGAACTTTACAACACCATCATATGGCAATTCTGGAAAGAGATTCTTTAATGAGAAAGAATTCAGTTTAGATGTAAGGTATCTATCTAGAGTTTTCGTAACTTCATCATGTATGATGGAATCATCAAAGAATTGGTTTTCAAACTCAATCCTAATTCATGAAACAGACCAACCAATGTCAATAAATAGTTAAACTCCATACTAAAACATGAATAAACAACATTATCATATCATTATCCCAACTCATAGGACAGACCAACCTGTGTCTCCTGGGTGTTAAAGTTCAACATTAAAAACATATTGAAACAATGGATTTAGAAAACAAAGCAATCTTGCAGCTGCAAACTTGGACTGCACAACATTATCAAATCGTATTTCCAACTCAATCCCAATTCATATAACAAACCAACTTTTGTCTTCCAAGTGTTAAAACTACAAACTAAAACATATAAACATATTCAAATGTCAAATTTATAAACCAAAGCAATTCCAAAGCTGCAAACTTGGACTGCACAACATTATCAAATCATATTTCCAACTCAATCCCAATTCATATAACAAACCAACTTTTGTCTTCCAAGTGTTAAAACTACAAACTAAAACATATAAACATATTCAAATGTCAAATTTATAAACCAAAGCAATTCCAAAGCTGCAAACTTGAACTCCGCAAGACTAATACAATTCCAAGTCAAACTCAAACTCAATCCCATATACAAGCCGCAAACTGGACTTACGAACCAAAAAAATTGAATTCAACACTTAAATCAATAAAAGAAACTAAATAGCATAGGTATAGCTGACCTTCTCCGCACCCAATTTTAGGACCCTTAAAACACGTCTGAGTATGCAAAAACTCAAGCAAAGTAGTAGAAGGATCGACATGGTAAGTTCAAATCTTTCTCCATTAATAGCAAAGACAAGGCTCTATTCTCTTGTGTGGTTGATGAACACGCAATATTCTCTATCTCCTTCCCAGCCATTTTCGTGACTAAAAAAGAAACTGAAAGCTTCATTTTGCTCTTCAGGGAAATTCTAAAATTGAGTCAACTGAGCTATAGCCCATGATTTAGATTAAAAATATATAGCATATGCCATCCCTACATCTCTTACAACATGCAAGATACCTTTATGTCGTTTAATGTTTATTACATTTTCATATTATAATCCAAAACAAATCCCAATTTATGAAAAAAACCAACTAATGTCTCCCAAGTGTTAAAACTCACTACTAAAACATGAAAAACAAACTGAAACAATGAATTTACAAATCAAAACAATCTTAAATCTGCAAATTTGAACTGCACAACATTCCCAGATTATAATCCAACTCAATCTTCATTCATAAAACAAATCAACTTATGCCTCCCAAGTGTTAAACTCAACACTAGAACATGAAAAACATATTGAAACAATGAATTTAGAAACCAAAACAATCTTAACAGCTGCAAACTTGAACTACACAACGTTATCTAATCATATTTCCAACTCAATCCCAACTCATAAAATAAGCCAACTTATGTCTCCCAAGTGTTAAAACAAACACCCTAAAGCTGCAAACTTAAACTTCACAACGCTATTTCAGTTCCAAGTCAAACTGACACTCAATCACATACAAGCGGCAAACCAACTCATGAATTGAGGAAAAAAAAAAATGAAGAAGTTGAATTCGACACCTAAATCAATAAAAGAAACTAAAGAGCATATATACTGTAGCTGACCTTCACCACACCCAAGTTTAGGACCCTTAAAACGAGTCTGAGTACGCAAAAACTCAAGCAAAGTAGTGGAAGGATCGACAAGGGTAAGTTCAAATCTTTCTCCATTAATGGCAAAAACCAAGCTTTCTTGTGTGGATGATGAACACCCGTCATTCTCTATCTTCTTCTCCTCCATTTTCATGAGTCAAAACAAACTGAATGCCTCACTTTACTTTGCTCTTCATTTACACATGAGAGTTATTTATTCGATCTTAGAAGCAAGCAGAGTTTAGTGGTTGTCTTTAAGTGAAGTATGAGCAGAAAAATACTTAGAAAAGGATATCTATGAAAGCGATCTTCAAGGGATTTGGCTCCGGTCATTGATTATTACTATATTGCTCTAACACGGTCAGCATGAATTTCTTTATTTTTAATATATTTAATCTAAATAACTTCTTATTTTTTTATTCATTTGTTTTCTTAAGTCTGCATGGATTATTGTGCGTGTCGTCCTCGGTCATCTCCATTTGCAGACGCGGTACCGCACGAGGAAGATGTAAAGGGTAAGACAACGCGGTGGCTGTGCCCTTTGGCTTGGCTTACGTATTTCGCTTCCCTACATGTACTTCTACTACATAGACCGAGATAATATAAAAAAAATGTTATATTTTAAATATTATACATATATACATACATATATATATTAGTTATGGAAACCTTTGATAAAATAAAAAAAATAAGTAAATAAAATTACTAAAGATATTAAAAGTAAAGCTTTCGATATTAATGTTAGATATTATAAATAATTCATGTGATAGCACATCTTCAAAGTATATATATGATGACAGATCGAATATGATATTTTTGATGTATACTTGACAAATGTCATGTTTGATCTTTTGAGTAGTCATGCTGATGAAGTGTCGATGTTGCTTTAAAACTTACCTCTAGCTTCAATTATTGCAAATGAGGAGAGAGATCCCTCGTTTATAGAATTTAGAACTTAATCTCCATAGCTGGATGATCTGAGATAGTCCATTGATGATGACCATGGCCCTTTGTGTTGATGGAGGACTAAAATTTAAGCACTCTTTTCTTATATGACATTTGGTTTTAGATTAGGTTTGGATAAACTTTGGTTAGGCTGGGCCTAAGTCTTAATAGGGTTGGAGAGTAAACTAAGCCTAACTCCTTTTGGCACATCCCCTTTGAAAGAACTATAAAAGGCTCTTAAGCTTACAAGAAGCCTAATCAGGCTTAGGACTACTTTAGGCTTATTATTAATGCGTAAGAAAACCAATTGAGGCTACGAGTAGTCAAATTAATAAAGCGATCCCCATTTTTGGCCTACCAAGCCATGTCTCCGAAGATATCATTGAATTGATCTAAATTCCTAGGGCCTTGTCACTAATTTAAGAACTAGTCCATAGCATTAAATTGAAACTAAAAGCCAACAATCGAAATACTACTCTACATTTTACCCTTAAATAGAAGATCCTCTAGCAAAGTTATGTTAATTTCATTACTCAACTTAGTCTTAAAGTAGCTACTTTTCTACTTGTCCATGAGTTATAGTAGAATAATTCTTTAGTTATGCCATCAGTGCAGTATTTATCTTTAAGTGTGTAATATTTTCCCGTTGTGGTCATTTTGTTGCCTTTAGTGATAGGAATTGAGCCCCAAACTTTTCCATCCCTTCGTTGACCTCTTCCAAGCTAAGATCGAGCCCTTCTACCTAACATTAAGCTAATAGGTGAGGCTTTACTTCATAGAGGAAACCAGCTTCGTTAAGGCAAAAACACAAGGCTAAGTCTAAGCATGACCAATGTAGGAACCATTCGAACTCCTTTCCTCTAAGGTCGAATACTAAGAGTTTTAGGTCAAAACCTTTGTTCTCTAACTCTGTAAGTTTGGGCATCAATTAGAAGGAAATGGCTTGGATAACTTTTAAACAACTCGGTAATCTATTATACCTTTCACACTATAGCTTAGCCCATTATCCCGACAAGTGCTCAAGCTAAACTACGATGGGTTGACCTAATGGATACCTTAACCAAGCATTCCAAATCATTTAGGCCTTCACCCCGTACTAGTCTAGCCAGTTGTTGACTTATTCTAAGATGGATTAAACCTACCCTATACCTTACCTAATGACATTTCTAACTCAAACCTCTCTTGGGATGCATGATTTTGTTGTATAGATGTATTTATTTATTTTTGTTTTAGTCTTATAAGGCTACTTTAGGGTTTAAGGACCTTGTAGTTATTTACATGATTGCCATTAAGGTTCTTGTCTTACTATAAATAGCACAATACTTGTAATTAGTAGTCATCTTGATTATATTAATAGACCTGAACATTTCCTTTCTAAGCTTTTAATCTTGTTAGTGAGAAACTTCAGATTTTCTCCTTGATTATCGAGTGTTCTTCCTCTTCAATCCTAAGTGTTCTTATCAATGATTGTATCAATTGTGGTGAACCATTCTTTGGAGAGTAGTGATGGATATCTAGCCTTCACTGAACCTGTTGTAAGCTTTAAAGTTAAGCCAAGTGACCATAGGATCGAACTTAATATACAAAGTTTAGGGTGATCGGTTAAAAGATTCGATCAAACCTAAATTATAAACTATAAATAGAAATATTAGTAAAAACGACCTCATAAACTTGAATTTGAGAAAATAAGTAATAAAATAAGAGATTATAAAATTTTCAAATTTTAAGTATAATACTTGTTAATTATTGAAAAAGCGAAAAATGTAATCTAATAACTAATAAATTGCTATAAATAGATTATATGTATACTAAAAATCATAGAATGACCTAAATAATAATTAGGAATGTGCACATATACTCCATATGTATTTAGGTATAAATAAAAATACGCGAAATTACTTAAATTGCTCGAAATTAGCTAGAAACTTATTAAATAATTAAAGAAAATTATTAAATAATTGAGAAAAAATCAGAAAAAAAATTAGAGGAATAGGCAATGACTTGGATTTGGTCGTAGCAGGTTAGGATTTAAAGAAGAAAAATTAACTAATAAAAAATAGGCAACATAAAAGGCAAAATTTAAGAGATTTGAGCATTATCTTATTTCATTAATGCATAATAATTACTACAAAGCTCTATAAATAGCAAGAAAAATTATAGAATTCATTTGGATAGTTAGAAATGTGGAAAAATTAAGAGCATTGAAAATTGAAGAAAAAATTAGGGTTTTTAGAAAATTTCCCTAAATCTGTGTAGAGGAAGTAAAAAGACTAAACCCACACACCACTACCACCTGGAACTGGACCACTACTACCACCTCACTCCAAATCCACTGTCTGGACCGACCAACACACTTAAATCGGTGTCGAAGGGCCAAAAGCCATTGGACCGAATGAGTCTCACATCTATTCGATTTTGTAAAATTTCTTAAATTTATTTATTTTTGCTCAGAAAATTATGAAATTTATTATTCTGAGGTTTTATTGTATGTAGATTTAGGGAAAAATAGTGATTAAGTTTAATCACATTTGTAAATATAGGGTTTTTAAGGAATTAAGCAAAATCGAACATGATTAGAATTAGAAATAAATAGGTTTAGGAGTGTAGTTTGGAGTTCAAATTTTTTCTGTAGAATACTTAAGTAATATAGAACAGTGTTATGAAGCCATTTTTTTAAATTTAATTTTTAAAGTTTTTAAGTAATTTTTTTAACCCTAAAATGATGAGAAAATTGAGTAATTTTAAGTTAATTAGGTGATTAAGTGATTAATTAATGATTTAGATGGTAATTAGATATTTAAAGATGTTAATCTCTAATGTGGAAATCTAATCCTAGTTTTTGGGGTGTTAAGTGTAATTAATATAGGAATTATGTGGTAATTATAGGAAATTAGGAATATGTAGAATTGGAAAATTAATAAATATGAAAAATTAGGTTTATTTTGATCATATAATAATAAAAATCAGTACATAATAAATCTAAAATAAAATTTAATTTTGGGTAATTGTATAAAAAATATAAGATTTCCTCACATCGGGAGTAAATCAGATACCCCAATTAAGATTAGAGTGTACCGAATAGATTAGAACACTAAATTAAGACCCAATGTGATATTAGAATACTCGAGCTTAATGTGATTAATTTCACATTAGGATTCGAGCATATTTAGGATTCTTTGTAGTTAGAGACAATGTAGAATCAAAACTGGAACTTAATTGAGAAACCAAACCCGAAAATAAGGTAAAATAAATCATTAGTAAATAATAGGTATACATGGAGAAATTAGTTAAATTATAGCTTAGAATATATATCATCAAAGTATAAGTACTAAAAAGACATATTTGTATTATAGAATATCTGAAGACGAATCGACCTGCCATTAAGTGATTGAGTGACCAAGAATTCTAAGTAAGTTGGGCTATTATTTACTATATTGGAGTACTATTTTATGGTACTCGAAGACTTAAGATTGTGTATGATTGTGATTGTAAGTAGTTTATGCATGTGTTTAAATATCTAATTTCATGTTGAAATTTGTTTTATGATTAATTGTGTATTATGACTGGATTGGTGTAAAATCGTCTGAACATCCTAAATGAAATATAATCTTATTCGACTTTAATGTCCTAAATTGTCATGCATTACGACCCTTTAGGGGATCATTAGGATTCTCCAACTAAACACTAACACTGATATTTTCGATAAAGATAACGCTGGAAAGCAAATTGGTCTTTTCTCATCCTTAGCCGAACTAAGTGACAAGAGAGGAGGTCGCGGTGAGGATGGGGGCATTGGTTCGAAGGATAATCTTAGGAGGAGTAGTATCTCCATTGCCTAAACTTGGGTTTGGTTATGAGCAGTTGCATAACATGAAAACTTCTCAACTTAGATTAAAGCGGGTGAAATTTCTCTAATTTCGCAACGGATCGGATTACGTTGTGTGATGATACTTACTTGTTGCATTGCATAAAAATAATTTCTTGATAATTTTGTTGTGTTTGTATACATTCATGAGTCTCTAATTTAACTTACTGAGCTGTAACTGCTCATACTTGTATAGATCCTTTTGTAGGTCTTGATTTCTGAATATTCCGAGTATTATTCTGCCTTACAACTTGTTGCATTGCATGAAAATAATTGCTTGATAATCTTGTTGTATTTGTATACATTCATGAGTCTCCAATTCAACTTACTGAGCTGTAGTTGCTCATACCTGTATGGATCCTTTTGTAGGTCCTGATTTTTGAATATTCCGAGTATTATGCCGCCTTACAACTATCCAAAGGTTAGTTCTATAGTTCTTTTGAAGCTTGGGGTGTGAGGATCAATTCGCTTAGTAGTTGATATATAGCTAGAGCCTCTTTAGTAGCTTAAGAATGAAAGACTAATAATTGTTATGTAAATTAGTGGACTATTATGTTAATGTAGGATTTCTTAGGAAGTTTTGTGGAATGTACATGTAATTATATATATGTTAACTTAAAGTTCTTGTTAATTACTATAACTTTAACTTAACTCTTAATTGAACTGTTTACTTCAAAGCGAGGAGTCGTCGACGCTTTGTATAAATCATGTCTATGGTAGGTACTATGAGGTCAGTTACTATCATAGAATGATTTATACGGTGGGACTGTTACGACTCTGTGACTTTGAAGTGTAACACCTGTGAGCTTAACTTGGTTTTTGTGTATCATATCGAGATCCATTTTAATCTTAAAAACTTAGTTTATGCTTGTGTTTGGTGAGTAATATCTATATACATCCACATTCACATCCCTTTTATTTTACTATTTTTTCACCATTAAGCCTAAACCTAAAACACTTGACATTGTTCTTCCTTATTGCTGTACATTGAGCTTTGGGTTTGTGACCTTAAAGCATATTGCTCAACATAATGTAGAATATCTAGGGCATGACATTGATGAAGATCATTTCAACCTTTAGTAAGTGAGTTTCATCTTGCATTTGGAAGGGAGATCACATGAGGTTAACTATCCCTTCAACATTTGCCTTAAATGCATTTTAGCAACTTTAAGGGCTTCAACTTATGCTTTCTTTTACTTGTTAGATATTATATGGAGGTTACTCATCTTCAATATCAAATGCTCCATTTTGAGATCATCGCCGAGTCTATTGACTTTGAGAATCTTGATAGATTCTAATATGTGCTTCTCGGTACTCTGTTGTTTGCCATTACACTTAGTGAATTCAAGCTTATATAGTTCTTTGAATATGGCTTCTCTACTACCTTCTATGGGTATGGGAGTTTCAAACTTAGGATGTTATCAGAGAACGTCACATGGGCTTACTTGAGTACTACCCTACATCCTCCGTCATTACATATGATGAAAGAGTTAGTAGAGTAAGCTCTAATGGTGAGCATTGATGTGGTGTTCACACGTTGAATCTAGAAGATATATATCTTCTAGCATAAATTCATGCATAATGAAGAATCATTAGTGGGTTAACTAAAGTTGGTGCTTGAGATGGCTAGATGTCACCCCTTCGTGTGAATATTTGTCCTTTATTGGGACTTGGTGGATTACTTATGTTGAGTACCTTTTGGTGCGGTAGCAATCAAGGTAGATCTAGTTTCTTGTGATCCTAACACAAGTAGAGCATCATTTTGTTGTGCGGTAATGGCAATAGTAATAGTAACCATTATTCAAGGTGTATAATGCATAAAGGCATTGAAATTAGTAGTCAAGTCTCTTTTTGCATAATGCACACCTTAAGCAAACATTGTTGACAAAGGTATATTCTCATGAAGTCATAGACATGGTATTTTCGTTTCCGCTTTTATCTACTTGACTGTGTCCATGCTAATATCTTGCACTTGGTAGTTTCCCTTAAGTATAATCACATTAGGTACTTTTCCTCCCCAGTAGAGTTGCTATATAATGTATGAAGGGTTACTATAGTTAGCCAATCATGTGTAATAGGGATGTTAATTGACCTTAGAGAAGTTTTGAGTTGATGACACTCAGAAGGATGTCATAAAGAGAGGCATATGAGGAGAAATAGCTCAACTTGAATTCTTGAAGTGTGTGGGCAATAACAGGTTGAATATGATGTTCTTAATGTATTCTTAGATCACCCTTAATACATTTGATGTTTGATTTTTTGTAGAGTAATTCCTACATAACACCAACATTTTCTTAAAGCTTTCACTTTGTTCAAATGTTGCAAATGAGGAGAGGAACCTCTTATTCATAGAACTTAGGGTCCAATCTCAATTGTTAGATGATTATGAAATAAACGGCTAACATGGACCATCGATGATAACCTGATCATTTCTGTTGATGGACGACTAAGATTCAAGTTTTTTTTTTTTTTTTCATATAACATTGAGCTTTAGACTAAGCTTAGATGGACTTGGATTAAGTTTTCATAATGCTTAAGAATAAGCTAAGTCCAACTACTTTATATCACGAGCCTATCTCCTTTAAAATATATCCTAAGGCATATAAAAGACTTGAGGCTTATAATAGCCCAATGGGGTTAAGAAGACATCTTCTTAGCTTATTCTCTATGTACAAGAAAACTAAACAAAGTTGTAAGTAGGCAAATCGGTTTAATGGTTCCTATTCTGAGTTTATCAAGCCAAATATTCTTAAAACATCTTTGGATTTTGCTCAGTTCCTCAGGCCTTGCTATTGGCCCAAGAACTAACTTGTAATAAGAAATTAGAATATAAACCAAATTACTGAAACGGCTCTCTAGACATATAAAAACAAAAATATTATTAACATTCTTCTTCTCATAAAACTTAACTCATTTGAACTTTTTTCCCCCTCCAATTTTGTAGATAAATCGTTTAAGCTTAATTATGGAATGGAGACATTACCATTAGACCTAGATGTAGGGCCTTAGCCCAGCTTGCTTGAGATTGGATCTTAGCGGGACTCACCAACTTTCTTAGTTTAAGTTCATAGGTTTTAGATTGGTGAATTGACCTAAATTATTCTTTTTTTAAGGAAAAAAAGAAACAGATGTTTCAAACTAAAAAAAAAAAAAAAGCAGTTTGTGCCTAAAAAACCTTGTGGCTTTTAGCCCATTTCTTAAAGAGGTTGGAAAGCATTCACATTTATTTATATATAATTATGCCCAAATCAAGCTTAATATCGACAATTTTGGATAAAACCCTAAAAAGATGGTCAAATAATGAAAGTTAGTTGCAATCCCACATTATTAAGGAAAGAGAACTTCCTTTTGGTAGAAGAGTATTTATATCAAACTGGACATATTTTAAAGGTATATTTATATCTTGTATTGTTAATAGTAACATATTAATGGCTTGTCTATTTAGAGGGAAGTGGTTATTTTATTTCCCCCTTATTTCTTAAAAGTTCTTATGACATTGTATACTTCCTAAAATTCATAAAAATTAGAGATTTCAATTTTTATCTCTAGCCTAAGCATTGTAATTCTGAGGAAAAGCAAAAATAAAGAAACCCCAAAACCCCCAACCCCCCCCCCCAAACAATACTCTTCTCTTCTTCTTCTCCTTCACTAACATGTCTTCAGTACTGTCCAACAACATTACAAGACCACCTTCAATGCACCTTACAACAGCAATCAAGCAACCATCAGTGACATATTTGCAATTAAAATAAAATCATTCTCTTTAATTCCTATTATACCAAAATCATCTCTAGTTCTACACATAGTAAAAAAAATCCTAAAACCACCTTAAAACAACATGATAACATCATCTCTCAATACAAAAACCATAATAATACCCTTAAGAGGGAGGAAGGGAGAGAGGCAATTGTAATGGTGAGTGCTAGAAGTAACAAAGTGGTGTAACCAATGGAGGTTTGTATTTAGAGAATATGAGAGAGACAAGAAATAGGGATGGATGCAAGATTAAATGGTTAGGTGGCTTATTTTTTTTTTAGGGAAAGGGTTGGGGGATGGATAAGTAGGTCCATGACATTATTATATATATATATATATTAAGAAAAAAACTATAACTTAAAAAGCCAAATATATAAAAGGAAACAAAAAAACATCTTAGTTTAACACGCTACTCTTTACTACCATAAAAGACATCTATGAGGGAATTTGTATAATTTTTTTAGCAATATTTCTTTTTATGTAAATTCAAAGATAATCAATAAAGAATTCATCATTCATATTATTTCTTACTTTTTTATTGTTAAAATATATGGGAAATAAATATTTACAACTAACAAATACCATTACTAAGAAATTAGAGCATATTATTTTCTAGTTTCCTACTTTGGAAAAAAATTTCTTTATTTTTAATTACTTTTAGTCAATTTAGCATATCGGAGAATTTTGTTGATGCTTTTTTTTATATTTCAAATTAATATTTTTCTTTTTGATACATATATTATTTAATGAAAAGAGAAGTTCCTAAGGAAAAAAGGACAATTAATACAATTGAGAATTTTCTTTACTGCTCGTAGTTTTGCAAAACAAAAGTAAAAAGAAATCAATGCAATTAATATCATTTTATTTAATATTTGGCAATGGGTTTTATAGGGTAAGAAATTAATATTAAATGAGGTTTTTACTAAAACCAAATTAGTAATGGAGAGAGAAGAAAATTGAAGCCACATAAGCTCACATTTTGTAATAGTGAAGTATTAGCGAAGAGTATTATTATTATTATTATTTTTGGGAGGGGAAGGACATCTTCTCTCCCCACTCCCACTTTCTTCCTTCCTTCCTTTCTTCCTTAGGCCTTGAGAAGAAAGGGAGAGGAAAAGTTGTGTAAAGAGAGGACTCAAAGATTTATGTGCTAAAGAGAAGGAGGAGGAGGGAAAGAAGGGTGAGGTAGTGAAATAAAATGACATGCAAGTTTTCATAGATATAGTGTAGGTATGGTGTGCGTATAATAAGTGATGTGAGGTTGAAGATGATGATAAAATAATAATTTTATTTGTATTATAGATCTAATTTTTTTCAAGTAAGCCATTGTAACTTTTAAGGAATAGAAAGTCCATTACATGTCTATTCCATTTGGTGAAGTTAATGGAACGTAAACGTTGCGAATGGAAAATCACTTTTTCCTTTTCACTTGGAAATAGTTCAAATTTTCAATATTATTCAATTATATGTATTATTTTTTCAATAACTATTATTTTTTTTTTAATTTTCTTCCACAAATCGTAGTGAACAAATTAGTTTTTTGATTGTAAGGAGATGAACTGCCTAAGAATCGTAAATTATTTAAGTCCATGGCTAGTTTTGACATAGTTTTGATTTCGAATCTAATTAGATTGATTTGAACCAACTCATGCCTATGCTTAATTCCCTATCCTTTTTCTCTTTAATCCTATTAAAGTTTAGTTTCAAATCATGAATATTAGGCGATTTCCATACTTTTCTTTTCAATTTTTCTTAATTTCATATTGTTTAAACATATTTTTACTCTTAAAAGTTTTTAAGTGTTCTTTATTTATTTATTGATTATTTTTTCTGTTTTTAATATATCTTTTTTTTTTTCCCAATAGATAATTTCATTAATTAATGAGAAGAAACATTACACATCAAAGGGTCGATATGCCCAATCCATAAAGAGTAAATTAACTAGATGGGATGTTAGTTGTACGATCAAATAACAACAGCTCATCCCATATGTATCTTGAGTAGCCACTTAGTGTGTGTAAGCATTTGCTTTTTGATGAATAGAAGAAATGTAGCAAGTAGACAAAGAAGACTTCAAACTAATTATATCACGAATGATGCCAGCAGTTTGCCAAGATGCCAAATTAAGATTACCGTAGGACTTTACTACCATTTGACAATCTGTTTCTAAATCAATATTCATCTAACCTTTCTCTTTAGCAAGCATCAATCCCTTCCGAAGTGCCTCTACTTTAGGGATTTCAATATTTGTAGCAGCAACATGCAATGCAATTGCATATTCAAGGCAACCTAAAGAGTTTCAACAAACAATACCCAAGCCACCCTTGCTAATAGAGTTATGAATAGAATTGTCACAATTAATTTTGAGAATATTCGAAGCTGAAGAGACCAATGATGTAATATAGACATATCAACAGAAGCTCTAGTGGATGTGTCAAAACTTGGAGAATCAACAATAAGCGCAACTAATAAAGAGGATGTAGTAGTTGCAATGACTTAAGCTAAGGATCCTCTTAAACACATAAATTTTGGCCATCTCTTATTCTCTAAATCAGATTCTTCCATATTGCATCACTGACTGTAGACCCGAATTGTTTATATCATAGCCTAGTAGTGCTAGACCACTGCTGTTGAACTATATGATAGCATCTTATTTCATACCTTTTATTTGTGGTTTTAGTAACAAGTGTCTATTAACACTTGATAGGAACAAAATATATTGAATTTTATACTTTTATTGATCCTTTTCTTATCAAGTTTATCAAAAAGATAAAATTTTACAAATTCATTGTCGGGATTTAATAAACAAAAATTTTAATGATCTTATTTTGTGTAACGACTTGATCAGAACTCCTCTCATCGAAGTGTGTAGAGGTCTAAATTTGAATTTGGGTATTTAACCTAATAACTAAAATGGATTTGACTCTTTGGACTAAGGTGATAAGGCTCGAAAGTTAAGTCCATAAGAATTCGGAATGATTAGGGGAGGTTTGGCATGACAGGCTTGAAGTAGGGCTCATTAGATCGGTTTGCTCGATTTAACCTTTCTTGGTTTAGCTCACATTAATAAAAAAAAGGTCATTTGGGCCTAAGCTTACAAAAGAGATCCATCTTAGGTCTATTAAAAGAAGGATTCAATCCTTACCATTGATTACCATCATGATTGACTGGATTGTATCAAATACCATTTCTTATAAATACCTCATTCACTTCCTCATTTGGATAAGAGACAAATTTTGACTAACATCATTACTTCATTAGAATCCTGTCTCAAAGATCAAGACATGCAAATGCCTCAAGAATACTATCCTATTCTTCATCAATCATGGAGTTTGATGCCATCATGCTACTTCATTTGTCACCTTATGTGTTAGAGCTTACCAAGATTGCTTACTCCTCCTCTCTATTCTACCTCATTTGATTATCTTATAAGTGTAATTCAAGTCATTTCCTCGGTCACGTATAGTGCGATTTGACATGCAGTACATATGTGACCTTTACAATTTGAACCCCACATATTTTCTAGCGACTCCACTAGGGAAGAAAGATTTGACATTCACATCATGGTACCTCCAAACCTGTTGATCCTATGAATAGCAATGATTAAGAATAAGATGGTACTATTATTACCAACAACCAAAATTCACCTCCAGTAAGAGGTATGAGTCAAGGAGATGGTACTTAAGAAAGTGTTACTGATAATGCGCAACTAGCACAAGAGCTTCGACAAACTAATCAAAATCTGAATGAGCATAGAGCGATGTTTGCTTAGCGTGTACCTATTTTAACTGCTTTCACTGCTGCGCAATAAGGGGCAACCATTGTGGGTCCCACCAATATGATGCAATAATACATTATACAAACTTCTCAGGAACTTAATCCCTAGATTACTTACGAGTACGATGTTCCTAGAGTTGAGGATCAGCTTCATACGGTAGAGCTTGTACCCACACAACATACCTTACATGAAATGATAAATCAGGGAAGTCAGAGAGGAGGTTCATCGTCTTCATATGTCACCCCATGTGTTACAATTGTTGAATTTGTGCATTCTATCCCTATGAATTTGGCTCCAGCGAATTCTATGCTAATGAATTTCATTAACCTTACTTCTATAATGCTGGTAAGGACAGAAACATCTACTCAAAGGGCTTCATTTGTAACTAAAGAGAATTTAGATATGTACATGAGGGAAAGACAGGCAAAATCCACATCAAGTGTGTTAGAATTGAAGCTCTCATACCATCCATGCATCGTTATGAAACCTTATCCAAAGGATTATATGAGTCTAAAATTTATGTTGTTTAATGGGAAGAAAGGGAGTGTTAAGGAACACTGATTGAAAGTTATTGAAATGTATAGGATGTTTTTAGAACAATTTTTCTTTATTGAAGAAAGGGTTACTCTGACTAACATGGGATGGATTCATCAAAAGCTTAAGGAGGATCTCATAAACTATATTGAGCGCTTTAGAGAATGTTCTTTATATATACAAGATGTTTGTGATGAGAGGGAGTTTGATTAAGATTTGTATTTAAGAAATGTTTTCTGAGTATGTGGTCTATCTTGAAAATTTTTTGTTTGTTTCCTCCACGGCGTTAGTCGAAAACGTACAAAGGACCAATAACTTAGTGGCGTGACAAAGAAATAAAATTTCAAAATTTAATAAGCTCATGCCATCAGTGAATTTAACCCAAGAGAAGAATCCTAAAAGAGTAAAAAAATCTAGAATTGAGAAGCTTATAGATACTAAACCATCTTTGGTATACCCATGCTTAATGGGAAAAGTGCACATGTTACTTAACTAACAGCTATAAGATGGAAATATCAGACTTCCCAGAGTTGAATGCTTACCAATGGATGGGAAAAAAGTGACCCCAAGTTTTGCAAGTTCTGTCCTACAAAACATTGTTGGACACTAAAGAAAATATTTAATAAACATATCCATAATGGAGAATTGATTATTAAAGACAATGATTTTAGGAACAATCCATTTCCAGCTCACAACATTTGACGTGGTGTTGTGAATGTTATCACTCATAACCTCACAATGATGAAAAGTATAGACATACAGCCTATCGAGGTGCACAGAGTTAAGCATGGGGGATCTAAGGTCAAGACAAATAGAGATGATAGTGTCATCCTCACTTTCTCAAAAATTGTTAATGTTAGGAATTTCTTTGATCTCATCAAATTTGATGAGGATGCTCAATTTAAGGCAGTGATCTTGCTCATGAAGATTACGTAAGGTCAATATATGCAACATACTATGATACATCCTGTAGAGAGGATAGTTTTGACAAATGAAAATGCAATTACGTTTACTAATGCTGACATGTGTACAAGGAATCTTAATCATAGTTGCCCTCTATATATAGAAAGCATACTTACTGGTTATTCTATTAAGAGGACTTTGATCGACAATGGATCCTCACTCAACGTTATGCCAATGTTTATTTTTAGAGTTATAAAGATAGACATTCAACACTCATGAATCTTCCATGAAGACAATATGGTGTGTCTTCAATGTTGGACCTATCCACAACCTCTCATAGTTCCATATGATTGATGTGCCTGCATCCCATGAGGAAATGGCTATATGATCACAACATAATACCGTCAACATGGCATCAATGCATCAAGGATCATTGCGGTGAGGAGCATGTCTTTATTCCTGCAACAAAGGACCAATTTACACATAATGAACTACACTTTGCTAAAGCAGCCTTCTTCATTGAACATGAAGAGGTAGCATTGCAAGACATAGAAGAACCTTTTAATGTATCGCTATCTATGAAGGAAGAAGTTTACACTCAAGCATCTAAGAAGAGTAAGATGCATGGTTGTCAAGGAGGTGCAAAGAAAAGTAAGCAAACAAATAATATTATGGAATTCGAAGGTACTTCATAAAAAGAGGTATGAAAACTACTAAGAGCAAATGATGACCTTATTAGTTTTCTCTCTTCTTTTTTTCTTGTTGCATGCAAATGAAGTGATAGTTGCTTCTTATTAATGAAAGAAGTTTCTTTCTCTATCACTAATACTATCTTATGGAACATGATTATGTCTATTTGTATCTCTTTATTGCTATTGTCACTGTTAAGTAAAAGCTTGCTCTCTTAAGCATGCAATGCTTATCTTAAAGAACGATTTACATCTCATTGGGGGCATTTGAACCCTCTTGATTGTTTAAAAGAAAACCGATGGCGAACATGACATCTAGTCTATACATAATTGCTACTTGGTAAAGAGTGTTGACTCCTAAGCGCACAATGAAGAGCTTGGCTCATATGTGTGACCTGGTAAGAGTGTTGTCTCCCAGGCACAAACAAGCTATGGCAATCTTATATACTTATTATGTTGCCTAATTGATTCAAATGTTTCTTGTCATTAAGTAGTGGATACAATTCTATCGATGAGTACACTAACATATTGACACTTCAATGCAAGTAATACCCTAGTAAGCAATATTGCATAGTCAAATAGTGGGGAATAGCCCCTTGACTAATGAGAAAAGAATCATTGATCCCAAGCAATTAATGCTACTATGGTTGCATATGCGATTGAATACTTTTGAAAGGGGATCCTTTAGTTATTATTGTTAGCAAGCAAAAGGCTTGCCTTAATACATTAGATAGCATAAGGGACTCCCTTAGATTATTAAGTCTAAATAGTCTCACAATTACATCTATTCTATAAGATGCCCCTTAGATCGAAGAGTTTAAGTAGTCTTGAAGTTATGTCAACCCAAAATTTGAAGCACATGATTGTTTAACACTAATATGACTAGGTAGAGCCTTTGCTTACTACTGCATAGTGTCGTTTTTAAGAAAAAGGAAAAGATAATAAGGTAATCTTATTACTTTTTACTAAATAACATCGCTGCTTAGTTGATGCATTGCTCGTAAGTGTATGAAGTCTTCAAGAATAGAGTACACTCAGACTCGAGCGAATGCCTTCTTTACCATTATTATCCTTTGTCATATTACAATTAATAGATGTTTCTTGTAGTCTATCAAAACTTTACAAGTTGCTAAAGGGATCAAAGCCATCCCATTGTATTATCTTTTGGTATGTTGCTACTAAGTGAAGAGCTATTGCTCTTGAGCATACGATAATGAGCTATCTTCATAAAAAGTAAGTGGAAGCACCAAGTAAATAGAGGAACATAAAGGTCAATAAATGTATTCCATCACTATTGATTCTCCATGATCAATCATAACTTATATTTATAAGAAAATAGAGTTACAATTACGTGATCAAGAAAATTAAAATGGAGAACTTAAGATAACATCTGCTATTACAAGTGGTTAACTACAAGTGCACATAATTGCTCTTATGCAAGCAATATGTAGCCATGAAGTTACATTAATGTGGTCCTATTAAAGCTATTATTGCTTGTAAAGATTAAGGGATTGTGATACAACACTGGATTTCTAATAATGTCATGGAGCAATGAGGAACACTAAGACTTATTGATTTGCCCCATTGCTACGTGTTAATAATTGGGGAAGGCAAGTTATAGATGGATATAATATCTAATGAGGCTAGTTATGTATAAATATTGCCGCTCATGCCACTTGCTTCATATAACAATTTGTGTGTGCAATACCAAATCAGTGAGTGAGCAAGCGTGATGCTCTCTTTTTGAGCAATGCTTGATTTGCGTGTGTACGTAGGACTTGATGTGCGTGTACTTGCTATGCTTGACACATGCATACTTGGATGCTTAATATGTGCATGTATGCTTGGAAGGCTTAATGCATTGGTACATATGATGTCTAATGTGCTATGTTTGTGTTTGATGCTTTCTTATACGATTTGAAGGACAACAGTTTTGGAGTTTTTTTATTACATGAGACTACTCCTTTGCAAGATAATGCCACCTCCTCATACAGTCTTTATCTATTTGATGCCTTAGCATGATCCTCCCTAAATGGTAATTGTTTCACATGGTGATTCCACATCATGATATTTGATTTCAAATACTTAGTATTTGTCTTAGCATGATGCTCACAACAATAGAAGACATTACATTTGCTTATGATGGTTTAGAGTGGTGCTTGTCTTGAAAAATGGTAGCAATCTTTGAGCGTGATTTTTACTACTTGGGGAAGGAAAAGAAGATTCTGTACTAGGTGAAAAAAAAAAAAAAGAAAAAATAAAGAGAAAGAGAAAATATGACACATTTGTCTATACTCAATTTTAGGAATATTTAGACTCACTAAGTTTGGAATTTAAAAAGGAAAATAATTGATAAGGGCAATTTAACATGCTTCGATCATAGGTCACAGCCACTTCACTCATTGACAGAGCTCGCATGATGTGGCAAACAACTTTACAAATGAGGGACAAAATAACAACCATGCAGCTACGCAACTAAGCGAAAATAAAAGAGAAAAAAAAAAAAAAGAAAAGGAAGAAAAGGCCATGCAACCACGCGCGACCTCATTGGATCCTCCTGCTACTCTAATGTAACAAAAATCATCACTTGACAAGAAATTTCACACATAAGCCATTAGCCTCAAGCCATGTATTTTCTTTTGACTATGTGTATCATTAATTTTATAAGATCCCTTCTTTGGATAAACCTGTACAAACACACACATATTAATAATACCCTTTTGCCTCACTTTCACAAGCTCTCTCTCTTTCTCTTTCAATCTCTCTTGGCTTCGAGTACTTCGCCTCCACATCTATCTCACATCTCCCTCACGACTTCGTCAAATCCGCTCATTGCTATAAACTCAACAAAAATCTAGACCTCAGCAGGACAATCTCTCTCTCTCTCCGCCCTTTGTTACGCTCCTATAATACATTGGTGAAGGCATATGGAACGAGAGATAACATTAATGCAATATTATATCAAAATATTATGGGCAACCCAGGTTCATCGAGGTTATGTTGTAATTTATAATAAGTAATACAACTCTAGGTGTTGCTCATGTGAAGGCGAACTATTGCAGCTAATGATGGGTTTCTAAAGAAGCTTTAAATATTTTCCTACACAAGGCAAAGAAAGATGGTGCTAGTATAGAAACAAACCTCAATTTTAAGAAGATTTTTGTTTGTGTTCAATGAGAAATGGTTACCTTTAATCTTTGGATGGTTATTACAACAAGAAGTTCATCCATGCTTAAAAAGGATTAAAGTTTTGCTAGCCTTCACTATTTTTTTTTTAAATTCGGTCTTCCTTATTGGATTCATTTTCCTCCTTGGTAATGTTTAAGTGTAATTTTCGGTGCTCTTCTTAACAATCTAGGCTTCAATCCTTAGTCTTTTATTATGCTTTGGTCTTGATTGGTACTTCAAACTTCTCTCTATTTTCCGAGCTTTAAACTTTGTTATGGTAGCTCCGGCAATCCTTTGGGTCTTGAATGGCTGTTTCACTCTCTTTATTATCATCTTTATGTTTTGCTTTAAGCTTTGATTTCTGGTCCGTAAAGCTTCGGTATTCTTCAACAGTCTTAATGGACTTCAACGATGCCTTTGATCTTCAATGCTTCACTGTTGGCCTTCCATTTTAATAGCCGCTGCATCCTTCTTCAATTTCGAGGTCCGGTATTCTTGAGTTTGTTTTGTTAATGGTTGTTTTTGCTTATTGATGCTTAAGTGTCTACACCGATGTTGGTTAAGGGTAGAGTACTTGTGATGGTTGAAGATAGTGGCTGTATTTTACATATTGCTTTGTGTGAGTATGAAAATGGGAAGTGGCTGAGACAAAGAGAAGAAGGAAATCAAATAAAAAAAAAGTGTATAAAGCTATAAAAATGAAGAAAAAGATTAGCCAAAAGAGATATTGTGTTTGGAACAAAAACAAAGAAAGAGAAATACAGAAGAAGAATGAAAGAATAATACCGAAAGTGAGTGTATGAGGGTTTAAAAAGCAAGAGAAACAAAAATAATATAATGATGATGGAAAGAGTGGGGTGTTAACAAAGAAATGAGAAAGTGAGAAAGAGAGGAATAGGAGGTTGCTGTAAAGAAAAATAAAAATGTGAATTGATAAAAAATAGAAGAATGGCTAAGTGGAAAGTAAACGAAAAACGAAAGTGAAAGAGTATATGAAAATGAAGAAGGTATGTGTATAAAAATGGAGGTTGATGTATCTCGGCTGGTGTTTTCTTGATTTGGGATGCGTATCAAAGTGTGAAAATGAACGAATATGATGAATGAAGATGTGTCCCAAAAGTAAGTGTCGGCTATTGCTTCCTCAAAACGAAGGTGATTTAGCTATGAACTATGATAGCTGCTGTTTGATGAGAAGGCTATTGGCCATGAATTGTATGTCTGTATTGAATATGAGGGTATTGTTGCTTGCAAAAGGATAATGATGCACTTATATATGTAGTAGGAGCAACAACAGAAAATGTTTTCTAATATTATGGCACCACCTGCCTGCTTTGTACCCTCGTTGTATAACAGAAAATATTCTTTGAGTACTGTACAATACTCAAATGGTGACACCTCATTATAGTATTGGGATTTGGCATATTCTTTGAGATATATTTCATCCTTATTCGAATGCTTAAGGGGGGATTATGCAAATATATTGTTTCTAATCAATATTCTAGAGCTTCTTTCCATTTCAAAATGGCTGGTGAACAGTACGCATGGACCGAGGATCAAGGCCATATGTGTTTAGCTGCTTAGGCTTTTAGTCTCCCATGGCATGATATGATAAATTGCAATGGGCTAATTTTTTAAATCATTGCTTCATTTGAAGATACACGGGCCAGACAATTTATTAATTACATCAGTTGTTGACTACATTGGGCTTCAATACATGGAAGATATGAGTTTTTTTTTTTTTAATTATTCTATTATCTCGAAGATGCATTTTCATATATTGTACATAGAATCAAAGTCATCAATTAAACAATGTGTATTTACATGTATATGAAGTAATTGTCGAAGGATAATATCTTGTTTTTGAAGACTCGATTTTCGGAGAAAATTTTTCTACAAAAGTAATTAAAGGATTATAACAAGTGATGGAATTTGATCCTGATAGGATGGTGCCAACAACAATGCAATTTATCTTGTTTGAAACCCCGTTTCCTTACAAAAGAATATATATGTCTGTATGTGTAATGGTATATGAATTTATTAATTCATCCTAATGGGATGAAATTGGAAGATCAATCGAAGTTACTAATAGGGAGCGAGTATATGGAAGTTCATTTGATGGGCAAATAATGCACATTATGAAGCAAAATCAGTTGGCATATAAGAGGCCTATATGATATTGAAGGCTTATTTATCATATTATCATGAGGTAGTGCAATTCGAATTGGCCTATCTCGTACAAGGCTACTCAATCATTGAAGAAACATACTAAGTTTTGACTAAAGGGATTTTATAATTAGAGATTTAAAAATTTGTTTAGCTTCTGAGGCGTTGCCTCGGATTCCCCATAAGAGATACTGTTCCCTTGATCCTTGCTCGCTAATTGGTTAGCATGATCGTTGTGTTTACTAGTCGTAGTACAACAAATAAAATTTGGTTAACATAAAGTGTTTATATTATATGTAAAGACCTTACAAGAAGAATACTCTTCTATGAGAAGAAAATCAACGCAACATTGATACATGTTGCAAGCTCATGTTCGAATCTTATAGGTGATTGAAGCAACTGTCAAGTTTTTACGGTGTTACAATACGATTATTAATCTATTGAAGAAGATGCACCATCCTTAGGCAATAAAACTCTATTAATACAAGGAAAATATAATGTTAAGCTTAATGGCTGATGAAGAATGACTAACCCCATATATATATGATTATGACTTAGGGGGATAATATAACTTTGAATAGCTAGAGTGACGTATGCAATTGAATGGTGTTACGAGCTCATGCATTAGGTAAAAAGAATAATAATTGCAACATTGGTGCTTAAGCTTCTACATTAGAAATTATTAAGGAAACAAAAATTCTTAAATACATGTACGCTCGCTGTCAACAGTGCAGTTGTTCCATAGTGTGCATGCGCTAAGTAACAACTTAGCCTTTTGATAGGCTTATTCGGTGCCCAAACTACTTTTACTTTATCTGAAGGATTTTGGTTAGGGTATAAAATGTAGAGAACTAAATTTGAATTTAAGTTTTTAACTCAATAATTAAAATGAATTTGACTTTTTAAGATAAAATGACATGGCTTAATAGTCAAGTTCATAAGAATTTGGGATGATTAGGGGAGGTTTGGTATAGTGGGCTTAGAGTAGGGATTGTTGGATCGGTCTATTTGATCGAAACTTTCTTGGTTTGGCTTACATTAATAAAAAAGGCAATTTGGGCCTAAGCTTACAAAAGAGATCCATCTTAGGTTCGTTAAGAGAAGGATTCAATCATAGCCATTAATTACCATCATGATTGAATGGATTGAATCAATTACTATTTCTTATAAATATCCCATTCAATTCCTCATTTGGATAGGAGACAAATTCTAACTAACGTTATTACTCTGTTGAAATCTTGTTTTAAAGATTAAAACACGCAAACATCTTAAGAACATTACCCTGTTCTTCATCGGTCGTAGAGTTTGATGTTATCGTGCTCATCCACCTATTATCTTACATGTTAGAGCTTACTAAGATTGCCTATTCTTCCTCCCTATCCTATTTCACTTGATTATCTTGTACGTATAAATTAAGTCATTTCTTTAGTTATGTATAGCGTAACCTGACACACAGTACGCGCATAAACCTTACAATTAAAACCTTACACAAAGTGTTATTTGCTTTGATGTGGAATTTTGTATGGTTTTGTCCCATAAGATGTCTTGATAATTTGTTCCATACTGTAGTAACTTTTTTGGATATCACTCATTCTGATATTAACTTAACTTGAGTAAGTTAATTTCTGAGTTTCGACATATTTTATGCTGCTATACAAAAAAGTGTTTTGATAGTTAGAATTCCATCACCTCCTATTTAAGAAGCATTACATTTTGATGATGTCTTACGGTGCGATTAACGTGTGTTATGTTTGTTAAGGAGTTTAGTAACGAACCTTACAACGCTATCCACCATTAATTGAGAGCTTTTCGAAAAAGGTGGGTATATAGAAAGATAAAGATAAAAAGTTTCGTTATTAAATTTCTTTACAAGAGTAACAAATTTATATGGTCCATAAATTATCCACTAACTTATTGCCAAATACAAAATGCGGTACGTATACCTATTATGTAAGTCTCTATTAGCTTTTGTGTGGGTAAAGATCATCGTTTTCCTGCCAACTTAGTGGTAAAGATCCTACAAGAAGAAGCATTTTTCTTCTTGGACGATTTATCAATTTGGATGGATAATTGTTTAATTAAAAAGTTGTGAGGTTGCAAACCTTTAGGGCCTTGAATTCATTTGTATCTCTAGTTTGTCATGGTTAAATTCATGCTAGAAATTTTACGGATCAATATCAAGAGTTATTGAGAAAACTATATAAACTAATTTTTGAAACCATCTTAAAATATGTACCATATAAAATCTATTAATTTCAAAACACCTTGTTGAACCTAGATCCAAGCGACAGATCGAATTGGCCTTAAATTGCTGATTTACGAGCAAGCGTCAGGCTGAATCAGGCTCAGCCATTGAGGCCACGAGCTCGAGTTGGTTCGGTTTAACTGGTTGTTTAAGTGTTGGCATCGGCTCTTGAACCATTTGCTCAATTTTTTTTTTAAATTTATTTTCTTGCATTCTCGTAAATTAATATAAATAATTTGTTTCTCATATTTATATTTTTGCTAGATTATTGTAACACTTTATGCATACATTATATGCAGTGATGCATAAATGATTCATCGTTATTTTTAGTTCAAATTTTATTCTATTTCAGAATAATTGATCTAGAGAGTATAAGCATAATGTTATTTTAATATTAAATTATTGAGTAATATTAAACAAAATGAGAAATGTTGTAATGGATAAAGATTTCTTATTCAAGTATCAAAATTATTGTAAATAAAGGAAAAAATAAATTACAACATAATTATTAACTATAATTTATTTTAGTATGTTATAAAATATTATTTCCTTGATTGAAGTACAATTGGGAAGTATGTTTTGAGAGGATGATTGTGGAATGGCAGACGGAGTGTGTGATATTTTGATTTAGTTTTTTGTTTTCTTTCTCTCTTTTTTTCCTTTTGTGCAGGCGGGTTGAATCGGGTTAACTCGCCAGTTTATGATTTGCTTGTTTGGACGATTCCACTAGGGCTCTTCTTAAGGCTCATTGGGTTAATTCACTTGTTTAGGCTCGTGTGTAGTTAGGATGGGCTGGTTCGAAGGTCCATTGGGCTAGTTTTCAGTTCAAACCAATTCTTGCATAAGTGTAGTTGAGCCTATAAAGTTTTTCTTTTTATTTCTTTCGCTTAAAGTATTATGGCCAGTCATACTTGAAATCGTGATATTTAAATCGAAAGTCATCATTGTTTTTAAATATGAATTAGAAATAAAATATATACATTGGATTTCAATAATAGAACGTAGGATGATTAAAAATTTTTTTAATAAATATAAACCAACTACTTATGAATTATAGGTTTAACGTCTAATTGTGTAGTGGGAACTGATCTGAAGTGGGTAATAAATAAAACCGACTTGATTGGATTTTTTTTTATATATATATATTTTTTGATTATTTTAATTATATTTATTTACATAGATATGAGATCATATCTTATACACAACCCAATCAGTGCATGTTCCCCCCAATTTTAAAACCATAATGCTAACCGCAGAATCCATCCAACCATAATAAAATCCACCAGATTTCAAAGTCCAGTAGATTTCCATGCTTAGCAAAATCACAAAAACTATAACAACAATCACATGCAATAGATTTTTTAAAAATCTCTTAGAAAATAATGGAAAGAAAACTTGGCTTTTTATATAAATCTTATTCGAGTAAGAGTACCCATGAACGAAATCGTTATTTAGATATTAATGGTCTCTAAATTATTAGTGAATATATATATATATATATATATTTGTCCTTGCCACGTTAGTGATTTTTGAGTGGGCAATAGTTGTGAATCTAACACTTGAAATAGATTTTTCATTATTGGATCGAAATGTGGACATATACTCACTTTTACTAAAAAAATCATCAAGACTTAAAAAACATTATACATGTATGAGTATGATTGTTTGTTCATTTATTTTTTTATTTTTTGTGGGCCATCCGTGAGAGCATGGTTGATAAGAGTCTTATAATAGACAGGACGAGAGATGGAGGGATAAGAACGCAAACAAAAAGTGGTGTCAATTCGAGAGCACTGCTGAAAATATTTTTTAAGGTGGTTTGGTAATTGATGCCGTGTAGGCTCTAATTTAGATCGAATATAAAGAGAAAAAGATGCAAGCTATGATTTATTAGACGTACGACTCATTATTGTGGAGGGTTAAAATAGATTTATCCCTTAAGCCCCTAAGACTGCTTGTTAATCCTCTTTATCTTTTATTTCTATATCATTTCTACGGGTCTATTTCATGTCACTCCTTTTTCAGACAACATAAAAAACAACACTCACCTTATAGATATCTTACTACTTCAAACAGGTCATTCTTATCCACAATGGTTAATATTATTAGTTAAAAAAAGTGTGGACTAGTGTCTAGAGTACTAATTAAAATAACAATTAAGAAAATTTCTCTCATTTTCATCAAATTGTATAATAAATACTGTAAACTGTATAATTTTTTTTTTTTAACTCTTAATAAGCATGGTATATATTTGCGAGCCCTATCCATAAGGAAGAAAAAGCTTTTTAAAATTTGTCTGATTACGTGACTTTAAGAGGACAATCTTCCATCATAATCATTAAAGTCCGAATTTAAAACGCACAAAATGATTTGAAATTGATGGATCCATCAGATCTTGCCATCTCGCGTCATGGACCAAATTCTAAGCTAATGTATTGATTTTGAGATATAGAAATGTGTCCATGGATTTTGCTTCAGCTTAAAAAGAGTGTTAGAGTTAAAGAGTTTTTATTTCTTTTAAAAAGTGAATTTAATTCTTTTAACTCGTTGGATTTAAAATAAGTCAATTCGAATCGACTTATTTAGTTAATTTATTTCTTTAACCTATAGGTTAATGGTCAATCTATTTAATTTGCTTAAAAATGGGTTAGGATCAAGTTTTTATTTATTTATTTGAAAGTGGGTTAAATAAATTTTACCCATTTAATTTGTATGTCAAAATGAGCTTGATCGAATGTCTTATTTAATCTATTTGTATACCTTCAATGAGATTTAAATAAGAGGAGTCTGGATATCTTCTTGTAATTTGTTCATATTCAGAGTTAGAGATCAAGAAAAGGTAACTTAATTTGAATACTTCGTTGGCATATCACCCCCTTTAGCCCCGGAACCCAGTGCCCCTTTTTTGGATTAGTATGACTAGATTCTAATGAGCTTATAGAAGAAATATCAAAAGAAGCCCATAAATCATTAAATTACTTGGGTTAATATATAAGTATGCTGAGAAAGGTTAAGATTGAAGGCGTGAAGCGATATTTGTGAAGACAGTAAGGCAAGTGGACTAAATTGTGCAGAGTATTAGTAGGAAAATCCTTAGGACAGAATTTCTAGAAATTTTCAGGAAATGCAATAAGGGAAGTCTTCAAGAACGAGCAATTCTAATCATAATTGATATGTAATTTATAAGTTCACTATTTTATAAGATTTTTTAATTTAACTTATATATAAAATTGTTTTGGTATATAAACTTATATTTTTAATCAAGTTTACACGATAAATTTAATAGAAATTTACATTTTAAAATGTATTTGTTGATTCTATGTATCCAAATTGAATGATTTTAAAAATAAAAGATTACAACTAGCTTCTATAAGCCATCAATTATTAGAACATTACATCTTCCTTGTCCTATTCGAATTGTTTTTCCTCTTTCTCACTCTCTTACGTATTTATTTAATGTTTATAACCTTCATTCATATTTCATTTCTAATAACAAAATTTATAAGGAAAATTATACCTTTCAGCTTATATCATTAATAACTTAAAATGAGTTAAAAGGTTTGATTCTCTTTAATTCATTATTTTTTCAACAAAATAATAGAAAAAAAAAATTAATTTCGAATGCCCATGTGTTATTTTTCGTACATGTTAAATTATATATTAAGGATTTTTTTTTTGAAAAAAAAGATAATATTTTTTTCATTTTATTATTTTCATCATGTATTTCATATTTTTAATAACTATTATAAGTATATCGACTATTTTTAAAACTAATTTATAGAAGTTGTAAAAAATTATTTTTTTTATGTTTTGATTTAATTTAATAAGCATATATAGAGCTACTAGTTAAAATAGAGAGAGAATTATAATTGAGGGGATCGACGTTTCAAAAAGTTTAAATAAGGAGTTGATATTTTACAAAATGATTCAAATAAATAATTTATAATAGTTAATTTATAAAATTATTAGAATCACTTTTTAAAATTTTGATCCTTTATTTAAAATTTTTGAAGTATTTATTTTTTATTTAGACTACTTTATAAAACGTTGATTTTAAATTTTTTGAAACGTTAATTTTTTATTTAAACTTACTTTTAAATGTTAATTCTTTTTATTTCAATTTTTCTAATTAAAATAGTTTGGTATTCCCCATAATCCACCGAACGATTGACATCCATAAGGATCGGACGCTTGTTGCAACACCGGAATTTTATGATAAGAAGAATGAAGATTTAACTTCCAGAAAAATGTTTTACTCAATAAATGACTGGCGTTGTCTGGAAGTTACGACCCAGGGTATTTAATCCCACAATTATCAAATCAATTTAGACACAATCTCAGACGATTATTAATAAAAATAGCTGCACGCTTAGAGCATTCCCATTGATGCTCCTTAACGTTGGTTTCAAGAGGCGAACAACCTTATTGATTATTGGAATTAGATCTTTAAACTTTTTGAGGTTCTTGATTAAGAACCCAAAAAAGCTATCATTGTTTTTTTTTTTTTTTTTTTTTTGTTTATAGGTATTGTATTTTGTAGAGGATCATTTTAATACTTGAGCTTTTAACTCAATTTAATGTCATGACCGATATTTTAGACTAATAATAGAATTTATGAAATCGGCCTGATTAGAGATATTTTTGAGAAATTCAGCTTGGTAAGCTCAAGATGGTGATCGCCAGACTGGATATTCTGTTCTTAGCCTTGCTTAGTTATCTTGTGCTAAAAAACAAGACTCGGAACAGTGCTTTATTTAGGCTTTATTTGGGCTTCATTTGGTTATATTGGGTCTTAAGGAAATTCAATTGGTCCTTAAGTTAAATAATAATGATAATGAGTATTCTCTAATTAATAAAAGCCTTAAACATACTTGAGGCCCATATCTAAGCTCATGAAAGTTAAAGAAAATGATGAGCTTTAATCATAAGGTTTAATTTTAGCCGTTCATCTTAAAGCTATTCAAAGGACAAAATTAATCTCCATACCCTATAAACGTAAGGTTTCTTTTCTTATTTGATTCATTCAGAATGGTAGGAAGTTTAAGACAAATACCAAAACTTTATTGGGATCACTTTAAATAGAGTTAAACAAGCAATTCGATCAACAAAAATCCAATAATAATAAAAAACATCGAGTTTGATTGGAGATACAGAGTTTGCTCATTCTTCCTCCTATACCTCTTTTTAACAACATCTTTCATCAGTTTAAGACGTCTTTTAGGTTGGCCAGCATACTCGTTGTTTATGATTGGCTAGCTATAATGACCCCACCACACATATTTATTAAAAGTTTGTACTTCGAGTCCCGTAAATAATATAAATAAATATTAAAAACTTTTGTCGAAGAACCTTATAGATAAAGTGGAAAGGTTTTTTTTTAAAAAAAAAATCCTTAAATTATTGATGTAGCATCTAAAAATTTTAAACAAGATCGTTACCGATGGGGATACTCTAATGGACAAATTTTAGGGGTGAGTGCGTATAGGATAATAGCGTTTAGTTGCAAGAATTGGACTAAATAAAGAAAACTAAATAATATAAGTATAAAGAGTATTGGATAATATAAGTTTATTATATAATGTATGGTTTGCATAATATTAAATATAAAATTTATATTAAAAAATTAAATTTTTATATTATAAAAAAATAATTTTTTGTAATATTTAATAAAAATAATAGCAATCAACTAAATATTATAACATAGTGGGATATTTTTGAGAATGTAAAATATTTTTTGTTTTTATCTAATAAATTTTATTTTTGTATCATAATATAGATGGGATAAAATTTAGGTATTTTGTTTAGGTCATTAGCTCAATTTTTATTTAATCACCAAGCAAAATTATAAGCCATATATGGAACAAAATTTTTTATCTAATTCAGTACTACAAAAATTTTATAACCAAATTCTACTTATAAGCATTGGTGATATGTTAACTAACTTGAAATTTGTGCCCTATAAAACCTATAAAATACAAGGCATTCTATAGAACTTGTGAAATTTTTTATTATATTTTTAAAATATAAAATGTTTTAGTAAGTTATTAAATGACTTGTCAATATTTCCAAGTATTTGTATCTAATACGTTCATTGACATGATAATCTCTAACAATTTAATTACATATTTTACAATCATATATTTCTCATAAATACAAACATTATGAATTATGGATGAGAGAGCCGATAATAATATTATGGGAAGAAAAAGAGACGCGGCAAAAGGTTTATGGATGCAATATATTTTAGGTTTTTTATTTTTTACAATGAACAAATGACCTTATACCTCAAGTATGTGTTGAGCCTAGAATATTATACCTCATTTCGTGTAATATTATGGCAAAGAATTTTCATAGGGTGGGTAGTAAGTACCCTAGGAGCTGGTATTCATTTAGAATATGGTAACTATAATAGATATAGGATATGGAAATGTTGATCCATGTAATTTACCCAACGAGAGTAGATTTTAAAAAATTGAAATTGGAATCTAACTATGATCTCGATCATGCAGGGCTAGCAATTACTAAGTTCTAACTCAGTTACTTAGTAGTCACTATTAATAAATTTAGGACACATAAGTTTTATATTAGAATACAATGGAAACAAATCATTAGTAAATAATTAAAAAAAAAACACAACTCTTTTAAAAATAGTTTACAATATAGGACACCAACTATTTGACCTTGTTCAAATGGAAAGGGGTCTGCATTTGAATGTTATTTTGGAAAATATTCTTGGGGCTTCTCTTGGTGCTTCCACTTGATATTTGACAATTTGAAGTGGGTCGCTTATGCTTCGAAGCTCATAAATAGCATTAAAGATTAGAACAAGTTTGATAGTGGAGGAGTGTTAGGAAGCATTTTGATATTATTTTCGAGTTTGAAGCAAGGGAACCATTTTAATTGTCAAAGATAGAGTTGGATTGCTAAGAGAAGTCCTAGCAATATTTATTGTAGGATTTCGATCTTAATATAAGCCACCCATTTGATCTATTAGCTTGTCAAATGCTTATCATCTCCAAATGTGCACCCATATGTAAACATACGAGTACTTAATCAAATATGCAAGGCCTTTAGTTTAGAAGAATCAATAAGTTTTAGGCACCACTCATGCCCTTGTTCAATTTTCATTTTATGTCCAATTCAATCTCATTATTTAATTTCGTTTCATAGAAGCATCTTAAGCTTTCAATTTATTTACATCTCTAAAGCTCCAATCAATTAATTTATTTGGAGCATATTATTGATTACATAATTAATTTAGTTTCAAATAAAATTTATCAATTCCAACAAAAAAAAAAAAAAAACGATTTGGATTTCAATAGCGTATAGTTATTTTAGGTTCAAATTCAAAATCATGCTATCGTGTATGACCTTTAGGTTTAAACTCAAGAGGGGGTGTGAATTGAATTTAAAATAATTCATGACTAATTTTTCGATTTTAATTAATGTAAGCAATTAAATGAATATACAAAATAAAAGAAGCAATAATAATAAGTGCAGTAATCATAAGAGATAGGGATAGAGAGAATTAAGCTTGAATATTGTATAGAGTTTAGATCGCTTTTTAATCTTCATGAATACACAACATACCTCCAACTAAAGACTTTATACCATTTTTATTATCTTCATCACAAATGTTCAAAGAGTTGCATAAGTTCTATAATATACTACAAAGCCTAAAGCTCAAAGCTCAAAATCAAGTATCACTAAGTGTAGTGCTTTAACTCTCTAGTTACTTTGTAACTTAAAGCTCAAAACTACTACGCTCTCAAAATAATTTACATATATAAGTAAAAGAGACAAAAAGAATATTTTAGCAAAAGAACAAAGGAATGTAGTAGCTTGCATTAGTAAAATTGTCTCTTTTAACGGTAGGTGGGGTATTTATAATCTTCATTAAATTCCCTTTTTTTTTTTTTTATAGTGTATTAAATACTCTAATGGCTAGTCTTTCTGTTATACCAGCAAGCTCGCTCCAAGAAATATTGGCAGGACAGTAGACTAAAATCAACACCAACAACAACATCATCTTTAATGGTTATCATGATGATTTAGGGAATAGAATTGGGTAGAAGTTAGGCTCGACAACCGGCAGGCTGGTCCCCTTTAATAGCGTTACACCAATCAGCAAAAGATAAGCACTCCATCAATTTTAATCTCCTGGCCTAATGACTCTACCGGCTAGATGACTCGAAGCTTTACCGTTAGGTCAGTTCTTCAGAACTTAACATGAGCCTTGCATAGACACATATGCACTTTTACAAACATTCATTCTTCAAGAGCATTTCACTCATAGCACAGAGATTATAATTTGATGAAGAATTGACTGTTTTTGAGATTTTGCAATTCAATTCGCTTATAGCACAGATATTATAATCTGATGAAGAATTAATTGTTTTTTGAGATTTTGCAATTAACTCAGTTCTTTTTATCTACTTAATTTTGTTCTCATCAAAATCAACTATGAACCTATTAGCTCAACACAAATTGCTATCAGACTGATGGATGTATTAGATTTTGACATACTTGCGTTAGGAAGCAAAAGCTTAAGCTATTGACTTGTGGTGTTTAAATCGAATTAATTTGATATTTTACAATACGATTATTATTCAAATTGAATGATAAATTGAATTTTTTTCAAATTTAAATTCATTAAAAGAAAGAATTTTGATGGGTTAATTCGTTTTTTTCTACCAAATTTTAGGATTCATCAAAATCCGATGTCAAGCTTTTAAAACCTTTGCATGCCTCGCCTACTTGAACAATCATAAAAGTGTAACTGTGATTTGTTCTCTAAATTGTTCCAATACGTTATCTGAATTCCCTTTCTATTAACTTTTATTATAAGTACCGCAACGGTCAAACGATAGCTTAACTTAAATCTACACCCATCCAACAATCTATTTCTTGTGATATGGAATTGATGCGGTTTCTCCAAATACAAGTTAAAGACAGTGACGTAATGTGAATTTTCCTGCAAAACATTATAACAAAAGCTGAAGTTCCATCATGTTGAATCCACGTTTGTGTTTGTCTTTGGAAAAAAAGATTGTAAGAGAGGCAAAGAACATTGTCTTTGCCTAATGCATGAGAAAATGAAAGGAAAAAAAAAAAGAAGAAAAATAGGAGTATACGTGGTGAGGTCCTCCAATAGCCGAAAGGGAAAGGTGTATACACAAAGAAAGAATAACCAAATCGATAGGAAAACACAAGAAGTAGATAGAGAATTCCTCCAAGTTTTGTAATCTTACTTAATGGGTATAAAAGCATGATGCCAAGGGTTCTGTTTTGGCACATACAACATTCATTTTTCATTTCATCATTTCATTTCAAAGAAGAAACAAGGGCAAAGAGAAAGATTGAGATGGCTTCAAAGTTTGAGCAGTTTGTACCAACTGCAGATTGGGTTCATGAGCAGGCATTTGATACCCTCCTTGTCCATCTACCAGGTACATTAATGACTTTCAAAAGCTTGACCATTTTTTCCTCTTTTAACACTTTGTTGTGAAGATTTTTAGATTTATGGCATGTGAATGAAATATAAATTGTTAGATGAGATGAATTGAGTTGAGTTGATTGATTTTAGGAGTATCAAAGATGGAAAACAGTACTTGTCTGCTTGACATACTTAGAAGTTGTTGGATCAATAGGATATATATTCTAAAGAGCTTCTAAAGTCTCGTATCTTATTTTGATGGGACTGATATAGTTCTTTGTTTCACCTCTAATTTATAGTTATTAGATTTATACTTTTGAAAAACATAATTAGTTTAATGATTCAATATCTAATAGATATAAAATTAAAAAAAAGGTGAGAAGTTAGATCAATCACGTCAAAAAGCATGTATAGAAACATAAAAAAATCCTGTATTCTAATATGTGGTACCATCTTTTCAAATTAGGTTAATTTAAAAGTTTAAATTCATAAAAGTTTCCATGCCATCTGGTCAAAACCCATCAGGTGGACCATCGTATTCCAAAGCTTTTGAGGTATGCACACCATTGATATCCTAGGACGTTCGTTAAAAGCACAATTTGTGAATATTAACCTTACATATAATTACAATCATACAAACCGGTTACATGATGACTTGGGTGTATTTATAGGCTTCCAAAAGGATCACTTGACAGTTCAAATCACCTCCAACCGAAAGCTGCGGGTGATGGGTGAACGCCAAAATGTAGATCGATGGGACCAGTTCCGCAGGGAAATTCCGATTCCATCACATCTAGATACTACTAAAGTAAGTGCAAGATTTGACAGTGGAACTCTCTATGTAAAGTTCCCAAAGGTAATTGCTCCAGCTGAGCAGCAGACAAAACCACCAACTACATCTTCTGCAGCGCCAAAGCCTACAACTGAGCCACAAGCTAAAAAGAAAGACCAGCAACAGAAAACTGATGCATCGCCTAAAGCGGGGCAGCCGGACAAAAGCACCATGCCAAAACAAGGTGATCCGACCCCTAAAAAAAAGCTGGAAGATGATAAAGAGGTGAAGGAAGGTGGCGCTCCTAAAGACACATTGGATGAAGAGAAGAAACAAAAAGTATCCAAGATGCCGGACAAGGGAAAGAAACCAGAGTTGCCAAAAACAGATGATGCTGCTCAAATTGGAGAAGCAGAATTAGTGAGGAGTCCGAAAGTTGATGCAGCTGAATTCTCTAAGCATGGTCCATCAGATAAGAAACCAGAGTTGCCAAAAGCAGATGATGCTGCTCACATCAGAGAAGCAGGAGAAGAGAAGAGTCCGAAGGTTGATGCAGCTGAATTCTCTAAGCGCGGTCCATCAGATAAGAAGGGAGCTCCAGCCGAAAAACCCAGTGGTCAGGAAGCAGAAGAGAGAAGGAAAAATCATAGGAGAAGAGGTAGAAGGGGTCCAGAGAAATACGAGAAATTCACAGGAGGGTTCATTGAAAGAATGAAGCAGCCGGGGAATTTGACGAACTCCATTGTGGTAGCTCTACTAATTCTGATGCTAGCTGTCTACCTTAAATATAAATATGCATTCAAATCCCACGAAGGAAGGCACTCGATAGATTCGCTGAATCCCCAAGTTTAAGTCTTGGCTTTCTATCTATACATGCCATGCAGGAAAAATGTAATTGCATTACCATCTAGTGAATAAAAAGAATGATTTCAAACATTATGTAAATTACTGGGACCTGCTAGCAACTACTTTAGACTGGTTAATGTTATCAGCTTCTCCAAGTAGATAAGAAGCTTAAGCTTCGAACTCTTGCTCAGATTCAAACGATTGTCCAATATACCTGTGTCTAGAAAATGTGTAACTGTACTAACACATAATTTATTCACTTAATCATGAATATTTAATGGCCTTCCAGTCAAAACATATACCAACGCGTTACAAGCACAAGAATAAATCATCACAGGTGCAAATAGGACAACATGTCTGGTCAGTTTCTTTATGAACGTTTTATTAGACTGCAAAATAAGAAAAGCATAGAGGAAATGAAAATATATATTAGAACGCCCATGAAACGAGTTAAAACAAAATCCCCTGAAATTGGTACGTTTTACGCACAGCTTGTTCAATTACTAAAGTGGGGAAAGAAAAGACTTACATGCACTCTCATCTCACCAAAACTTATTCCGCTTATTGAGATTTTGACGACATCGTAGTCAGATAGGGATATAACATACATAAAAAAGCCCCACTCACTTGGCTCCAGCCAACTGTGCACGGAGGATCTTAGCAGCAGCAACCATGTTGCTAAGGGCAGGTTTCACTTCAGAGTATTTTCGGGTTTTGAGACCACAATCAGGGTTGACCCACAAGATGTTGCTCTCAAGGACAGCAAGCATCTTGCTAATCCTATCGGCAATTTCTTCTGTGGATGGTATCCTGGGAGAGTGAATGTCATACACACCAGGACCAATGCCAGCTCCATATTTTACACCTTCACGGAAGACCGAGAGCAGCTTCTCATCAGATCTGGAGTTCTCAATGGTGATAACATCAGCATCCATGTTGATAATTGAATGAATAATGTCGTTGAAGTTTGAATAGCACATATGTGTATGAATCTGCCAAAGGCAATTGAAAAAACATATCAGAAAAGAAGACCATCTTGCTTCTTCGATTCCTCACCTCGGAAGAACAGTCATAAATGAGCTAATTGATCTAATTATTGGGAGCAAAATCAGAACCAAATATCTGTCAATAGATTTCTCAACTCTAAAGCAACATTTTCTGCATAGTGATGGATATGCATAGAAACTGAGAGAAAAGAAACCAACCCAATGTATTGAAGCGTAAACTGAGAGCAATAGAATATGAGCACTTTTTAAAATAAATCATTTTTAACAGCAAAACCAGAACTAGATACCCTACAAATAGATTGCTTAGCCATAGATTGTGTTTCTTTATCTGCCAGGTACATGATGTTCATTTTTTACTTTTCTTTTTTTTTGGGGGGGGTATAAATAAATAATTCCTTGATGTGCATTCTTTAAGCATAAAGCAGAAAAAGATTGCAGTACGATTATAACCTGAGTAGTGTCTTTCACACCACAATTGGTAATCCGGAAGGAATGCACAGCCCAGTCCAAATAGAATGCCTGCTCTGACTTCCTAAGAGGCAAGCCCTCTCTCAAAGCAGCCTCATCAATTTGGATAACAGTAATACCAGCTTTTTCAAGATCCTCCACCTCATCCTTAATTGCCAAAGCAATTTGATAGCAGGTCTCAAATCTGTAGAAGAGTTGACCTCAGTAGCAGGGAGGAGGAAAAGGAAAAAAAGAGGGTTAAAAAAAAAAAGGCGCCAAGTAAGCAGAAATAAAAATTTGGTATTTTCAGACCTGGGTTGGTCATTCCTCACAAATGACCAGTTCAAGATTGTAACTGGACCAGTGAGCATTCCCTTCATAGGACGCTTTGTCATACTCTGAGCAATCGAAGACCAAAAGACAGTCATTGCTTTGGGGCGGCTCACATCACCATAAATGATGGGTGGCTTGACACACCGAGAGCCATAAGATTGCACCCAACCATTGACAGTGAAGGCAAAACCAGATAATTGCTCGCCAAAATATTCAACCATATCATTCCTCTGGAAAAAGAAAAACCAGACAAGACTTAGCTTAATTCCACTTTAAACCTACAAAGTTCCAAGTTGACATCATTAGCAACAAAAACACACCTCAGGTTCCCCATGAACCAAAACATCAATATCAAGCTCTTCCTGGATCTTCACCACTTTTTTAATTTCCTCCTTAATAGCCTTCACGTAATCATCCTCAGATATCCTGAAGCATTAAATAAGCAATGACTTAGAATCACTGTAAATAAATTCAGCTTACAACCGGCAGAACCCACCCAATTAGATTAAGATTTGGGTGTCATACTTTGTTAATTCAGCCTACAACTGTAATGGCATCTAGGTTAATTATTTTGATACCCAAAAAAAAAAAGTTATGTCAACATTGCTCATGCTTACTTATTAGCCTTATATTCTCTGCGAACTTTCCTCAGCTCCATGGTTTGAGGGAAAGAACCAATAGTTGTCGTAGGCAATATTGGCAGGTTAAGATTCTTCTGCTGAGCAGCTAGCCTAAGACTCACATCTGTGGCCCGACGATGGTCAGACCCCTTTAAAGCAGCAGCCTGTCAAGGACAAATAGAACAACTTTTTTTTTTAAACCAAGCAAATATCAAACCAAATACATGTATCAAAAGTATCTGGTAGGGATAACTTACTGCCTTCTGGACAGCCTCATTGGTTACTCTTGGAGAGGATTTCCTTAAAGCCTGGGCAGTAGCATTAGCAGAGAAGAATGCCTGAAGAGCCCAAAATAAGTCAGAGATGCCAAGAAGGTGTACAAACATATGATACTGAAAACATTTGATGTCCCTGAGCCCTTCCTTTCACTGGATATGTTGTAAAATAAAGAAGTGGACTGAAGAACAAAAGAAAATAAACTACAGAGAAGCCTACACTAATAATGGCATCATCCAGTTCAAAAAAAAAATATAATAATAAATAAATAAATCCTCCTGGTTATAAAATTTTATTACATATTTGAATAATTATCAATTTATATCAAACAAATAGTACGGCAGAGAGAACATCCACAATTAACGTCAGGTAGACAGTACCTCATCCTTCTGTCCACAAAGTGCCATAGCCAAAGCATTCACTTCAACAACCTTCTGTGCTGCAAATGCCAACCAGGACTTGATCACCTTATCTAGCTTAGTCTCATTCACAAGATCAACGGCAGTGTGGAGAAGAGAACAGGATGTTGAAACCACCACCTTATCTGTTGAGGAATACACGTATATCAATATTCAAAGTAAGAGCAAATCAAACATGAGAACACCACCTAAATAATACAAGTACCTTTACCCACAACGTGCTCAAGAGTTTTTAGGGTGGCGAGTGCAGAAGCAAGATCGTTTGCCCAAACGTTCCTCCCATCAACAACTCCAGCAAAAAGAAATTTGCCTGAAGGGAATCCACCCTTGATCAAATCAAGGGTCTTTGTACCACGAACTAGATCAAACCCAAAGCCAGCAATGCCTTTTAAAGAGGTGAGAGTCTTGAATGCCTCTGCAGGCACATCAGCAAAGTATGTCTCAATAAGAACATTAACACCAGACATAGATGACTCCAGTTCGGAGTAGGCATGAGAAAAAGCTTGTAATTGGTGAGCATCAAGATCCATCACAAGAGTAGGCTCATCAAACTGAATCCACGATGCTCCAGCTGCTTTGAGTTCAGCCACAACCGCTCTATTAGACATGAAGAAAAGCAAAATGTGTCAGAAGCTTGGTAGTACAAGCGAATTAACACCTTATAGAAAAATATGTGCATACTTATAGACTGGGAGAATCTTCCCAATAAGTGAAAGAAGAGAAAACGACTTCTCCACACCCTTAGCTGTTTTAGAAAGCAACAAGTAGGAAACAGGTCCTACAAGAACTGGTACTGTTTCTACTCCAAGCTGCATCAATAAACTAATTAAGTTAAGCAATTGAAAGAGAGAAGGAGAAAAAAAATGTACCATTGACAAGACAAAAACTAATTACACATTTCAAATCATTCAAAAAATATATATGAAAACTCACAGATTTAGCCTCCTTGTACTCATTCACTGCCTTATGAGAAGCATAAGAGAAATTAACTTCTGGACCCAACTCAGGAACAATGTAGTGGCTGTAATTAGCAAACTAGAGTAAGAAGCAAAACACAAATGAGGCGTTTTCCTCTGTCTTATATACAAAAATATATATATAAAAAAAAGAAAATAATAAAATGCTCCGAGAAATTGGGGGAAACAACTTGCTTACTAGTTTGTGTCAAACCACTTGGTCATTTCCATAGCTGGAACAGAGGCATTACCCCTAGCCATAGAGAAGTAAGTGTCAAATCCAATCTCACCACCTTTCCAACCATACCTAGGAGGAACAGCACCAAGCATTGCCGTAGTATCCAAGACTTGATCATAGAAAGAAAAGGTATTGCTAGGAATATATTTGATCCCAGCATCAGCCATCTGCTTCCAGATGGATACCCGCAGATCAGCTGCCACCTTCTGAAGATCCTCAGCACTGCTTTTCCCATCCCAGAAAGATTCCAATGCAAATTTCAGTTCTCTCTTAGGGCCCATGCGAGGATAACCAACAATGTGGGAAGCCATTGCTCTGTTAGACAGATTCCACAAAATTTCAAATTCATTCTATGAAGTATTATTGCCAAACAAATATAATAACAAGGAATCTCCAACAAGATATTGCCAAACAAACAAAATGGAAGGTGTTAATGAAGGCATTACTACGATGATCTACTAAACTAACATTTACTCCTTAAGAAAGAGACAAGAAAACCAAAATAACAATTCTTCAAAATCGGAATACTCTAAGAAACCAATAAAGAAAGTAATAAAACATTTTTCATCTTACAATAAACTTGACAACAAACATAACAAAATGATTTCCCTAATCTTTAATAGAACATATTCTCTTGGAAAATACTAAAAGTACAGAAAGCCGTTCCGAAGCCCTTATTGAAAACATTGCAGAGGCATCTACTTCCTCCTCCGACGTAACAAATGAAACAACCATGAAATGTGGCTGCAAACGGTATGTTCCACTTTGATATCACGAAATTCTTCTCATAGATCAATATATTCATCTTTCTTGAAAAACGTTTCCCGCGAAACAAGTAGCAAATAAAGCCAGGTCCGTACAAACAAAAACATTCCATCCAACTTTTAAACTAACTAAGCATGATAACAAACTAACAGAATCCAACTACACTCAAAATCCAATCTTACTAACACAGCATCGCTTACATCATTAAACAAATGATCCACACAAGCAACCGAATAGTAAAAACTCTTCCTTCAACAAGAAAAACAATCAAACTCTGAAGAATGAATTTTGATTCATATAAGACCTAAACATCAAGCGAAAGCAATCCTCATCAGTAATCCAATATCAAAGCCACCACCTTTACACGTAAAATGAGACTCCGCATAGCATTCGAATCAAAATCTACTAGAAATGAATTTTAAAGAAACAGAGAGAGAAATTGCACCTGACGGAGACGGTGACGATGGAGCGGCGGAGAGAGAGTTGACGGAGGTGGTAGAAACGGTTGGAGTGGAGAGAGAAAGACGAGAGAGAGTGGAGTTTAGTAAGTTTGAGAGTGAGAGAAGAAGAAAAAGAAAGGGAGGGCGCGAGAGAATGAAGAGGGACTTGGCCCATTTATAGTTGAAGTTGGAGTAGTAGGAAGTAGTCACTCTCCATTGTCATACTCTCTCCCTCTCTCCCTCTCTCTGCTCAACCACTGCTCCTAATATTTAGATTTTCTTATTATAGAAGTCCAAAAATATTTTTTTACTCATTTACTGAAATTTTTTTTTACATAAATAATAAATTATACATCGATTTAATAGAATTTTATAAAGGTTACTTTTTTTTTTTTATTTCCTTTATTTTTTGGAATTGAATGGAGATATTAACTTTATCTCGATTGGAATGAAACACGGGCACTACACTCGTATTACGAGTTAAACTAGTAAAAGTAGAAGTATTAATAAAGACGATGGGAATATTATCTACTTGTAGTATGCATGTATTAATAGCATCATTATTTATAAGGAGTCTATTCATATTCTTAAATGCCATATAAATATCTTATTATCAAGAAACTTTCTTTTATTTCGAAGTTCTGCTACAAAAATTCTCTAATATTTTTTTTGGGATAGAATGTTCTATTTTTACCAATAAAAAATTAAAAAATAAAAAAAAAATTAAAAGATGGGACGTGCCTTATCAGAGGCACATTCCCATGTGAAGGGATTGGGAATATTGCGGAAGCAACGGGTGAAGGTTCCTCCATGTAGGCAAAGAGATCGCTAATAAAGCTAACATAGATTAAAATTTTATCTCAGGTTTTATTAATGTTCTTCAAATTTTATATTATGAAGAATTCATTCTGGTTCAAAAAGCTATCTTTTAAGAGTGCTAAACCTAAAATTACCCTTTTCCTGTTAAATAATATGTATGGAAGCACTAGTAGTGTGAAATCTTTTTTTTTTTTTCTTTTCTTTTAAATAATGTTATTAAATTTGGTTTAGATAAATGATTGGGATATATGTAAAGATAAAATATTAAGAATAAAATTGGGTTCAATTAAGATTCGATAAAAATTAAATATGATTGATTTTATAAACAGATTAGATCGAATCATGTTAAACTTTCAAGACTTTTGATTATAAAAACTATTTTTGAAGAACAAAAATTAAGTAGAGAGCTTAAAAAAGACCTTATACAATTTATACAAATTGTTATCACTCGAGATTTCAATATTATACGTTAGGACAAAGTGAACAAACTCAAATATAGTTGTATTACCACTTTCTTCGGTGGGACGATTTAGATAAGTGCTAAGATTTTTATTTTCAAAACACATGATTGAATTATCGAGACTTTTTCAATCCTACGAAAGTGCTTATCTTTTAGTTTTCAAAGGCATCAATAATAAATATGATGAGCTAAGTATGCCAAGTATAGTCAATAAATACCAAAAATTTTCATTGGTCAATTGTGGTTATAAACTAATTTGATTTTTCTTTTAATACATTTTTACCTACCTATGTAGACTTACGTTCACAAGGGTTTGAATCCTCTTATTCAATGCCTCTAATTAGGGGTGCAAATAAATCAAGTCGGTTTGTAAACTATTCTAACTCAAGTCGAATTTTATTCGATAATAATTTAGTTGAGCTCTAGCTATTCAAGTAGTAAATCGAGCTGAGCTCGAGTTTTAAAATATTAAGTTCAATTTAATATTAGTTATAAAAAATTTATATATTATTTAAGTTTAATTAAGTTAATCGAGTTGAACTTAAACTTACCATAAATTCTCATGGATTAAGTACAAACCATAGGTAGTATCCAACACAATATACTAATTGTTTTGCAAATTTGTGAACCCATAAACCCTGGCGTTTACATTAGTTGTAGGGACGGATTGAGGTCTCAACTCTTCTAAGCTTGGTAAAAAGTTAATTTTTTAACTATAAGAAGATATATCATATATATATTCTAAAAAGCAAGTTTTAATATAATAGGAGGTATAGTTAAGTGTTTGTTTTATTAAATATAAGGTCTTTTGTTCAAATCTCATATATAACATTTTCTATTTTTTCAAGATGCATTTATTATTTGAATGACATTCTCTTTTAGTGTTTTTTTTTTCTAACTATTTTTCATAATAACTAATAATATTAAATTCACTCGTTATTAAATAAATTCTCATACATTAGTATTTTTTTATTAGTAGTACATCATAAATAATAATTGTGTTGCCAATATTACAATTGTTCCAATTTTATCGTGTAAACTATGAGTAAAATAATACCAATCGTGACTTGATTTTGTAACATTTCATTTTTTTTAATAAATGTGATTTATTGAATGATTAATTGTACAATAACTTATATTCAAAATATATATATATATATATATATATTTGCATTTCTTGTAAAACAAAACAGCAAAGTTATCATAAAAAAAGATTGTAAAATACTTATATATATATGTGTGTGTGTGTGTGTGTCAAATTGCTCTTTTTTGTTTTACTTGCAATTTTTTGTTGAAATATTTGTTATGACTTATGACTTTTAAAAATAAAATTCCCGTGAGTTTTATATGTTAATTTTGTTTTATATCCATATAAATTGATAATTAGATTCAATTAGTACATATGCCATTGAAAAGCTTATTTTGCACTAAGCACCCTTAATTATCTCATAAAAAAATATCAATCTTATAAAGTTTTAAAAAATATTGTAAGTGCAATGTTAATAAATTTTTTTTTTACATTTATAAGATACAATATAATTGCAATTCAACTTGTATATTTTCCTACAAGCAATTTTGATACTAACTTAATTAACCAAAATTTGGCCCATCCAATTATATATAATCTTGCATCAATGTCTGATTAGTGGGCCAGACCTAATTGGTTTTTGGTACCTAAGAGAGTTCACATCGGTTCCACAATTCCTTAGCCCTAGACTTGCAAGTTTTGTCAAGAATTTAGCATATCTTTGGACATGCATATGTCTACTTCAAGTTTATATTTTCTAAACATCAACGCTCAGTATGTCATATCGAAAAGGAAAGAAAAAGAATGGGGATGACAATAATTCCTCGAGTCCCACCAATTTTGAATCCCTAAAACCGAAAGGAAAAGTGGAAATAATTAGTGAATTTTCCATTCAATCCCTTTTCTTTATTATGCTTTTTCTTTTTCCTTCTTTAACATATGTTATACGTGTTTGTTGAGCAAATATTATATATATATATATATATATATTTATAGATATGCCAATAATTTTACATTATGCTTAATTTTGTCTTTAATAAGATCAATATTCATTTTATTTTTCTTCCCTTCGTTATCCATTGTATGTGTCAATAGGGAACAAAGTATTTACGACCGGATATAGAATTTGCCTGACCAAGATCCAATTAGTCAATGTTAGTGGTTACGATTTTCCTTTCAATATTTCCTCGTTTTTCTTTTTCCCAATGCATTTACCAACCTTGGGAAAGTGAAGAATAATCTTTAAAGACTTGAAAGATCCTGCCACGAGGGTTAGGTTGGTGGGGTACTTGTGGTGGACCACTTACCAATCACCTCCGGTTCAACAAAGAAACAACAACATAGATTACATATTACTCAGAACATAACGATGTTTAAGAACAAAATCTGTCTTCATGAAGTAAAGATTCAAGCAAAAGACTGTCTAGTTAAAATGATGATGTGGTGGTGATGGATGTAAAGTCTAGTTGATTGAAAAAAATCCTATTTGCCCTTGGGAAAAAAAAAAAATAGTGTTGTCACACCTAATCCGAGTGATTAATTAAAAAATATAAAAGGATTAAAATTAAGAGAAAAAGCAAATCGACTGGGATCATACTAAATTAAATCGTAGAAATCAATCCGAATTTGAGGTATAAAAATAATTTTTTAAAATTTTTGACATATAAAAAAGATGGGATCTATATATGCTTTAACTTTAAATATATGATTTAAATATTATATATAGAGATATATATATTTTGGCAAGAAAAATTTATATGTAGAAAAATTAATAAAAGTTGCATCCAAAAGTTGGTGCAACCATCGGTTCTCTATTCGTGGACCATGCCGAGATTTTTTGCTTTTGTCTCTTCCTACTCCTCATGCTTTTCGGACAAACAAAGAAAGGATGTCTTCATGCCACCGCATGTTCATATCGCTAAATCATCCTCGTTTATTAGGATTTTACTAATGATGATGGAATGCAACCACCATCGGTGATGATTTATTTTTAATAGATACAGGTGAAAACGTAAATAGAAGGATAGGAAATATGTCCTCAAAATTTTAGATTTTTTGAAATAACCATAAGGATATCTTTACTTCGAGCAATACTTTTCATTGAGTTTGCAATATATTATATAAGTGAGATGTGTCACAATTTCACTGAATTTGGTTTTACAAAAAAAGAATAGATTAATAGTCTACCTACTTCTTTTTTTAAATTACTCGTAAATCATTAATACTTCACTAAAAGACCCTAGCTAATAATCTTTATATAGAAATCCTTAGAGCATCGCCATTGCTCGTTGCCTCGCACGTATTTCAAGCAAAGTTACGCATGGGGAGTTTCTTCAGTGTTGACTACATTTGAGCTGGTGTTGTTCCAATTCATCATGTGGCTTTGAGCAGCAACTTCCAAACGTAAAGCTTTTCTTTTTCTTTTTTCTTTTTTTTTCTTTTCTTTAAATTTGATTCGTTAAAAAATATACATTGGATCTCACAAAAACTTCTAAAAAATTGTTAACAAAGTCTTGTAAAGTAATTTAAGAATAAAATTGTAAATTTCTTAAAAATAAAATTATTTAATATATTAAAATTAATATTTAGAGATACGAAATAGGTTATTACACTTATAGGAGTGAATTAAAGTACCCATCCTTGTTAAAGGAACTAGTGAGTAACATTTTCTCTCTTTGTGAGTCTTGTGGGTGGCTGTGGGTTGCACTGCAACCACAAGTTGCTATTGTTTTGCTACATGTGCTTTTATTCATTTATTTACTTATTTTCTGATTTTATGTCTTTAATTAATTTGTTAAATTTAATAAATCAAAAATTAAAAATGTGTACACAATTTTCATTATTTTTAGGTTTTTTTTTTTTTTGTTACTATTAAGAATATTAAAATTACATGATAATAGCTTGAGATTCATAAAAGATTTCAACATTTATTAATAGAATTCTCTTGAACATTGATATAATATCTAAAAACTTCGATTAAGTTTTTACAGATAAAAGATGCTTTAAGAGAAAGGAATCAAACTACAAGGAAATAGAAGTGGTAAGGTCTCGTTCAATTATCACCACGTGTCAACTCCCATCGTGTTCCTCCTATAAATTAAAGCAAATTGGATATCTTTGAATTTTATCCTGACTACTGATAAAATTAAAACCAACTAACCCAAGAAAACCTCAAAGTAAACACCTTACTAGAACAATGGCAAATTATAAATATATTCCACAAGCTATCATTTAAATATAGATAGATAGTTCTTACAAACTTTATAAAAAAATAAAAAAGGAAAAAAAAAAAAGATTTCAACCCCTTATAATTTTTAAATATACTGCTCATACTTTCCAAATCTTCGTTATTTATAGCCGATAATCCCGTTCATCAGTTGGGTTGATCAGTTCTTGTGAAATGAAGTAATATTTTGGAGGTTCAGAGATCCATTTACCACCAAACTTACCTTTGACCATTAAAATCAGGTAAGGAAGTCCATATACAGGGGTAAACTGCCAGACTGGATTTACCAGAGGCTTTTATTATATTGACGATGAACCAAAAAAGTGAGTTAACAGAGCATGGATGCTGATAGAGTTAAGGGCATGCGGGGTAACATATACTCCCTAAGATTTACATAGGAATTCTGTTTTCCAAACGCACCTTTAGTGGGAGCAGGAACAACCCCGCTCTCCATTATCGCTGCCAGAGGTCATCTTATAACTGCGCTCCCATGTATCAGTAGGCACTGCTTCTGCATGGGGTACATGACGAGGATGCTTCTCTCTCTTGTCTCCTTTAATTTGCTTTAAGGCATGCTTAAGGGCAGGTAGCAGAGCTTCCATGCATTCAGCAACAGCGTTTGGATTCCCGGGCATGTTGATTATCTAAAGCCACAGTGTAGGATACAGGATCAGGAACCAGATCAAACACGTCATATATAATCAATTTTTTAGGTATTATAAATGTTTTAACACAGCATTTAGTTGCAGCTACTTGGAAGAGAAAAGGTGTTACTAAACCACGATGCATTGACATGCTTGGACAACGATACTGCTAAGTCTATAGTACATACTACATACAAAAACAAAAACACAACTTTAGTGCAATTGAGGCTACCTATAAGCGTATAAGCATACATTTCAACAAAGAGGGATGTTAGTGTAAAACTATGTCATATTCTCCATTTCTCCTACTTATTAATGCATTTGCCCTATTTATCTTCATACACTGCCCTGATAATAGGAATCTCAAATATTACATTTGGCATTAGCCAGATAGAGCCTAGTAATAATGAGATGACGCTCAAAACTTTCAGTGATCTTTAAATTGGCAAATTACATACACACACATACATATGATGGTGAATGGACTTTCACAAGAACAGTTCATACTACATTTTGATCATTGCTTTAAAAAGAACAAGTCGCTACAACTGCAAAGCATCAAAATGAAAACCGATAAAAATGTAAAAATTAGATTTATTTTTTACAAGATAAAATGTACTAAAAAATTATCTCACAATATTATAGGTTCAGTGTGGTTTAGTAGAAGATATTGTTTCATAATAATAATTTAAATGACCTAATTTTCAAATTTATGTAATAGTTACATAACCTTTCAAGTACAGCATTAACCAGTCAAAAAAACAAACCGTATGCATACCAATGATGAGCCACGGATTCCTGCTGCAGCCCGAGACAGCATTGCAAATGGTGTAACCTAACACAAAAAGAAGACCATAAAAGCCAAAACTAAATGCTGCAGCAACAAGAATGAAATCATGCAAGCAACTGATGTACAAAAGAAAAATTTTCACCCAAATATCTTTCCTCTCATTCTGTAACCTATAGATATTTGACACAAATTTCTAAAGATATAGATATATATATATATATATATATATATCTATGTACCTTGGGCTTTCCCACAAATCTTGATCCCACAAATCTTGATTGGGTTGCCAGAAGCTGCAAAATTCTAGAGTGTGCTCTAATATATAGATTCTCACCTTTTACTTCTCCGTTCTCATTTTGAATATAAAAAATGAAACTGAAAGCCAGCTATACTATGCTAACACAATACATTCAGCTATACTATGCTAACACAATACATTGCATGTTCAGCAGATACTGACACAGAGATGTCGAACTCCTTCATAGAAGCATTTTTCATCTTCATTTTCCTTTTATAATTTTATTTTTCTTCTTTTAAGGTTAGCATTCCTGATTATCAAGCCAACTGTTTTAAGTATCATTCCAATTTTATCAAATGTCTGTGAAGAGACCCTGCTGTTTAAGTATTTTGAAGAAAATTTCTACTCCATCTATTATACAGTGATTTTATAAACAACATGTCTGCTGGCTGAGGCAATGGATTCCTTCATTATGATTTGCCTCATAATGCTTGTAAGATGTAAAGTGTAATGTGCTTTTGTTATATGCTATGTCTAAGAACTAAAACATTTGGATTTGCCACTTATCCTTACAAAATGGATCATTTGATTCCTTGTATAATTTGAGAAAGTGGTATTCCTCTTACTAAGTTTAAGAATGCAAAATATTCACATACTCCAAAAGAATAATGGATGAAGAATAAACGCCTGTTAGCAGGACTTAGTTTAATAAGATAAGACACACTTTAAAATAAGAAGCATCTCCCTTATGTTATCTTAATGTTAAAACCACACTTAGCAAGAGCATTTGCCATTATGCAAATAAAAGGCAAGTAGGAGCAAATGTATATAGATGAATGAAATCCACCAACTACCTTCAGACTCTCTTGCATCATGACATAAATCAAACCAGGAGTTTCTTTCTCAATCAATTGTTTTGTTGCTTCTGGAGTTACATCCCTTGGAGTGAATCCAGTGCCACCTAATAAGAGATTTTTACATCATACGTTGAAGGAATACATCTAAAATTGGAAGCGGTAATAAACTAGCTTACCAAGAGTAAGGATGAGATCCATCTTATTGACATCGCTCCACTTCTGTAGTATATCTTTGATTTTGGACACGTCATCTGAAACCACAGCAGTTGCAACCACCCTAGCTCCTCCTAGCTTTTCAGAAGAGGAATTGACAACCGTCACTGCCCTTGGACCACTGCAAAGCAATAATAACTACCTATCAAGTTTAATTTTGACACCTAAGCATGAATATTCTGAAAAATGAAACCAACGAGAAAGATCAAAATGATAATCTAGGAAGATATGGTCTCTCCTACACTTGAGGTAAAAAGCCCTAGTAATGAATAATAGAATACCTTCTTTTTTTTTCCTTTCCTTTCCTTTTCTTTTTTTTTTAATAGAGGGAACGGGAGAAGAAGAGAGGGAGGGGGGTGTTTGGCAGTGTGTGTGTTACCATAATAAATAACAGAATTTACGCTCTGGATTTCACAGAACTTCAAACAAATAACTCTACTGAGCAAACATTGCTTAATTTTTAAAATAGAAAACTTAATATATATGTATATATTAATTTATTGTTATGGTAGAACTAAATGAGAGTCACAGACAAGAGAATAATGCATGGGGAAATAAATATAACATATGTCAAAATTATATACGAAATTTGAATAAGCAAACTTTTAGAATTTCCTCTCTGATTGTAAGAGAGGAATTTCATATAGAGTATAATCAATGAGACAAATGAAGTGTCAAACATTTGGATGGAGCATCAATTCTATATAGGTATCACCTCTCACATCCAACCCCAGACAAATAAACAGGTGCGCTAATTTACAAATGGACATATAGGTTAAGCCAGAGGATGCCCTGGATGAATGGCTGAGCACAACTGCACATATCATTTTGAAAATATAGCCATCACATTAGCAGAAAGCAATGCCTTCGCTTTTAGCCATTAATGGAACCGCATGGGCTTTCAAAATATTGTTACAGAGCTTGCAGTTCTTCTTCTGCTCCTCTAACAGAAAGTAATATCAGGTCTGCACTATTGCTTTGGCATCAGCTAAGTGACCCCTCTAAAACAACTATTTAAAGAGGTGTATCTAGATGCCTTTAATCACAGAACCAAGACATAAGCCTGTCAAAGCAATCTGGCAAGCTTCATTTTCGGTAGCTCTAAAGCCACTTTCAAATGGCATAAAGTTCGTTGGTTGTCCTTGGTCTAACTTCCAAATTTCAGTAGTCCTAGATTTATAACATATGAACCCACAAAATATTTGGATCACCAGATAAATCTGTCTTAGCAAAATTATTTGAGATCTGACATTGTTAGACTTAATTACTAGATAACTTTGGCCATTGCAAACATTCAAGGACAAGGTTTTCCTATTAATTGTAAGACACAACAAGAATATTCTAGGAAGAAAACTCATGTAATAACATGATGTAAAGCACTATGCACGTGAGGGGGGTTCAAATACAAATACATTATTTTCGCATCTCTGTGATTTCCTTCTTTTCACTTTGCTTCAGCATGGTTGGAGTAAGGACATATCAATGCAAGGAAATACTTACCAAAGTGCTTACTACAACAGCAAGTGGCAAACATAGTGCAATGGAGCCGCACTACAGAACTACCAGAGAAAACAGAGCAGGTTGCAAACAATTCATACAAGAAGTATGAATACAATGAATACTTGCTTGTGATTTTCATCTGTACAATGAATGAACTAGTGGCCAAAACCATTCAGGAGAAAGTTTAAGCACATCACATGCAAACCTGTTTTTATCACCTCTATTTATACAATGATGAAAATTTGCATCGCTATGGTAATGATAATATAATAATAACTACTGGTGCCACATGAATAGTAAGAACAATAATAACTCTCATTTTGCTCATGAAAGGCAAATAGGGTTTCAAAAGTGTCACAACCAAAAGAAAGGAAACTACTGGAGGAAACGGGAATACCTCCTATCAGGTCCAGCCCCTGATGCAACAGTATCACTTACTGTCAAAATGGCCACTTTGAAGTTAATATCACAATTTTTAGCAGCAATTGAGTCCCTCGATACACTTGTTTGATGCTTTGCATCAGGAATTGTTGGCAGGAGGCCATTGTTTGTGGCAATAGCATTGAGATCAGAAATCACAACAGCTGTTACAGATGTTCCAGCAGGCAAAACAGCACCAGTCGCTGGCAGCTCCAGTAATGCATTTGCTGACTTCATGCTAAGAAGCCGACTGCTCATCTGGTGACCAGTACTCTCAGCAACAAAACTGGAAAATGTAGGAAAAAACAAATAAAGATGAATCTTATGATTGAATAAAATAATCACAGGACCCTAACCATTTTACAACCACCATATATTGACAAGTAATGGAACTATCTTAGACATGCATTGTAATGACCACCGATTTCCCCCTCCCCACCCCAACAAAAAGCAAATACACTCCCCCTCCCGCCCTGCACCACCCCCCCAACACCAAAAAAAAAAAAGGCATGGGACCCACCCTGGAGCTCCAGATCCATCATCAGACAACCATCTCAAGATGGCCCGGTGAAATTCTGGCCTGACTGGGTCTGTCTTAATTGACTGGTGAAGACGTGCATGCACTCTGACAACCAGAATATAAAATATTTTTTAGCAGATAGGAAATGCTAGTCAATCGCGAAAGGAGAAGAGGAAAGCAATAGTGTTTTGCTTTGCATGTTCATAAACCTCGCAAGATATGGGTTGGCCCATCCAGTAAGATGTCGTATCACAGGAACAACAAAGAGATGGAAACAGACAAGACAGCTAACTGGATTCCCAGGTAATCCAAATGCAAGAATTTTATGCTCTGCCGTATTTTCAGCTGATTTTACAAGGATCTCAGCAAATGTTAGTGGTTTTCCTGGTTTCATGCAGACCTGAAAAGGCAGTGACTAGTAATATATCAACCACTTCTATTTATAATCTTCATTCAGAAGTTTAATAACGGGAAAAAATAGTTGTACTATCCATGTGAAGTCTCCACCTTACTGAAATATACTCTGCCTCTTTTTTCAAGTATTGGCTTGATGAAGTCCTTGTCTCCCATGGAAACACCCCCAGATGTCAGTAAAATGTCAATTCCAGAAGAAATGGCTTTTTCCATCATGCCTTTAATCTCTTCTTCGTCATCTGGTGCAATACCAAGATCCACAACCTTGCAATGTTGTTGAACAGCAGCTGCCATTAACATGGCACGATTTGAATCCCGAATCTGTTCAGTAGCTAAATCATCTTAATTGGAAGCTGCATAAAGAAAAAGGTAAATACATCTAAAACACTATATATAAGGAAAAACAAATAGAAAAAGGAAGGGCTGTTAACTACTGCGTTTTATGAGATCTACCTCCAAATATACCAATCAATTGCATCACTAAGATGCTTTTCAAATTTGGGGGAAGAGCAAAGTTAGACCTCAATTTTGCAATTTCTATATTTAAATCATCCAACTTCTACAACTTTGTGCAAGTTGCCAACCTGTTAAATGAGCTACTTAACAGTTAACTTTTGCTGACATGATTCTGAGGTAAGTTTATGTATACATGGCAGACTACTCCCGCCAACAAAAGTGCAAATTTATTACTCTAATTATTGTTGCTCTCCTAACCAAAAATATAATAGACTTAATTGATTCATTTTAAAATAGTGTGAGTGCTTTATACAAGCCTGGTTGGAAGTAACACACAAGCTGGGTGCCCCCACCACCTATTCTTCCTGGACAGCAGCAACTTGAGGCCTTACTTTGACATCTTAATCTTCAAATTCACAAACTTTTGTCTGGGGGTCTGGGGAGCCGCTCTAGCAACCACAGCAATTGTGCTTGGAGTCTTTGAAATTCAGTTCATTTAGGGCAGCCCACTGCTTGACCTAAGTTTTAGCCAATTAAAACCTTGCTTATGCCAATTTAAATTGCTCAACTCAAGATTAGATTACTCTACTTTCCAGTGTGTTTGTACACTATTGTAATAGAATAGTAGCTGTGCTACCTCTTCCCATCATTTGATGATTGTACATATCTTCCTTGATTTTGAACGAAGTTATTATAATTGTTATTTTTTCATTAAAAATTTATTTTCCAGTATTCTAATTAAACATTGAGGCAACTAATGCAACAGATAGTAAATGAAATGTATGGTCACCCTAAAAGGATTGAAGAAAAATATTATATCCCTTCATACGATAGAAGTTTTTTGGACAGTCGTAAAAAATAAACTAAAATAATACAAGTTTATAGGTCAAAGAAACTTTCAGTTCAAAAATCTTAGAAATGGCAGCTGTGTCAAAAGCAACTTCCTAATTAGGTTAAAGATACAGTCTATTACATTTAGGTAGAACAATATATTCACCTAAAAGCTTTAATCTTATAAACAAATGACTTTGATATTTCATATTTTAATTCTCTTCTTGCTCACACATGAGATGTAGTCATAGATTATGAGCCATAACATGATTAATTGACTGGAGTGCCAAATGATAATGGGTATGTCTAAGGAACGTCCATTCTTCTACTGCACAAAATTTTAGATTCTACAAGCAACTCATGTAGATGTTTAAGTGTATGAATCAGCAAAGGGAGTTTTTGATTCATACATATCTGAGCTGACATTTTGACTTAGGTCCATTATGTGAAGGTGATTAAATGGGGGTAAATGATGAAAGAGGGACTCAAACTTAGAACTTTCCACTCTAACTCACATTAGATTTAGATGCACAATCGTTACCCACAAAAGAATTAAATCCATAACCAATTAATCTAAAGACTTAAACATGAAGGCTGATGTAGGTAAATATCAACTATATCAAGAAGGTCCAAATTATTATTTCTTGTTAAAATCCTGCCATGCTCATGAACCTAGAATGCAACCAAATGAGACAGCACATCAAATTAGCATGAGGCTGAACATCATAGTTATCAAAGGAAAAAGAAAGGAACGATAAGGCTGAAACAAAACAAGATAAGAACTCAAAAGTATATGACTACCCACCAATCAAAAACCCTATGCCACTTTTTTGACAGTAAGAGCAAGAGGAAGAGACTGAGGCAGCTCAAAACAATGCATTTGCCTTTTGAAACTATAGAAAATAACAGAGGTTGAAGACCAAAGCAAGCCATGCACCGTCTTTTAGTTAGAAGATAGCAGAGGTTTAAGATCAAGCAAGCTATGCAGCACTATTTAGTCACACAGTCAAATAAATACTAGTACCTGCCCCCTATTCAGACTCTTGGCTGTTGGCTCCACAAGTTCATCTCCAGTGGAAAGAACTGCCACTGTTGGAGTGGGGTATACCTGCATGGCAAAGCTGTCTGTCATCACAGACATTAAGATAATAAATCTCCTTAAACCTATAGCTTGTAGGTAATTTTGTTAGGGACTTGATTTTATGGAAAAATAAACATATTTGTTAATTTATTTCCAGATAATTATCATAGGTGTAATCTTTTTGGCTAATTCAGAGAGGTATATATATTGATCACAAAAATATAGAGAGAAGTCCATTGATGCTCTAGAGGGCATCAACAATCAGTGCAAATAGACTTGCTTGCATGAACTGATTCCCAAATATAAAAGCAAATTATAATTTTACAACCCAAAAAAAAAAAAAAAAAAGAAGAATGACAAAGTCCTAAATTAAAATTCACAGCCAAAAGCATAGTAGGGATCCTCTTAGCTACACAAAACTACTGAGTTGTCCATTAAGACATCTCTCATTTCTTTCATGCCATAAGTAGCAGGCTGCCACAGCAAAGGCCAACCTCCACCTCAAAGGAGTGCTACTTCTTCCATTAGCAGTAGATGAGAGACCAACTAGAATAGAGTTCCAGTCCACCAGTTGACCAGGGATGAGTAACTTGGAAGCAACTAAATCCCAGACCTTAATAAATTTACACTGGAAGAATAGATGGTCATGAGATTCTACTTCTTTAAGACATAAAAAAGCACATATTGGTTGACAGAATTTCAGACTTTTGAGCTTGAGGACAAGCTTGTTATCTAGAGGGAGGATAATGCTAGGGACTGCATTTATAGAAAATAAATATCTAGATTTGTTATTTTATTTCCAGATTATTATCATGGGTACCTTAGAAGATATAATTAGGAAAGCTGTCATATTTTATTTTGAGAAATCACTATAGATATTATTAATAGGATACATTTTATTTGTAGAAGTTATCGGGCCTTGGCCTGTATAAATATGCTATTGAATAACGAAATAAAGCAAACCATAGGTGTTAAGTTATTTCATGTCACTGAATCTTGTTTATGAGATCAAGGGTTTTCTAACTAGTGCTTTCTTTTACACATTTCACCAATGACTAGACCTTACACTAGGGCTCAACTCATCTGTACATTCTCTTGTTATGGCACCTTTTTGGCTTAACGAGTTTAGATAATGTGGGGTGTTCAAATTGAAAGAGGTTACGTATGTGCTGTGTACCATACCACACTTTAACACGTTAGGTGATAAGTAGAAGAACAAGATGGTGTTTTTGAGGTGTTTACGCGTTTTGATCTTTGAGACAGAATTCTAATAGAGTAATGGCGTTAGTGGGAATTTGTCTCCTATCCAAATAATGAACTAAATAGGGTATTTATAAGAAATAATTGGTAGATTCAATTCGTTAAATTATGATATTGATTAATGATTAAGATTAAAACTTTTTATACATGAGTATCGGGTGAGTTTTTTTTATGCATTTAGGCCCAAATAAAGGGTTTTATATTTTATTGGTATAAGCCGAGTTAAGAAAAGTTGGATCGGACGGATCAATCCAACAGGCTTACTCTGAGCCCACTGTGCTAAATTTCTCTCAATCATCCTAAAATTTTATGAGATTGACTCTTTAAACCTTATCAGCTGAGCTCAAAGAGTCAAATCCATGTCGTTGTTGGACTTGAAACCTATGAATTAAATTTAGCCTTCTACAGACAAAAAAGGGAGAGAAAAGATAGCGATGGCATACCTTCACCATTGTAACACCTGCAGTAGTGAGCAGTCCAATTTCTGAAGCCCCTATCCTCTCTCTAGAATTTAGAGCTATAGCATTTTTCTGGATATCAAATCCCTATTTCAATGATAGATATGGATCAATAGTCAGCATTCTGGTTTATACCAAAAAAAAAAAAAAAAAAGGCATTTTGGAGTGTTCAAAATCCATGCCTTAATCATCTAAACCAAGCTACTTTTAAAAGAAATTAGCTCTTCAAACATAAAATACCCAGAAATTATGTATGACATGAACCTTACACATACAATATCCAATAGAAGCATTTTAATCCACTTGAATAAAAAGAATCCTAAATGGAAAGTTTTTACTTAAAACGGAAAATTTCACAATGTAGAAGCTTCATCACATTGACTAGAATTTATCTTTTGTAGTTACCCAAAAAAGAAATAAAGAAAAAATTAATCTTTTGGGATGACAACATAACTGGCTGGCATTGTGAATCCATAGATACTCTATAATATATGTTATACTTGGAAGTTAACATCCAAAAAACTTCATTCTATCAAACCTATGTCTTTTTCTTATTTTGGTAGGGGGAATAATTCTGTCAAAAATATGTCTTTTGTCCAAATATTGTTGGAAATTCATACCACTGGACGAATGTCAGTGCCTTTGCTGGTCTGTACCAATATTCTAACTCTTTTAACTTCACTTCTAGAATCCTTTACCAATTCAGTGTCCTCAACCTGAATGACTGCATCTGCACCATCTGGGATGGGCCCTGGCGAAAAATTATGGAGAAGAGTTAATGGAAGGCAATATCAAATCCAAGAATATCGAATGGACCAAAAGTATCACAGATGAATGACAGGAAGATATCCCAGATAGAAATGTCAATGTACTGCGTAACATAGGAAGTAGCTTGAACCTGCTATGCGCTTTCAGGGTTATGACTCAATAAGTCACACAACGCATCCAAGTCAAAGAATAGGTCAAAGCAATACATAGCAGAATTATTACGTCATTGCCCCGCATAAAAAATGCTTTGCATACCTCTTTATAATGACCACATCATTGAAGGCTTATGATGGGAAATCAATGAGAAAAAATTTCAGGCAAACCCAGCAAACCTAATGAACAGTGAAACCTAATGGTATTAATTAATGGGTTGAGCTGATCAGTCAATTTCTTAGAAGAGCAAAAACCGTGTCCAAGATTTTACATATAGCAATGCTTTCCAAGGCAGTTGATTAGCAGAAAAGGGAAGCTTGCAAGTGTACAATAAATGAAGCAGCTATCTAACAGCAAACATCACAATGTTGAATGAAGCTTTTTTGTTGGATTGATAATACCATAGGAATGGCCATATTTCCTAACACTCTCACAAAAGCCTCATCATTGAGAACCTAAATCAAATGAAGATTAGGGTCTCGAGATCAGTGGTCTTGCGGCAGTTGTTCTTAAGGTTTGATAGAACATATGGTGTTGCTCCTACTTTGACCTCCACAACTTATGTTACATCTCAAAGATTTCATTCTTCTAAGTCAAGGCCAGACTATTCCTTCTTGAAAGCATGAATCTGAGATTTTCTTTTATAGCCAATGGAATGGTGTAAAACAAGTAATATATATACATAGTAAAGTGAGCAGAAATAAAAGTATGACTTAAATAGGAATTCAAAGTAAAAGCAGTCTCCATTGAAGTTAACTTACCAGAATTCTCCATTAAGTCAAAGACTACTAAAATAAACAAAGGGTTATCGAATATGTTTAGCTCAATACAATGTCCTACCTCCAGTAGTTACATATGCAACTGTTCCTGGAGTCACAGTCACTCCAACTCCGTCATTTCCAGCTCTTGACTCAGTGATGATAGGATATTCACCAGGACCATCTGCAGCAACAACTGCATAACCATCCTGAAATAAGTGAGTTTGCATCCATTAGTTCATTCAAGAATTGAGCAATGGTTTTTCATTATTTCCACAAGGGACAAATTTCAAAATGCAAGCATGAAGGAATATCCAAAGATAATGGATAGAATTTTAATATGGAGGATCCTCAATGCATGAATTTTCTAAAAGACGTTACTTTTTTTCCAAAGTGAGCTGAAACATGCAAAATGCATCGAATATTCAGGGAACAGATTACAGCAATCTCATCTTTTTATTTCTTAATTCAATAACCATGTGCACAAACTATAAACAAATAACAGCAGATTATGCGACAGCAAAAAGATAACCGCAATAACCAAGCCATTCACTCCAACAATCACACCAACCACAGATCAAACTGACCACAAATAATGCCACATGTGCACATTTCTTTACTAGTCCAATCTTCTTGCATATCTGGATCCTTTTGTTGCACAATTAATGTTAGTTTCAACTGTTTACTATCAATAGTACCAATTTACAGTCCAGAAAATAACAAACAGCGGCGAGAATGCTTAAAATGTGGTGACGATATCAATCAGGTAGGGGTAATCAAGTATAATATTAAGCTTAAGCTCGACTTCCAAATTCAAAGAGCACAAACTTTTTTGAGCTCCACTCGAAGTCGCACCAGTTGCTGCATGCTCGCCTACATTAAGCTGTTCAAGCACCTTTATATTGAGGAAAACTACATTCCTTCTAATTAAGATTGTATTACAACTTGTATCAGATTCAAACTTGATTTACACTTAAAAAACCTATCCTCTAAGCTCATTGGCTCTCACAATGAACTAATCAGAGTAGCTTCCCTGATTGCAAAATAGCGATTGACACCCTAATTTCAGGACACGAAAAGGCATTCAAGACATACCTTGACGGAAGCAGGGTAAGGAGGCAATGGATCGGGAGCCCTAATATCTTCAGCAAGGACTTTACCAAGGGCTTCATGAATCGGCACCGTGACAGGCGGCAAACGCTGAGACACTTTCAGTACTATCTCTAAAGCTTCCTGCGCCGGTATCATCGCCGGTTTTGTGTTTACGACGGCCGTCGTTCCGGTTTGCTCCATTTTATAAGGAAACTGTCGATTGAACTGGGGGATTGTGTCGGTTGACCTAAAATTGATTAGATGTTGCCTTGTCGGATTGAGTTCAAATGATGGACAGCTTTTGACTATTTCCGAACCCTAATACTGGCCACGCTGTGCAGTGCACATAACGCCACCCATTCCATTAGCCGCAAAATGCAATCAAACTACTCGTGTTATAAAGGACAATATCAGGTTATCCTTTTCTGTTATCCTTTTTTCTTTTTTTTCTTTTTTTCCGCACATGTTACGTCGGATTTGGTATGCGTGGATTGAGAGGCCGTAATCCTAATTTCGTTTCACTCAATTAATTATAACATGTCCAATTTCATTATATTCCTTAAACATTTTCAAATATAAAAATAAATTTATAATTTTAATTTCAATTTCATTTCATTTTATTTCAAATCATTCCATTATATCAAATATGATATTATAATTTAGAGATTGAATTTGAACTTAATCTAAAAATGATGCTATCAGTTTGTAAAGAAAAAAAAAAAGGAGAAAAATAGAAATAAATTTTACTTGCTTAAAACTTATATATATCTAAACTTTCAAATATTGAAAATAATATTTAAACTATCATGCTGCCCTCTTTTTAAGCTTAAGCTTACGATATAACAAAATATCCGATATAACAAAAGGACACACATTCTTTTCTTTGTTTAGAATACTCTCGAACGTAATGAAACTTTCTCTCTCTCTACTTCTCTTGTGTTTTATGAACTAGGGTTTATTAGATCTATACTTTTTTTTTCTCATATCTCTAAACAAAACTAATAGATTTGTAATGTGCGATTTTAGATCTATTCCTATATGAGTTATTTGATACTAACTAATGTGTTTATCTATTCGTACAAGGAAAAACAAAGGGAAGGATAATATTATTTGAGATTCGAGTTTTAGAGTAACTTCAACAAGGCAATAGAAGAAGAATAGTTGATGTAAATGGGGTTATGATGGTTACCCCTTTGATACTCTTTATTTTTATACTTTTTGGTTACACTTGTCATAGATCTAACTATATAACTATTGTTTAGTTGCTAATATGTTATTTTCTAGTTGTAACCTGTTATATTGGTATGCTTAAGTCTGTACATAATACTCCAAATAGGAGTGTCTCTTTGGTGCTCTTTTGTTATTAAGTTATCCTTAAATAGCACTGTTGAAATATTTTTTAAACTTATTAAGATGTACTTACTAACTAAATTATGATCTTAGTGTGTTTTGCTAACTAAAAAAGCAAATAAACTTGTGTTATTAATTTATCAAAATTTAGAAAATGATTTAAAACACCAAACCCAACATTTAAAAGAGTTATTTGTAATTTACTAAAAAATTAAATTTTTTACATGAAAAGGCTTATTTTCCAAACCAATCTGCCATTGGAAGAGCTTTGTATCATTAGAGTTAGGGGTAGGTAAAAAAACCCCAAATTGCAGATCAAACTATGAATTAAACTAAATTAAAAAATTAGTTTTTTAGTAAACGGTTTGGTTCAATTATATATAAATGATTTACAGTTTAGTTTAGAAAAGGTAAATCAAACAGAATAGATTAGTTAAACAAAAAAATGGCATAATTATTTTATACTTTTTTTTTGTTAATCTTCATAGATTTCATCAAAATTTTTATATCTTCTTATTCTTTATTTTATTTTTAAGTCAATTATTAAAATTATGCTGAGTGAATTCTATGTAAAATTTCACATCTAGAAATTTTCCCTTTCTAAAGTGTCCTTTTCTTATATATTTTTAAATCAAAGGTTTGATCTTAATACTCTTTACATTTTTTTTTATCTCTTTTTTAGTTTTTGTTATGTCTCTTTTGCCTTTTTGTATTACTTTTAGACAGATAGCTCTATTTCTCCCTCATCATTATTGTTTATTAAAATAAAGTTTCTTATCTTCGACCAATTAAGTTAGGTTTGTTAAGATTTTGTATAACTTTTTGCTAAGTATCATAATATATGATAAATGTATGAGAGATTAATTAAAAACATATGAAAGCTTAGTGGAAAGGAAAATATGTTATTAAAAAAAAACCTATTTAGTGAAATTTTTTATATAAACAATTTGAACCATTTATTAAATCGAACCAAATCGATTTTAATTTAGTTTAAAAAATTTATAAACCGATCGCATGGTTAGGTTAAACTTAAAAAAAAAAAAAAAACCATTATATTAGGTTCAGTTTTGTAGGGGAGTGAATCGTACTGAATCGAATTGTGCTTACCCTAATTAAAATATCTTGATTGTATAAAATAAATTAAAAATAATGGTAAATTACAAATACACGACCTATATTTTTGTATATGTACAAAAAACTTAGCTATATATATATTTTTTTAATAGTTAGCTAATCCGAGTCTCTAAAACCTTTGTCTAGTTACATTTGCCACTAGTATGTTCACGTGGAACATGGCTTGCACGTGTAAGGTAAAAAACCTAAAAAATTACTTTGTGTTCTAAGAAATCTATCATTTCTCTTCGAGCCCTAATTCAAAACTTACTTCTTTTCTTTAAGACCTAATCCATCAACAATCTCCTCTTCAAAACCCTAAATCAAACTATCTACTTTAAAGCTTAATCATCATCTAGAGAAATGTAACCATCACTCAAAAAAAATATCTTAAAAAGGGGCTCATGGAAAACATACAACCTTTGATAGGCTGTGAAGGTGTATATCTGATGTGCACCTTCATTTTTTATAAAAAATAAATAAGGGCAAGGCACTATATATATATATATATATATAAAGATATGCACCTTCACTTTTCATTATAACTAAGAGGAGGATGCGTACATCTCATATGCGATATCTATATAAAAAACAATGAAGCTATACATGATGAGTGTGCCTCTCTCTCTCTCTCTCTCTCTCTCTCTATATATATATATATATATATTTAGGGCATACAAAATGTGCATGTTCAGTTAAATGAAAAATTGAAGGCACATCTTTTGTCTGTGCCTTCCTTAAACCATGTATGAAATACAAATATCACGAACAAAAGCCACTTTCTAACAACACAAGCAATGCAAAAATTCTCTCTACATATCATTAGCCTCTCGAGCACACTTTTAACCTTATTCACATCCTTTAAATTTTTTTTCTTTTTGACAAAATCTTTACAAAAAATAATGGGTACTTGCTATTTTACACTTACATTCTCTATATTTACTTGCATTTTTCATAAATTCGATGGAATTGTACAAACCTTGATATAGAGATGTGATTGTTCATATTGTTATATTTTCTCCATATAATTGATGTTTTGTACTTATGTGTTAGTATAATAACATTTATTTATATGTTTATCAAGTAAGATATTGAATGTGATACCTTAAAAGTAGAAATTGTCTAATTAAGTGAAATGCACAATGCATACAAAGTGTTTGACAAAATGGTTGAGTTTGTTTCGTTAAGAAAATAGGTAATATAATGTAGTTGAAATGCATAGTGCACACTAAGTCGATTGATCTGTAACTTATATTATGGATGGGTTGAAAATGATGGGTTTAGTTAAATTCTTAGTATATGCCTATAGAAATATTATAAGAGGAAATTCAGGCTCGGAGTATGACAAAGACCCAATTAAGATGTTGAAATTGCAAACCAATGCGAACTTTGCTGAACTTTTGCAAAAGGTTTGCTAGAGCGTTGGAATTGATCCTAGTGTAGTTAGGGTTAAGGTACTATATAGGCACTCTAATGCATACTCAAGAGTTGTTTCCTGCTATTCGAAGGCTAAAGATGATGATGATGTTGGGAACTTGTTTGAAGTGACGGAAGCTTTTGGCTGAACTCACTTTTACCCCTTGTATGTGAGAACTTACAAGAAAGAAAGGGTTAGTTTTCTTAAGAAGCATGCATTCCAAGTAAATATCTTTGCCTATCCAACATCATCAATCTAGTACATGACGATTAATCGCTTGTAGTTGAGGAATATGATCCATTACCTATGGGATTGTGTGATGATAAGGATAACGATGTTGGTAAGGATTGTGAGGATAAGGTTAAGGATGAGGATACTTGAAATGAGAACATTGTACTTGATATGACTATAATACATCCCCAAAGCTCAAGCCTAAGCTCAATGGAGCTCGATTCCTATCATTCCCTCCAGGTTGATTTGGAGTTGGGATCAAATCCAAATGATCTTCGGTTAGCTTTTCGAGAGGTGATATGGACTTAGATTGGTAATATTAAAGGTGTTAGTAACCCTATAGTCGTCTAGTAGCTCTAATTTGGAGATATTATCATTGATCTTCTAGAGGATTTTAAAAGATCCTTCAACCCTCAGGGATAGTTTATTTCTCCTCTTACTCGGAAACCGCTCTTTGTTACGGTGTAGCTAGACTAAGTCTCCTTGTTGGAATTGCTTAGCTGTCCTACCTTTAGTCTTCTCTCGCATCCTCGTGGTAGCTAGGTCGACGTGTCGAGTAACTTTGTCATAAATGTGTTGCAGGGATCGTGCTCTAGTCAAGGCGTCATGGTCCTCTTGCAAGGGTACAAGTGTAGAGGTGTGATTGAGGGGTAACTTGAGGTTAAATACATAGACTACTTCGAAGGGAGTCTACTTAATGGTGTCATGTACTGTTCAGTTGTAAGCGAACTCAACCACTGGTAAGCAAACGACTCAGTCAGCTAAGTTCTTGCCCATTGTAGTTCGAAGCAATGATTCTAAAGTACAATTAACTACTTTTGTTTGGCTGTCAGTTTGATAGTGACAAGAAGTACTAAATAGTAGTTTAGTCTCCATTTGATGCTACAAGGTTCTCTAGAAATGGCTTGATAACTCTGATTTTAAACATATTTCATATGGTGATTTTATAGCATTTTCCTTACATTTTTTGGTTTTCTTTAGTGAAATTGATACTTAATTGAGTAAAATGTTGATTTCAGGGTTTAAACGCGTTCTAGGCTCGAAAACGAAGAAAAGGAATCAAGTTTCACTCAATTCCGAGTTCAAACGAAGAAGTTATGAAGTTTTGAAGTTGTGCAGAAATTTTGCCTTTATGCAGAAAGTTACACGACCTGGGGACATGGCCGTGTCTCAAGCCGTGTCTGGTGACGAAAATAAAATCCGTGTAATACACATATATAAGGAGATCTTAGGGTTTAAAAGAAGAAGAGACATCACAGAAACGGGGAGAGACAAGAGACAAGAAGAGACTTAAGGAGAACATCAATCAAGAAGCGAGAACGACATCGATTTCAAGATTAGAGAGATTGTTCATCAATCAAGAGGGGTTTTTCATGCTTTATTTCATGTTTTTGATGAAACTCGTTTTTAGATTCGTTATGATAGCTTAGAATTCAAATATTTAGGATTATGGAACCTAGGGTTTCATGTATCCCTTGGATTGAATTATAATATCAAGAAAGTTTCTATCTTTTCTTGATTCAATTATGTCGTTTAGTTATGGATTGATAATTCTAGAGTGTCAATATATGATATTATGCATGTTAATTGAGAAATTGCATGTATAATTAGATCTCAGCATAATTGAAGAGAATTACATGTATACTTAGAGATAAGATACATGTTTCTTCCGGAAAGTTGATTATTTGTGTGGGAATTCATTATACATTAATGCAATTCTAAGTTATATTACTAAGTGAAGAGATTCCGGTAAATAATTTAGGATTAGGGTTAATATGCTTGAGAAAGATATTAGCTTTAATTGTGAATCCCTCTGGTCAAGAATTATAGAAACTAAATTGAATATATTTTAAAAGGTTACATGTTAAACGCTAAGGGAAATAATTCCTAAATACATTATTGCATACTTGAAGTCGTTAGTAGTTTATTGCTTTCTAATTTGCGTAATTAAGTCTCATAAGTAGTTTAGTTGTTAATTTCAGTATTTTTAATTCATTCAACTTATCAAAATTTTCCGGTTAGATAATAAAGCTAAAGTTAATATTAGTACTCAAAATCTCTGAGGGATCGACTCTGATTCATATCCGCTATATTAAAATTGATAGGTGCGCTTGCTTCGTATCATGGCTCAAGAACTTCGAGTCTCTATCGAAGATTACACTTCTCAGTACGCCGTATATTCGTACAATCTCCTATAAGCCTAAGCTCAATGGAGCTAACTCATATCCTTATACATCTACTAGAGATTTACATAACTAATTCAGCAGTTAGGGATTCTATTCCCTTTTTTAATGCTAATGGGAATGTTGGTTACATAAACTTTAGGTAAATTTTGATTGTCGAATGCAACAACCTATTGAGGATCTCAATAAAGATATGAGATTTAATACTAAGGAAGACCTTGTACAAGTTGTTAAGATGTGCCATATCAAGCATCATGTGAACTTCAATGTAGATGAATCCAAGAAGGATAAATGGCTTGTTTTCTATTCTAAGAAGGTTGACAAATGTAAATTGAGGCTCTAGGCATGCAAGAATAAGTAAGAAGGCTTATTTATCATAAACAGAGTAAAAGGACCCCATACATGTAAATCCAATGATGAATCAAAATCATTCACAATTGGACAGCAATATAATGGCTAATGTTTTTTCTTAATTTAATTAAAGATGATCTTGATATGAAGATTTTTCAATTACGTAAACCAAGAATTTGGTATATGGTAACCAATAGAATGTTATGATTGGGTCAGATGAAGGCTATTGAAACCATGTTCAATAAGTGGTAGAAACCATATGGCCATCTTCCTAAATTGCTCAATGCAATCGAGATGAGCAATTCTAAAGCAAATGTTAAGTGGAGTTGGAATAGATTAGGAGAACCAAATGTGTCACATTTGAAGTGGGTTTTTTGGTCATTTGGCCTAATATAGAGGCGTAAAAGTTCTAGCCCATAGTTAGTATTGATGGCACATTCTTGTATGGAAAGTTTACTCATAAGTTGCTGATTGCTTGTAACATGGAAGGAAGAAATCATATAGCCTCTCTAGCCTTTGCCTTAATGGATTAAGAGATGATTGAGATGTAGGTGTAAACACTCCATTTTTACCTTTTTGTACTTTTTAGAATTTCCTTTAAATAAAGAAAGGAGTTCTAATCTAGAAAAAATAGAAAATATAGAAAAACATTAAAAAAATTGAAAAATTAGAAAAAGCACAAAAAATAGAAATTTTAGGGAAAAAAATTTCATAAAAAATATGAAAAAAAGAGCAAAAAAAAGAAAAATGAAAAAATAGAAAGATAATTTTTTTTTTAAAGGAAAAGTAGACTTTTAGGAAAATAAAGATTTTGGAAAAGTAATTTTCAAGAAAAATAAAGATTTAGAATTGTGTTGGGGTCATCAGGTTTAAATTTAGGTAGTTTTATTTTATAGGATAATTAGGTTGTTTTATAGTTTAAATAGGCATAACATTTTAGGGCATAAGCTAACAATCCATTTGCTACTATACTTGATATTGTCTTTGTATTGACTAAAAGGTTCTAGGTTCGACTTTAACAATAGGCACTTTATGCCTTTTGTTTTTTGTTGACTACATCAAACACATAGCACACCAACGTATTAGGTTTGACACATGGCATGTACTCGTTGGTCCATGTGGTGCCCACATTGTACCATGTCAACAACAGTTTCTGCCTCTTTCTCTCCTTTTCACTTGTTTTCTCACAAGGAACACACTTACACCCCCTTAGTTTGCTATGATTTTTCGTGTGAATTCCACACATGAGCACGTGATTTTTTGATTTAATCTTGTCCTCCACATGGCTCTCTTGGCATTGAATCTACAAACATAGTTAGATTCATTTGTTCTAAGGATCAAATCATCAATGGAAAATCGGAAAAAATAGAAAACTTAAGCTCTACAATACTACTGGCCCCTTCATCTACCATACTCCTAAACATCACAACCACAAAGCCTCAATATTCATTTTGAATTACATTCTGAACAAGACCTTCCTAAATCACATCTTGAATCATAAACAAAACCTTCTTACCCATCTTGAATCACACAAAACCTCCCTACCCACAATACTTGCTACACTCAATAAAAGCTCTTTTAATCATAGGGAATAAGTCATCTTAAATAAAAGTTGTTTTTGAAATTAGGATAATTTTACTCTTAGTTTTTCTTAATGGTTCTTGACTTATACACTTGGGTTAGATAAAAGTATTTCTTTCAAAATAGTCTATTTAATTAATCCCTCTTAAAACCATTTAAGAAAAAGCCTAATTCATAATATTGAATCGAAGACTTAATAGATTGATCAAAGTATATTACTCATAAATTGAATTATAATTTTTACAATAGTAGTCAAAAGTGAAATCTAGACCGAGAGTATGCAAGGTAATCCTCTTTAACTAGACTAATCATGAGTTACTTTTTCTTTAGTAAATGAATATTTAGAATCACATGAGCCCACCTGGAAGCTCAACATTAAGGTCATGAGATATTTTCAAAGAGCTAAGAAGGATATGAGATGTCCTACATAGAAGAGGATGGTTATAACACTTGCTTCTTAAATAAAAATTTGTATTCATTAGCAAACTTTCAATTAAAAAAAGGAGAAAAAAAAAAGTAAAAAGAGAGAGAGAAAGTAAAGGGTTGATACAAGTTTTTTCCCATCCATTTTCAAATGGCTAAGCTTTTAATCCAAGTCACCTACGTCCTTCTAATCAGGGCACTTATTTCCTTCCAATGTGGTTACACTTTTTAAGTTGACCATTATAGTTTTAGTCATTTAATTCTTTTTTAAAATAAGGGACCTATGCCTTTTTCATCATAAGTGGTTTTCACCAAATTCCTCATTTGTAAATTCTTCAAGTTAAGAGGTTTTTCAAATTGGTTGCATTCCTCCCTTTGCTTCTTCAATCCTTCATATTTACCTTCAAGGTTTTAAGTTAGCCCATAAGGCGCTTCCTTTCTTCCTTTAGTTTTAAGGTCTTAACTAGCTCATGGAGTGCTATCCCGTCATCAATTCTTTTAAGGTTTTAAGCTAGCTTATAGGGCACTTTCCTTCTTCCTTTAGTTTTAAGGTTGTAGCCAAGTCATAAAGTACTATCCTATCATCAATTCTTTTGGGGTGTTAGTCAACTTATACAGTGCTTTCCTAATTTTGAGTTAACTTTTAGGGTTCTAGCTAGATCTTAAAGCACTGTCCTGCCTTATATTTTCCTTTAGGGCTTTAGCTAGCTTGTAGAGCACTATCTAGACCCATATTTTCCTTTAGGGATTCTAGCTAGCTCATAGAGCTTCATCCCAACTCATATGAGTACTATCTCAACTCAGTGCATCTCTTAGGATTTTAGCAAGCTTGTAAGGCATTTTCGGTCACCAGGTTTTCTTAAGGTTTTAGCAAGCCTATAAGGTACTTCCCTTCATCAACTTCTCTTAGGGTCTTAGCCAACCTATAGGGTGCTTCCCCTTTGTCAACTTCTCTTCGAGTCTTAGCTAACTAAAGCCGTTTTCCCTTTCAACAATCTTCTTAAGTCTTAGCCAACCCATAAGGTGCATTTCTCTATTCCTAGCTTTTAGGATTTAACAAGCTTAGAGAGTACCTTTCTAACCTAGGTTAGTCAACTTAAGAAAACACTACTAAGTTTCCATCGATTTCTCATTTGGGATTATTAGTCCTTTAGAGATGCTCTCGCTTAGGTTAGTTAAGTTAGAAAAGCATTACTAATTTTTATAAAATCTATTCTCATTTATGATTGTTAGTCCCTTAGAGATGCTCTGCCTAGGTTAGTTAGCTTAGAAAAGTACTACCAGGTTTTCTAAAATCAATTTTCATTTAAGGTTACTAGTTCCCTAAAGACGTTCTTGCTTAAGTTAGTTAACTTAAAGGAGCATGACTAGGTTGTCTAAAATCGATTCTTATTTAAGGTTGTTAGTCCCTTAAAGATACTCTTACTTAAGTTTGTTAGCTTAAAGGAGCATGATTAAGTTTTCTATCAATTTCTCATTTAAGGTTGCTAGTCCCCTAGAGACTCTCCCACTTAGGTTAGTCAGCTTAGAAAAGTACTACCAAGTTTCTACCGATTTCTCATTTAGAGTTGCTAGTTCCCTAGAGACGCTCCCTCTTAAGTTAGTTAGTTTAGAAAAGCACTACAAGTTTCATATTGATTTCTCATTTAAGGTTGCTGGTCCTCTAGTGATGCTCCTGCCTAGTTAGTGAGCTCAACGGAGCATGACCAGTTTTTCTAAATCTATTATCATTTAAGGTTGCTAGTCTTTTAGAGACGCTCTTTCCCATGGTAGTTAGCTTAAAAGAGCATGACTAAATCTTCGTTTATAGTCTTAGTCAGCTTAAGGATTGCTTTGCCTGTTCGCCTAGATTGGTTAGCTTAGAGAAGCATGACAAGGTTTTAAATTGATTTACCTAATCGACTTACAAAGCACTATCACTTTAAGGTTCTTACTAGCCCATAGGGGCGCTACCTTCTATTTCGCATTATTTATGGTTCTTACTAACCCATAGGGGCGATACCCTCCTTTCAATATCTTTTAGGGTACTTACTAGCCCATAAGGGTATTACCCTTCTTTCAATATCGTTTAGTGTTCTTATCAGCCCATAAGGGCACTATCCTTCTTTTAATTTTGTTTAGGGTTCTTACTAGTTCATAAGAGCACTACCTTTCTTTTAGTATCTTTTAGGTTTCTTGTCAGCCCATAGGAGCGTTACCCTCTTTTAGTATCGTTTAGGATTCTTGCTAGCCTACATCTTTCTTTTAATATTTTTTAGGGTTCTTGCCAACCTATAGGGGCGTTACCCTCCTGTCAGTATATTTTAGAATTCCTGCCAGCTCATAGAGGTGTTACCCTCTTTTAGTATCCTTTAAGGTTTTTGCTAGCTTATAAGGACGCTACCCTCTACTCATTGTTTGTTACGATTCTTGATAGCCTTTCGGGGCATAACCTTACATTTAATTTCATTTTTGGGTTATTACCATCTCTTATGGTGCTACCCTTTACTTAATGTCAATTTTGGTGTCTTGCCAACTATTAAAAGCACTTCGTTTTCTTTAGGTTATAGCCAGCTCCCAAGGTACTATACCCTTCTAAAAAACTCATTCTCATGATTCGATTAGCTCATAGGATGCTACTTTTCTTTTCAAAACATCTTTCACCAAATTTCCAGTGGATTGGACCTAAATTAGCTAGCTAGTTATAGCATTACTTAGGGCAAATTTATCTCTATAGGTAAAAAATGATGTCTCTCTCTCTCTCTCTTCTTCTTTTTTTTTTTTTTTTTTGTAGTAAAGTTTTACTTAAATTTCACTACAAAGAGTGGCAGCTATATATACCCTATTTTTGCTGTATTGGTACTTTTTATAATTTCCTTTAAATAAAGAAAAGGGTCTTAATTTAGAAAAAAATAAAAAATAGACAATACAGAAAATAAAAAAATTGAAAAAGCATAAAAAGTAGAAATTTTAGAAAAATAAAAAATAGAAAATTTCATAAAAATACAAAAAAAAAGGAAAAAAGAGAAAAAATGAAAAAAAATAGAAAGATAGATTTTTTAAAGGAAAAGTAGACTTTTAGGAAAATAAAATATTTTTAAATAAGTAGTTTTTAAGAAAAATGAAGATTTAGAATTGTGTTGGGGTCATTAGGTTTAGATTTGGTAGTTTTTATTTTATAGGATAATTAAGTTGCTTTATAGTTTAAATAGAATTTAGCTACATAACATTTTAGGGCATAAGCCAACAGTTCATTTGGTACAACACTTGAACTTGTCTTTGTATTCAATAAAAGGTCATAGGTTCGATTGCAATAGCAGGCACTTTATGCCTTTTATTTTTTGTTGACTACATCAAATACGTGGGACAAAATTATTGGACTAATGTATTAGACTTGATACGTAGCATGTATTCTTTAGTCCATGTAGTTAACGTGGTGCTACGTCAACAACCAGTTTCCACCCCTCGCTTTCCTTTTCACTTGTTTTCTCACAAGGTGCATGCTTACACCCCTATATTTGCCACCATTTTTCATACAAATTCCACAAGCAAGCATATGATTTATTGGTTCAATCTAGTTTTCCACATGGCCCTCTTTATATTGAATCTAAAAATGTAGTTAGATTCATTTGTTCTAAGGATCAAATCAGCAATGAAAACTAGGAAAAAACAAAAAATCTAGGATTTTATATTCATGGTGAATTGGCCATTAATGGCCATTTCTGTGCATACTCGAACTCTAAATAGTATAAAAGAAGTTCACCATTCATGCTTTCATCATCAAATCTATCTAGTTTCACAGATACACAAATTCTTATTCAATTTCTGTCTTTATAGAACATAGTTGTGTTGGAAACACTTTGAGTCGAATTAAGGCCACCAATAGATTCCCCAAAACCTAAGCTCCCCAATACTACTAGCCCCTTCGACTGTTGTGCTCCCAAACACCATGACTAGCCAAGCTCTAAAAGGCTACCGCAAACCCCCCTAATTTAAAACACCACTTTAGCTACTCATGAACAACAAGATCCTTCTAGCTTTTGGCCAACACCACCCTAGCAAGCTACCGTGCCTCGTAGTTGCTTCCATAATCTTCAATTGTCTAAACCTTAGTGGTCGCTACAACACCCCATTTGAAACACCACTCTAGCCACCACATTGAGTGAAATCGACCACACCATTGTGACTAGCACCCTTAAAAACCCTAGACTCAAAAAAAAAAAAAAGAAAAAAGAAAAAGGAAAGAGAGAGAGAAGAGAGATATGAAGGCTTTGTTGTTCTTTTTTATTTATTCTTTTTCTTTTCCTTTCCTTTTCTTTGTTTTGTTAAAAAAAAAATGAAATAAAAGTATACAAAAATAATAATAAAGAAACAGGCTTCATCACTTAGAAAATTTTTCTCTTAAATAAATAAAAATAAATGAATCATTTTCAAAATTAGAGCTTCTTTAGAGTGTTTTTCAAAGAAAATAAAATTGTCAAAACTAGGACCCTTTTAAAATTTTCTTAAACAAAGATCAAATTAATAAAGATGTAAATCTAAGAAAATTTTCAAAATTAAAATTCATCAGCATGTTAAATTTTTGGAATGAACTATAGAAAGTCTAATTCTTATTAAAAGGTACATAAGTATCTATGAGGTGACTTAAAATGGGAAAATTATTTTTATTTTTCCTTTTTGTAAACAAACCTTTTTAAATTAATTTTTTTTATTATGAATGTAGAATTAGCTAAATAGGTAATTGAAAAATAAAATTAATCTTGGATGATTAAGATGGTACCCATTAGGGTTTAATAGATTAGCTTCTAAATTCAAAACTTTGGTTTTTCAAAAATCATTTTTTAAAGTTGGTTTTTTAGTAAACCAGTGGCTAAGTTATAATTAATTTACTCATTGGTTATGATTTAATACTTTTCTCGACTTTGGTTGGGTAGTGAATCTAAAAGTATTTTTTTTTTCAAATTTAAAAGAAAACTAAATTTTTCTTAATTTCTAGTCAATGATCTATATTGAATGGGTATAGGGTTCATTATAGGTCGAATTACAGAAAATAATAAAAATCGAAAAATTTCAAGCTCAATAATGGGGTTGGTTTATTAGGAAGCTAAAGCAATGTATAGTAAGGCAGCGTAAAGGTCGAGAAACCATATTCATGATATTAGATAAAGGTATGGGCATTTAATCGGCACTTTATAAGACATCAAATAGGTGGAAACCTCCCTTTGTAGAGTAATGGTGGTGCATACATCAAATTGTTAGCAACTTTAATAAGGTGCACAAGAACATGTAATACAATATGGGTCACTTATGTCGTGATGCAGGCTTAGCCCTAAAAGTTTGATGCATACATAGAGTAGGTCAGTAGAATTAAGGAATATGCCTTGGGTTGGTTTGATGGATTACAACTTGACTAATGGACACTTGCATATGATTAGTATTATCGCTTTGGTTATATGACCTCAAACATTACAGAAGGTTATAATTTGGTTTTTGAAATGTGAATAAGTGAGGTCGCATATGAGGGCTTTTATCTTGTAGCTCTTGGGTGGATTAGTATTTCATGACAAATCTAATTCCCTTGTCTACTTTATGTTCTTTCTACTGTTAGAGGACTTTTAAATGACTAGATAGTATAGTTAGGGGTCCACTTGTTAGGCATAGCTATACTAACATTTATGTGTATCATCTATGATCGGTGCTTAAGAGAATTTTTTTTTTCTTTTAGATGGATGGGTAGATTGGTATTTAAGTGTAGTTTTGGTACAAGTACCTACATATTGCTCTTATGAGTAGACATGGGATGTATATCGATAGATAAAGGCCTTTTAATGGTTATGTGGAATTGTCAGAACCTATTGAGATGCATTGGATAAATAGAGTTTAGATCAGGTATGTACTTAATACACATTTCTTTCATATCAATTTGATTCCTTATTTAGACATTAGCTATTGAAGCATCTTATTGTAAGTCATATGGGAGCTGTACATTGAAGAGATCTTGTGAATCCTCCTTGAGTTCTACAGTCATAGGAGAGCCATTATGCTACTTTGGTTCCATTCATTTGCTTTACTTAGTTAAGTGGTGCTTCTTGAAGCGAGCTATTTGTGAATTTGGAGGTTTCTAGAGGCATTTGCTATTTGTTAAAACATTAAAATTGCTATATGCTATAGGCATACTAGGAAGGATGGAGTTAGATTGGGTAACACAACATGCGTAGTACATAGTTGCTTGGTAGGATCGACATGCTTGAGTCATGTAGATTAATAGCCTTAGAGGAGTTGAGCATCAATATCAATAGATACGACAATAGTATAGGGACATCACACTTATATATTTGAGTCATACTAGAGCTTTGCTTGGATAGTTAGTGTAGACACTCAATTTTTATCTCATTTATTTTTATTTTTCTTTCTTTTCTCAATAGGCCCTAAATTAGGAAAATACAAAAAATTCAAAAATAAGAAAAAGCATAAAAAATAAGAAATTTGGATAAGAAACACAAAAATTGAGAAATATAGAAAATAAGAAAATTGGAAAAAGGTTAGAAAATTTAAAAATTACAAAAAATTGAAAAAATAAAAAATTTTAGAAAATAACATTTTATTAGGGTAGATTTTTTAATTTTGAAATAAGTTTAGAAGTTGGGCCATTGGGCCATTGGGCTTAGATTTAGATTTGAATCTAGCCTAAGCTGACCTGGTCCATATGTACAATTTAATTATATATGTAGATAAGGCATAAGCCAACGATCTAATGGATAAGCACTTGAACATTATATGGGGTTAAACTTGAGATCTTGGGTTTGAATCTTGGTAAAGGTAGGGAGGTTTTTTTATTTTTTGTAACTAGCACATTGCCATGTGTTAGGATCTGATTGCGTTACGTAGCATGCCACGTCAGCTGTCACGTATCATCACATGATACGTGGCAACTTTAGGTTGGTCCGCGCGTGCTGATGTAGCACTACATAGGTGCCACATTAGCATTTTCTCTCTCTTCCCATTCTCTTTCGTTCCCTTTCCTTAATTTTCCTCTACTTTCTCAGTGAAAAACAGCCCTCTCCCTTCACTTTAGCTCCAATTTTCGCATAGATTTCACACATTCACACGCAATCTATTGCTTTGATTTTGTTTACTGCATGGCTTACTTTGAATTAGACTCAATAACATGTCCAAATTCAATCAATGGAGCATTTAAATCAAGCTTTGAAAATTGAAAAAAACTAATTTTTTTGTGCATTTGCATTTGATTTCAAGTTTCCTTGTTTTCTAGGTAAAATTCATGTATAAATAGGGGCTTAGGGACATCTAAGAACCATGGACAACCAATACACGAGTTATAGAATCAGGGCATAAACACTCTCTCTCTCTTCCCAATCACTTTCTCTCTCTACCAAACTCTCTCTCTCTTTCTCTCTCTCTTCGAATCCCTCTCTTTAGCCATTCATGAGCCAAACCATTACCACGGCCGAGCTCCCCGTAGCTTAGGTTCCCTAACCCAACCTCTTTCGACCTTTGCTGTGGCTTGTGGCATCGCCACTACCCTAACCCTAGTTGCTGAATCCCTTCTCTTCGAACCACTACTCCAGCTACTCTTCGACCCAAACCAATCACATAGCCAAACTCCCCATACTTCGAAACATTACACTACACTCTTCTCTTACACCTAGCAACACCAAAACACCAAGATTCGAACACTACCACCATACTTCGCACTACCTCTAAACAGCCACTTCAAGCTGTGGCATTGAACTTATCCCCCCTATCCTTAATCCAGAACACATAGAAAACACCTCTCCCATTCGTTTTGGTGTTTGAATTGGATCGAATTGAGCCTTGTAGCTGTTGTTGAGCTTGAATAAGGATCAAGATTGACCTGGATCCGCATAACTCAACCTAACGTCTTGCTCCGATTTGAACCCGACCCGTATCCCCTTTCTTGGTCTGAGCCTTGTTTTGATTATATTTATATATATTTTTCTTTTTATTTATTCATTTATTTACTTATTTGATTTATTGTAAATGTAATTAGCTAAAAAAAAAGAAGAAAAAGAAAAAGAAAGGAAGAAAAAGAAGAAAAGAAAAGAAAAAAAAGGAAAAAGGAAAAAAAGAAAAAAAAAAGAAAAGAGTATATTTATTTTAATAAAAATAAATAAAATATAATAAGTAATAAATAAATAAGATGATATAATAAAAAATAAAATAAAATAAACAGGATAGGGAATAAAAATTATTTTTAACACTTAGAAAAATCAGATTTTCCAAAATAAATAAAAAATAATTTGTTGTTCTTTTTCGAATTAAGGCATTTTAGAATTTTTCAAATAAAAGTCCCAATTTAGGACCTTTTTTTAGAAATTTTCTTAAATAAATCAAATTGAATTAAAAATATAAATTCGACATATTTTAAAAATTAAAATCAAGTCAACCGACTAAAGTTTTTGTAAAAAAAAAACTACGTATGTCTGATCTCAAATAGTGTGTATATAGGCACCTATGGAGTGACGATAAAAATGAAAAAACCTAATTTCCCTTTTTCTTTAGTTTAGATTATTTTGTTTATCCAATTAGAGTAACCAGTAACCAATAACCAATAACCAAGTTCTATCTTTCAAAATTAAAAGGTGATTTTTAAGTTTAATTCTAATTTTGGAAAGTCAATGGTATTTGTAAGGGTTTAAAATTTTTAACCTCCAGATTCAAATCTTTGGTTTAAAAAACCGTTTCATAAATTGGTTTTAATCATTAGACTAGTGGCTAAGTTATAACCAATTGCTTTTCCTGACTCCAATTGGGTGGTGACTCTAATACATTTTCAAATTGAAAAATGGTTTTCTTTAAACCTTAGTCGAGGGTTGGTATTAAACGGGTTACATTTAGTATTAATCGGTTTAAAGAAGACTTAATCTTTTAAAAATCGAGAGGGTGAAAAACCAAGCTCAACAGTTGGTAAGTATATTTATTATAGTTGCTGTTGGTTAGATGAATGACCTTATAACGATGCATACTAATCTCCTTCTTCTTGCAAGTTAAACTGTTCCAACATATACACATTACTCTTGATTGGGTAAATTGTGTCACAACACATGCTTGGGCTGATTATGGTGTATAATTGTTACGCGACCATACCCTTATGACTTTGTATCTCTCTTACATATGGCTGAGGAGCACGGATAGGAGGAGGAGGACATAAATTAAGAAAAGCATGATTGACACGCCCCGAAGCGGCAAAGTTGTAACAGCTTCATCGTGTAAACTATTCTAAGATAGAAGTTGGCCTTACAACTGTTATCCTAGACTTGATTTACACAAGGCGTCCATGACTAACTCGCTTTGAAATAAATAGTTCATAAATTAAATAAATTGCTTACTTATGAATTTAAGAAAAATAAATATTCACATAAAATTAATTTGAGTGTATTTACAAGATTTGGCAATCTAATCACAATCTAATTGAGTAATTTATAAACTAGTGCTAAAAGCTTTAAAATAAATCTAACTAGTGAATGAATTTAGTTTTTTGTTTATATCCTCACTCCCCAGGATCTTACAGTTACTGGTGTCAAGGTGATTACAGGCCACTTCATTGCTAGCACCTGTATCAATGGCTATAGGGATGTGAGCAACCATAACTTAGTAAGTTAAGATGGAGGATTTAAAACTATATCACTAACATAAACAAGGTTATCACCCGATTTAGTTAGATGTAATATATGAACATACAAATGCTATCGCATAACGTTGTCTGGCCTATCATGAGATTAGAGAAATTGCGCCCACTCTAATTTGGGTTGAGGAGTTGTTGTTAATGCAAAAGCTCACGACTAAACTTAGGCTTATGCAATGGAGACACTACTCCTCTCGCAACTATCTTCAAACTATTGACTTTACCCTTGTCGCGACCTCCTCACCTATCACTTAGTTCGACTAAGGATGAAGAATAGACCTATTATGCTATTTAGTGCTATCCATTTCGAAGGGGTCGGTATTTGGCTAGAGAATTCTAGGTTTCCTCTAATGGGTTGCTATGTAGGTTCGATTATGATTATAGGTCATATATTTGATTAGGTCTAGTTTAGGGTGATCAATCATTTCATACAAATCATACAATACAAGCCAAGCAGCAAATCAAAAATCATATCATTAGCTTAGAAAAAGGACAATCAAGTACAATTTCAAGTCTCTAAAATACAACACTGTATTAATCCCAACTTACCTGGACTCTTCGCTCACTCACTCGAGGTCTGACTCGCTCAGGCCATCGTTGATTATCCCTATAACATAAACGTGATTTCAGTTTTTCATATAACTATTATAGGTTGGTTTTATCTTATAATGCTTATTGTTATCTTTTGTTTAAGGTTTAATATATCTAATTATCTAGGTCTTAAGTCTTTTATAATTCTTTTTAAATCGTGTTAAGTTCTGTTTCAGTTTTCGCATCGATTTCTAAATTAGGTTTTTAACTCAGTTTTTTGTTAGAGATTTATATGTACACCTTAAGAAATTATTCCAACTTATAATATGAAATTAATCGTATTATCTTTAGATATCCTAAATATCATTTTTAGTTTCTAACTAGTGTTTTAGTCCGTGTAGTACACTTGAATCTTAATTTAATTACCGAATTCACCCCCGTTATGAAAAAATCTTATATTTTTCACATAATTACCCTAATTTAAGTTTTCTATCAGATTTATTGTATATTTCTATTATTATCATAATATCAATTCTAACCAGTAATTTCCTAATTATTAATTTCTCATAATTACATATTACACATTATTACTTAATGTATACAAAATGTATACTTCTAATATTCCCATCATTTCAAATATCATCTCCTAACATCAAATAACATTCCAAATATCTAAATTAATCCCAAATCATATTTTGAACCTAATTACCCTAAATTACCAAATTAACTCAAAATTTCTCATTTTTTACCTATTACATATTTACTACATAATATGCTAATAATTACATCTAACACTCTAAATGCTACAAATAGCATACTCCATCAGATTTCAACATTCTAAAACATATAATTGTACATCAAATCGGTAATTACCCATTTAATTACTTAATTAACCTTAAATTATCCATTTTATGCATCATTTTAAGGCCTAAAAATTATCTAAAAATTTTAAAAATTCATTTTTGAAAAAGGGCTTTGTGGCACTATTCTATATCACCTAAGTAGTTTACATAAAAATTTTGTGCTTAAAACTGCACTCTTAAGGTTGTTTATTACTAAACCGAAACATGCTCGGTTTTGCATAATTTCTTAAAGACTATATATCACGGGACATATTTTCATCAAAATAATATTTTTCATAAAAACTACATACTAAAATATTTCAGAACAAAATTCATAATTTTTCTAAGAATATTGATAACTCTGATTTTAAACATATTTTATATGGTGATTTTATAGCATTTCCCGTACATTTTTGGTTTTCTTTAAAGAAAATGATACTTAATTGAGTAAAATGTTGATTTCAGGGTTTAAACACGTTCTAGGCTCGAAAACGAAGAAAACGAATCAAGTTTCACTCAATTCCGAGTTCAAACGAAGAAGTTATGAAATTTTGAAGTTGTGCAGAAATTTTACCTTTGTGTAGAAAGTTACACGACCTGGGGACACGGTCATGTCCCAAGCCGTGTCTGGTGACGAAAATAAAATCCGTGTAATACACATATATAAGGGGATCTTAGGGTTTAAAAGAAGGAGAGACATTACAGAAACAAAGAGAGACAAGAGACAAGAGACAAGAAGAGACTTAAGGAGAAACAACATCAAGAAGCGATAACGACATCGATTTCAAGATTAAAGATTGTTCATCAAATCAAGAGGGGTTTTCATGCTTTATTTCATGTTTTTGATGAAACTCGTTTTTAGATTTATTATGATAGCTTAGAATTCAAGTATTTAGGATTATGGAACCTAGGGTTTCATGTAACCCTTAGATTGAATTATAATTTCAAGAAAGTTTCTATCTTTTCTTAATTCAATTATGTCGTTTAGTTATAGATTGATAATTCTAGAGTATCAATATATAATATTATGCATGTTGAAAGAAGAAATTGCATGTGTAATTAGATTTTAACATAATTGGAGAGAATTACATGTATACTTAGAGATAAGATACATGTTTCTTTCGGAAAGTTGATTGTTTGTGTGGGAATTCATTAAACATTAATGCAATTCTAAGTTATATTACTAAGTGAAGAGATTCTGGTAAATAATTTAGGATTAGGGTTAATATGCTTGAGAAAGATATTAGCTTTAATTGTGAATCCCTCCGGTCAAGAATTATAGAAACTGAATTGAATACATTTTAAAAAGGTTACATGTTAAACACTAGGGGAAATAATTCCTAAATACATTATTGCATACTTGAAGTCGTTAGTAGTTTATTGCTTTCTAAATTGCTTAGTTAAGTCTCATAATTAGTTTAGTTTATTAATTTCAGTATTTTTAATTCATTCAACTCGACATAATTTTCCGGTTAGATAATAAAGCTAAAGTTAATATTAGTACTCAAAATCTCTGAGGGATCGACTCGGACTCATATCCGACTATATTAAAATTGATAGGTGCGCTTGCCTCGTATCGAATATTTACTATTTTTATAAAATTACACGAAATTGGGTTGGAAATCGAACTCACCGGTTTGGATAGCTCCGGCCACCGTTGGTGGCCATGGGTATGTTGGACCACCTAGGCACTGCCACCACCATGTGATGGTGGTGGCCGTCCACTCCCAATTGTTTGTCGAGTTTGGGTTCTCCTTAGAAGCCCCAATTGTACAATTTTTTTGTGATATTTTTTAAAACCCTAATTTACTCTCAATTTTGCCTCTCTCTAATTTTTTAAACTTCTTGACATCCAAAATGAGCTTTTGAAAAATTCGGGGTATTTATAGAGATCTTAGAGAATTATTGTGTATTAAATTGATTTGACAATTACCTTATCTCTTCTTTTTCTTACTTTCTATTTGTTGTAATTTGATTGGTTGCTTTTCTTTCTTCAACTCTAGATTGCCATGCCTTAATTCTAGATTTTTCCTGATTTTTCTTGATTTTTTCTTAATTAATTATGAATTTTATTTAATTATTTATCATTATTTTAGCACATTTCGTGTATTTTAAATAATTACGCGTATTTCTATCTACATGTAAATTCATATATAATACAAATAAATATTTCTAAATATTATTTAGGTTATTCTATGATTTTTAGTATACATATAATTAATCTTTAGCAATTTGTTAGTTGTTGGAATGCATTTTACGCATTTTCGATAATTAATGAGTTATATACTTAAAATTTGAAAATTTTATATTATTTTATTTTATTACTTATATTCTTAAATTCGAACTTACAGGATCACTTTTACTAATATTTATAACTTTATTTGATAATTTAGGCTTGATCGAATCCTTTAACTGATTACCCTAAATGCTACAAGTCAAACTTTGGTAGCTGATTGTGGGTCTTACAATGATGCTCTGGATCTACCTAGGTATGATAACTGCACTAGGGTAAGGAGACTTTCATGATAGTAGTAACAGGGTCAGCATGATGATTACACTATTGGGCCATCTCATACCATGAGCTTGTCTTTACATCTAAATGTTGCCAAAATGTTTAGCCTTTCTTAGAGCTTGTTTGTGACTCCAATTGTCTATACTTAGACATATCCTTCCTCTACACCATCAGCTCTTCAAAAGAGATCTAGAGCATCTGTCCCAAGATGAAGGACCTTCTCAAGTATGGCTAGTAGAATCTCTAGACTTTAACGAGTTACCTCATTAGTACATTTTGACAAAGTAATCATAAGTCCTAATATCGTAAATAACATACATTTTCAATAGATTAAGGAGTAAGAGGAAATATATGTGTAGTTTTATACCATTGTATATACAAGTTAACTGAAGTTTGTACTTAAATGCACTTTATTTGAAGTTGAATTACCAATGTTTATTTGTTTCTTTCTTTTTGAGTCCTGATTGTCGGATTATAATTGTATATATTTAGTTGAGATCTTGTCTATAAGGTGTTTGGAGTTAAAAGTATGATTAGGCATTGGGAATGTAGCTTAGATTTCCATCATTAAATATATCCTTTTTATTTGGAGTAGGGGATAGGGTTTAACAATTTAAATTATTTGAAGTGCTTTTAAGATGTTTTTATTTCTTAGGTTTGAGCATCTCATTTCAGTAGGATTGTATTAATGTTGAGTTTGCTATGATTTTGGTTGTAGTAAAGGCATACATCTTGTATGCACCTTCATTTTAGTTTTTCTTCTTTTTTTTTTCCTCAAAAAGCAAAGGCATATACTTGATGTATGATTTTTTTTTTTTGAGCAAAGACGCATAGATGCAATGCACCCTCATTTTATTATTATTTTTTTCAAAATGAACCTTCATAGCCCTGAAAGGTAATAAGTTTGAGCCTTCTTTAAGATATTTTTTAGTTTAGGGTTTATTTCACCCACTATCCATCACCATCCACCATCCAACAACAATCTACCACTTTTTTTGACTTTAAACACTCAATCGTTGACTCCCTACAATAGGGATGCCATCGAGAAGGGCTTGGGGACAGGTTTTACAAAAATTGAACCAAACCCGTTACCTTATAGGGCATCTTGATCTCGTCAAGAGAAAGATTGGTGGTCTTGAAGATGACCATCAATGTTAATTCATCATGTAAGTGTTAAACCTTATCAATAATTACAATATCAAATCTTTCAAAAATCCCTGATGAATTAGCCTTAAAACATGACATGTATTACCAATGTAAAAAAGAACTGATTTAATACTATATCTATATATTCAGTATATTTTTATAATATTGATAATTTTTTATTTATTGCTTGCATTTAACCTTTATAAGTTTAGATTCAAATACCACAAGTGAAATTTCATGACCTAAATAATCGAAATAAAGTATGTGAGTATTTGCATGTAAAAATTTCCTTTTGTTCGATGGAACTCATAGGCTCTATTAAATATAATTATTACTTTTCTTCTATTTTTTTTATTGGCCATTAATTATAATTATAATACATTAATTAATTTTACCAAGTTTGTGTTTTTTGTCGAGTTTTTGGTAAGTCAGTAAACTTGACCCATAATCTATAGGGTTTTAAACCTCTTCATAAAACAGTTTTTATTAGGTTAGCGGGATGAATACCCAATAAAGATTTGGCATCCCTATAAAAGAAATTCTAACCCCAAATTGTTGATTCATACTTGGTATATAGCTATTAAAAAAAAAAAAAAAACATAGCACCAAATCTTGAGTGGCCTCTCTAATCCAGGTAAGTGACTTCTTATAGTCTTATGTTAAATGAATAGAAAAATCTTACCTTTCTCACAATTATTTTGTAATGTCAAATGATTTGCGTTGTTCCCTAAATTATTGGAAAATCTTACCTTAACATTGTGTGTTTGTATCTAACATTGCTGATGCTCATGCTTGTGAGATGAGGACCTTCCTTGTTTAATACCTGGTTCTCAGGTTTACACTCCATAACGTTAGGGAATACGGTCTTGATGTTGTCCTTTTGTTTATTAGAGATAGACAATTCAACGAAATAGGTCGATTACGTGAATGTTAGGGAATAAGGTCCGATTATTTGTAAAGTATACAATATATTGTCATGTTAGTGCACGGTTTTACTACTCGGACATATGCAATCTGTAATGTTACCTGCAAATTATTGGTGTATAATATTATTGATAGAAATTGTTTTTTTGTTTATTGATATTTCATTGCTAAAATTGAAGTTTCATCCTTTCTTCTTAGGTCAAGTTGCCACAATTTCATGATTGTTCCTTAGCTAGATGAAAACACATGATTATTGTTATGTCAATTTTCTTGTTTAGTATAAATGATGATGAGCAGGCTTGATTGCTTGGTAGTACTTGACACTATAATACAATAAATTGAAGCTGAAATAAAAAAGCAACAAGTGTCACATCTTAAAGGCAGAATAGTAAGTCTCATTGTATGAACCATCTTAAGATAAAAGTTGATCTACAGTTATTATCTTAGATTTAGCTTACACAAGACAACCCTAATTAACCTACTTTGAAGCAAACAACTCTACACATAATTAATTATTTAACCTATGAAATCTTTAAGTCTTATACTTATAAAGCTCGCTTATCAAAGTTGAACTTAGATAGTATAGTAGTTTAGTTATATATATATAAATATATATATTTATAGCCCAACAGTCAAAACCAGCTAAGTCACCCAAGGTTGCCTAGCTAATTTCCCAAAAGACTTTATATATATATTTATATAAACTTAAAAGATATACATATATTTACAAACTAATAGTCAAAACTAATTGAGTTACCTAAGGTAGCTTAGCTAATACTCTAAAAGACTCTATATGCATTTATATGTGACTTAAAAGAAACAAAAGATAAAGGAGTCCAAAAGCTTTAGAGGTCTAGTTAGGTCTTTAATTTATTTCCTTACTCCCTAATCTTAGCTGTAACTAACCTTTTGATAGTGTATTGTAGCATCTAGTCTATACCTACAAAAGGATTTATAAGAATGTGAGAAACTAATTGCTCAGTAAATAGGGGCAAAGACATAAGTATACACAATAAGCACAAAATAAGGTTATTAAAAAATTAATTGAATGCAATGTAATAGAATAGATGTCATCAAACAACGTTGTCCAGTCTGTCATGAAACTAGAGAAATTATGTTCGCTTTAATCTGGGTTTGAAGAGTTCTAGAGTGAATGCCACAACTTACAACTAAACCAAGGCTTGTGCAACGGAAACATCCCTTTTATCAAGACTATGTTCGAACCAGTGTCTTCAACCTTATTGTGACCTCCTCTCTTGTCACTTAATGATATGCTAACTTCTTTAAATTGATTGGTGAACCTAAATTGGAACAAAGTTATGGCAAACCTAAGACTTAATTTAACTAAGGGTGAAGAAGGGACACTTTAGCTATCCCTCTCAAAGGGGTCAATATTTGGTTGAAAAATCTAAATCGTCCCCTGATAGGTTACAATGCATGTCAGGTTAAGTCTTAGGTCTGCCATAACTTTGTTCCAATTTACGTTCACCAATCAATTTAAAGAAGTTAGCATATCACACTTTGGTAAAGTCGATCACATGGGAATTCAATCAAAGTTTAATGACACACGAGCATGCATACAACTAAGCTCCTTATAAGTATAAACTTAAGCCTTCAAACACTCTAATATAGTTTTCTAAAATGTAGTTACACATTGATCCTAAACTTAGATTCCTTGTCACTCAACTAGGTGCAGTTATGAGGTATTCCTTCGTTGCAAAACCCTATATTATATATAAAACTTTCAGAATTAAAACAACATCTTTAAGGGTTTTGAAAACGGTTTCAAAAACTACTCAATTTTAGCGATTTATTAAGAGTGATATATTTGGATACGAAATTTTAACAAAATAACATTTTTCCTAGAAGCTACATACAAAAATACTTAGGAAGACATTATTTAATAATTTTCCAACATAATTTAATGTTTTTAATAATTTCATAAAGATTGGAGTAAATAATCAAACTTATTGGTGATCAAACTTCTGCCACTATGAGAGGGTGAGTCTATGTTGGCTAGCTTTGGCAAGTCTTTTCCCATTAAGTGTTGGGGTTGCTCTATTCCAAAACTTGCTTAAACATTCAAATCTTAAATACCTTGAATATGCATCAATTTTTGTTATTTTTTCTAAATTCCTTTTCCAAGCTTTTCAAGAGCTCTTAGCTTTTTCCTAAACTGAAAACCAACCAAAATGAATTGTGGAAGTAGGTTTTGGCTTTTATAGAAGAGGCTAGGTCAGTTGGATTTTCATTTCACTTACAAGTATTGCAATTTAGCTTAATAAGTACAAAATATATAATAAGTACAAAATATATGTCCTAAACTTCCACTATACCTTCCTAATTTGGTTGTTAGGTATTAACATGCCTTTACAAGACTTTCCTCATGCAATGTAGTTTTTTATATTATTTTATTATTTTTCCCTATTTTCTTTATTTACTTAGTATACAATTAGGATTTTTAGGTAGTTACGAGTATATATTTATACATATGTAATACATGTAATATAAATATGCAATCCTAAGTATGATTTCATATAATTTTTAATATTCTTATAGTTTATCTCTAAAAATACATTAATGAGCGAAATTCGTTAATTATTGAAACTCGTTTTGTATGTTTCCATTAAATTGTTAATTATCAACACTCGTTGTTATTTTATTTTCCTAAATATCATCTCGTTAGGCTACTTCTACTAACTTTTTTTGGCTCAAAGTAAAATTTGAGCTTAATTGAACAACTTCCCTAATCGTCTTAAATTTTACGTACTAATTTCAAATCGTCCAATTGCAAAACTTACAACAAGATTTGAAAAAGTAGAGCTTATTAAGAAATGGTGAAAAATGCCGGAGCTTTGCCTTTTCCTAAAGAACTTGATTGAGGTTTTGATTGATCTTAGTGTGAGACCTTAGTCTTTGACTAACTTTTGAGGACTCAAAATGGTAGCATATTCCTAGCAAATATGTAACTTAGAAAATATGACTTAGGAAGTGAGGAAATAAAGTGCTTATAAAAAACACTAGTCACTAGTACAACTACATAAAATAATTGTAATTGTTTGGAATCGGTAAATTTAGAGTTCTAGAAAATATTCTCGAACCAAATGAATATTTTATGTAAAGCCCAAAAATTTAAAAGAAGCACCCTAGTAAAGTGTATTTTGCAAAATTAAGTTAGCATATTTAATTTAGTAAAAACATGTTTTTATTGGTAATGAAATATTAACGTTGTTTATGTGAAATGTAAAACTGAATATAGCGAGACCTTAAAAATAAAATTACCCTACCTATAAAAATAATTTTTTTGGAGTAAATTGAAAATAAAATAGCTAGTATAAGTGCTAGGTCTATAAGTGTAAACCTAAAATTTTATAATCATAATATATTATGTAATAATATTATTAAATTAGTATTATAATTAAGTTAAGTAAATAAAATAGTAAAGGAAAGCTATAGGATAAGCTAAACCAAAGAATTAGGGTGTGGCAAATTAATGATATAGTCTAAGGACACCTTAATGTAGATTAGATGGTAAATGATGAGTAATAAAAAGAAAAATGCAAAAGTTGGACAATTGTCACATGAAAATCTTCCACTGACTAAGGGTTATCCTTAAATTTGTGGGAGTTGCTTCTTTGTCAAGTTTGGTTAGTTTAAATGTAGGAACAAAATCTGGAAAAGCATAGGAAGTAAGAGTAAGAAAAGTCAACAAAATTTTACAAGAAATAGGGCACATTGGGTGAAATTTGAGTTTTCTAGGCTAACCACCAATTAGAAGTGAAACCAACCACTTAGAGATGGTGGAGGTGGTGCCAACTTAGGAAGACAAACCCCCTACCTCTAGACTATGGTTGGAGTTGTAAGTAATGGTGAGTTTCGATTTTGGCTTTTTAGATTCCATTTTTCTACAAATAGCAAAAAATCTTTAAAAATTATGATTCTTGGTTTTCCCTAAGTATTTGTCCATGAGGAATCCAAATATTGAACCAAAATTTTCAGATTCAAAACAAAAATATGACCTCCTTAAGAAATTGGGTAAAAATGAATTTCGTAACAATTTTCTAAAATAGAAAATGATGTTGTTTCTACATGAAATTTTGTATATAAGTTCCTTAAAGGGTCTATTTTGAAGTTGTATAAATATTTTGAGAAAACTATGAATTTGAATTTTAGGTATTTTTGGATTAACATGGAAAGTGTAAGTTAGAAATGTGAGAGTGATATTTCATTGACTTATTTAATTTGCATGTGATATAATTTGATTGTAATTGGAGTTTGGGATATTGAAATATTCAAAAGAAGTGTGAAAATGGGGGTATGGATTATGGAGTTAGATGATTTAAGAAGTTTGTCGTAGGAGTAAAAACGTTAGTCAAAATGTGCATTAGAATGTAAATTAGGTGAAAATGTGAAATAGCTTAACGTGCATAACGTAGGTTAGAAACTAATGTAGGGGATTAGTTGGTTTGTGGAGATGTATATGTGTTTCTCTATGTCCTTTAAGTGTGTATGGCTAAAAAGTTAACTTAAATGATATGTGCATAAAATTATAGCAATTGGATAGGTAATAGGTATTTTATTAAGGTCTTGTACCTTAGAATTGGAATGGTGTAATAAGGAATTGGGATATAATGCTATCAATGTATTGTTTGAGAAGGTAAGAAACTATATTAGAAAGTATGTTGGGAGGACCTTGTATACAAGGATAAGTCAGACACTGCGTCAAAAACTATTGACATTAAAGTTGTCTTAAAAAAGAATAATATGAAAACTTGAACCTTAAGTGTAAGTAAGTTAGTGACTTTATTTATAGTTGACATATGTTAACTTTGATGTTGTATGTGTCTTTTTTAAGAGTAATGTGCATGGAAAAGTCTTGGGGACTGGAGTAAGATTTAGGGGAATTTGCTAAATGGGCCAAGTAAGTGGATTGCTTGTGTTTTAAAGTAGATTTTATCTACTCTTAGCTTATCTAACTGTACTGCATGTGATTAATCTTGTGTATATGAATATAATGTGTTGAATGTTGAGTTATTAAATGCTTTCTAAACTCTTTTGCATACTTTTGGGTTGAGTTGAGTTGAGCTTAGCTATTGTTATTGACTGGGTTAACTTTAGTTGTGTATTGCTTAGTTGTATTTGATGCACTAGATCTATATATTGTTGGATATAATTGTTGGTTAAGATCTGTATTAACTTGGATAAGAATCTAGGTACTAACTACTAAACCCATCTCCTAAGGTATTTACGTAAGTAAACCCAATAACGAGGTTTTAGGATGGAAATGTAAAAGAAATAAAGTAAAAGCTTTGATAATAAAATAAATCAATGAACAAGTTTGCTTATATGGCTTGGAATTGCTTGATCTTTCTTGTTGTGCAATTGATGTATTCATGGCATGGCATGAAATGACCTATGGGTCAAGTTTTCTAAACCGGGATTTTACTTAGTTTAGTTTTATCTTGAAAACCATATTATTGTTAAGCAAACGATTTAGTTTCTGGGAGCTTGTTTTTGTAGTACAAATCTCTTGGTTTACAAAATGGTTTTCAAGCATATAAAATTGCATAACTTAGGCTAGGTAGAGTTTACTAAACTCTATTCTAGGTTCCCAAATTAGATAATTTAGATGCTTGACAATGTCGACTACCTAGATGACTAAGTCTATGGTTGGGGCTAGGCTAGGATATTGGTGTCGATGCATGTTACATACATGAGCATGGCATACGTATGTTACACTTACATTGCTTGGTTGGAAAATGTGTGTTGTGATTGGAATTGATATATATATATATATATATATTTGTTTATGATGAGATACTGTTTTGTAGTATTGTTAGTTTGTTCACTCTCACTCAGCTTACAATAAGTTGAAGGGATAAGTTTTTCTTATCCTTAAGTTTTAAAAGAAGTTAGCTAAAATCTGTTATCATGGAAATTAGGTGACTTTAGTACCTTTAGTTGGTATCTTTGAGGTAAATCATAAAGCAAAAAGTAAGTCAAAATGTTGGTTGGAAAGTGGTTAGAGCGAGCTTCTATTTAGCCAAAGTGAATGTATAAGAAGATTGTCATGTTACCCTATAAAGAACTTAATAAGAGATTGTAGAAGTGGTGCATTGATCTTCTGTTGTAATTGTATAGTATTAAGTTATCATAATGGGAACACATATATTATAAGAGTTGTATAGTTGTGATACTTTATATTTATCTCACTATTATAGAAGATATCTACTATAGTTAATTATTTTGTATAAAAGAGCTTTGCTCCAAGTGCTTATATAGTTGAACAATAGGTAAGTTACAAATTCTGCCTTGTCTCGAACTTAGGGATGATAGCAACATATTGTCTTCAGGTACCAAATGTTTAGAAAAAAATTTTAAGCTAACACTTAGAAAGCGAGGTGTTACACCTAAAGGATTGAAAACGTAAAGCTTTACTTCTTGTTGGCTTCCCTTTCTATGATTTCAATCTTAGAGAGCTTGATTAAGGGTTTGATTGTCCATATTATAAGAGTTAGATTTTTCCATCCATGAAATGGGACTAGGATGTCTTCTAGCAGTGAGTGATTAGGAATTTACGGTTGAAAAAAGATGATGGATCATTTTTTAGGCTAGAGTTTCTGAGAGGATATCATTGATCAGTGAGCAATTAGGAATGTAGGGTTGAAAAAAGACGATGGATCATTTTTTAGGCTAAAGTTTCTGAGAGGATATCATTGATGGATTAGGGTTTTGAAGAGAAGAAGTAAGTTTTGGATTAGTGGTTGAAGAAAAATGATGAATTTCTTAGAATAGAGAGTGATTGTTCGTTTGTTTTTTTTTTTTCCTTATAAACCCTATACATTTAGGCCATGTAACAATACTAATGGCTAATGTGATAGGATAAATGTTTTGCAAATTCAAGTCAATCAATTGTCCTAAAAAAAAAAAAAGACAAGTAAGTTCTTTGTAAATTTATATAAACATAGATTACATATTTGCGATTTAAAATATCATGCTGAAAGTGCAATTAGAGGGTGATTACGAGTTTCATTCTCTTTCCCCATGTCAGAAGTACAATTAGAAGGTAGAATCGCGATTCCATTCACCCTCATAGTTATATTATTAATTAAAATTACTTATTTAACCCTCAAACTAATTATAATATTCAATAATTAATAGTATTTTTGACAAATACTACCATATGTACGTTCCTTACCATTATATTCCTTTGAAATTTCTAAATATAGGAATGGATTTATGATTCTGGTTTCCATTCCATCCCATTCCAATTCATTCTATTTTAGACCACTCTATTGTACTAAAAGTGACACTACAACTTTGGGAGGAGATTTCAACTTGGTCTAAAAAGGATGACATTAATTTGCTAGAGAAAAAGTTTTTGGAAAAATAGAAATAACTTTTACTTGTTCTAGCATTGAATATATCTAGAATTTCAAAATTTACAAATAATTTTAAACTATTATGTTGTGGAAATACTTTTTTGAACTTATCAAGGTGCACTAACTTGCTAAATTACAACCTCAATGTGTTTTTCTAACTAAAAAAAAATAAAGATATTTGTGTTATCAATTTATGAAAATTTTGAAGATGATTTATAACAATTAAAAGTTCAGGAGGACATTTACACAGACACCAAATTTTAAGAGAGTTATTTGTAATTTCCCATAAATTAAATTTTTACATGAAAAGGCCTTATTTTATTTTATTGTCAATACTAATATTAGATGATAGACTTGCAAAACTATTGAAGTCAAATAAGTTCAAATAAAAGCATTTTATAGCTTTTTTTTTTTCCACATTCTATCATATTTTTGTGCTAATATTTTGTATCGTATTTTTATTTATATTTTAATTGATTTTTCACTTCTAAATTATGCTTTGTTATAAAAAAAATGCAACTACTTTTTTTAACCTATAGTTATAAAGAACAATAACTAAATCAAAATAGAATCAATGATATTAAAAATGGAAAAAAAATTTCCCATATAAGTTGGATTTTTTAAAGCAATATCACTCCATTTGATAAAAACAATTTAGTTCACATATCAAACCAAACTGCTTTAAACATTTAAGGATCAAATAACTATGAACCAATTATATTATAAAACGAGTAGATTCTACCCTCTAAAAACTTCCAAATGATGTAGCACCAACTTGAAAGTTCCCAAATTATATTTTGGCTATAATTTTGTGATAAATTCCTTTTCAAATAATAAGAAATAGACTTGTGTATATCTATTAATAAACAGTTCATTAACATAGTAGCAAGCTAGTTGGGTTAGTTTGATTAGTTATCCAATTCACTAATGTCTTTTATATATTCCATATTGTAGGGGGAACTAACAACAATCAATACATAATTTTCTTTATTTTTTCCAACATTTCTTCTTATGCAATTCTCTAATTATTTCACCTTAGTCATTCTTTTTCTATTAGTATTAGAACAGTGACTACTCTTAGAGAAGAAGAACTTTTGTCTAGCCCATATTATCTTCATCCAAATGAAAACTATTCATTGATTCCTATTCCCAGTGTCCTTAATGGCTCCAATTACCTTTCATGGAGCAGGTAAATGAGAATGGCCTTACTATCTAGAAACAAGTTTAAGTTCATTGATGGAAGGATCACTATTCCAAAGAAGACAAATGAACTATATCTTATTTGGGAAAGGTACTATATTATGGTACTTTCATGGTTGATTAATTCACTTTTGAAATCCATTGTGCAAAGTATTATTTGTGCATATGAAGCGTGGAAAGATTTGCAAACACGATTGTCTTAAGGTGATTCTCTTAGGATTTCAAATTTGCAAGAAGAAATATGCGATTTTTGATAAGGTAATCTTTTTGTAATAGAATATTTTATACAATTGAAGATACTTTTCGATGAACATAGCATTCCCAAGCCATTGCTAAGATGTATAATAAGGTCGACTGTAAAGTTATTAGAATTATAAAGGAATATCAAAATAATGGTCAAATCATTAGGTTGTTGTAAGGTTTGAATGATTTTTCAATAGTAAGAACACAAATTCTACTTATAGAACCACTACCTACTATTAATAAAGCTTTCTTATTAGTTGTTAAATAAGAAAGATAGTTTGAGTTATGGAATTACACAAAAGATTGGAGAGTTAAGTGCTTTTGTGAGTAAGGTAGTGAATTAGCCAATAGCAAATAAAAGAAAACGAGGAAATTTTAAGGAAACAAGAAAGATCTTTGTTCTTACTATGGATACATAGGTCATATGGTGTTTAAATGTTATAAAAAGCCTAGATATCCACCAATTTTATAAATTTTAAAGGTGACAATCAAAATCAAAGGAGAGTAAATGGGATTGATGATGCGTTGGAAAGGCAATTTCCTTTCATAAAGAGTAGTATGTGAAGTTAAATAATTATTTGATAACCCTATTTGTATTTGATGTATAGTCTTATTTCTCCATCTTAGCTTACTAAGGGGTTACTTGCTCACATCCTTATAGATCATTTTGTATGTACCAATTGGGATGTCGTGTTATAATTACCTCGAGGCTACTAACTGATGTGTTCTAAGGAGTGAGGATACAAAATTGAAGAATAGCTGGACTTCTAAAGTTTTTATTGCCATTTTTTGATCTTTTGCAATCAAAATATGTAAATATTTTAGGAACTAAGCTACTGAGTCATGTAAGTAGCACTTTGTAATTTTGAGTTTTAATATATGTTAAGAGATTTCAGTAAGTAGAATAATAGTATTTATATATGAATTGTTTACTTCAAAACATGTTAGTTGTAGATGCCTTATGTAAATCAGGTTTATGGTAGTAGCTATGAGGTTAGTTTTTATCTTAAAATAGTTTACATGGTGAGTTGTTATGACTTTATCACTTTGAGGCATGACATAAAGTAAAAACTTTCAAGATTTGTAAACCTTATTTAAAACAACAACATTTGTTAATCTAGAAATTGTATAAACTCTCACTAAATTCTGTTCCAATAGACAATAGCTCAAACTTGAGCATATGATCAAGGAATTCCAAACAACTTAAAGAATACATAATCTAATCCATAGTTGCCCACAATTACCTTAAAAACATAGTGCTTTGTTCCTATAGGTTTTATTTCTCTCTATACTCGTATTTAACCTAAAGGTGCTATGAATTTATGACATGACTAGGAAATGGGTGGCTTCGTGAGATTAATTAGAAAATAATAGTAGCTATTAACGGTAATTGGGATGATGGATGCAAATAGAAAAAGAAAAAGGTCATAAATGTAGTACCCATTAGATGTTAGATGACTAAAATTTAAATCATCAAGGTATCTTTTGGTGCAGTAGCTTAGAGCATGTTGAAATTTCGAAGTTAAGTGTACTAAAGTAAGGTCAATCTCAGTATGGTGACCTCCTAAAAAGTTACCACATAAAAGGACAAAACTAGCAGCCTTCCATGCCCAAGCGAATAATACCTCGGAGAGAGGAGCTTTAGTTAGGTCATTACAAGGTAGTATCAAAGCCGTCTACTAATCGAAAGGGCAGGGTCCTTGCTTAGTGGTAGTCTTAGACCCACGTAACGAAACTATAAGCCTTGCAACTGTAGAATAGGATTTAACGCATGGAGTTTAAGGCAATCGGTTAAAGGATCCAATTAAGCCTAAATTATTATAATAATATTAGAAATATTAGTAAAAGCGATCCAGTAAGTTTGAATTTAACAAAATAATTAATAAAATAATAAAATATTATAATATCAAATTATAAGTATATTACCGGTTATTTATCAAAAAATGCGTAAAAACAAATTTTAATAACTAACGAGTCGCTAGAGATAAATTATATGTACACTAAAAATCATAAAATAACATAAATAATATTTAGGAGTATTTACTTATACTCTATATGTATTTATAGATAGGTAAAAATATATGAAATTACTTCAAATACTCAAAAAATGCTAGAAAAATGACAAATAATTAAAGAAAATTACAAAAAAATAAAGAAAAAATATGGAAAAGGGAGGATTTATCCAGAATTAGGTTGTAGCAGGTTAGGGAAGAAAGAAAAAAATTAAACCAATAAAAAGAAACCAACTAAAAAGTCAAAATAAGAAAAGATGAGGTAAATGTCAACTTAAATTAATAATAAAAAATAATCCCATGGAGCTTTATAAATACCTAAACTTTATTAGAAGCTCATTTGGTTAGTTTGGAATGTTAGAAAATCAAAGAGAATTGAAAAAGAAAGAGTTAGTGTTTTTTTTTTTTTTTAATTTACAAACAATTTGCGCAATTAGGATATTTAGACCAAACCCACCATTTGTAGCCAACTGGAATTGAACCGTTGTCACCAACATACCCTACCACCACTGGCTAGACCAATGGACACCCTTGGGACCACCACTGGTGGTTGGAAGTCTAACAATCGAGTGAGTTCGATTTTAACTCAAATTTGTTTAATCTATTAAAATTATCAATTTTATTTAGAAAATTATGAAATTTAGTATTCTAATGTTTTTATATATGTAGATTTAGGTAACAAGATTAGGTTGGTTCAATTATATTTGGACATATGTAGTTCTTAAGAAATTGCGTAAACTTGAGTTTTGTTCAATTTAAAAATAAATAGTCTTAGAAGTATAGTTTTAAGCTTAAAGTTTTTGTGTAGATTATTTAGGGGATGTAGAACAGTGCCATGAAGCCTTTTTTAGAAATGAATTTTCAAAAATTCTAGTTAATTTTTAGGCCTTTAAAATATATATAATTAGTGATTTTGGGTAATTAATGGTAAATTAAATAATTACTAATTTAATGTATAATTAGGTGTTTTAAGATGTTCATATCTGATGTGGTATGATAATTGTTATATTTAGGGTGTTGGATGTAATTATTATGAGTATTATGTAGTAAATATATGTAATTTTAACAGTTTGTGGAATTGGAATTATAATAAATGTAAAATAATAGGTTAAAATGGATAATTAAATAATATTAATATATCATAAATCTAGTAAGAAACATAAATTTAGGTAATTATAGGGAAATTGTAAAATTTTCTTACATCAAGAGTAAATTTGGTATATAAATGAGGATTAGAGTGTACCGTATAGACTAGAATATGACTTAAGGACCAAAAGTGATAGTTAAAATACTCAAGACTAATGTGATTAATTTCACATTAGGGTTTGGAACGTATACTTAATATTTATGTATAATACTCGTAGTTGGAACTGATTTAGAACCTAAATTGAAACTGGATTTTGAAATCGAATCTTGAACTAAACTAGAATGAATCAGTAATAAATAACATGTATATATGAAAAATTGAGATAAATCGTAACCTAAAATGCATATATATCATTAAGATATAAATATTAAAAGAGTATTTATATTATAGGAAACGTGGAGACAAGTCGACCCGCGACAAGTTGAGTGAGCGAACTAAGGATTCTAAGTAAGTTAGCTTTGATATTTCATCATATTTTGGAGCACTATTTTAAAGTACTTGAAGGCTTAGAATTGTATATGACTGTATTTGTAAGTAGTGATATATGCATGTGTTTACATATCCTATTTCGTGATGAAATCTGTATTGTGTTTGGTGATTGATGTGAATTGAATGGTGTGAAATTGTTTGATCGCTCTAAACCATACCTAATCATAACTGACCTAAATACCTTAATTGGACATGCATTGCAACCCTTTAGGGAATTATTAGGATTCTCCAACCAAATACTGACACTTTTGAAAAAGATATTGCTTGATAGCAAAATAGTATTTTTTTTTTATCCTTAGCTGAACTAAGTGATAGGAGAGGAGGTTGTAGTAAGGATGACAGCAATGGTTTGAAAGATAGTCTTGGGGGGAGTAATGTCTCTATTGCATAAACTTGGGTTTGGTTGTGAGCTATTACATAAACATGAAAACTCCTCATCCCGAATTAGAGGAGATGAAATTACTCTGGTTTTACAACAGATTAGACTACATTGTATGATGGAATTTGCTTGTTACATCACATGTAATTAATTGTTTGATAACCTTATTTGTGTTTGTCATGCATTCATAAGTCTCCAACCAAACTTACCAAGTTGTAGTTGCTTACATCCATATAGATTTTCTTATAGGTTTTGACTGATATGCTGTGATACAATTATCCTGAGGTTGGTTTCTTTTTGAAACTTTAAGGAGGTGAGGATTAACCACTCGAACAAATAAGTTCTTTAATATCTTGTTAGTACCTTTAGGTTTATGAACTAAAATTATGAGATCTTAGTTAACAGACTACCATAATATGCTTAAATTCCTAGGATTTTAAGATAATATGGATGTAATTATGTATATATATGACTTAAGGTTTTGGATATTTATGTAAATTTTAGCTTAAATTTTAATTGCGTTGTTTACTTCAAAGTGAGGAGTTGTGGTTGCCTTATGTAAATTATATCTATGATAGAGACTGTGAGGTTAGTTACTGTCATAGGTTAGTTTATACAGTGGGACTGTTGCGGCTCTACAGCTTCAAGGCATAACAGAAATTGAGGAGGACGTCAGCTTTGTAAGTGGGGTGGATTATGGTACCCTTTAAATGCTAGGTGATTGAAATCTAAGTTATTTTGGCGCCTTTCAATACGATGGCTTAGAATACATCGAAACTCCTAAGTTAAGCATGCTCAAGCTAGGTCAATCTTAGGATGGTTGATCTCTTAGAGAAGCAATTATGCCAAGGGATAAAAAAGTACGATGTTATTGTGGGAGATGTTGAGTAGTAATGTATGATGCCAGGCAGTAGATACCATGTCATCACTAACTAAAAACTTTTATTAGGCTATGTGGTTTAAGTGGGCATATTATTTTTGTTGGCCTAACTATTAAGTACTTTTACTTGTCCATTATGAATGGTTTTAGAGCCTATCACCAAGAAGTAGATGTCCGATGTAGGGACAACAAAAAAGATGGAAGCTTTGGGGCCTAATTGCATGGTTTCGCAACATCAAATTTGTGCGTTTTAGAGCAAGAGGGAGGGAGGTTGCAATACACTATGTGAATTAAGGTATACATGGATTGTGGAGGATGTTGAGTAGTTTTATACAAGATTGAATAGTGACCCATGTATCATGAACTGAAACTTTTAGACTAAGTGATTGAAATTGGTCCATTAGTTTTTGTTGGATTAACCACTTTTTGCTAGGGGTGTTCTAATAAGTTTCATTTCGATGTGTAATTTAAGAAGTAGAAAATTCAAGTGTAAAATTATAAAAAATGGTAAATTTCAGGTTGCCAGCATGACATTTGCCCTTCCCTAGATCACCAAACTAGAAAATTTATCTTCATCAAAACTAAGAAATTGTTAAACTTTTTATTAGAAGAAAAATTTCAGGTCAAATAATCATGTTTTGAGCTTTTACAAAAATGAAGTTAGGCCCATTATGATAGAAGCCAATCATGTTTTTTACATTTTGTATTAGCCATTTTAATCCTCTATATATCTTTGCACACACACACATACACACATTTTAACATATACAGAGGATAAAAAATGAAGTTAGGCACAATATGCTACAAGTCAATTTAGTTTTTTTTTTTGTATCAAATTTCATTTCCTTTAAAAAAAATAGAAAGTTTTCCATATGTCAAGTTAGCCATTTAAATCCTTTATATATCTACACACATACAGAAAAGGCATATAGGACTCTATTGTTCTTTTTACTATAAAAATATGTTGGAAATAAGAGTATAAAACAATCTTATTTGAGTCTAACACCTCAGCATTCTTTTAATAAGCTTAGGAATGTAAATATTATATAGGGAATAAACATGAGAATTACATCTCCTTTTTGCAAAACATAAACCTAAAAGTTTATTCTTACATGTTAATGAACAAAAAAAAAAAAAAATCTCACAAGATCCTTACATTTAGTTTTTTTTTTTTTGTTTAATTTTATTTCCATGAAAAAAAATTAAGTTCTTCATATGTCAAGATAGCCATTTAAATCCTTTATATATCTACATATATACATACACACACACAAAACACATAGGACTCTACTATTCTTTTTCCTATAAAAATATATTCGAAATAATGGTATAAAATAAGATCATATGAGTCTAAGACCACAACTATCTTTTAATAAGCTTAGGAATGAAACATTATGAAGGGAATGAATATAAGATCCACATCTCTTTTTGCAAATCATAAATCTAAAATTTCATTATAACATGTTAGTGAAGAAAAAAAAAAAAATCTCACGAGATAGTTCCATTTAGTTTTTTTATTTAACAAGCTTAGGGATGTAAATATAATACATGGAATGAATATGAGAATCACATCTCCTTTATGCAAAACATAAATTTAAAAGTTTATTCTTACATATTAATGAACAAAAGAAAAAATCTCGTGAGATTGTTACATTTAGTTCTTTTTTGTTTAACTTTATTTCCTTCAAGAAAAAAAAGAAGTTTTGTGTATGTTAAGTGACCCATTTAAATCCTTTACATATCTAGACACAAAAAACATATAAGACTTTACTTTTTTTTTTTCCTTTAATAATACATTGAAATTAAAGGTATAAAATATGCTTACATGAGTCTAACACCTTAACTTTCTTTTAGCAAGCTCAGGAATGTAAATATTATGAAGGGAATGAATATGAGAACCACATCTCTTTTTTGTAAGTCATAAATTTAAACGTTCCTTGTTACATGTTCATGAAAAAAGAAAAAAATCTCATGAGATCATTCCATTTAGTTTTTTTTTTTTATTTCCATGAAAAAAAATTATTTTTCCATAAGTCAAGTTGGCCATTTTAATCCTTTATATATCTATACACACACATATAAACAAAAAACGTATCGGACTCCACTGTTCTTTTTCCTATAAAAATATGTTGAAAATAATGGTATAAAATAAGCTTATATGAGTCTACCACATTAGTTTTCTTTTAACAAGCTTCAGAATGTAAATATTATGAGGGGAATGAATGTGAGAACCATATCTCCTTTCTACAAATCATAAATCTAAAAGTTCATTGTTACACGTTAATGAACAAAAAAAAATCTCACCAGATCACTCCATTTATTTTTTTATTTAATTTTATTTCCATGAAAAATAATAAGTTTTCCATATGTCAAGGTAGCCATTTAAATCCTTCATATATCTACACACACATACATACCCTGACAAAAACATATAGGATTCTACTGTTCTTTTTCCTATAAAAATATGTTTGAAATAAGGGTATAAAATGATCTTATATGAGTCTAACATCTTATCTTTCATTTAACAAGCTTAGAAATATAAATATTATGAAGGGAATGATTATAAGAAAAACATCTCCTTTCTTGTTGTTGTGCTTTGGAAAAGAAAAATTAAAGGGAATGGTATCATCCTATGATTATATATGCAAAAGTGTCAATGGAATTGATACAAACTTAGAGGAAGTTGCTTATCGTAGTTGAATTCCGTCAATGAAATTGACATTTTTCTTGTTAAATTTTGATTTTGATTTTCCTTTTAGAAATCTGTCTTGAATATCCACTTTTAGCCTATCATCAAATTAAGATTTTGATTAGAGCAAATAGTGTGCATAAAGGATGATGCAACTATCTTGCTATTGCCAAATCCATCTTTCCTTTTCACTTTGTATGTTCTACAACTTGCCTAAGCTCGAAAAGGTGATGATAGGATATTTAGAAATGAAAATTTCATAGACATTACGTGCAAGCATCACTTAAAAAAATAAATATATATATATATATATATATATATGAAGAGTACTATGCATATTAAATATTAGCTCATCCTAAAAAGCCTCCATCCTTATTTATATCTCTACCTTACAATACAAAAAAACATTCCATAATATTACTTCTGTTACGTAAATTATTTTCAATCGAGTAAACACATCAAAAAAGGATCAATATACGAAGGAGTTAAAGATATGTTTATAACAAGTTAGACAATGCCTAAAATAGCCATAGATGAAAAATCAATGTCTACACAAAAAAGGCTTGCAATCCATGGAAGAATTGGATTGGCCTAAATTTTCATCTAGAAAATGCCGCAAAAGCATGACCATTGGAAGTCCATAGATCCATGGGGTCTAGTATACATAGGAGAATGTAGGATTGTCTCCTCATTTAAAAACAAAGACCTTGTCATACTATGTATCGTATATGGGCTTTGAAAAGCTTGAAATGGCTTAATTAACTTCAAGTATGCATGCGTAATGACATCCTGTAAGGCTAAAGTACGTAAATAGGGATAAAGGTAAAAGTTGAGGGGTGGCTAAAATCCTATCAAAGAATCGAATCAAAGTCGAATATATCCTCTTTGTTTTTGCTTCTAACTCCTAGAAAGGTATGAATGCGGTGCTTATTCCTACACAAAGTAGAAACTTTCAAGGGTCGTAAACCTTATTTAAATAATAAAAAAAATCATATGTTATTCTAGAAATAATATACGCTCTCACTAGATTCTTTTCTAAAATAAAATAGCTCAAACCTTAGCATATGATCAAGGAATTCCAAACAACATAAAGAAAACATAGTAAAATCCACCATAGCCTACAACTACATTAAAAACACAGTGCTNTGTGTAATATAAGAAGTTGAAAATTCAAGTATAAAATTATAAAAAGTTGTAAATTTCAGGTAGCTAGCATGACATTTGCCCTTCCCCAAATCACCAAACCAAAAAATTTATCTTCATCAGAACTAAGAAATTGTTAAACTTTTCGTTAGA